>OX336393.1:228071478-228791478 GCA_946902985.2 Meconema thalassinum
AGGATGCCGGAGAGCCAGATGCCCAAGAGAATGTTGAAAGGGAGGCTATTCTCCAGGAGGAGGAAAGGACGTCCTAAGAAGAGATGGTTGGATGGTGTGACTGCAGACCTCGTCGCAATGGGAGTGAGAGGATGGAGGAGCAAGGCGATGGATAGACCAACATGGAGAGCAGTTGTCCAAGAGGCCAAAACCCACCCCGGGTTGTAGCGCCATGGAGTGAGTGAGTGTGTCCTTGCTCAGTGCCAAAGGGCCGAAAAAGGTCACTTACAAATTGAATTTTAAAAAACCGTTTCTTAGTGAGCCTCGACATACTCGGATCAACCAACATGCAAAATTTCAGCTTTCTAGGTCTAGTGGTTTGAGCCCTGCGTTGATGAGTCAATTTTGGATTATATATAATAGATTTCACCTTACTTTTTGTATTGCGACATCGTGGTCATCGAGTCCCGTGTACTTGTGTGTGTGAGGAATCAGTCCGATAGCCTGTGTCATTGTGATGGCTGTACTGGTGAGTATATTGGGTCTGGGGTTGGTTGGGAAGTGAACGTGGCCTTAGCTTACGCACCATCCCGGCATTATCTGCAGTAGAAATGGGGAAATTATGAAAGGATGACTGAGATGGGACTCTTCTCAGTTCTACCACACGAGGCTGAGTGTACCCCGTTTCAGTTGTTCCCACTTAGACTAGAATTATATTTCTTGGTGGAACCAAGAATCGATCACGGATCTAAGGCGTGATAGCCAAGAATTCTAGCCACTACACTACGATGTGTTTTCCCAGAAGGAAGCGTTTTCTACGTGACAATCAATGCCAAAGGAGTGGTCGTTTATGAATATGTTCATATCGTCACAGAGGAAAAACAAGCCAAAACTTTCACGCTGATATCTGAGTTAGCGCCGTAGGTGGTCGGAACTGATTTGGTCGAACAGTGTTATTTTTATCAGTGACACGTTGTCCAGAGGCATACGTTAGTAATACAGTAGGGTTTAGATAATTAATACATATGTCATACTAGCTATTGTACCCGGCGTTGCCCGGAAGGTGCCTTTACATGTTATAGAAAGATACGTGCCAATATATTTCGCAGAGTATATTCACTCTGCCCCTAAGTGAGTTTAGAACATGGTTCTCCTGGGATCTGATGTTACTCAAGTGCAATATTAACTCACTGAAAACCTAGTCGAAAAGTACTGTGGAGTACAATAACGTAGCAGAGAATGCTACAATAAAAGGGATGTATATGCACAATTGGTTGGTTCCTTAGTTTAGGGGCTGCGACAACGTGGTCATGTAGGCCCGTGTACTTTGGGTGTGTGTAGAATCTGTCTGATAACCGGTGTTAATTGTGATGACTGTATTAGTGTGTGTATCTGTCTTTTTAATTCAAGTAGAGACTGCAACTTTGAATTTTCAAATAGTTCTTACTTTTGCCGCCAAACGCCACCGTCAACGACTACTAGGCCTAGTTCAGAACTTAGCTACTAGACGCCACCGCAGTCGGCTCTTGGCAACGAACGTAGCAACCTAAGAGCGTTGTTTACATTCTTAACCTATCCAATTTAGTTTCACACAGGTGTAATTAGTGGAAATATCTTTAACATGCGATAAATCTATGACATGGGACCGCCGGCTTTACTTCCCCTCCGAAGGAAGGCATACTGAGGGATTTTTAACGCTCTTAAAAATCCAACGACTTCGGCCGGGTTTGAACCCGCTATCTTGGGCATAGAAACTCAGCATGCTACCGATTACGCCACCGAAGCCGCTATGAACAATTGATCGTGGACCTACCTGTAGTCTCACAATTACTTTCCTGTTTATTAGGTAGATTTCATTAGAAAGCTAACTATTGCAATGGGTACCATGTTTCGACTTCCGGAAAATTTCGACATATCTTCGCGTTTCACATCCCCCAGACCCCAAAACCACCGTCAGTTCAAAAGTTTATATATAATTTATGTATATATATCAGTTTTTTGTGGACACGATAACTGCCGTAATTTTGCACCAATCACTTTGAAGTTTTTACATAACATGTATCCCTATAAAATCTCGGTCGAGTTCGTTAATGGGCAAAATCGGTCGAAGGGGGTGAAAATGGGGGGCTTTTTTGAAAAAGTGAAATTTCGCTATAACTATCTTAATACGTGAAATATCGAATCCATTCACAGTTCATAATATGTGTCGGATAAGTGCCAAATATTTATGTCAAATAAGTTTTTTGATAGCACCAACCATTGACCAAAGGGGTGGAAAAAAGTGGGTTTTTCGGGAAACATTAATCATATCTCTCTTAATAGGCACAATATCAAAACCGTACAAAATGGACAATATTCCTCCAATAATTACCTAAAACTTTTGTCTGAAAGAATTTTCGATATGACCCACCATTACGCCACGGAGTGAGCAAAATGATTTAAATTATAAGAAAATTCCAAGTGCCAAGAGTGGTTGCCATGACAACTTTACATTTAATTGATAAGGGATGAGCCATTAGCAGTTGCTATGACAACGCCACTGCACGAGATCACATTCTGTTTTCATATGTCTGTGGGAAGCGACTTCGGTATCGGAACTGGTAGCATGCTGAACTTCTATGCCCAAGGTCGCGGGTTCAAACCCGGCTGAAGTCGTCGGATTTACTAAGAGCGCCAAAAAACCCTGAGTATGCTTTCCTTCGGAGGGGAAGTTCCAACGTTCGTTGCGAGTTGATGGTTC
This sequence comes from Meconema thalassinum, assembly GCA_946902985.2. Classification (NCBI taxonomy): domain Eukaryota; kingdom Metazoa; phylum Arthropoda; class Insecta; order Orthoptera; family Tettigoniidae; genus Meconema; species Meconema thalassinum. The sequence goes on from OX336393.1 coordinate 228,074,198, forward strand.
CGGTGGCATCTAGTAGCCAAGTTCACAGCTAGGTGTCGTTGATGGTAGTATTTTAAATTATGTAGCCTATTTTAGGTAGATTTCATCAGAAAGCTAACTATTGCAATGGGTGCCATGTTTCGACTTCCGGAAAATTTCGACATATCTTCGCGTTTCACACCCCCCAGACCCCAAACCACCGTCAGTTCAAAAGTTTATATATATGTGTGTGTATATATATGCATATATTGTGCCCTTTTAGCAAGAAATATGCCAATCACAGTATACCAGCGTAGCTCATTTCGGGATTTTCGGGGCAGCGGTAAGTTCACCCACTCTGTGACTCACATATTTTGGATTAATTAGAGGATACACTTGCAAAATAACAACAAAATCAACTCCTATTTTAACACATTTAATTAATCAAAATTATGGCGCTACAAACAATTAAACAATTAAATTACCGACCCATAATCATCTACTTGTTCCAAATGAACAAGGAATAACATAAGAATAAAACAAATATTGTATTAAAACATATGGTTTCCATATAAACCAACAATTCCTAATTATTTTTACTTCCATAAAGCATCAACTGTAAGTTTCATATAACTCCGAGCTCTTTTGGCTCAATGCTTTCTATAATAATGGTGTCATTCTTTGTACACCTCCAATACTATTATTTTATATTTTCTTAATCATCAAAACAAATGTATAATTACATTTAAAATTACATGTTAATTATCTAACTCAATATTTGGGCATTTCACCGGTTTTCAGCTTTTATCATCTCTCTCTAGTTTTACAAATACATCAAGGTAATCAGGAAATTACTTGTGTACTCCAGAGTATGAAGATACTTGACACAGTCAAAAAACTATGGTCACTCCCGAAACCTAGTTGCCTTCAATTAACTCATGGAATCCTACTTCCATACAACATTACAATAGGGATTGTTATTTATTTCATTTGTCTTATAAGACCATTATCACATAAAAAAACTACGATCTGAACAGGCAAGCGGAAATATCAATCTACAAGGACCTCGGTTCAACGCCCGGGTCGTTAACAACTTTAAACACTCCTGGTGTATTCATTACTCCTTACAAGACGGCCTCCAGACACCCTCCTACACCAAGGGTCTGACCGTGCTACTTGAGAGTTATTTATGACTATGCGGGAACCCTCCCGTCTAGCCTAAGCTAGAGCTCTCTTTAATGCTTTTACAAACAGCTTTTCGTTCATTCTCAATTCTTTGGGAAGACCTGGCATTCTACTCATCGTTTAAATTCAACAATGTTCTTTGGCTCATAAACCACATTCGTAATCTTGGCATTTATTAATTATGAAAGGTCCTCATTGATTGGGGAAGAGATATACACATTCTACGACAAATAATAAAGGGGCTTTCACTATAAGAGGATTCTGAGTTCGAATCTCTTCACATGCCTCGGGAACCATTCCCATAAAGAGGACTGTACAAAATGCGATTTAGGGTCAGCCTATAGCTTAAGACCTACGCTCAATACCATACATTTGCTCCCTTTCAATACAAAATACACTATGGCCTCGTGAAACTACGTCACAAATAGAGGACTTACATCAATTCTCAATTCGCTACAATCAACTACCTCTCATAAGTAATTTACCAAGTACATTAACTTTTACGCGTTCCTAGCGTGACATTTTATTTTAATTGCGCTCTTTTGCGCTATACTTTATATTTAAGCCTAGCGTCATCCAAAGAACTGATAATATCATATTAACAATTGATACACATCTCAATTTTTATATTATTCTTTTCCTTTGACAATAACTTTCTCTTTTTTTTAAGAACATGCATTTGAATATCATGTCTATACTTTTTATTAAGGCTCTAACGCTCTTATGTTTACATCAATTAATTTGATCTTTATTTAATATTTCCTTACTTGGTTATTATTATTATTATTTCATATCTTCATTCTTTACAAAAAGCTCAAAAGCTATTTCTTTCATATAACTCAAATTTACTTTTATTTAAATATCTTTCATGATAATTATTAATATTTCGCTTGCTCTTATGATATTCGTCAAATACACTGACATTTTATTCATACATTTCATCTACTGGATTCTTTTACATAATTATTTATAGTTTCTCAAATTTCTATTATTGTTCAGACCGCGTTTTCTCTATTCAGTATTTATTTATTTAAACACATCCCATTTACTCAAAAACTCCGATGGATTTGTACACAACCATTTCCTGACACCAAAATATAATGAAATTCATTACTCACATGTTTTAAGGTCGTCTCATGACCTTTATCCTTGTGCGGTGTTTCATTTTGGCCCACTTTTGAACTTACTCCATATTGTAGAAATTCATCTCATGTACAAACACTTCTTGACACATATTCAATACACTTAACATTGACAACATTTTTTAATACACAGGTGTATCCATTTAGAACACACAATAAACACTAAAAAATATTATTTTAACACACAATCTTGATAGATTTACACTTCACAACTTTTGATCACTAGGCCGTATTTTCCTAGCCTATCACACGTGACCTCTTAATCTCCCGTTTCCAAGGGTGAAATTTATTCAATGTCGGCTTCCTATCCTGCAGAATACGAAAGTCTCGAATCATCTACTTTTCCCTGGAATCCTAATTCTTCGAATCCTATTCTGGATGACCGGCTATTTCTCTAGCTTGAACGGCTTCTTTTTTTAGATCTGGTTTATCGATCCTAGTAAAAGTCTGTTCGGATCGAGGTCCCCTCGATAACCTATCGATGATCGATGGATTTATTTTATAGCAGCTAGTACTTCTCGAGTCTAGTGCTTTAGAATAGTTCGTCTGCTTTCTGGAGATAATGTCTATAGTCTCCGTTCTTCTTTATTTCTTCGGTTCTCGCACTCCTACCTTTTTGAAATACGTTGCGAACCTTACTCTGTTTTTCCCTGTTTGGGTTCTTTAATTTAAATAACTGTTTATCTTCCTGTTACGGTACTTCCGTACGTTATGATATTTTCGGTCGTTTATTTAATGACCTATTGCCTTAAGTCCAACGTTCGCAGCCTGCTCTGACTATATCTTACGAACTTTTCACTGTAAACTTGTGTACTGTCGGACCTAAAATCCAGTAACTAGGATTTTCCTAATTTTTCAACACGGCGATACTTTAATATTTCTTCTTTACAACTCCTCATGGAGGCACGCAAGTTATTAATACTGCGACGCCTATGGCTATCGGATATTAATTCTGCGGTGTAATACAGCGTTTCTCCCCTCAAGGAGTACTGGTAAACTGTCTTCGGTGTGAATCAGAGTAACGCCCCACACGGCTGTCTGAATACTGATGCGTAGCAACGCCCCCCTCGGGCTGTTTGTAACTGCTTGTACTGATGCGTAGTAACACCCCCTCACGGGCTGTCAGAATAACTGCATATACTGTTGATGCTCCAACGTCACGCCCCCCTGGACGGACTAATACTGCATGTTTGGCTAGGTGATGCCAGGAGCTTTATACTCTTTCGCTACAAAAAGATAAGTCTCTAGCCCTTTCCGTGCCCAACTTTTAAAATAATGGTTGCACCATTATAAAAATTATACCTTCAAAAAGCTCGTCTTCTCAATGTTAAATAATCTCATTGCGCTTAAGAATCGATCGTGCAATTCGGAGATATTAATTAATTTCTCGTCCTCAACTGTGTGGGTGTTGCTGTTCTTTTGCATTCTCCCCTCTCCACAGGCCTTGGTAAATCCCCTATGACGTCTACTTGCGTTTGCAGTTTTCTCCTGTGCAATTATTAAAGGTGTTTTCTTTACACAAAAATCTCTAATTCGAAATGATTCACCGTACTGTAATTGTTTACTTATTTTTATACTCGTAAACGGGTTAAATTTAATTATTCCTCTTCTGGCGCATAAGCGGTGTTGTCGTTTTCAAGCCAGCTCAGCTCGATTTCCGAGTCAGGCCTCCTTGTCTAACAGCGGAAATTTTCCACTCGGTTATTAATACTCATGACCAGCTCCTTCTGAATGTCAAGAGGGGTGATCTCATCTCTCGAACACCTGGCTCGCGCTGCTTGCACAATGTTAGGCTAGAATCCTGGCTTGATCTTTCTCTATGTTACATTAGAAACTGTACGTTTCTTTCATTTCTTCCCCAAATACATGGATTCGACCTCCTTGGACCCTATGGCACATGGGTTCAATATATCAGTTTCTTGTGGACACGATAACTGCCGTAATTTTGCACCAATCACTTGAATGTTTTACATAATATGTAACCCCTTAAAAAATCGGTTAAATGGGGTGAAAATGGGGGAGGGGGCTTTTTTTTTTCGAAAAAGTGAAATGTCCAATAACTCTCTTAATACGTGAAATATCGAATCAATTCAAAGTTCATAATATTTGTCGGATAAGTGCCAAAAATTTATGTCAAATAGGTTTTTTGATAGCACCAACCATTGACCAAAGGGGTGGAAAAAAGTGTGTTTTTTTTCGGGAAACATTAATCATATCTCTCTTAATAGGCACAATATCAAACCCGTACATAATGGAAAATATTCCCCTAATAATTACCTAAAACTTTGTCTGAAAGAATTTTTGATCTGACCTACCATTACGCCAAGGGATGAGAAAAATGATTTCGGAATTAAAGAACATGCCAAGTGCCATCAGAGGTTACCGTGACAACGCTTCTAAATTGATGAGGGATGAGCTATCAGAGGTTGCCAAGACAACGCCATTGCATGAGATCACATTCATTTTTCCATCTGACTGTGGGAAGCGGCTAACTGGTAGCATGCTGAACTTATATGCCCAAGGTCGCTGGTTCAAAGCCGGCCAAAGTCGTCGGATTTTCTAAGAGCGCTAAAAATCCCTCAGCATGCTTTCCTTTGGGGGAAAAGTTCCAACGTTCGTTGCTGGTGGCATCTAGTAGCCAAGTTCACAGCTAGGTGTCGTTCACGTTAGTATATGGTACAAAATTAGGAACTACTACTTAAAATTGACCGTCTGCAGACCTTACCTGAATTACAGACTAATACAGTCATCACAATTAACACCGTTTATCAGTTTCTACACACCCGGGGTTACATGACCACGTTGTCGCAGCCCCTAAACTGAGGAACCAACAAAAATCTCTGCGGGAGATAAAATTTTGCGAGAAGAAGTAACAGACTGTCAGATAGTTACACATCAGTTCCAAACCATGCATAAGGACAGTGTGATCACAAGTATAACAAGTAGTTCCGTGAAGAACTATACAGCCTATTTTCATATATCTTACTTATGTTAATTGCCTCTATCTACATACCAAATTTCAGTTTGATTGCTGTAATAGATTCGTAGATATTGAGAACCGACTAAATATTGCGGATGGTCACTATGTTGGATTTTATATATGTAGGTCCTAGAGTTATGTACTGTTACATGAAGATTATTGTGTACGTGTAGCATTCAAACTTCAATTGCATGATTAGGACACAAGAAGTAACAAGGAGATTTTAAAATTTCGCTCAGCTGCCATCTTGTGGTTATGGAAACAATTGAAATAAATTAGATGCCAGTGGATTAACATTCGTATAAGGATTTACTGTACCAAATTTCACTGCACTCAGATGGTTTAATTGCGAGAAACGTCCATGTGAATGTTTATACTTCGCGTCGCCACCATGTTGGATTTGTGATCACCAGGTTATTTAAAGTCCTACAGGTGAACTTAAGTTCATAGCCCCTATGAACATAAAAATCAGTTTGATTGCTATAATAGATTCGTAGATATTCAGAGCCGTCTAAATATTTCGGATGGTCGCCATGCTGGATTGTTAAATGTATAGGCCATAGAGTCATGTACCATTAAAGGAAAATTATTGCGTAGGTTCATTATTCAAACTTTCACTTCGATCGCATGACTACGACACAAGAAATAAAAACTTAATTTTAAAATTCGCACAGCCGCCATCTTGAGGTTATGTAAACAATCGAACTAAATTAGATACCAGTGCATTACAATGTGTATAAACATTTCCTGTACCAGATTTCATTCTGATTGGAACATTAAATCGCGAGTAAGGTCTATTTAAAATTTTCAAATTCGCTTGGCCGCCATGTTCGTTTTGTAGTTAACCGGTTTTTTAAAGTCTTATAGATGAACTTCCAGTAGTGCCCTTTATCTCCGTACAAAATTTCAGGGTGATACCGCTAATAGTTTCAGAGATATAGAATGCCGGAGAAATATTTCGCACAGCCGCCATCTTGTGGTTATGTAAACAATTGAACGAAGTTAGATGTCGGTGCATTAGAATGTGTATAAACATATACTGTACCAAGTTTTATTGCGTTTGGTTGGTTAAATCGCGAGAAACGTCTATTTAAAAGTCGCAAATTCGCGTGGCCGCCATGTTGGTTTTGTAGTTACCAGTTTTTCAAAAGTCACGTTGGTGAATTTCTAGTAGTTCCCTTTATCACCGTAAAAACATCCAGGGTGATATCGGTAATAGTTTGGGAGATATTGAATGCTGGTGAAATATTTCGCACAGCCGCCATGTTGGATTGATGAGACGTAACAAAATTTCAGGGGCACGGTCGGGGTCGCCCGGAATAGAGCTATGAACTTACCGAGTTTCATTGAAATCTCTCCAGCCGTTTAGAATTCATTAGGGGACACACACACACACCTCACACAGACACACACACACACACACACACACGCACACACACGGACAAAAGGTGATCTCATAAGCCTATTTTTTCAAAATTGAAAAGAGGCTAAAAATGAACCCCGAATGACAAGAAGGTTACCATCCCCATAAGACAATAAAATGATAAAAATATGCATACAAAAACGAAAAAAAAGTTGATTTTTAACCTCTAAATGTAAAATACTTTCTTGCAATCAATGAGGTCTGATCCTCCTAAGAAAACCTGCATATTTTGCCTATTATAGCCAATCCCCTAGTTTGCCCGGTGAAATCTACCTCCGCCTTCCGGCGTGCCGAGAGGATTTTTTAATGATGTAATGGGGTAATTAAGACGTCTTATAGAATTGTTCACATTGTTATCTCTTTTATTTTTAAAATGTTCCACCGACCTTCTTGATAGGAAACAATATTTAAATTATTCAAGGATTGGAAGATAAAGTCAGAATACTGGAGTCAAATATACAGTACTTATGATTTTCAATCTCGCACAAGTGGCGTGAATAATGAGAAATGAGTTATTCCTGAACATAGGTCAGTGTGTACTTTGTGGTGGTGGTGGTGGTGGTTCTTAAGTTTAGGGGCTGCGACAACGGGGTCATGTAGCCCCGTGTACTTTTGGTGTGTGTAGAATCTGTCTGATAACCGGTGTTAATTGTGATGACTGTATTAGTGTGTGTATCTGTTTTTTAATTCAAGTAAGGACTGCAGACTTTTGAATTTTTTCAAATAGTTCCTACTTTTGCCGCCAAATGCCACCGTCAACGACTACTAGTTCAGAACATAGCTACCAGACGCCACCGCAGTCAGCTCTTGGCAACGAACGTAGGAACCTAAGAGCGTTGTTTACATTCTTAACCTATACAATTTAGCTTCGCACAGGTGTAATTAGTGGAAGGTTCTTTAACATGCCATAAATCTATGACATGGCACCGCCGGATTTACTTTCCCTCCGAAGGAAAGCATACTGAGGGATTTTTAACGCTCTTAAAAAATCCGACGACTAGTGTGTACTTTAGCTGCATATTAAGGAACCGTATTGCTTTAAAAAATAATTTACATGTATATTATCTCATTCACATCAAGTGAAAGTAAATGCAGCAACATATAATCCCAGTATAGTGTCAAAGAAGATGCTTAGATTCTGAACACACTGTGATTCCTTAGCCCCTAAATTATTTCGTAAGATAAGAAATAAATTCTTTAAACTCATCTTTAACAATCTCTAAAGTGCTATAGCGGAATCCAGAATGATTAGAACCCATTTCAGAATCATTTCTGAGTAAGCAATAACAAGGCTAATATAAATACAGGGTCTTTCATATAAAGTAAGAACGGCAAGTGGCAGTTTTGTTATTCGCTGCTACGGTGGCCTTGACCGAGCTTGTGGTGCGCCATGGCCCCCTGCTGAACATTTCAATGCACGCGCATAGTAGGTAAAAATCATTCACGACCACACCGTACCAACGTTACGATAGACTTTTACAAAGAATTCAAGTGTGAAGTTTTGGACCATCTGCCGTTTAGTCCAAACCAGCACTGAATGATTTTCACCTTTTTCGAGAATTGAAGGTATGGTTGGGCAGCAAATTCTAGCCAGAAAGGATAGACTTCTTGAGACTCTCCAGACGTACCCACCTCGGAGGCGGCAGAATATTTTCCCGAGGGCAGTGGAAAGCCGGTGTAACGATACGACAAATGTTTCAATCGTTTTGGCGATTATGTTGTGACTTACGAATAAAACAAGCAAACATTTAGTAGTAAAATCAGTTTGGTATGTCAATCTGTTATTTTTATACAGTCCAACGGAACTTGAAAAAAAAAACTGCTCTCGTATGTACTATGCGCGCGCTTCCGAGAGTACAGCAGGGGGCCATGGCGCGCCACATGCTCGGCCGATGCCACCGTATCAGCGAATAACAAAACTGCCCCTTGCCGTTCTTACTGTATATGAAAGACCCTGTATGTATACGGCCGGCCGCGGTGGCCGAGAGTGCTAACGTGCTACCTCGTGCCTCGCTGGAATCGGGAGAGTGGGAGTTCGAATCCCACCTCAGCCATCCTGAAAATGGTTTTCGTGATTTCCCATTTTCACCACCAAGCGAATGGCAGGAAGATTCCTTTCAACAGCTCCACGGCCGACTTCTTTCCAAAATCACTTCCCTGACGCGATATGAAAATAAAATGCATGGCCATTGGCCACATTAATAACACTATACTGTAGAAACAAAATCCTGTGAACGAACAGAAACGAACTATGGGTAATAATGTACCGTATTCTTATGCAAACATATCATTACTTACTGTTTAGTTCTTATCAACCAAACTCTATCTCATAATCATTTTATATTCGTAGTTTAATTATGTTCTTACCATGTTATTAACTAAATTCGTAATTTAACCTCCGTTTCCATTAATATTATATTCCTTGTACTGTAAATGGTGTTTTTCAGGCTGATACTGGGTCTGTATCAGTGGTGTGCCTACAGAGGGGTTATTAGGGGGATCAATCCCCCCCCCCCCCCCAACGTCCTCCGAAGCCAAAACAATAAAATCGTAATTTATATTTAGATAAAAAATCTAGGCCTACCAAAACTGTTCATTTCTGTGCTTTTGAGAGGTACAAATAAAACGTATCAAATGTTATCGAGATTAAACATAAAAACGTGAAGTTTTGCTTTTATTGGTTGTCTTATTTTGCCCCCCCCCCCCCTCTCTCTCTCTCTCTCTCTCCGCATGAAGCAAAAAGCAAAAACAAACACATGGCCAAAACAGAAAAATAAAGGAAGGAAACAAACACAAAACCAAAAAGAACGGAAAAAGAAAACAGAAAGCAAAAACCAAAAGTCCTCTCGGCACGCCGGAAGGCGGAGGTAGATTTCACCGGACAAACTTGGAGATAGGCGAAAATAGGCAGAATATGCAGGTTTTCGTAGAAGGATCAGACCTCATTTATCGCGTGAAAGTATTTTATAATTGGAGATAAATTAACTTTGTTTGTCTTCATTTTAAACATATTTTAAACATTTTATCGTCTTACGGGGACGGTAACCTTCTTGTCATTTGGAGTCCATTTTTAGCCTATTTTCAATTTTGAAAAAATAGGCTTATGAGATCACCTTTTGTCCGTGTGTGTGTGCGTGTGTGTATGTGTGTGTGAGAGGTGTGGGTGTGTGTCCCCCCTAATAAAATCTAAACGGCTGGAGCGATTTCAGTGAAACTCGGTAAGTTCATAGCACTATTCCCGGCGACGTCGACCGTGCCCATCGAACTTTGTTACGTCTCACCAATCCAACATGGCGGCTGTGCGAAATATTTCACTAGCATTCAGTATCTCCGAAACTATAACGGATATCGCCCTGAAATTGTGTACGGTGATAAAGGGTACTACTAGAAGTTCACCTATGAAACTTTCAAAAACCTGGTTACTACATAACCAACATGGCGGCCAAGCGAAGTGGAGACTTTTAAATAGACTTTTCTCGCGATTTAACTATCCAAACGTAATGAAACTTGGTACAGCAAATATTTATACACATTGCAATGCACTGGAATCTAATTTAGTTCAATTGTTTACATAACCTCAAAATGGCGCCTGTGCGAAATATTTCACTGACATTCTATATCCCCGAAACTATTACAGATATCACCCTGCAATTTTGTACGGTGATAAAGGGTACTGGTACAAGTTTAACTAGGTATAATTCATAAACCAGTAAAGTACAAAACGAACATGGCGACCAAGCGAATTTGAAATATTTTAATAGACTTTTCTCGTGAGTTAACTCTCTGAGCGCAGTGAAATGTGGTACAGTAAATGATTTTTCAGATTGTAATGTACTGCCATCTAATTTAATTCAATTGTTTACATAACCTCAAGATGGCGGCTGTGCGAAATTTTAAAATTAAGTTTTTATTTCTTGTGTCGTAATCATGCGATCGAAGTGAAAGTTTGAATAATGAACCTAGGCAATAAGTGACCTTGAATGGTACATAACTCTATGGCCTATACATATAACAATCCTAAAAGAAAAGCTTCCGTAATATTTAGACGGTTCTGAATATATATGAATCTTTTACAGCAACCAAACTGAAATTTTTATGTTCATAGAGACTATGAACATATGTTCACCTATAGGACTTTCAGTAACCTCGTGAGCACGAATCCAACATGGCGGCGACGCGAAGTATAAATATTTAAATGGACGTTTCTCGCGAATTAACTATCCGAGTGCCGTGAAACGTTGCACGTTTTAAATGCTTACACAAATGTTGATCCACTGGCATCTAATTTATTTCAATTGTTTGCATAATCACAAGATGGCTGCTGTGCGTAATTTTAAAATCTCGTTTTTACTTCTTGTTTTCTTATCATGCGATTGAAGTTTGAATACCACACTTACACAATAATCTTAATATAATAGTACAAAAATAAAAATCCAACCTGGCGACCGTCTGAAATATTTAGACGGTTCTCAATATCTACGAATCTGTTACAGCAATTAAACTGAAATTTTGTATGTTGATAGAGGCAATTAACATGAGCAGGATATATGAAAATAGGCTGTACAGTTCTTCACGGAACTACTTGTTATACTTGTGGTCACACTGTCCTTATGCAAGGTTTCGACACTGATGTGTAACTATGTAACGGTCTGTTACTTCTTCACGCAAAATTATATCTCCCGCAGAGATGTTGGTTGGTTCCTCAGTTTAGGGGCTGCGGCAACGCGGTCATATAACCCCGTGTACTTTGGGTGAGTGTAGAATCTGTCTGATAAACGGTGTGAATTGTGATGGCTGTATTAGTCTGTAATTCAGGTAAGGAATGCAGACGCTAAATTTCAAGCAGTAGTTCCTAATGTTGCTACCAGATACGTCAACGCCACCCAGCTGTGAACTTGGCTACTGGATGCCACCTCAATCAGCAACTCGCAACGAACGTTGGAACTTCCCCTCCAAAGGAAAGCTTACTGAGGGATTTTTAGCGCTCTTAGAAAATCCGACGACTTTGGCCGGCTTTGAACCCGCGACCTTGGGCATAGAAGTTCAGCATGCTACCAGTTACGTCACCGAAGCCGCTTCACACTTAGTCAGATGGAAATCTGAATCTGATCTCGCACAAGTGCGTTGTCATGGCAACGTCTGATGGCTCATCCCTCATCAATTTAGTAGTGTTGCCATGTCAACCACTGATAGCTCTTGGCATTTTCTTATAATTCCGAAATCATTTTTCTCATCCCTTGGCGCAATGGTGGCTCATATCAAAAATTCTTTCAGACAAACGTTTTAGGTAATTATTAGGGGAATATTGTCCATTTTGTACGGTTTTGATATTGTGCCTATTAACAGAGATATGATTAATGTTTCCCGAAAAAAACACTTTTTCCCACCCCTTTGGTCAATGGTTGGTGCTATCAAAAAACGTTTCAAACATAAATTTCTGAGCTTTATCCGACACATAGTATGAACTTTGAACGGATTCGATATTTCACATATTAAGAGAGTTATAGCAATATTTCATTTTTTCGAAAAAAAAAAAAGTCCCCCATTTTCATCCCCTTCGACCGATTTAGCCCAGTAACGAACTCGTCCGAGATTTTATGGGTATACATATTCGGTAAAAAATTCAAAGTGATTGGTGCAAAATTACGGCAGTTATCGTGTCCACAAGAAACTGATATACATATATACATATATTACATAAATTATATATAAACTTTTGAACTGACGGTGGTTTTGGGGTCTGGGGGATGTGAAACGCGAAGATATGTCGAAATTTTCCGGAAATCGAAACATGGTACCCATTGCAATAGTTAGCTTTCTAATGAAATCTACCTAAAATACTGCCGTCAACGACGCCTAGCTGTGAACTTGGCTACTAGATGCCACCTCAATCAGCAACTCGCAACGAACGTTGGAACTTCCCCTCCGAAGGAAAGCAAACTCAGGTTTTTTAGCGCTCTTAGTAAATCCGACGACTTCAGCCGGGTTTGAACCCGCGACCTTGGGCATAGAAGTTCAGCATGCTATCAGTTCCGATACCGAAGTCGCTTCCCACTGACATATGAAAACTGAATGTGATCTCGTGCAGTGGCGTTGTCATAGCAACTGCTGATGGTCATCCCTTATCAATTAAAAGTAAAGTTGTCATGGCAACCTCTCTTGGCACTTGGCATTTTCTTATAATTTAAATCATTTTGTTCACCCCGTGGCGTAATGGTGGGTCATATCAAAAATTCTTTCAGACAAAAGTTTTAGGTAATTATTGGAGGAATATTGTCCATTTTGTGCGGTTTTGATATTGTGCCTATTAACAGAGATATGATTAATGTTTCCCGAAAAACCCACTTTTTCCCACCCCTTTGGTCAATGGTTGGTGCTATCAAAAAACTTATTTGACATAACTTTTTGGCACTTATCCGACACATATTAAGAACTTTGAAGGGATTCGATATTTCATGTATTAAGAGAGTTATAGCGATATTTCACTTTTTCGAAAAAAGCCCCCCATTTTTACCCCCTTTGACCGATTTTGCCCATTAACGAACTCGACCGAGATTTTATAGGGATACATATTATGTAAAAAATTCAAAGTGATTGGTGCAAAATTACGGCAGTTATCGTGTCCACAAGAAACTGATATATATATAGATAGATACATATATACATAAATTATATATAAACTTTTGAACTGACGGTGGTTTTGGGGTCTGGGGGATGTGAAACGCGAAGATATGTCGAAATTTTCCGGAAGTCGAAACATGGGACCCATTGCAATAGTTAGCTTTCTAAAGAAATCTACCTAAAATTCGGAAACAAAAGCTAAAGCAGAAAACAAACACAAAGCAAAAATTTAAAAAAAGCTGAAAATAAATACAAAACCAAAAACCAAAATTAAAAAGCAAAAAAAGAAAACAAGTCGCCTCCGTAGCGTAGCGGTCAGCATGGTTAGCTGCCACCCCGGAGGTCCTGGGTTCGATTCCCGGCTCTGCCACGACATTTGAAAAGTGGTACGAGGACTGGAACGGGGTCTACTCAGCCTCGGGTGGCCCAAATGAGTAGAGGGGGTTCGAATCCCCCTCAGCCATCCTCGAAGTGGTTTTCCGTGGTTTCCCACTTCGTCTTCGGGCAAATGCCGGGATGGTACCTTCTTCGAGGCCACGGCCGCCTGCTTCCCTCTTCCTTGCCTATCCATCCTCACCATCCCTTACCTTCCCTTATGAGGCCCCTGTTCGCTTTGCAGGTGAGGCCGCCTGGGCGAGGTGCCAATCACACCTAACCAGTTGTATCCCTTCCGATTCGATGTTCCCAGCTCTAGGACACTGCCCGTAGAGGCGGTAGTGGTGAGTTCCCTCGCTGAGTCCGTGGGTTCCACCAACCTCGAGGGTAAACGACTAAAAAAAAACCAAAACCGAAACCAAAAAAACCAAAATTCAGAAACAAAAGCAAAAGAAGAAAACAAACACAAATCCTAAACCAAAAACCAAAATTCAAAACGAAAGGAGAAAACAAACACAAAACAAAAAACGCATTTAGTTCAGATTTGATTCCGCTCAAGCAAATCCTAGTTATGACACTGGTCTGTATACAATGTTTTCTATATAATTTTTCTATTGTTATTTTTAGCCTATTTTCATTTATAAAAAAGTAGGCTTATGAGATCAACTTTTGTCCGTGTGTCTGTCTGTGTGTGATGGTGTGTGTGTGATATGGTGTGTGTCCCCCCTAATAACTTCTAAACGGCAGAAGCGATTTCAATGAAACTCGGTAAGTTCATAGCACCCTTCCGGAGGACCCCGACCATGCCCTTCAAATTTTGTTACGTCTCACCAATCCAACATGGCGGCAGTGCGATTTATTTCACCAGCATTCAATATCTCCGAAACTATTACCGATATCACCCTGGAATATTTTACGATGATAAAGGGAACTATTAGAAGTTCACCTATGTTACTTTTGAAAAACTGATAGCTACAAAACCAACATGGCGGCCAAGCGAAGTTGCGACTTGTAAATAGACGTTTCTCGTGATTTAACCAACCAAACGCAATAAAACTTGGTGCAGTATGTGTTTATGCGCATTGTAATGCACCGACATCAAACTTCGTTCAATTGCTTACATAACCTGAAGATGGCAGCTGTGGGAAATATTTCACCGGCATTCTATATCTCTGAAACTATTAGCGGTATCACCCTGAAATTTTGTACGGAGATAAAGGGCACTACTGGAAGTTCATCTATAAGACTTTCAAAAACCGGTTAACTACAAAACTAATATGGCGGCCAAGCGAGTTGAAATTTTAAATAGACCTTTCTCGCGATTTAATGATCCAAACGCAATGAAACTTGGTTCAGGAAATGATTATACTCATTGTAATGCACGGGTATCTAATTTAGCTCAATTGTTTACATAACCTCAAGATGGCGGCTGTGTGAATTTTAAAATTAAGTTTTTATTTCTTGTGTCGTAATCATGCGATTGAAGTGAAAGTTTGAATAATGAACCTACGCAATAATATTCTTTTAATGGTGCATGACTCTATGGCCTATACATATAACAATCCAATATGACGACCATCCGAAGTATTTAGATGGATCTCAATATCTACGAATCTATTACAGCAATCAAACGGAATGTTTTAATGTTCATAGGGGCTATGAACATAAGTTCACCTATAGGACATTCAATAACCTGGTGAACATAAATCCAACATGGCGGCGACGCGAAGTATAAATATTCACACGGTCGTTTCTCGCAATTTAACCATCCAAGTGCAGTGGCATTTAGTACAGTAACTCCTTATAAAAATGTTAATCCACTGGCATCTAATTTTTTTCAATTGTTTCCGTAACCACAAGATGGCAGCTATGCGAAATTTTAAAATCTCGTTTTACTTCTTGTGTCCTAATCAAGCGATTGAAGTTTGAATACTACACTTACACAATAATCTTTATGTAACAGTACATAACAATAAGGCCTACATATATTAAAATCCAACATGGCGACCATTCGCAATATTTTGTCGGTTCTCAATATCTACGAATCTATTATAGCAATCAAACTGAAATTTTGTATGTTGATAGAGGCAATTAACATAAGTAGGATATATGAAAATAGGCTATATAGTTCTTCACGGAACTACTTGTTTATTATTACCGTACTATAGTAAATTACTATCACTGTTAGACTATTGCTATTTATATTGTGAATGTTGTATGCAACGTATCTTATAATATTATACAAATTTAACTTATTGCTTATGATATGATACAATATATCATATGATTTTAATTATAACGAAATGTACTATGTTTATAAGCCCTAGTCCTATTGTATTTAGGGTGCTACTGTAAAGGAACACTTAAGCTCTAAGGGTAGCCGTGGAAATACAATGAATCAATCAGTCTTCGAGGATTAGAAACGTTTCCCGTCTTCAGCAACGGCAATATGACCTAGCTAGAACATAAAGTCTCTTGAACTGAAACATAAATCAATGCTACATGGTGCTAATTGCGCTGGTCGACAAGCTTACCCTCTAGACTACTAAATCAACCCTAACTGATACCTGCTATTAATTATCCTAAACTAACGTCAGCTTTAATCAAGATTAATCCTGTTGTCACCATGTGTCAGGGAAATCTCTCATTTGCACAACACATTGTTTGACCAGCGATATAACGCCAAACTTTTAAGTGCACTCTGCGTTATAGACTACTCCTTGTGGATCCGCTCCTTCTGTCTCCCACAAACAATACCATATACTTGAACAATTTATTGAACATCAGCTACAAAACCTCCTCGAGTTTGATGAAACTTGATACACATGTACTTTACAGTAGGTGATAAACCCTCTTACCTTGCGTTATTTCCAGTCTAGTCAAATAAGATGTGACAATGACTAGTGGAAAAACTCGTAGAGAGTTGAATTTTTGTAGATACCTGTTTCATAAGGGTATAAATAATAATACTAATAATATCGTATGGCCTCGGGTGCCGGGTGCAAGCTTTGTTATTTGACACCCAAAGGGTAGCTTGCATGTCGAATTTCGTTGTTCCTTGAAAAACTATGAAAGTCAAGGGGGTTAGATATCTAAGCTCCTTGAACACTATAGCGCTCTCTAGTAGAGAAATGAGGAACTTGGTGTTGGCGGAAACGTCCGAAATTAATTTTGCCATTATGAACACGACCTACTGAATTCAAATGGGTTCTTTGACATGCCAACATCGTATGACATGGTGTCCTAATTTTTGCCGACTTTCAATTTTTTTTATCACTTACCACGGCCAGGAGCGAACCTGCAAGCTTGGGGGTTAGTAGACCGACACGTTGACCACTCACCCACCGTGGCAAGCTTATAAGGTTTTAAACCACCTTGTGGTGGAGTGACTAGCATTCTTGGCTGTTAAACCTGTCCGGGTTCGATTTCCGGTCTGCCAAGAAATTTAATTCTAGTCTGAGGGCTCGAACAGAGTACATCCAGCCTCGTGAGGCAGAACTGAGAAGAGGCGGGTTTGACTCCCGCCACAGCCATCTTAGATGTTGTTTTCTGTGGTTTCCCCCCACTTCTATTCCAGGCAAATGCTGGGATGGTTTCTAACCATGGCCGCCTTCTTCCCAATCTTATCCCCAATTTGCAAATGCACACACCAGTACAGCAATCACAAGAACACAGGTTATCACACAAATTCCACACACCCTAAAAAACACGGGGCTATGTCGCAGCCCCTAAAATAAACAAAGGTATTTTGGCTAATTTGAGTGGTTTGAAAAAAAAAAAAAAAAAAAAAAAAACAATCTGGTCTACTCAGCTGTTATCCAGGTACTGCTCGGGTCTAAGCAGCGTGAACCTGAGAGGAATGTGCATCGCGGACTATGAGTAGTGGTGTTGACGAGTGTCGAGGTTTCTCGGTCCATGCATAGTACAGAACCAAATACATTGGTCGGTGACTCACTCACTCATTCCTAACACCACAGTGGTTTGAGCAACGGCCCTATGTTAGCAGTATTGGAATAGAAAGGAATACCATATATCACGGTGGGCTGTTGACAGATCCTTCTCTTCACGCCCGACCCTTCCCTGCTCTTTCCCTCACCCCGCAAGTTCATAGAGCTTGGACCCGAGCAGTAACTGGTTATTCATACCATTATTAGTCACGGCAGTGGTTACACAAATTCTCGGAGTAAAGCGCTATCTAGCTACTCGCTTCTACAGCTGCCCCTGAATAACATGGCCCATGAGACCTGCTGTGAGCTTGCGCTAACTGTGCCAATCTTAACTTGATCGTTTTCGTGCAGCCGTCCGGGATCCTCAAGCACATGGATAACTACTGGAGAACATGGCGCTCTATTTAAACCTACAGTACTTTGTTGCCATGTGTGTTTCAATTCAAACTGAAACATCAGCTAAAAAGGTACTTTCAGTTCTAAAGGAGTGAAGTACAACTCTCAACTAGTGCTGGTACTTTTAATCGATTAGCCGTTAATCGATTGGTTGGTCGAATAAAAGATTTGTCGATAAATAGATGTACTTAGCTCCTTCCACTACGCTCTCACAGATGCAAATCGGACATTTATTTAATTAAAATATATTGTCTTATATAAGGTGCGTTCAAAAAGTAACGAGCCGGAGGCATAATTACAGAAACCAGTACCTGTATGTTAGAAGTATTGGCCCTGGCTGTTGAGGCACTTGTCCCACTGTGACACGAGGCGGTGAATGGCTGTGTCATAAAATTCCCTAGGCTGCGATAGGAACCAGTTCCGCACGTACAGCTGGACGTCGGCGTCCGAGGTGAATCGTTGGCCCCGCAGAGCCCTTTTCAGGGGATCAAACATGGCGTAATCACAGGGAGAGAGGTCTGGACTGTATGGAGGGTGGCCGAGAACCTCCCATTTGAATTTCTGCAGGAGTGCCACGACTGTGTTGGCCGTATGAGGTCGTGCATTGTCGTGGAGCGACCACGGCGGCTATGGCGTTCACTGTCACTCGGCGGTCCTGGGTAATGAGTGCATCAACCATCTGGACGTTGTAATCGGTAATGATGAGGAGTGCCCCAGACCGGGCATCATCGGCTAACGACACCCGTCCTTCCCTGAAGCGCTTGTGCCACGCCTTGACCCTTGCAAGGGACATGCAGTGTTCGCCGTACACTTGTGACATTCGGCGATGAATGTCCGTTTCCCCTACTCCTTCCGAACAACACCTCTTTGCTCTTTGGTTGACGCCTCCATGTCACTGTTTACAATGCGACTGGCAGCGTTAGACGATTGATGTATGCTGCTGCTCGCTTTGTATCGTCACGTGACGTGCACGCGTGCCCTCTAGCGACGGGCTGTGACCTTCCACGCTCTGGTCGGAACCACACCTAGTTACTCATGCCAAGATTAGCCGATGTCGTCACCGGTTTGCGCATTCCAGCCACCGGCTCGTTACGTTTTGAACGCACCTTATATATTGTTAAATAATTTACCTTCTTTTTGAGAACTAGGCTAAAACAAAGTAAAACAAAAATATTCCTGTCCTAAATTGTAAACGTTAAACAAGAATTCAAAATTTTTGCTGAAAAATCTCCGCTTTTTTTTTTGAAACTCATCCCTGTTTGATCGATGTTTGCCCTTCCACTTGTAACTTTATACTAGCCCCTCTTGGGCGACTGATTTACAACTTCCCAAAATCACCCTCCTATTGGTGATCGAAAGTACTTTACCATCATATACCACACATTTGAGATGGCAGGGTCGTGGAGTATTGGGCACACATCTGGTCAACCTAACTGGTATCATTTGGGCGTTCAACTATTAAGTGTAACTCCCTATAAAGAAAACTAATTATAACCTTTAAAATATATGTATTAAAATCAAATTCAAACATATGGCGGGGACTTTCGTCGAACAGACTATGGTTTGCTATCTCTATTTCTCCTCGGCAATGACGAAAACATGTGACCCAGAATGAATGTTATAATATAAAGATGTTTGTTACTCACTCACTGACGATCTTGCAGATAATCTTCGAGACATGATCGATAGATCAGTTCTCCCCAGCTTTCCAAGATTTTCCACACGTGGTTGCTAACAGAAGCTCCTACTGTTACCTCCCAGCTGATCATATTTTGTATGCTCTGCACTAGCAGACTTTTATACAGATCAATATAACACAGAGGCTAAAAACCTACTTCACAGTTCACAAAGATATATTAGATACAGCATCTTGTACTGCGTAATGAATGCGCACGTGGTTTAGGTTAGAAATGTTTACAGAGCCACATCTCTGCGATAAATGAATGTGCTTCCGTACCAAACTTGAAATGTGCTAACAGATATAACATTGTTCTGATTTGTAGCCGTTTCGAGTACATTCACAAGCCATGCTTTCAACAAAACAGTTTCTCTAGATAGGCCTAAGCCAAATTACGAGAACGCGACCTTTCCAAACAGCAACCAGACGCTAGAACAGAAGTGAAGCCCCGCTTGACACGAAAAAAACCAACCTCTCATTTTGTAAACACATGTTTTCGTCTTTCTCCGCCAGGGTCATGATACCCTGCAACCCATACAAAATACACCAATAATCTCGAACCCTTGTATATTTCTTACAACTCATGGCGCGAAACTCTTCTCTGACGTCAGAATCTTACACAATTTATACCAAGCTTTCTTCTAGACAAGGGAAGTTATTCTCGGCCCAAACTAAATTTGGCCTAGAGTTTCCTACTATTGCAACATCTCGTAGCTTGCCTAACACAATCCGCTGTCTTGTATGCTGACATCTCACATACAAATTAAATGAAATATTCCTGACTGAGTCCCCGAGATACACAAGATATATACACTAAATAAAATGAAATCCTATAACCTAAATGATGATGAGCAAGAAAAGGAATGATATGAACAAATTACCCTAACCTGACTTCTCCTCAAGGCAACCAAATAAGGGTTTGGGAACATTGTGACCGGAACAGTCACAATACACCCCCATGTGATTCACACGGGTGAAACAAGTGTGGATCACAAACACTCAAACCAACAACGCACTGAAAACACAAAGAATTACACTATTACATAATTAAACCCTGGAAGACATATATGCACACACGTGTCAAATTTTCACACATTCTCACTCTCTCGAATGTCTTATTGTGTCCATTTCCTAGCCTCACTGATTTTTCTCAAGTGTCTTAGGTCTATCACTTCATTTTCTTCGTCTCATTGTGAGACCCTATCGCTTCACAAGCCATGGTATTTGCCTGCACAGGCCTTATCATACCATCTATCCATCTAACACTAGACTATGTCACTTTGCTGGTTAGCATTCTTCGTCACATCTCTTGAGTTTGTCATGCCATCACGTGATGTTGACTAGTCCTCTAAGAGTCCATGCCATATTATTTTACAGAATAATATCTACGGAGATTCCTAATATTATGTGTACTGACAGACTTACCATCCTGGTCCGTTAAACTATAGGCACACTCACCAATACGTTTAACCACCTTAAAAGGGCCCTGAAATAGATGAAAAAACTAAACCAACCCCTAAACTGAAGATAGATAAGAACCCTGAAACACACCTGATCGCCTATCCCAAAAAAATTGAATTTAACCCTCCAAAAACTGTAAGCTGCCAACTTCCTACTCATCTCCCTCAAACTTACCTGCCAAAATGATACACTCGATGAAGGTCGACTGATATCCTGATTCAGCATAATGCCTATTTCTTTCTCCTCTGGTTCACCTGTACTCTTTCGTTGCCACTTTCCTGACGCCCCCCACCCCTCTGATAGGTTTCCTGTGCTGATATTATATCCTTATCCTGTTTCTTTCTACTTCTATAATTCCTTATTTCCACCTCCCGTTTATCCTGTCTACTAGAATCTCCCTGCTGACTTTCACCTAACATCACCTCCAAATGTTGTTCACTCTCACCTAACGTCTCCTCCCACTGCCGTTCACTCTCCTCTAAGTTACTATCACCTACCTTCTCTTTCAACTGCTGTTCACTCTCGTCTACGCTACTATCACCTACCGTCCCCTACAACTGCTGCTTCTCCGCTGCTTCGTCCACACACAACTTCACAGATTCTACCGCTGCTTCGTCCACACACAACTTCACAGATTCTATTTTCCTGCCTACCTCCTTTCTAATAGCCTCTCCTTGCTGCCTAACTTCTCCTACCTCCTTACTTACAGGATCTTTCACTGCTCTTTTCTGCTTGTTCACTGCCTCTATACCAGACTCTAACTTCTCTGTACTAGACTCTACCTGCTTGCTCCACTTATCCACACTAGGCTCAAACGTCTCACTCACAGACTCTCCCAGCTTGTCCAACTTTTCCCTTGTGGACTTACACGTCTCACTCACAGACTCTACCAGAGATTCTAACTCCTTACTGACAAATACTCCTAAATATTTTACTTCCTTACTTACAGATTCCTCCAAAGACTCTATCTCCTTATTCATAGACTCTCCCTGCTTCTTAATCTCTCCTTTTATTTCTCTCAGTAGCATAGGAAGCAAACTAGTGTTCATAACCCCTCCATTTAAATTTATGTTGCTACCTTCAGTGATCAGCTGCGACTCATTGGAGACAATGGTATCCGATTCTCCCATTGTCGGTTCCTTACCTTCCTCACTACTATTTCCCCCCGTTCACTGATTAACTGACATTTTACTATTTTAATTTATTCGCAACCCTAGACATTAATTCCATATTGTCCAATGTGGACATACCCCATAAAACAAAACAAATTACTGTGAACCCTAATACTCCTAAGGTGTCTATCGGCTGTGTGCATATGTGCCCTAATGATACCTGCTAGGTTTCCCTACTCTTGCCCCACGTTTAGGTGCTATGTTGTTACTTTTTACTAGCCCCTCTTGGGCGACTGATTTACAACTTCCCAAAATCACCCTCCTATTGGTGATCGAAAGTACTTTACCATCATATACCACACATTTGAGATGGCAGGGTCGTGGAGTGTTGGGCACACATCTGGTCAACCTAACTGGTATCATTTGGGCGTTCAACTATTAAGTGTAACTCCCTATAAAGAAAACTAATTATAACCTTTAAAATATATGTATTAAAATCAAATTCAAACATATGGCGGGGACTCTCGTCGAACAGACTATGGTTTTCTATCTCTATTTCTCCTCGGCAATGACGAAAACATGTGACCCAGAATGAATGTTGCAATATAAAGATGTTTGTTACTCACTCACTGACGATCTTGCTGATAATCTTCGAGACATGCTCGATAGATCAGTTCTCCCCAGCTTTCCAAGATTTTCCACACGTGGTTGCTAATAGAAGCTCCTACTGTTACCTCCCAGCTGATCATATTTTGTATGCTCTGCACTAGCAGACTTTTATACAGATCAATATAACACAGAGGCTATAAGCCTACTTCACAGTTCGCAAAGATATATTAGATACAGCATCTTGTACTGCGTAATGAATGCGCACGTGGTTTAGGTTAGAAATGTTTACAAAGCCACATCTCTGCGATAAATGAATGTGCTTCCGTACCAAACTTGAAATGTGCTAACAGATATAACATTGTTCTGATTTGTAGCCGTTTCGAGTACATTCACAAGCCATGCTTTCAACAAAACAGTTTCTCTAGATAGGCCTAAGCCAAATTACGAGAACGCGACCTTTCCAAACAGCAACCAGACGCTAGAACAGAAGTGAAGGCCCGCTTGACACGAAAAAAAACCAACCTCTCATTTTGTAAACACATGTTTTCGTCTTTCTCCGCCAGGGTCATGATACCCTCCAACCCATACAAAATACACCAATAATCTCGAACCCTTGTATATTTCTTACAACTCATGGCGCGAAACTCTTCTCTGACGTCAGAATCTTACACAATTTATACCAAGCTTTCTTCTAGACAAGGGAAGTTATTCTCGGCCCAAACTAAATTTGGCCTAGAGTTTCCTACTATTGCAACATCTCGTAGCTTGCCTAACACAATCCGCTGTCTTGTATGCTGACATCTCACATACAAATTAAAGGAAATATTCCTGACTGAGTCCCCGAGATACACGAGATATATACACTAAATAAAATGAAATCCTATAACCTAAATGATGATGAGCAAGAAAAGGAATGATATGAACAAATTACCCTAACCTGACTTCTCCTCAAGTCAAACAAATAAGGGTTTGGGAACATTGTGACCGGAACAGTCACACACTATCACTGACTCATTGGTTATTGTTAATATAAACGACGAAGAACACTTCGTATGTTCAGGTAAAAAGTAACTTTTATAAATTTCTATACATCATACCAAATATAAGCGTAACCTCTCATTTGAATTTGACTTCCTTTCCTATCTCGTATCTACTTATCAATTAATCGATTCTTCTGTTAGCCGATTAATCGAATGAACGATCAGTCGTTTTTCTAATTTATCTTTAATTTAATTTAATTTTGACAGATCACGAAAATGCTATTAAAATTACGCCATTTTTTAAATCTCGAAAAATAAACAATACATTTATTTTCAAATAGCCTGTGTTAAAGTAAGGAGAAAGCCTCAAGGAACATCGCAAAAAAAAAATCGATTAGTTCCTGTTAATATTTTCTACGAAAAAGGTAAATATAAAGTTGAAAATTAACATTAAGCTCCTTAAGCAATTGTAAAACAACTGGATACGTGCACATTTTGCAAAATGTTGTGCATGAATATTAGTACCAGTACCATATCAACCAGGGGCGTCCAGTATTTGCACGCTTGCTCCTGCTTCTCTTGGCTGGGCTGCCTGCCTGTGACAGCTCTTCGCTGCGTCTGACCGAGTCAAGTTGGGATCGCTAGCGCACCAGACGTAAATTAATCAATAAATCAAACAATGCATCCAATGCGTTATCCAATAAATTGTTCTTCGCGCGTTTCTCCGCGTACTGGTATTTGAAGATTACATGCTTACTATAAAAACAGTCAGACATTCTGATAAGATAACATGGAACTCATTTAAGACATTGCAATTTCGGTCACATCATTATTTTGCTTTCCTGGTTTTCGGTTTGTTTCAATTTGTTCTCATATTTGCAAATTACTGAATACCGTTTGACGTTCGACCGATCAACCACAATACAGCGAAGGTAGTATGGGAGGGAGTGAAATGGGAAAGTGAGAGAGACAGACATGTTGTATTCCCCCACCATCGCTACAAGGTCGTCCGTGCCAGCTGTATGGACACCTCTGATATAAACTGTTACTCCTTCAGGAATTCTTACCGTCCGACTAATGATGGCCGCTGCTGTGGGTGGATATCTGGAGCTCGAGGGAGAATTTAACATGTTTAAGCCTGCCTGAGAGATACTAATTATGGTACAGCAATCTAGCCATTTTATTGTTCATATTATATTGGTTATAAATTATTATTATTATAGAAATCCTCAGAGGCGAGTTTATTCAGTTGATGAAAGACAATTGGTATTGAGACCAGTGATTGTGAAACGTTGTGAATGATGCGGTCGTAAATAGGAACCAATTCTGGAACGAATTCCCTCCGTTTCAAGATGTTTTCCTATTCTCCTAATACAGTATTTCATTTATGTTTAAAGGGACGGACAATTAATTTTATTATTTGATTGTATCTTTTGTCATCCGAGATGTATGTCGGTTGAAGAATGATATATAAGTTGCGTTCAAAAAGTAACGAGCCGGAGGCTGTAATGCGCAAACCGGTGACGACATTGGCTAATCGTGGTGTGTGTAACGAGGTGCGGTTCCGACCAGAGCGTGGAAAGTCACATCCCGCATCTAGAGGGCACGCGTGCACGTCACGTGACGATACAAAGCGAGCAGCAGCATTCTTCAATCGTCCAACCGAGACCACCAAGACAGTAGGACATTCGACATGCTTCCTGGTGTGGTTGAAGACTGTGGGGCACCCATTGGGCACACACTTTCCGCAAGTGCAGTCGTTCCTTCATGATGGTGTGCACACTTCCGACGCTCAATCCAACCACGGCGGCTATGACGTTCACTGTCACTCGGCGGTCCTGGGTAATGAGTGCATCAACTAGCTGGACGTTGTCATCGTTAATGCAGGGGGGCGCCCCAGACCGGGCATCATCGGCTAATGACACCCGTCCTTTCCTGAAGCGCTTGTGCCACGCCTTGACCCTTGCAAGGGACATGCATTATTTCCCCCCGATATATATAGCCGACTCCAATGCAATACATTAGTGCCCGAATTCATCCTTACGCAGTTTCTCTCTGGTCATGGAAAGTTTAAGTGCTACTTCGAACGTTTCAAAATTAATATTGAAGGCGATTACTTGTGCTTGTGTGGCTCCTCTCAAACAGTGGACCATTTATTGTTCGACTGTGCCATGCATGGCAGTACAAGATTCGATCTTGAGTGTCCCCTGAACAAATGTAATATGGAACTTTCAAGACCATTATTCCACCTGTTTAAGAAATCGTGCTGTTACAAACAGTTCCTAACTTCATTCACCACATCTACAATAATCAAGTTTCATAATTTAGTATTAAGGACCAATAATAATTAACTGATCAAAACTATAGCCCTAATATACTCATGTACAATAGGGTTCATACTGTTAGGATATTCAATAAATAAATAAATAAGGTACATGCAGTGTTCGCAGTACACTTGCGACATTCGGCGATGAATGTCCGTTCCCCCCTACTCCTTTCGCTGTCAGAAACCGAACAACACCTCTTTGCTCTTCGTTTGACGCCTCCATGTCACTGTTTGTAATGCGACTGGCAGCGTTGGAGTGAAGAGTAACGTACAGTGTGTTGTTTTTGAGTCTTCAGTCTTTTGACTGCTTTTATGCAGCCGTCCATTTCTCCCTGTCCAGAGCTAATCGTTTAATCTCTACATAGCTACCACAATTTACATTCGAGGCAATTTGTTTAATGTATTCTAACCTTGGACAATCCCTACAGTTCTTGTCCTCGACGCCTTCTTCCATAACTAAGTTTGTTATGCCTGGGTGCCTTAGTATGTTTCCTACCAACTTATCTCTTCTCTTGCTTGCTACGATGGGTGAGTGGTTACCGTGTCTGACTACAAACCCCAAGCTTGCAGGTTCGCTCCTGGTCGTGGTAAGTGATTTTTGAAAGGCGGCAAAAATCACGACACACATGACATGCGATGCTGGCATGGTAAAGAACCCATTTGAATTCAGTAGGCCATGTTCATAATGCCAAAATTAATCTCGGGATTTTCCGCCAACACAAAGTTCCTTATTTCTCTACTAGGAAGCGCTATAGTGTCAAGGAGCTTACAGTAGCATGACTAAAACTACACAACTGATCCTCATTGACGGAGCGTCAATACAAAGACTCTAGGGGACGTGGTGACGCAGCGGTCTGGTTATTTGCGTCTCACCTAGCTGGACCGGGTTCGATTCCCAGTCAATGCATGTGAGATTTTCGAAGTGAAATGCCAAGTCCTGCGGTTCGTATTCCACGTAAAAGGGAGGTCCCATGGCTCATGATCGCAAGATCATGTAAAACTATAAGCTTCGTTTTTACCATTACAAAGACTCTAAAAAGGAAGGGAGTTGTAGTTTTATGTGACCGTTGATCGTGCGATCATGAACCACAGGACCTCATTTTTACGTGGAACCGACCACAGGACATGGCATTTCACTTCGAAAATCTCGCATGCATTAACCGGGAATCGAACCCTGTCCACCTTCGTGAGAGGCAAGCAGATTGACCATTCCACCATCACGCCCTCCCCACAGAGCCACAAAGAGGATTTAAGGGCCCCTATGTAATTTTTTCTCGCCCTCCCCTCCCCCCTCCGCCCTTTAAATCCTTTTAATTATTACTATCCACTACGAGCTATTACGAAAATATAATGCTATTTTGAGAAAATTATCTGATGCACAGTCAATATTTAGAAAGAAAAACCATACAAATCGTATTTCATAGAAAATATTTAGCATTTATTTTATGAAATATATGTTGCAAGTTGCAAGAAACGATTTGGAATTTTGGAGTAATTTAATAGTACATTATGCAACGAGCCTATAATGGCCATAATTAAGACACGAGTATTTTTATAAAACGAGCGTATGCGAGTTTTATAATTTCCATACGAGTGTCTTAATTACCATTATAGGCGAGTTGCATACGACTGTTTAGGTTCGACGATAATTATAACTTTATTATATGTTTTAACATAAATATTCATAAATATCTGTTCAGTCACTAGTAGAATGTTGTGATCGGGTGCTGCGGTGGGTAGTATATCTCTGTTTCCCAAGCTCTCTGGACAACCGCATGCGCTCTGTGTGCTTCAATGCCATATGTTCAGATTGTGCTCCAGTATTCAGTAAAACTGTCACCGAAGTCGTTTCAAAACCACGCGCTGTGTAGAAATTGATCTTGGGGATATTAAGGTACAGTGCCATTTCTTGTCTCAGTTTATTTACGCGAACATATGGACGGTGCAATTTCGGTAATTTATATAGACATGTTGGATTTTGAACGCATGCGCGAAGGTATCCTTATCTAATTGGTCACACAACTGTTTCTTGAGCTCTGATTGGTGGGAGAAACTGTTTCATAATGAAAAAGAGTGTTATAATGAGCCTCATTATGATACACTTTTCTGACACATAATAATTAGGGTCGAACATAAATACAATTAACAGGCCTATGGAAATATTTTTCAATTCTGTAAGTCTTCACTTTAATTGCCAGTACGTAATGGAAAAATAAGCAGCATTTTAAAGATTCACATTAGTTTGATAGCGCATTCAACTGTAAATAAATAAATAAATAAATAAATGAATAAATGAATAACATATATTATAGTATAGTTCATTATTTCTAAACAGTTATAACTCCAAACTCAGAGTCTTATATAGAATTTAATACTCTTATGGGTTAGAATAAGGTACATTACATAAACTGAAACTAACGGGCCCTCATTGCTTCCTGGGGCCTATGCATCCCCCCTTTCCCTACCTTCCTCCCCCTTTTCCACCCCCTTGCCCCTCCCCCGCCCCCCTTGCCCCCCTCTCGGGATACCAACTATGCTTATCTAGTGGTCTCAGCCTTCTACAAACAAGTGTTCAGATCCCAGAAAGTAGGCGGCGAAGGACCCATGTTTATTAGAAATTTTGGTCTTGTTTGGATGCGTACTTTCACCTCATAAAATATAGGTTAATTTTTAATACCCTGTCTAAATAGCGAGTGGTCAAATACGTGCTTACTCCATACTCAAAGCCTGCCCGATGTGCCATACACATTCTAAAGAAAGGTGCGAGTAAAAAGGTTTTATTATATAATCTCAAGACACAAGCCCAATTAACATTCGATATGCCTACGCAAATAGTCCAAGAATTACACTGAAGAAAATGGAAATTGCAACACCATGAAGGCATTGGTCGTTTTTGTTGATTTTCAAGATATGGAACGATGCCATGTAGGTATGTAAACGATCAAAGTTTCAGACCCATTGGATTGTTGCTACAGGTCTCCTCACGTGATTGGTCGCGGAGGAATCAACTCCAGTATATGGACTCTGGTGTAGCGTAGTTGACTTGCAGTCTGTGCAGTGAAGTGTTCCTCGTCAAAGATGCCTCGACGACAGAGAAGAGCACGCTATCAACAACTGTCGCCGTTTGAGAGGGCTCGGATAATTGGGCTGTGTGAGGCTGGATTATCGCTAAGTACTGTCGTTGCACGTGTTGGCCGACAGGCATCTATGGTACAACGTGTAAGGCAGCAGTGGTCAAATGAAGGTACCCACACTCGTAGACCTGGCACAGGCCCAGCACGACAGACAACTGTGAGAGAGGATCGCCGCATCATTCGGATGGGCCGGATGGAACTCCATGCAACAGCAGCACAAATTCGAGCAGCTGTGGCACCCCATGTTACACAACAAACAGTTGGTAATCGCCTGCGTGCAGCTGGCTTACGATCCCGTGTCCCTGCAGAAGGTGTTCCATTGACCCCTCAACAGCGACGTGTAAGGCTGGCCTGGTGTCGAGAACGTTCGACGTGGGTCGATGAATGGCATAGGGTCGTCTTTAGTGATGAATCGCGCTTCTGTCTTGCCCGCAGTGATCGCCGGAATCGCGTGCCCCGACGTACCGGGGAGAGGGGCCGCCCAGACCTTATTGTCGAGAGGCACACAGGGCCAACACCAAGCATTATGGTCTGGGGAGTTCTTGGCTTTAATGTGAAATCACAATTAGTGCTTGTTGAGGGCACTATGACTGCTCGAAATTACGTTGATAGGGTACTCAATCCAGTGGTTGTCCCTATGATGGCGAACATTGCTAATGGGATGTTTCAGCAGGACAATGCCCGGGTTCACACTGCACGCATCTCCAGAGAAGCTCTCCACGACATCACAACCTTAGAATGGCCCGCCAGATCCCCGGACCTCAGTCTTATTGAGCATGTGTGGGACATGATGGGTCGACAACTGGCCAACCGTCCTCATCCACCCACAACTCTGGAACAACTGACCCATGCAGTGCCGCAAGCATGGGTCACAATCCCTCAGGAAGCGATCCAGGGCCTTATTGACTCCATGCCTCGCCGAATTCATCAATGTATTGCAGCTCGTGGTGGGCACATCCTGTATTGATTGTTGTCCAAACTTGCGGTCAGAGGGACCTGAAAGTGTAATCATCGAATCACAACTGAACACACGTCCTGCATGTTCAATTGCAGCAATGTAGCACCACTCCTTCTGGGTGTTGCAATTTCCATTTTCTTCAGTGTATGTGCATGATTAGAAAATCCTATTGTAGATACCATCACGACTACCTGAATACCGGTTTGTCGAATTTCTAATCGCAAATGTTGAATAAACTTGCGTTTCGCAGCATTTGGCACTTTGAACGTGTGGCGTTCTCTGGGAGAGAAGCTTTGGGAGAGAAGCTTCGTAATCTAGTA
This sequence comes from Meconema thalassinum, assembly GCA_946902985.2. Taxonomy (NCBI): domain Eukaryota; kingdom Metazoa; phylum Arthropoda; class Insecta; order Orthoptera; family Tettigoniidae; genus Meconema; species Meconema thalassinum. The sequence continues at coordinate 228,104,803 of OX336393.1, forward strand.
TTAAGCTACATTACTTGGGTAGCTTGCATGTCCACAACACTGTTCCAGAACATCAGACTAAGGATAATCACATTTCATAACATAGCCGGGAATCGAGCTCAGGCCCCCGAGTTGCTAGCTAACCACTAAACCACGAGTTTTAAATTAATAAGAATGCCTGACAACATCCTGGTGTAGCGGCTAGCGTTCTTTGCCTACGCCCCGGAGGTCTGGGTTCGATTCCCGGCTCTGCTAAGAAATTTTAATTCTGGTGTGAGGGGTGAACCGCGGTACGCTAAGCCTCGTGATGCTAAACTAAGAAGAGGAGGGTTCGATTTCCAAATCAGCCATCATGGAGGTGGTCTTCCGTGGTTTCCCCCCACTTCTATTACATGCTAAAGCTGAGATGGTTCCTAACTTAAGGCCAAAGGCTCCTTGGGGGAGTGGAGCATAGGTTGGAATATGTATTTATCTTCTTGTTGCAATGGAAATTTTGCAGTATTACGAAATGTTACAAGGTTCTTGATAAAAAAAATCCTATTGTGTCGTAATCTATGGCAGTCTTCTTTTAGAAAATGTAATAAAGTATGTTTTTTTTGAAAACTAATTTTTTTCATATAGGCTAAAGCCCAAGCTAAATATTATTAACAAATCTTTGCTCGTAATTACATTAGTTCCTTTTTGATGTGAAACATCTTTCCGCTCGGTTGCTGGATATTTTTAATGTGTTACATCATTCCACTCGGTTGCTGTATATTTTTGTGTGGTGGTGATTTTGTAAAAAGGGACGGAAGTGGGACGGAAATGCAACGGAAACAATGAGCGCGCGCGGTGGCGGAGTTTGGTACAACGACATACTGTCGGCCATGTGGCTATGTGGAATGTAAATATCATACGGTTTACTTCAAGGTTTGGAGGCCCCATTACAGATATTCCTACAATAAATCATCTTCAAACTGTCGTTCTTTGGTGTGGAAATATTCATTAAATCATATTTGCTGAAAACAATTATGATTTATTAAATCTTACTACTTTTGCTGGGTTCTTATTTAATGTAATCACTCGAGGTACTGTCGGCCAAAATACAGCACTATTATATCATATTTGCTGAAAGGATTTGGCACAGGAGTTTTACAAGTAGCGCGCAATGGCAGAGATTGGTACAACGACGTACTGTTGGCCATGTGACAATGTGGAATGTAATTCGCATACGGTTTACCTCAAGGTTTGGAGGCACCATTACAGATATTTCTACAATAAATCATCTTCAAACTGTCGTTCTTTGCTGTGAAAATATCCATTATATCACATTTGATGAAAACAATTATGATTTATTAAATCTTACTACTTTTGCTGTGTTCTTATTTAATGTAATCACTCGAGGTACTGTCGGCCAAAATACAGCACTATTATATCATATTTGCTGAAAGGATTTGGCACAGGAGTTTTACAAGTAGCGCGCAATGGCAGAGATTGGTACAACGACGTACTGTTGGCCATGTGACAATGTGGAATGTAATTCGCATACGGTTTACCTCAAGGTTTGGAGGCACCATTACAGATATTTCTACAATAAATCATCTTCAAACTGTCGTTCTTTGCTGTGAAAATATCCATTATATCACATTTGATGAAAACAATTATGATTTATTAAATCTTACTACTTTTGCTGTATTCTTATTTAATGTAAGCACTCGAGGTACTGTCGGCCAAAATATTGCACTATGTGTAATGTATATAGCATACGGTTTAATTCAAGGTTTGGAGGCCCCATTAAAGAAATTACTACAATAAATCATCTTCAAGTTGTCGTTCTTTGGTATGAAAATATTCATTATATCATGTTTGCTGAAAGGATTTGGCACAGGAGTTTTACAAGTAGCGCGCAATGGCAGAGATTGGTACAACGACGTACTGTTGGCCATGTGACAATGTGGAATGTAATTCGCATACGGTTTACCTCAAGGTTTGGAGGCACCATTACAGATATTTCTACAATAAATCATCTTCAGACTGTCGTTCTTTGCTGTGAAAATATCCATTATATCACATTTGATGAAAACAATTATGATCTATTAAACCTTACTACTTTTGCTGTATTCTTTTTAATGTAAGCACTCGAGGTACTGTCGGCCAAAATACAGCACTATTATATCATAATTGCTGAAAGGATTTGTCACTGGAGTTTTACAAGTAGTTATTACAGAAATAATAGTAATGAGAACTTACCGATGGTAATAACACGAAGGAATCCTTCATGTTTGCTGGCACAAGGTAGCACTATAAGTTCATTCTTTAAAAAATGCGAGTAAGTAATATGGAGTTATTCGAATAACATGCCTGATGTTACACATTATATGCGACTACTGTAAGGCTCATAATTTCTTTTTATTATCATCGCTGAAGAAGGCCAAAACTGGTGCATTTCATTAATTACTGTATATTAATTTATTTTATTGACTACAGTGGAATAAATTTAATAAATACCAATTGGTATTTTATTGAAAGACATTATTGTTAATCCAATAAATTGAGCTCATCTGTGCTGTGTTGTGCTGAGGTTCAGTCACCTCGACAGCCTCACCAGGTCCCGCGTGATTGGCTGAGACACTACGCATACAGATGGGCTCCAATTTACTGCCAGTAGTACAGGTGCATTTGTCAACACAGGAACTGAGGCGCAGAGTAATTGGATCCGCCATATTGTTTGCACAAACACAATTAAGAATCTCTCCTCATTAAAATGGCTGATACGCATAGTCAAGGTTAAAGAGAGACGATGATGTTAATTCATTTTAGGGACTTGGGGCATTTCGGTCATCAGCCCCGTGTAGTTGGGTGAATGTTGAATTTGTCTGACAGCATGCATTCATGTAATGCCTGTAGCAGTGTGTGTAGCTGTATTAGGAACAGGGAGGGGCTAGGTGCCGCAGGACGTGAAATGATTTGATTGATTTGTTGTTGTTGATTCATGTTAGGGGGTTTGCGACTTCGTGGTCATTTAGACCCGTGTACTTGGGTGTGAGTGTGTGTGTAGAATGTGTATGCACTGTGTATATAATTTTACTTACAATCAAAAATATCAATTAGTTCATACAAAAGTTTTGAAAATATATCCGTGCCATTCGGCTTCTTATAATAATTTTAGTATCCAAGATATAACTTCTGTGGAATTGATAGTGTTTCGAGTAATCATGTCACTCTTGACTTGCGGCAATAATAGAGCATATCATGATTCATATAAAAATTGTCGTCTTTTTTTTTTTTACAATAGATTTAATAATATATTAGGTAGGCCGTTATTTATTTAATATTTATTATTTATTTATTATTTATTTATTTATTTATCGTATGGATTTTAGTGCCGGGAGTGTCCGAGGACATGTTCGTCTCGCCTAAGTCTGTAGCTGCTTCCAGCGGACACCCTTGGGGTGAGCTACAAGTTCCGTTCAATTTCAAGTAGTTCCAACTTTCGCCACCTGATATCAATGATACTTAGTGGTGAACGTTAGAACTTTGATAGAGCGTTCTGACGAAATCTAACCTAACAATTTAGCTGCCCACAAGTTTAGTCTGTGGAAGGATCTTTACATGCCATTAATCTATGACATGGGACTGCCGGCTTTACTTCCCCTCCGAAAGAAGACATTCTGAAGGATTTTTAATGCTCTTAAAATCCGACGACTTCGGCCGGGTTTGAACCCGCTATCTTGGGCACAGCAGGTCAGCATGCTACCAACTACGCCACCGAAGCCGCTACATTTATTTAATAAATTATACTGTTCATAATGTTGAATTTTGTGCTTATGCCGTGTTTATTATATTAAAATTCGACGCGTTTCGAAAGAAACCATGCCTTTCTTCGTCAGGAATAATCTGGAATACGACAATGATTGCTAAGAGAAAGCAACAAAGAACATATAGAAGGTGCCCAAAGATGGGCGCCATTATAGCCCCATGTTAGGGACAACGGAAAGCAGCAGTGAATTACTTTCTCAGGGTTCTGATAATAGGTAGCCAGGATTCACTGAGATTGTAGCCGGTGTCGCGGTTGAAATTATCTGGGTGTTTACGTATTTCAACCGCCTCCCTGATGATTCTGGGACGATATTGCTTTATACGGGCAAGAACATCCACTCCTTGGAACATGACATCATGGCCAGGTGTTAATGCATGATCGGCAACAGCTGATTTATCAGGTTGAATGAGCCTGATACATCTATTATGTTCCTTAATGCGAGTGCATATTGTTCTCGAAGTCTGCCCGATGTAAACCTTGCCACAAGTACAGGGAACTCTGTAGATACCCGGTTGTTGCAATTTAGGCAAACTGTCCTTAGTTGGTCGCAGGAGTTGCCTAATCTTAACAGAAGTTCCAAATACAGTCCGTATGTTGTACCGACGTAGGATTTTAGCAATACGATCCGTCGTGTTATGTATGTAAGGTAGGTAAGCAGTTCCTCTTACATCTCTTTTCTCAACTGACGTCCTATTATTATTTGTTGGTTTCAGAACCGTAGAGATCAAAGCCTTGTTATAACCGTTGCTCTCAAAGGTGGTTCGCAAGGTATTAATTTCTTCTTGTAAAGAAGACACTTCACAAATCCTCCTAGCCCGGGTAGCTAGAGTTGTAAGGATACCATGTTTCTGGGCAGGGTGATGGTGAGAACTTGCGTGGAGATATCTATTGGTGTGTGTTGGCTTACGAAAAACGCTGTGTCCTAAAGATCCATCCTCTTTCTTGGTGACGAGAACATCTAAAAACGGTATTTTGCCGTCAGATTCCTTTTCCATGGTGAAACAAATAGAAGGGTGCTGGAGATTAAGGTGATCCAGGAAATGGCTAAGATTTTCCTCACCTTCCGTCCAAACAACGAACGTGTCATCCACATAACGCCACCAGATCTTCGGTTTGAAAGGAGCCGACGACAAAGCTTTCTCTTCAAAGTTCTCCATGAAGAAATTAGCTACAACAGGAGAGAGAGGACTACCCATGGCCACACCATCAGTCTGCTCATAAAAATTCCCATTCCATAGAAAGTAGGAGGAGGTCATGCAGTGATTTAAAAAAAAGCCTTGTGATGTCTTCAGGAAAAAAGCCATTAATGAGAGACATAACACCATCAATAGGTACTCTCGTAAACAGAGACACCACGTCGAGACTCACTAGGATATCACCCGGCTGAAGTGTTATAGCTTTCAACTTTTCCACGAAGTGTGTGGAATCCTTAATGTACGAAGGCGTGTTACCCAGAAGCGACTGAAGTAGTCTACCTAAGAATTTGGAAAGGGCATATGTAGGAGAACCAATCGTACTAACAATAGGTCTAAGAGGAACATCTTCTTTATGTATTTTAGGATGACCATAGAGTCTCGGAGGAATAGCATCTCCTGGAAGGAGAGTCTTCGCTGCATCCGCTGGAATAGATGATTGCTTCATCAATTTGACGGTGACATTTGAGTAGCGAGTAGTAGGATCACGACTATTAATCCTATATACAGGATCTGATAACAAATACGAGATCTTGGAATCATAATCAACCTTATCCAACACCACTGTCGCGTTACCCTTGTCAGCGGGGAGAACGATAATATCAGAATTGTCCCTTAAATCTTGAAGTGCCCGGCTTTCGCCTTGTTTTAAGTTGGAGTTAGGTGGCTTAGCGTTCTTGAGAACTCTGGAACATTCTTGTCTGGCTTCCTCGGCCTCTTCAGGTGTGAGGTGATGTACCGAGGATTCTACAGATGTAATAAGTTCTTCAATAGGAATTCTTCTAGGCGCTACAGCAAAATTGAGACCTTTAGCGGGTATCATGATACCCAACAGGCAGTTCTCGCTAAAGGTCTCAATTTTGCTGTAGCGCCTAGAAGAATTCCTATTGAAGAACTTATTACATCTGTAGAATCCTCGGTACATCACCACACACCTGAAGAGGCCGAGGAAGCCAGACAAGAATGTTCCAGAGTTCTCAAGAACGCCAAGTCGCCTAACACCAACTTAAAACAACGCGAAAGCCGGGCACTTAAAGATCTAAGGGACAATTCTGATATTATCGTTCTCCCCGCTGACAAGGGTAACGCGACAGTGGTGTTGGATAAGGTTGATTATGATTCCAAGATCTCGTCTTTGTTATCAGATCCTGTATATAGGATTAATAGTCGTGATCCTACTACTCGCTACACAAATGTCACCGTCAAATTGATGAAGCAATCATCTATTCCAGCGGATGCAGCGAAGACTCTCCTTCCAGGACATGCTATTCCTCCGAGACTGTATGGTCTTCCTAAAATACATAAAGAAGATGTTCCTCTTAGACCTATTGTTAGTACGATTGGTTCTCCTACATATGCCCTTTCCAAATACTTAGGTAGACTACTTCAGCCGCTTCTGGGTAACACGCCTTCGTACATTAAGGATTCCACACACTTCGTGGAAAAGTTGAAAGCTATAACACTTCAGCCGGGTGATATCCTAGTGAGTCTCGACGTGGTGTCTCTGTTTACGAGAGTACCTATTGATGGTGTTATGTCTCTCATTAATGGCTTTTTTCCTGAAGACATCACAAGGCTTTTTTTTAAATCACTGCATGACCTCCTCCTACTTTCTATGGAATGGGAATTTTTATGAGCAGACTGATGGTGTGGCCATGGGTAGTCCTCTCTCTCCTGTTGTAGCTAATTTCTTCATGGAGAACTTTGAAGAGAAAGCTTTGTCGTCGGCTCCTTTCAAACCGAAGATCTGGTGGCGTTATGTGGATGACACGTTCGTTGTTTGGACGGAAGGTGAGGAAAATCTTAGCCATTTCCTGGATCACCTTAATCTCCAGCACCCTTCTATTTGTTTCACCATGGAAAAGGAATCTGACGGCAAAATACCGTTTTTAGATGTTCTCGTCACCAAGAAAGAGGATGGATCTTTAGGACACAGCGTTTTTCGTAAGCCAACACACACCAATAGATATCTCCACGCAAGTTCTCACCATCACCCTGCCCAGAAACATGGTATCCTTACAACTCTAGCTACCCGGGCTAGGAGGATTTGTGAAGTGTCTTCTTTACAAGAAGAAATTAATACCTTGCGAACCACCTTTGAGAGCAACGGTTATAACAAGGCTTTGATCTCTACGGTTCTGAAACCAACAAATAATAATAGGACGTCAGTTGAGAAAAGAGATGTAAGAGGAACTGCTTACCTACCTTACATACATAACACGACGGATCGTATTGCTAAAATCCTACGTCGGTACAACATACGGACTGTATTTGGAACTTCTGTTAAGATTAGGCAACTCCTGCGACCAAAAAAAGGACAGTTTGCCTAAATTGCAACAACCGGGTATCTACTGAGTTCCCTGCACTTGTGGCAAGGTTTACATCGGGCAGACTTCGAGAACAATATGCACTCGCATTAAGGAACATAATAGATGTATCAGGCTCATTCAACCTGATAAATCAGCTGTTGCCGATCATGCATTAACACCTGGCCATGATGTCATGTTCCAAGGAGTGGATGTTCTTGCCCGTATAAAGCAATATCGTCCCAGAATCATCAGGGAGGCGGTTGAAATACGTAAACACCCAGATAATTTCAACCGCGACACCGGCTACAATCTCAGTGAATCCTGGCTACCTATTATCAGAACCCTGAGAAAGTAATTCACTGCTGCTTTCCGTTGTCCCTAACATGGGGCTATAATGGCGCCCATCTTTGGGCACCTTCTATATGTTCTTTGTTGCTTTCTCTTAGCAATCATTGTCGTATTCCAGATTATTCCTGACGAAGAAAGGCATGGTTTCTTTCGAAACGCGTCGAATTTTAATATAATAAACACGGCATAAGCCCAAAATTCAACATTATGAATAGTAACACGGGCCGTGAAAGTCTAAATGACAAATTATACTGTATTCTATTTTGTGTTATTCGTCTTGTATACGACATGTTTGTTAAATGGCTTGTTAAGTAATACGTGTCTTTTATATTTTGTTTCATTAGTTGTTAAGCTAGGTTTAGTTTCTTATTACAATACATCAACCCAGAGCAATGTATAGACTATGCTACATAAAGGGGCTCATTAGCCTCAGTGGCTAATCAATAAATTCAAATTCAATTCAAATGGCTGTGTTATTGTGGTGTCTGTAGTAGAGTGTGTGTGTATTTGTAATGTAGGTAAGGATTGGCAAGGAGGAGGCCGTGGCCTTAAGTTAGGAACCATCCCGGCATTTGCCTGGTTGTAACTTGTTTTACGAGGGTATTTTACGCCACTGACATAAGTCAGTAGGAAGCCATTCAATATTTATTTACGCGGCAAATTGTTCAGCCAAGAGAAGTTTCATGTAACTTATTATTATTATTATTAAGGTATTTTTGGAGCGTTTTTCTATAAGATTATAAGTATACAGATAGGTTTTCGATGTTATAGAAAACACTATCAAGCTAATTATTACGAACAACATTATCGCGGAAAATTATATGATTACGGAATTTTACGGATTTTTGTGAGTTAGAGTTTGTTGAGAGAGATGAGTCACTGGGAATTCGGCTACAGGCTTATTCTTGTCGAGAAGCGTGACGCAAGCGGGGTTGCTGCATCAAGAAAAGGCGAAATGGCCTGGACCGGTAATCGACATCTTTGTCGCGCCGAGTGTATTGACCCGGAGGTGGGGAGTATCGCGTGGTGGCTCAGCCAATCAGTGGAGAGCGGGCGAGTAGAAGACGGCTCCAGAGAGGGGATGCGACGAGTGCATATATGGTTTGCGTGCCGAGGAGGCAGGGTGATAATCTTTGTAAAACTTGACCGTTGTGGTTGCTCGTGTGATTGGTTCCGATGTGATCGGACCATAATTTAACATTTCTACAAATATTTCTAGAACTGACGAAGAAAATGACGACGTCCAGAAGGTTATGGGAAGCTCTTCAGCATCAAGTACGAGGGCAATTTCCAATGGTAAGCGCAAATGACTCAGAAGTACAGAATCTCTCGTTTCTTTGTTTCATATTCAGTATTTCAGTAACTTCTTAGCTTGGGAATAATAGTAAAATCAGTAATTCATCCGACTCCGTTTTCACGTAATTCTCTAGCGGTAATATTCAAATCGCAACGCTCCAATTTAAACTTATTATTATTATTATTATTATTATTAATTTTGCCATACTTGTTTTATATAATAAATTCATTTCTTTTAACCATGCAATCTTTGCTTTCAGTAGGTAGCATTAGATATAGACCAAATTCCTTCTCCTGATACAATTGTTAGTTGGTTTAATGATCAAATCATACCACGATCTGAGTGTGAAGAATCTTAAAGGTGTTCTGCCAGAGCTAGGTGTTGTTAAATATAAATTTAGATTTCAACATAGCGTTGAGGTCTTGGCGCTAATTAATACAACATATCTTAGCAAGAGTAGAAGCGTCACACTTGAACGCTCAACGTGGAGCAAAGTAAAAGCGTTTCACTTGTCATCCCAACTGTGGAGCTTCTTATATATGTATTTAAAAGTGCAAGGCAGGGCTAGTAAAAAGCGTTTCACTTGTCACCCAACAGTGAGGCCAAACGAAAACGTTACATGGTTAGCAGTGGGAAATCTCGGTAAACTAATTCTAGGGTGACTGAGGTGGGGATCGAACCCACCTCTTTTCAGTTTTGCCTCACGAGGTTGTGTGTACCCATTTCCAGCCGTCAGACCAGAATTAAAGTTCTTGCCAGAACCGGGGATCGAACCCAGATCTCTGGGACGACAGTCTGCAATAGGAGTTAATTGTATAATGAATCCTTAGCCACAGTAACGGCACACTCAAAACATTTGAAATCACTTTTTAATACAGTCGGCCAGCAGTCTCTATATGCATTCCTATTAATTTTTGCTTTGTTGTTTCTTATTGCTTACTTTATGGGCTGAGACATCGTGATAATATAGCCCCCTGTATTTGTGTGTGTGTGTGGGGGGAGGGGGAGAGATGGGAATTTGTGTGATAACCTGTGTTATTGTGTTGGCTGTACTAGTGTGCATTTGTAAATTTGGGATAGGATTGGGAAGGAGGCGGTTGTGGCTTGAAGTTAGGAACCATCTCGATTTGTAAATTTGGGATAGGTTTGGGAAGGAGGCGGCAGTGGCTTTAAGTTAGGAACCATCCCGGCATTTGCCTGGAGTAGAAGTGGGAAACTACGGAAAAACACATCCAGGATGGCTGAGGTGGAAATCGAACCCACCTCTTCTCATCTTGGCATCACGCGGCTGAGTGTAGCCTACTGCGTTCCTGTCCTCACACCAGACTAAGCATTTATCGTCAGAGCCGGGGATCAAATTCGGAACACCAAGGTGACAGCCAAGAACGCTAGCCACTACACCACGAAGTGGTCCTAATCTCTTATAATAAGGTACGGTAACGCACAATATTGCTTTCGCTTTGACTGTGTTATTCATAAGTCTAAACCATCAATGTGTTATAATCAGCGTAACCGCTGCACCCTTCAATAAAACATGGTTTTTCTCAAGATTCATCTACGGGGTCGTGTTCAGTCCTGACTGCGTTATACAGCAAAGTTCGCTTAAAACAACATGCTCTAATGAATAGAAAGGTTCATGACAGAGGCTATACTAGAAATAAAATGAATAACAAGTAGAATAAAAGAAATTTAATGACTGAAAATTATGTGCATAATAATAATAAATAAAAGAAATCCTCCCTGACTTCCACCCCCTAATAAAATAAATATAACACTGAGCGGTAGGAACTCGCTCGTCACAACAAGACAATTGAATACAGCTTCACCCAAATAATTAATCATAACATAAACTTTGAGCTGTAAGAACTCGCTCGTCAACATATGGATACAAGTCCATTTTTCCTGGTCAAGAAGTTATATAATGCGTGGCGTACTGCTCGTTAATAAGAAACTGAGTACTGATGCGAGTCCGTTTACAACTGAAACAGCCATGTTGCTCACGGAGTTGCATCTTTTAAATCACACTACGGCTATGGGACCCACCCTTAATTAATACACTATAATTACTACTGACACATGCAAGATTTAATAATACAAAAATATGAAGAATCTCCCCGAGATTCTAGCTGGTGCCAGAGCACATAAATGAACAAAAAGAGCATGCCAGAAATAGGCCAAAACGCTCTCATCACTACTTGGGAACATAGCCTCGCGCACCCTAACTTGACGCGGGTCATTGAACGCGTAAAATAAACACACAAAAATTGAACCAACAACAACAAAATACAAGCCTAACGGCTGAAAAACTATGTTTACATTTTTATAAAACGCCAGACAAACACGAGTTTCGGAAGCTACCTTACAACTATGGACAGCACCCATTTAATCAATCAATACTCATTATAACCGATCAGGTTTTGTGAATTTATAACAACGTCTTAAATTGAAGTACAGAGTCCAGGCCTGTTACTAATGACAAGTCACGTTATCTGATTTGACGGCGCCCTTTTTGTATGAGTCATCGCTGTCTCAATTATCTCTCTCAGTCGCTCAAGCCAGGTGCAGTTTCCCTCTGGAAACGAAAACATATCTCACTCATCCCCTGGATGGCAAGAAAACACAAATATGTACCACAAGTCCAGCCTCGCGAGGTCATGAACTGGGTTGACGTGGAGCAAGACAGAATAATCACCATGATATATTCTCGCTAGCACATCATAAAAAATCACACTACGCACCCAAAGCTTGGACTGACTCTCATACATATACCACTGGGTCGGCTCAAAACAGATCAACAATATTTCGTCCAATGACACATTTAAAAAATACACAACAAAAACTCGGGTGCAAAGTGCCATCCCGTTCAGATATGCTGAAAAAGCAACTATCAAAATAATCCTGATCCGTCATAAAATTCTACTCACAAATAATCTTTACCCTCCGAATTCTATTTTTAATCTCAAAATTAATTCAGTTCCATTTTTGTTATAAGGCATACCTCCGAATAATAATGCTTGACCGCGATTTACGCAAGCGAACGCGAGCGCGGGCTGCGCGTCGCCCCGTAACGTTGAACAAACACAAATCACAATATTTACAAATTACACAACGCTCGGCTTGTTCCATATTTAATGTGTCTGTAAAACAAGAACTAATAATCTACATTACCAAACAAGCAAACAAATATCTACAAAATATGTCCCATAATACCATAGCTGATTTTAATAAATAAATACATTCATTTGCCATCTCCTTTAAGATTTTTATCTCGTCATCGACATCTTCTGGCAAATATCCTGCTGGTTCCAAGATCCGGTCTCGTTCTTAGACGTCATCTCGTGCTGAATTAAATAAAGTTTTGTCAGATACACACACGATATATTTCCTACTACGTTCACCTATCAAGTACTAAATTCCTTGACAATCTATTTGGTGAATTATTTCGATGAACTAGTCCTACTGGTAGTGCTGGGACTACAAATAAATCACTGAAGTTACACTTATAACTTGACGAAATTGTTCCATGTTCAAATAAAAATCAACCTCACGTCCTCAGACGCACAAAAATAAGTGTATGACGTTACGTCCTCAGACGCACGAAAATAAGTATGTGAACGTTACGTCCTCAGACGCACGAAAATAAGTCATTTCTCGAAGCATTTTGGATCCTTATAAATGAAACTGACTAGGGTAGGTGTGGAAGGGGATTTATGAGAAAATATTCCATAATAATTATCAGACTAGCATGCGATCGGTATCATTGAGTTCGTAGCGATGTGGAGGTTACGATTATGCTGTAGCTGGCTCGAATCGTCGTGGAATTAATCTGTAGATAACTCCCGCGTTAATTTACCAGGGTGCGTCACCAAGCCGAGTTGCCGCTAAAACAAGGCGTCTTGATATTATTGGCCCAGACTCTTGTATGTCTTTGCGCGCTTTTACATGTATTTCTGCAGTAGAGAGTGGTTAACATGATGATTGACCAATTGCCTCGTAGCATTCGATTTTCTTCTTGGCGCCAACCTTCATAGCAACAGGCCATAATGTGCGTGCCCAAGCCGTCTCCGCGCTAAAAGTTGCACCTGTCCTGTGTGTCAAGAATATTTATGCTACTTCCTAAAATACCACAGGAGCTTAAACCATTGTGTCCTCTCGGCCACTGATTTCTCAATATTTCCCAACACCGTCTGGCTCTCATATCTGCTGTCTGTAGAAATGTATCAAAAGATGATGAATAATTATCAGAATCCTTTATACAGCCTGTGGATAAAGGGTTCACCGCGGCCTTCGTAAAGAGGCTTACAGTACGAGATTAACGAAGGCCGCAGCGTAACCCATTTTTGAACAGCTGACTATTATGTAGCGTTGGTGTTCTGCGCCGCTAGCGGTGACCAAGAACGGGGCGTGCTTGAACTTGGTCAGTGATAACTGATAACACTTTCTTCATCTCCTTCTTCTTCTTTTTCTTCTTCTTCTTCTTCTTCTCTTCTTAGTCGTTTACCCTCCAGGTTGGTGGAACCCACGGACTCAGCGAGGGAACTACCCACTACCGCCTCTACGGGCAGTGTTCTAGAGCTGGGAACATCTAATTGGAGGGGATACAACTGGTGAGGTGTGATTGGCACCTCGCCCAGGTGGCCTCACCTGCAAAGCGAACAGGGGCCTCATGAGGGAAGGTAATGGAAGGTCAGGATGGATAGGCAAGGAAGAGGTAAGGAGGCGGCCGTGGCCTTGAAGAAGGTACTGTCCCCGATAATCCGGATAGTAGGCTGTCAGATATCTGCCCCCTCAATCGGATTGCCAATAATCAATCGCACCGGCACAGCAACATCAATGAAAATGGCACTGGCAGATACTGCCGAGATTAGAGCACAGTAGTTAACATGAAATTATTGTGGAACACACCAAAATATACGGGGGTTCATACTTACCTTTACTTACCTATTCAATTTAATCTCGGGTCTGGGTTTTCAACTGGATCACTTAAATAGTATGCCCTCACAATAACCTCCACCACGATATTTAAAATGAACCAAGACGAAACAAGAAAATTTAAACTGCACAATAATTTATTTCACATAAAGAAATTAATTTAACAAAATTTAACAACAAAATATACGTGACAATCAGAAGCCATTGTCAATGCAATCATGTTCTCCTATAGGACTTGTAGACTTCACATACAAAAATTCAGCTTTCTCTAGCTCAAAATAACGTAATAATAACAATGCACTTTGGAATGGATAAGGGAGCTGGGACGAGACATATAGCATTTGTTTCCTTGTTCATGAACTTCACATTTTATTTATAACCGCAAGGCTGCTATGTAGATGACCTTGGCCTCTATCATACAGTTATCTGGCCACCTGTGATACACCCTGCACCATGTCGCATGCTTGCTTCTGTCAAATGGACGCACCTGTCCATCCAATGTTAGCATATGCTCGTTACCTCAGAGCCTAGCTCCTTTTCAAAACACTTTAACTGTTCACATCTCAACTCAAATATTATCACGCAAATCTTTTAAATGTTCCGTTCAAATATCAATGGAGTACTCTAATAATCCCAAATCTTGTTTAATTGTATAATCCAATTGTTTAACTAGCGTTGTTTAGAGTATAATAATGAAAACGCTTAATGTTTATAACAAAAAGTTCATTAATTATTTATAACATTTTAAATTGTTTATAACATTGTCAAACGACAATTGAAAAATTTATACACGCCTCTATTAATCCCGTTCGTTTCAAATTATTATTAAAGATATTTACATAGTTATTTACATTATTTATATTATTTATATTAGAAATACATTAAAACACACGTTTATCCGGTTGATAATTACTTAAATCGTGGTGATATAATCGACCAATGAAGGTTAGTTATATTTAAATTTTAGATTCAGGTTTAATAAGATTTAATAATAATTATTATTTGTGACGGTAACCTCCATTCAAAATCGTTATCTCAAATTATTTAAACACTCATGTTAATTTTAACAGTAACTTCACATGAATAATTTTCAATGGACCTGAACAATACACTCAGCGGAAAAATACTTCGCTCAAAACGCACAAAAATGCACAAAAATTGGCCCATAATTCATCATATATCTCAATATATATGGCATCAAAATCTTCCACAATACACACAAAAAACCTCCACTTATAAATTCATCATCTTCATCAATATTACTGTGGGAACCTCCTTCACTTATTACAGGGCATTATTCATCAGCGACTTTTACACGTCCACTGAACTAACGATTATACATCCATAGTTCCTCTTTAAAAATTCTTATATTCATCAATTGTATCAAAAACTGTTATTATATTTAACCTTCGTGGGTTTCATTCATGAATCGATATGAAGTAAAAATTTGCCAGTCACAAATAAATTTAATAGCAAATACGATTAGACACGCCTCCCTGGTCTATCAAAATTGAGATTAATATCATCAAAGTATCGCAGTATAAAAATACTATCTTCAATCAAAGTTCATCTAAGCTGCATAAATAGTCGAATAGAATACAATTAGACTGTGGAATGCAAACATTATTGTTCCAATCCAGAATTGAGAAAAACTCCTATCAAATGTTCATTACTATAGTGTACTCAATAAATCGTACTCAAAGTTCATATTTCATAAAATTGTCTATAATGCAATGGTATTTCATAATTGACGATAAATGTCTATGTTGCAATCATGTTCATAAAACGACTAGTATTTCCAAGATCGTCGATAAAGTAGTAGATTTTAACGCTCTAAAATCTTTTAATCATTCTTCTTTCTTGAGGATGACAGAAAATTGGTCAAAGTAATTTACTGAATAGAATTACTTTAATAAAATGACACGCTGTCTGAATTCAAATTTGCCATAGAAAATCGTTAACTTTACAGTCAAATCGTGACTACAAAAATATGCAAATTACTGAAAGAATATATATTATCAGTCTCAACTGATCCAAAATTATATAAATATGCCAATGATATAATAATGTCTCAATAAATCGTAGAAAAAGGCATAAATCAGCAAAGTGAACAGAAATAACAAAAATATCAAGCAAGAATATGGGGCAAAATATATGGGACAGAAAATATGGGGAAAATGGTTGCTCAGATATCGCTAAATGGCTCAAATAAAACAAGAAACGTTCACGACTACCTTATCTGTTGATTGAAGTTCTAGAGGAAAATTTCCAAAAGAAGACTGCTGTTGGTTCCATTTCACCACCGTAAAGATGTGCTCCGACCTCGAACCTGGAACATGCGCCCTCGGAGAATAGAACAGTTTCCTCCTCCGGAAATAGCACTGCTCCGTGTAGACGATAGACATCCTTCTGGCAAAACTCTTCTTTGTGAGCCGGGTCCACCCTGGTCTCTCTTGATAGTTCCCTGAAGTTCTGGTAGAAATTCGCCATGAAGTTTATTGCAATTATTTCCGCAGAAATGTTCATAATTGTGGAGTATGAAGATATTTCCACTGCCATTTGATGTAATTCAGCGATGGATTACGATGCATGAGTGTAGTTGGATGTTCACTACTTGCTCGCTTTTGTAGAATGCCGATTAACGAAGTTCCATGCTGCTATTTCACTCCATTGATATATGTCCCAATTGCATTAAAGTTTTAGTCTTCCATCTCCACTTTCGTTATAATAATAGTCGAAAGTACTGCCAGATTATATTGTTCCATTGTAGAATGTAGCGTTGTATCACCAAATGTAACCTTCAGTATCACGGTTGCAATACAAGTGTCAGCCGTAGCGTAGAATGTGGTATTATAAAAGTGCTTCTCAGGTGTCGAGAAAATCACTTTTGTCTGCAGTCTTAAAATGCGAATATCTTCCAAAGTATAATAGTGAAAATGTTCAACTTTCGTACACGCCTCAATAGTGTAATGCACAATTGAATTAGCATAAATGTAGTAGCTAACTCTTGATAGATAATCTTGTAGACTCGTTTATGTGTGCGCTCCAACTTCGCCTAGTTTCAGTAACCGTAAAATTGTACTGCTGCACGCTCCGTGCTTGTTCGATGCTGTGGGCTCTGCCACACTTGCTAATGATGACTTGCTTCACTGAAGACCTCGAAGTCTGACAATATGAGAATCAGAAAAATGATCCATGAGAGCTTGAGACATGAGAACTTGAGAACTTGAGACATGAGAGCTATGAGAACTACCTCTCTGCTGTGCAAGGCCTTTTATCAACTTCTTAAGGGGCGTATCCATCCCTACCATAGCTTGTTCCTCCGTCATTGCTAGAAGTTCTAACTTTGGCTATACTTGACGGATTTTCAAATTTCAAAAACTCATAATTAATTTCTTCAAAATTCCAAATCAATGCCAT
The DNA here is from genome assembly GCA_946902985.2 of Meconema thalassinum. Classification (NCBI taxonomy): domain Eukaryota; kingdom Metazoa; phylum Arthropoda; class Insecta; order Orthoptera; family Tettigoniidae; genus Meconema; species Meconema thalassinum. The sequence continues at coordinate 228,122,080 of OX336393.1, forward strand.
AACTGAAAATAGATTTCCACAATTCTGCATGCCAAAAGTAATTAAATATGGTAATTTCAGCAATCTTCGTCTCCCTCCAAACTATCATTCATTGGTTCGAGCCTCTCTTCCAATAGCGTAACTTCTTCCTCAGCACAATTCCTTGTTTCCCTGCGACTGCGTCGTAAATCTCAGATCTTTCTCGAACAAAATCATGACGTCACCAAGAATCTCAGCTCATCCAGCCTACTTGCATAAAGTCTGCGTCATCCGTGCCTACGTCAAGAATATACACGTCACAACAATGACGGCCATTCACTTTATTCACATATGCCAATACAGCCACCGTGGTCTCAATATAATTCAATTTACGGGGGCAGTACCATCCCGGCATTTGCCCGAAGACGAAGTGGGAAACCACGGAAAACCACTTCGAGGATGGCTGACGTAGGAATCGAACCCCCTCTACTCATTTGGAACACCCGAGGCTGAGTAGACCCCGTCCCAGTCCTCATACCATGAAAGTCCACAGCCTGCTTCCAGCCTCCGACCGGGTCAGGAATGGAATGAATGAAGCCACCTTCTAGCGGCGAGGATATGAACTGTGCCGGCTGCCGAGGCCTGACGCACTCCTCTGGGGCAATGATTAAATGAATGACAGATGCTGGAATGAAATGTTGACAGGGAAAACCGGAATACCCGGAGAAAAACCTGTCTGCCTCCGTTCTGTCCAGCACAGATCTCACATGGAGTGACCGGGGTTTGAACCACGGACCCAGCGGTGAGAGGCCGGCGTGCTGCCACCTAAGCCACGGAGGCTTAGTCCTCATACCACTTTTTCAAATTTCGTGGCAGAGCCGGGAATCGAACCCAGGACCTCCGGGGCGGCAGCTAACCATGCTGACCGCTACGCTACGGAGGCGACATTGATAACACTATCGTAGGTATTCTATTCGTCATGCTAATACTGTGGTCGTACGCCTCGTTGCGTAGTGGCTAGTATTCTTGGTTTCACCGCGGAGGCCTGTGTTCAATTCCCGGCTCTGCCAAGAATTTAATTCTGGCCTGAGTGCTAGAACGGGGTACACTCAGCCTCGTGAGGCAAAACTGAGAAGAGGTGAGTTCGATTCCTACCTCAGCCATCCCGGACGTGGTTTTCCGTGGTTTCCCGCTTCTACTCCAGGCAAGTGTCGGGATGGTTACTAACTTAAAGCCACAGCTGCCTCCTTCCTAATCCTCATCTGAATCACACACTAATATAGCCATCAGAATAACACACGTTATCAGACGAATTCCACACACACACCCAAATACACGGGGCTACATGACCACGATGTCGTAAAGCCTCTAATGAACAACAACAAAAGTTTTAATTTTAATTAATTTAGCACGGTATTATCATAAAGACTGTCTTCAAGCTGCAAATAGCTGCCCTCAAATAGTCATCTTGGTGTTTAGCTTCGTAGCGTGGTGGTAACGTTCTCCCCTGCTGTGCCCCAGGTTGCTGGATCGAATCCTGGCACAGTCAGTTAGCATTTGAGGATGCGCAAATGCGAGAGAGCCACGTTTGTAGATTTACTTGTACGTTAAATATCTCATTCGGGGCAAAATTCCGGCACCCCGGCGTCTGTAAAACTCGAAGTAGTTCACAGGGACGTTGGGTCTTTCCGTGACCGCCGATTACACCATGCTCAACAGTGCTGGTGGAAGCTACACATCATCTAATAAAATGAGTTCCGTATTATAAACTACAATATCTGTAAAACACTCCCTTTTACAATAGATTAATATTTGTGCCAATAATAGTATAAAATACCGGTGTATCAACAATTTCACGAGAGGTTTCTTCTATGTCAGATGTTACACATCATATTCGACTACTGTAAGGCTCGTAATTTTTAGCCTATTCACATTTTATAAAAATAAAAATGAGGAAAAAGTAGAATTATGAGATCGATGCGGGAAAATGTGTGTCTGTCTGTCTGTCCTTCTGTCTGTCTGTCTGTCTGTCTGTGTGTGTGTGTGTGTGTGTGTGTGTGTCCCCCCCCCCGATCAACCTTCTAAACAGCCGCAGCAATCAAAACCAAATTTAGTATGAGTAAAGATGTATACCGGAATATCTCAAGCCCATATTTGAAAATGTCAGTGCAACCAACTGCTGAAAAAACGCAATTGAAATTTAAGATCCATGTAGGATATCTTGGCAGGTTTGCATGAGAGCTATTCCAAAATTGTCACACATGTAGATAATACTATTTTAGTTTAATTTCCAGGAGGACATACATGGCAGTGTTGCCATAATAATTTTAAGCCTTCTGATAGGTCCAATTTTTAAATGCATATAACTTCGACACTAACAATTGGATTTGAACCAAATTTTGTTTATAATATGTGTACATAAACAGATATGACTGAGCGTATTCTTAAGAGCCACCAGGGCTGCCAACTGTTGATAAATTCTCTCTCTCTTTAAAAAAATCCAAATACCAATATATCAGAAAGTATGCAAGTAGACAGCTTTAAAATGTGCACATGTATAATACCTGACATTTTAGATTAATTTGGAGTAACTTATATACGTCAGTTCTACCAACATGATTGTAAGCCTGCTGATAGGGCCAATTTTTAAATACATGTAACTTCTATACTATCAGTTAGATTTCATCCAAATTTCGTATGTGCTATGTGTAAAATAACAGATATGACTATAAGTATTCTTAAGAGCAATCAGGGCTGAAAACTGTTAATATATGCTGTCTATATTTTTACCCTAATATTCTAGATAGGTTCATATACTGTAGATTAATCATTGGCATGAATCTTAATTTTAAGAAAAGTAGGCTCTTTAGTTCGTCACGGAACTTCTTGTTTTTATAGACTGTTGGAAGGTCACACCAAAAAAATCACCATTTTCAGAGGTATAATGTATTGTATATGTCAACTGGTTGCAGGTATTGTCCTCAATTTTCTTTCTTAGACTTATCAATAGTTGGGGATCATTTTGTTATAAATATACAAATTCCGAAAAAAAATGCAGGACGTCTTTTTTTGCGGGTTAATACTTTTTCCGATCCCTGCCGAAGTTCGTCTATATCCCGCACACTCAACTTGAGGGGTGTTGGGTTAGTTCGCTACTATCAGCACGTTATGATGAATTTTAACGCTAATTTAATTAATTACGTTGACAAAATGAGCGCCTCGGTTAACACGGAGCCTCGGATAAGCGGGTCTTGGTAAAGCGGCTTTCTTCTGTAAATGTGACCAATGTGGTTCATCCTCAAGATTTTATACATCCTAGGAATTCTGTTAAATTTTGAGTGAGTCGTCTAATTCGATTATGGAATACCTTGTTTTTGAAAAAGAAAAATCTAACTTTCAGGAAGTTAACCCTGAGAGGTCAACATAATGTTTCTGCCTGTGTATTACACATTCACACTGAAACCCAAATATTTCAACTATTCACATGGAAATTGGTACAGAAACATAGGAAGTGTGTTCGATTTCATGAAAATAATATTAAGAAATACTTCTACTCCAGGCAAAGCCCCTAAAGAATTAAGAACAACAACAACGATAATATTTTTATTTTCTTGTCCGATACTGACGGAGCATATTATTTTATTTGCATACATTTGAAACTGACCAGAGGTGCAGTGACTACCATTCTTGGCTTTCGCCATCAGAGGTCAGGGTTCGATTCCCGGCTGTGCCAATACATTTAATTCTGGTCTGAAGTCTGGAACGGGTCGGACTCAGCTTCGGGAGCTCAACATTCAGTAGAGGTAGGTTCGATCACCCCCTCAGCTATCCTGAAAGTAGTTTTCCGTGGTTTCCCACTCCTACAGTACTCCAGACGAACGCCGGGATGGTTTCTAACCCAAGACTATGGTCTCCACCTTCCCAATCCTCACCTGGATTACAAATATACACACTATTACACAATGACACAGGTTATTAGACATATTCTCTATCCATATATAATATCTACACACAATACACGGGGTTAAATGGCTAAGATGTCTATGCTCCTCAAATGAAACAACAACAACAACAACAACAACAATTTGTGCATCAAGTGTTGCTTCATCATTCACCCCAGTAGAGTACACCATTGACATTAACTGTCCACACACACACACACACACACACATGTCCGGTGAGTAGGGAGGCCAAGCTATTGGCCCACCTCTGTCTACCCAGTGATTAGGATACGGCTCATTTAGAAGTGCTCGCACAATACGACTATAATGGGCAGAGGCACCATCTATATCCATGTCTGATATCTCAATAAATATTCATTTCCAGACCAAAATTCCACCCTCACCCAAATATAAGCAGCTAAGTGACCATGAAGTCCAAGCCTCTCAAAGTAATCACCAACGCTGACTAAATTAAAACTAGAGTGGCATATCCCCTCCAGGAATGTAGGCGACCTGAATTAGAGCCCTACGTTTCAAGGAGTCACTGATCACTAACCAGTCGTCCCGAGCTGGAATTAACGTGTGGTAGGGTGCCCATTTCCTTTCCACTCTTCCTCCTGTCATAGCATCACGAGGCTGGGAGACCCCGTAACAGTCAATACCAAGACTTTTAAATTCTTGGCAGAGCCGGGGAACGAACCCGGAACCTCGGGGGTGACAGTCAAGAATTCTACCCACTGCGCCACGTGGTGGTCACCAACGCCATGTTTATATACAGTGATAATTGTGTTCCTTTATTTGTGTGGATTCCATCCCTGAATATTGCCGCGTAACACGAAAGCACGCACCACGGGTGCAATTGGGGGCTACACTCGGAGATTTGAGGTTCGAATCCCGGCACATGCTGCCGGGATGGTACCTGTAATTTCAATGCAATATAGTAATAATGCACATGTTATTAGACCAATACCATACACACACAAAGTACACGGTAGTGATAACCAATCTTGTCTCAAGCAATGTTGGCCACAGTGATTGAAAGCGGTTGAGTTTGTCAATTGCACTGTTACTCAGTTCTGTGTGAAGTAATTGAGACCTTGCTCTGTACTAGTTTGACCAGTAATCGTTATGACCCAGTTCCGGGGGAAAGAATGTCTTCTGGCGATGGGAGCTCCATTGTACTTGTTATGCAACTCATAACACCTGTACAAGTATCAATTTTCTCAAGAGGAGAGTAAGACTCTGTATATTGTAGCCACGATGATCTGAGAAGTGGCAAGGGAAGGCTATGCGAATTTATAGTTGTCACCGATCAAAATCTAGTTACGATTCATTTTGGCACAGACATAAAAAATAAAAATTTATAAGTTAGAATAAAACCCCTGCTATCATTCTTGGCTGTCACCACGGAGATCAGAGTTCGATTCCTGGCTCGGCCAAGCAATACAATTCTGATTTGAGGGATAGAGCGGAATACATTCAGCCTCGTGAGGCAAAACTGAGAGGGTTTGGTTCGATTTCACCTCGGCCATTCGGGAAGGGATTTCCCTCTACTCTAGGTAAATGCTGAGATGGTACCTAAATCATAGCCTACATATAAATATACACAGTACACTTGGTGCAGCCATCACAGTGATACAGGTTTTCAGACAGATAAAACACACACCCAAGTATACGTGGGCATTTTTACCACGAAGTCGCTAAGCCCTTTAATGAATCAACAACAACGGCGAAAGTGTGGCTTTGATGACGTGGTGGCAACTTAATGGAGTTCTCTGAACTGTTTGATACCAACCCACCTGAAGTAAAATGTTTTCTGGATTGTTGTGCGTCCAGTCGCTCTGCATGGCTGTGAATGCTGCCCAGCATCAGTCTAACCATCCATGAGTCTAACACGAAGTAACACTTCATGTCACATTGCTGGCCACTTCACTTGACCCGGCTAGACCATGTTACGCACCTGCGCCCCTCTCCAATCATGGACAAGATGCATGGCCACATAGTGCGTCGCGAAGGTGGCCTACACCTGTTGGCGTTTTAGCTCACTCCGTCTGGAAATCGGCCTAGCGGTCTGATTGAACGACTATTCGGAGAGTTGTTGTCTTTGTTTGCATTTAGGGGCTTGGGCATCATGATCATTTCAGCCCCATGTATAGTTATTTATATGGGTTGGTTTTTTAGTTTTGGCACCTTAGTTATAACTGGATTAATAACACACTTAGATGGTTCCAAGTTTCGCAGGCCCTCGATGTAGTCCCCACCGTTGCGTACAACGTGTTCCCAGTGATGCGGAAGTCGTTGGATCCCGTTGGCACTGCCCAATCTCTTGATGGTACGAAGAGAGCGCTCGGCAGCCTGCTTAAAGTAATTGTCATCTTCATCTTCGGTATGAGATCATAGTCGCAGGGACTGGTGTCGGGAGAATATGGGGGGTGATAGAGGACCTCCCAGCCCCAGCGATCCAACGATGCCGACACAACGCCTGCTGTGTGTGCCCTAGCATTGTCATGCAGAATGATAGGCGGTGTAACTATGTGGTGGCGCCGTTTCCTTCTCAGAGCTCCTCGGATATGGTCTCGCAGAAACGAACAATAGTACGCCGCATTAACGGTTTGCCCTCGGGGAACAGTATGGCAGCGCTTCTTTCTTTCTTTCTTTCTTTCTTTCTTTCTTCGAATTTGGCCTACTGTGGACCACGGGAATCAATTGATTTGCTGGTTTGTTCCTTTTTCTTCACCCAGAATGTTTTCATCCTATCGCTGTAGTTCCTCCTCCTTTCCTTTGACCAAGTGTTCTAGGTCGTTCTGCTGGGTCCTTCCTTGAACCCTTGGAAGTTATCAATTTTAGCTCGAAACACAACTCTATTCCAAATGTCTTTTGGATGTATGCCAACTTCCTCCATGTCTTTTCTTATTTCTTCTACCAACATTGTGGTCACCTTTAGCTTCGTATTCATTTATTTATATATATATTTATTTATTTTGTTCGATAATCTGTGTTCTTGTGGTGTATGTATTAGTGTGTGGTATTTGTAATTGGATGTGACCGTGGCATTAATTTAGGAATCATCCCGGCATTTTCTTAGAGAAGAAATGGGAAACCACGGAAAACCACTTGTAGGAAGACCGAGGTGGGAATCGAACCCGCCTCTTCTCAGTTTTTGCCTCACGAGGCTGAGTCTACCCCGTTTCAGCTCTCGTACTAGAATTAAAATCTTGGTGAACTGGGCATCGAACCTGGACCTCCGGTCTGACAGCCAAGAACACTAGCTGCTACACCACGAATTGGTCTCTACTCGGAAGCGTGCGCCATGCTCATCTGGTCTCAAAGAATGCCCGCTATGGAACCAAGTGGAAATTGATATGCTGAACAGCGGATCTTGCTCCAGTCCGGTGGTTGGTGTTGCTGTTGTTGTTTTTGTTTAAATTTGGAGCTTGGACATCGTGGTAATTTCATCCCCGTGTAGTTGGATGCATGAAAGAATATGTTTGATCACCTGTGTTATTGTGAAGCTTGTAGCAATGTGTGTGGGGAGCGTGATGGCGCAGTGGATTAGCTGCTCGTCTTTCACCCGGACGGCCGGGGTTCGAATCCTGGTGACAGCGGGGTGGAATTTTCACCTGAAAAATCACGTGGCGTCAGGAAGGGCATCCGGCCTTAAATCCCCGGCCAAAACCAAAATTAGCCTGGTTGGCTCCGGCGACCCCAATTAATTGGGAAAAAGCCGAAGGAAGAAGAAGGAAGAAGAAGTAGCAATGTGTGTATTTATAACTCAATCTAGGACTGGCAATTAGACGGAGGTGGCCCCGAGTTAGGAACCATCTCAGCGATCGCCTGGGGAGGAAGTGGGGAAACTACGGACAACAACTTCCAGGATGGCTGAAGTGAGCAATAAGCCCCTCTCTTCTCAGATCTGCAATGCCATATCTAACAACTTTGGCGACATGCTAATGTTTACAATGTAAGCGTGTGCTTTGACTTGAAATATGGGTGTTCCGTCCACAAATGAGTTCGTCTGAATTGTGTACACCGTGGCTAATTGAAAAGTAAGCTAGGCTTAGGCCCGAAGAGTTCCGGGTTCGATTCCTGGCTAGAGTGACGGGATTTCAATCTCCTGTGATTGTGACGTCTTCATGAAAATAATACTAAAAACAAAGTAAATAGAAACAGCAAAACGAAAAAAAGAAGTAAAATGAAAATAAAAATACTTTAAAATGCGGACCTCAGAGCTTCAAAGGTAGCTGGGGAATCATCCATATTGACATTTTTCACGCCAGGAATTTGTTTAATAATATTTTCTTTCATGTTGTTGTTGCGCGATGTATAAAGCGAGCTATTACGCCAAACCTTAACGATACACTGTTACATAATAACGTCGTTAGTCTTCCGGAGAAGCCTTGTGACGGTCTTTGAATTGACTCCTGTAGGCGATCTGAACGCCGTGAAGAAGATGAAATGAACGATGTTGTTTCAAACGTTCAGTCTCCGAGCCAGGAAAATTAACCATACGAGGTCAAAACTCTTCACCCGGTTGGGAATCGAACTCTATGCCTTTTCGAACCAAGGGTATCCGGAGTGGGACTTACTTGTTAGTCATATCTCATGTCTCAAGAAATTAGACGATTTATGATTGCGCGGCTGCACCAGCAGATAGGCAAACACTAACATCGGAGCCTTTTTGTTGTAAATCCTCGCACGTAGCCGTAAATAAATACGATAATAATAATGAAAACTGGCCGCAGAACGTTTTGTAAAGCTGTGAAGAGGTGCGTGCCGGGTAAGCACATTAGTAGTTATGGCCACTTAGCAATGACGTCAGACGCATCGTTGCAATATATCACATTTATTACCCATCATCATAGCTAAGTGGTCTAATTGTAAGACACGCTCCACGGCTGGTCAATGATCGAGGTACATCCCAGGTTCGAATCCCAGCTCTGAAAGCCGCCAGTCTGGACGTGTGTTTCTCTCGTTGCCTCTTTCTCCCAATATACTCCAGGAAAATGCTGGGATAAAAGTCGGGGCAGAGTGATGGTAGCTGTGGCATGTATTTCTTTATGTTGTTTTCTTAATCTCCTCTCGAATTGGCCTGCTTAGGACCACGTTTATTCAACTGGAGGGTCTTGATCTTCGCCCAGTATTGACGCATTTTCTGCCAGTCAAACTCCTTTCTTTCAGTAGTCCAGGCAGTACCTTTCTTCCGAGATATCTCCTGAAAACCATGGACTTCCTTCAAAGCACGCCTCACAGCCTGTCCGTCACGCAGATCTAACATTCCCAGTTCGTTAATGTCCTTCTCAGTTTCCGCAAACCACGTGGTACGAACCTTCTTATTGTGCCAGAAACTGAGCAAACGATTGGTCAATCTTGTGGAAGGTAATCTCGCGATATGGCCATAAAAGGCTATTCTCTTTTTTTTCTCGCACAATCAGATAGTTTCTCTATTATGTTGATGTGGGTTCAAATCCGGCCGAAGTCGTCGGAATTTTTAAGAGCGTTAAAAATCCCTCAGTATGCCTTCCTTTGGAGGGGAAGTAAAGCCGGCGGTCCCATGTCATAGATTTATGGCATGTTAAAGAACCTTCCACTAATTACACCTGTGTGAAGCTAAATTGTATAGGTTAAGAATGTAAACAACGATCTTAGGTTGCTACGTTCGTTGCCAAGAGCCGACAGCGGTGGCGTCTGGTAGCTAAGTTCTGAACTAGTAAGTTAGTCGTTGACGGTGGCGTTTGGCGGCAAAAGTAAAAAACTATTTGAAAAATTCAAAAGTCTGCAGTCCTTACTTGAATTAAGAAACAGATAACACACACTAATAGGCTACAGCCATCACAATTAACACCGGTTATCAGACAGATTCTACACACACCCAAAGTACACGGGGCTACATGACCGCGTTGTCGCAGCCCCTAAACTTAACAACTAATTAACCAACCTCTATTATGTTCGTAGAGTTGGGAGTTATTTTGCCTACGAAATTCTTCATCTACCTTTACTGGTCGGAGGATCTTCCGGAGAATTCTCCTCTCACTAATTTCCATATTGCTGATTCATTTAGAGGCTTTGCGACATCGTGGTCATGCGTAATTCGGTGTGTGTGTAATGTAGATGATGATGATAATTGTTGTTTTAAGGGGCCTAACATCTAGGTTATTGTCCCCTAATAGTTTGGGTGATCGTGATGGTGATAACTAAAACTAACTACTAACTTATATACTAGAAGAAGAAATGGAAAACAAAAGGAGCATAAGGCAAATAAAGGACAGGGGGATAAGAAATGCCCTCAACCCTCGAAGAATGTGGAGTGAGGGACTGGGAAGGAAGGAGAGCCATGAAAGGCAGATAAGAAAGTGAAAGAGGAGAGGGTCTGCACCAGAGGTAATGGATAAAAGGGGGGAAAACCGGACCCAGCTCAGGAATCCCTTGGGGTCACCAACTCCCGAACTCACCAGCCGTGAGCCCCTGAGGGTGTAGCAATATCCAGGGTGCACCAGAAGTGGTGAGGCTACATACACCCTGCCTCCTTGAGGGCCTTGAGCAGAAGGCAGGAGATAAGTTGAAAAGAAAAAGCTTGACCCCTCGATGAAGGAGGGTCTCAGAAAACATGAGACAAGGGCCAATTAAGGTGGAAAAGGAAAAGACTTCCTAAGACTGTAACGTTTCGCGGCTAGTGCACAGCTTGGCCCATGCTTGGGTGACATGTTGTAACGTTTCATAGCTCGTGATATAAAATGAGTGCAGTAAATAGCTCGGTTAATAGGGCGCCAATCTCCAACAGACGGTTGTGAGATAAAATTTATATTTATTAATTTGAGATTCTTTACTTTCGGGGGAGGGGCAACAGAGGCTAGCTGCAAAACACCTTATTCTATTATCTTGACCTCTGGGAAGTCTATCATGGGGTAAATCTTGACAGAAAGTCATAGATGTTAAAAATAATTTATTAACAAACACAGGATGAGATGAATGACGTCTTGCGACCTTCCAAACAGATAAAATAAAAAGGGGAAGTTATTTCTTTAAATTATTGAAGTTAATAGTATTTACGTCCGACTTGCAATTGACAAATATGCATGAGCTCACCGGGTTGTAGATCTTCATGGGCGATGTTGGCGGAGGTATCTCGTTCCTGAAGTAGACATCTCGCGTGGTCTTCCATGGTTCCCAGTACTAATCCTACCTGATAAAGCTATCTGCCCACTAATTGCACAGATACTGTCGCCTAGCTGAGTGAATGGAATGGTTTCACTCGTCTTCGATATTCAGCGCAATGCTGGAAATATCCTAGCTAGATCTCCACTGAGTTTACTAGTTGAACTTTATGAACTTTGTAGTTGAATCTCAACAAGTGAGGTCCAAGTTTAGAATTTGGAGTGCTTTCAAGTGAAAACATAATAATATTCTTCCTGTCCATACAGCTCTGTCCCGGCTTATATATGGCAATTATATCTCCCACCAGCAGTAGGGGATCTGCCAATTGCAATATCAAAGTATTGTCTACAGAAAGTGACGCTCCTTCCTTATTGGCCGAAGTAAGTCCTTTATCATGCACCAAGTGGCTATATTGGGGTGAAGGTCTCTCCCCAGTGACACACTTCCATATTGGTGTCATGTAGCGGTATCTTCCTTAAAAATCACAATGTTGCAGTTTTCTCGTCGTAAAACAATTTATTCTAAAAAGCTGTAGGGTCCATTGTTCCGACATCTTTTAGAATTAGCCTGTTGGCTACCGAGGGTCACTCCTGGTTGTGGCTCCCTTTCCACTCTTCCGGCCTCTTCATAAGCGGTTTTATGACGGTTCAAGCGGTATCTATTGTCAGTTGTTAGTTCCACAAGTGAGCTCAAGAAATATATTTATTGGGGGAGGGGTTGTAAATTTACGGTTTGAAATCTCGGGTCGACGTCTAATTACAAGAATGGATGAAAATGAACATATGATTTTATATTACTCTTAAACACAATAAATATATACATGCACTATCGTTGCAATTGCACATCAATATAGTACTCTTAGTTCAATTGTTTTGGGTGTGGTGTACAAACACCACAATCGCCCCCATGAGTCGACGAATAAATTCCCAATTTTGAGAATGACTCATCCCCTGAAAACAATTACACAACACTTAAAAACATATACACAATACACTCAAATCTTCAGATCAACAATACATTTAAAATGTCATTTCTTTCAATGTTTCTTGTTATCCAGTTTGTCTGAACTTATTTCTCTCGAAGGGCGTTTTTTATGGCATACAGCCTTTCAACTGTAGAAGATTGAATTTTACACGGATAATTGCACACGCATACACACGCAAAGTGTTTGCTCTTACAAAATGCAATTACAAGTCGGAGGATAAGATATGTCTTCTGCCTTGTGTAACACCATCTTGCAACAAAACATTACTCTTCCCAGTAGTCACTACTTACAGAAAATTTATTCTTAACAAAACTTTATGGAATCAAAATTAGATAACTTAGCGACATAGTGGTACACTATCTAACCAACTACCTGCGCTCCTACCAGCCTTATATCCTTACATTAACTCAATGCGTTACCATTACTGTTTATCTAACACTATTATTATAACCATCCTACACTATCTTACTCACAAATCTAAATCATATTCCAACCCTGTATCTTAATCATTATTATATGAAAAACACCCTCAATTCTTCTCCACCTCATCTAATTACTGTCATCGCTTCTGACATAACTTCAGAGTTCAGTAGCCCTCAATGCTTTCTCTCTCAAACTACTGGTAAACCGCTACTCAATTTAAATTTCTCACGAATTAGTCGTATTTTACCGTATTTACCTCTTTCTCTTCTTCAATCCTACTATATTTTACTCAATTAACTTCGAATTTTAACAAATTCCTTTCAATAACTTTTAATTATTATTATTATTATTATTATTAGTTTTACTTTTATGTGTGCCGTACAACAACACAACACACCATCAACTTGCTATCGCTCATCATCAGTAACATTTACAAGTGGTTTAACTGGGTATTTAGCCTTGCAATATATTTGGCTGTGTTCTAAAACTTGCGTATTAAGATCTTGAAACTATAACTTGGATCATCTCTTGGGTGTACTCCCTCATTACTCTGTTTCCTTGTGTGCATACATTCGCTATTTTTATACTTCAAAACTCCCAACATCTACGAGTACTTCCCGTATTCACGTAGACACCACAAAAACCTCCTCAAAACTCCCAACATCTACGAGTCAAAAAAGTCAACCCCTGGCACTATCGGGCTAAGGCCGACCAAGCGACCGCTGCCCAGCCATTTGGCCTGCAGATATTGGGGTGACGCGTGATCAGCGCGTCGGGTCCCCTCGGCCGTTAATCTTGGTATTCGTGATCGGGGCGCTGTCTCACTGTCAGACAGCTACTCAATTGTCCTCACGAGGCTGAGTGCACCCCGTTCCAACCCTCACGTCAGTTTTAAAATCCCTGACGGAGCCGGGGATCGAACCCGGGGCCTCCGGGCGAGAGGCAGGCGCGCTACCCCAACACCACGGGGCCGGCACATCTACGAGTACTTCACGTATTCACGTAGACACCACAAAAACCTCCTCAAAACTCCCAACATCTACGAGTACTTCACGTATTCACGTAGACACCACAAAAACCTCCTGCTCAGAGTTATTAATCTCCTCTGGCATACTTACTTCTCAAAAACCTTCCTCCTCCATAACTTCATTTGGCCACTTACCAACCTGAAACCTTATTGCTCAACGGCATTAAACCTCGCTGGCATCCTTACTTACTACCTCACTCACGTTATTTACGTGAAATTTACACACACACACACACATACTTACACACACATCCATCTCCAAGTACCAGATGTCCTATAGTTTAATACTTCCTTATTTCCATCATATGTTGGTTATTTCAGACCCTGCCTTACCATCCATCACTTCTAAACCACTTCTAAATTTCTCCAACTGTAGTCACTGATGACTTCGCTGTTCTCAAATGAAATTTCTTTTCTGCATATCAATACTTACTTCTTCAACTCGTTAATTTTATTCTCATTGTATCACACCATCTTAAATGAGTCACGAATCTCTACATTATTATTATTATCATTATCATCATTGCTATTATTATTATCATCATTATTATGGTTGTCATAATAGTTCTTTCATTAGGTTAACTTACCATTTCTGTTATTACTTTCTCAGATATTCTTAGGATACTTACTTCTGCAGAATACGCACATTTTAACACAGTATATAATTATCTATCGATAAGCGGTTCACCGTCTGCACCTAGTTTATAAGCACAAGCTTTTATTTGCTGCTCCCTCACTGTTTCATACAACTCTGAACTGATACAAGATTTCTGGCTTCAAGAATCCACCAGAATTTTAATCTACGCCCCCCACACTTCTATTTAAACAATGAGCTGACATGCTCCACGACCTTAATCTATATTAATACTCTTTACCTTCTTATTGTAATATTCTTTAATATCTACGTCATAACTCCCTAATTTAATTACATTAAATAAATACACTTTAACTACACGACTAAGTCTCCGACCTATCTTTACACTCCACTATTCGTTTAAGATTCCTTGTTCTATTGCTCTCATTTCTTTCTTTCTCCCTGGTTTAATTGTTACTCTTTCTTCTCTTCTCATAATAATAGTCCCTACTTCCTCATTACTAGGCCTATATTTATCTATAGTAAAGCTACTCTTAGTCTCTCCTCCTAACGTTTCACCTAACATCTCTACTTCTAACCTCCATTCCAAATAGTAATCTTCATCCTTATCTTTATATCTCTTTCTAATCTCATCTAACAATGTGACCTGGCTTTTCCGCTTTGTCCTGCTCCTACCGATTTGAACTTCCGTCATCTTTTTTCCTCGTTCACTGTAATCTACCTGCTGGCTTTGTGCTAACACACGCATCTCCATCTCAGCTAAGTTTACGTAACTAGAAACTACCCCTACTTTAGGAAGACCTTTCCTAATGTCCTGCTCTATTTCCACTATCCTACTTTCAACATTTACTCTAACCTGATTGTTTTCCTCTTTCAGTACTTCCTGGATTCTACAATCCTGAGTACCTATTGTTTTCTCTACCTCCCATATTTCTACTCCTAACTGTTCTTCAAACATATTCTCCTCTCTCATTCTCTGATCTATCATCTCTTCCTCCAGTTCCTCAACTCTCTCCTCTAACTGTTGATTGGGCTTACAAAATTTGTCATGGCCTATTTCTACTTTCTGCTCTACTTCTGATCTCATTTCAGCTAGTCTTTCTTCCTCCTGATTCTGTATTTCTAATCTACTCTCATCTTCATTCACGTCCTCCCTTTTCTGTTCTACCTCTTGCTCTTTCCCACATAAACTACTATTGACTATTTCTAGCTTCTTATCTTCTTCTGTTTCCTTGTCCAGCACTTGCCATCTTTGGTTGAATTCGACATTCTGTTTTATTATAGGCTGTGATACTATTTTCTTTTGCTCTAGTTCATATTTTGCTTCTCTGGTGCTTTGGGCTAGTTCCTGATTCCATTGATCTATTTTCTGGTTTATTTCTGTATTATTTTGATCTAGTTTTGCGAGCATATCTCCCATCATCTTGATTAACCTTTCTTCCAATGTATCTGATTCTATATTTATGTTTTTGCCCTTTTCTAGGTCTTCCGCGCCCCCCATCGTACTATTCTGTGATTCAACCGACTTGTCTACCTCGCCGCAACTCTGAACATTGTTACTCCCGCTAGCTAAGTCTTTCTCCACTACCTCTGCCTCAGTACCCTTAACTGTGTTACTACTACGTAACGTCATCATCTCGCTCTCATCTCCCATGATTCACTTTACATATACTTTATTATTATAAAAACAATTAATTTTATTTCCAAATGCAATTTACTAATTTTATTTATTTCTTTAAGGTGTTTTATAGCTTTCGAGCTCCACGTTGAAGTGCCATGTTGTAACGTTTCGCGGCTAGTGCACAGCTTGGCCCATGCTTGGGTGACATGTTGTAACGTTTCATAGCTCGTGATATAAAATGAGTGCAGTAAATAGCTCGGTTAATAGGGCGCCAATCTCCAACAGACGGTTGTGAGATAAAATTTATATTTATTAATTTGAGATTCTTTACTTTCGGGGGAGGGGCAACAGAGGCTAGCTGCAAAACACCTTATTCTATTATCTTGACCTCTGGGAAGTCTATCATGGGGTAAATCTTGACAGAAAGTCATAGATGTTAAAAATAATTTATTAACAAACACAGGATGAGATGAATGACGTCTTGCGACCTTCCAAACAGATAAAATAAAAAGGGGAAGTTATTTCTTTAAATTATTGAAGTTAATAGTATTTACGTCCGACTTGCAATTGACAAATATGCATGAGCTCACCGGGTTGTAGATCTTCATGGGCGATGTTGGCGGAGGTATCTCGTTCCTGAAGTAGACATCTCGCGTGGTCTTCCATGGTTCCCAGTACTAATCCTACCTGATAAAGCTATCTGCCCACTAATTGCACAGATATTGTCGCCTAGCTGAGTGAATGGAATGGTTTCACTCGTCTTCGATATTCAGCGCAATGCTGGAAATATCCTAGCTAGATCTCCACTGAGTTTACTAGTTGAACTTTATGAACTTTGTAGTTGAATCTCAACAAGTGAGGTCCAAGTTTAGAATTTGGAGTGCTTTCAAGTGAAAACATAATAATATTCTTCCTGTCCTTACAGCTCTGTCCCGGCTTATATATGGCAATTATATCTCCCACCAGTAGTAGGGGATCTGCCAATTGCAATATCAAAGTATTGTCTACAGAAAGTGACGCTCCTTCCTTATTGGCCGAAGTAAGTCCTTTATCATGCACCAAGTGGCTATATTGGGGTGAAGGTCTCTCCCCAGTGACACACTTCCATATTGGTGTCATATAGCGGTATCTTCCTTAAAAATCACAATGTTGCAGTTTTCTCGTCGTAAAACAATTTATTCTGAAAAGCTGTAGGGTCCATTGTTCCGACATCTTTTAGAATTAGCCTGTTGGCTACCGAGGGTCACTCCTGGTTGTGGCTCCCTTTCCACTCTTCCGGCCTCTTCATAAGCGGTTTTATGACGGTTCAAGCGGTATCTATTGTCAGTTGTTAGTTCCACAAGTGAGCTCAAGAAATATATTTATTGGGGGAGGGGTTGTAAATTTACGGTTTGAAATCTCGGGTCGACGTCTAATTACAAGAATGGATGAAAATGAACATATGATTTTATATTACTCTTAAACACAATAAATATATACATGCACTATCGTTGCAATTGCACATCAATATAGTACTCTTAGTTCAATTGTTTTGGGTGTGGTGTACAAACACCACAAGACTTCCTAGGCTTCGAATACCCTAATACCGTCGGGGTCGGAAGAGAATAAGAGGTGACCATGTGAGGTCGACAGGAAAGAAGACGGAGAGGAGCCCGGCATAAGTAAGTGGAAGCAATGCCGGACTCAGCTGGGGCCCCGTGGTCGACAACCCACGTCCCACAAGATGTGAACTCCTGGGGGTGGGGTGTAATGTGTTTGATACCCTATCTTATTGTGATGACTGTAATAGTGTGTGTAGCCTATTTGTAATTTTGATGGGACTGGCTGTGTGGCTCAGTGGTAACGATCTCGCTTGCTGGGCCCAAGGATTGCAGGATTGAATCTTTGCGCAGTCAGCTGGCATATGAGGGTGCACAAATGCGAGGGAGCCGTGTCAGTAGATTTGCTGGCACGTTAAAGATCCCCTTCGGGGCAAAATTCTGGCACCTCGGCGTTTTTAGCCTATTTTCAATTTTGAAAAAATAGGCTTATGAGATCACCTTTTGTCCGTGTGTGTGTGTGCGCGTGTGTGTGTGTGAGGTGTGTGTGTGTGTGTCCCTAATAAAATCTAAACGGCTGGAGCGATTTCAATGAAACTCGGTAAATTTATAGCACTATTCAGGGCGACCCCGACCGTGCCCTTCAAATTATGATACGTCTCACAAATCCAACATGGCGGTTGTGCGAAATATTTCACCACCGTTCAATATCTCCGAAACTATTCCAGATATCACCCTGGAATTTATTACGGTGATAGGGGAACTACTAGAAGTTCACCTATGTAACTTATGTAAAACTGGTAACTACAAAACCAACATGGCGGCCACGCGAATTTGCGACATTTAAATAATCGTTTCTCGCGATTTAACCAACCAAACGCAATAAAACTTGGTACAGTATATGTTTATACACATTGTAATGCACCGACATCTAACTTCGTTCAATTGTTTACATAACCACAAGATGGCGGATGTGCGAAATATTTCACCGGCATTCTATATCTCTGAAACTATTAGCGGTATCACCCTGAAATTTTGTACGGAGATAAAGGGCACTACTGGAAGTTCATCTATAAGACTTTCAAAATCCGGTTAACTACAAAACGAACATGGCGGCCAAGCGAATTTGAAAATTTTAAATAGACCTTTCTCGCGATTTAATTTTCACAACGCAATGAAATCTGGTACAGGAAATATTTATACACATTGTAATGCACTGGTATCTAATTTAGTTCAATTGTTTACATAACCTCAAGATGGCGGCTGTGCGAATTTCGAAAATTAAGATTTTATTTCTTGTGTCGTATTCATGCGATCGAAGTGAAAGTTTGAATAATAAACCTACGCAATAATTTTCCTTTAATGGTACATGATTCTATGGCCTATACATTTAACAACCCAACATGGCGACCATCCGAAATATTTAGACGGCTCTGAATATCTACGATTCTATTATAGCAATCACAATGAATTTTTTATGTTCATTGGGGCTATGAACTTAAGTTCGCCTATAGGACTTTAAATAACCTGGTGATCACAAATCCAACATGGCGGCGACGCGAAGTATAAATATTCACATGAACGTTTCTCGCTATTTAACCATCCGAGTACAGTGAAACTTGGTACAGTAAATCCGTATACGAATTTTAATCCACTGGCATCTAATTTATTTCAATTGTTTCCATAACCACGAGATGGCGGCTGTGCGAAATTTTAAAATCTTGTTTTTACTTCTTGTGTCCTAATCATGCGATTGAAGTTTGAATGCTACATGTACACAATAATCTTCATGTAACAGTACTTAACTTTAGGACCTACATATATAAAATCCAACATGGCGACCATCCGAAATATATAGTCGGTTCTTAATATCTACGAATCTAATACAGCAATCAAACTGAAATTTTTTATGTTGATAGTGGCAGTTAGCTATAGTAGGATATATGAAAATAGGCTGTATAGTTCTTCACGGAACTATTTGTTAAAAGCCGCATTAGTTAAAAGGCACCTAAAACCAATAACATTATTATCATTATTATGTAATTCGGATGAGGATCGGGAAGGGGGCGGCCGTGGCCATAAGTTAGGAACCATCTCATCATTAACCTGTAGTTGAAGTGGGGTAACAATGGAAAACCACTTTCAGGATGGCTGAGGTGGGAATGAAACCCACTTCTTCTGTCTCACGAGGCTGGGTATACCCCGTTCCAGCCCTCAGACCAGACTTAAATTTCTTGGTAGAGCAGGAATCGAACACGGGCCTCCGCAGTGACAGCGAAGAATGCTAACCACTACGCGACGAGGTGGACTATAGTTACTGTAGCTACTGAGAGTAGACCGTGCCTCCTCTGGTTTACGTATATAGGCCACACGTGCTCTATAATACTGTGGAGAATCGGAATACTCAGTAGGGAGCACTTGATTGACCTTGATGATCAAGTTACTTGTTTTTATAACGCGAGAAACAAACTCCTGTTTGGTTACTTGATCGAGTGTGCTGCGGTAGGTACGAACAATGCCACCCTGATTAATTCATCAGACAATGGAGGACAGGGTAAACACAGCTCAACACTAACGCTAGATTTACTCGGGGAATTGGACGCACTGTCTTATTTGTACTGTGCTAAGCTATACCCTGCTGCTCTATCAAGAAGACTGGGATCAGTTTCCTTTTTGCCCCTAGCAACACTGTAGAATTTCCATGTTATCAATAGAGATATGTGGCCTCCGTGGCTTAGGCGGCAGCACGCCGGCCTCTCACCGCTGGGTCCGTGGTTCAAATCCCGGTCACTCCATGTGAGATCTGTGCTGGACAAAACGGAGGCAGACAGGTTTTTCTCCGGGTACTCCGGTTTTCCCTGTCAAAAATTGCATTCCAGCAACACTCTCCACTATCATTTCATTTCATCTGTCATTCATTTAATCATTGCCCCAGGGGAGTGCGTCAGGCCTCGGCAGCCGGCACAGTTCATATCCTTGCCGCTAGATGGGGGCTTCATTCATTCCATTCCTGACCCGGTCGGAGACTGGAAGCAGGCTGTGGATTTTCATTTCAATAGAGATATATTCGTTTATAATGGGCTTGGCTGACACACCAGGGAATTTGAATGAGTTTTTAAATGGTATGGATTTTGTCTTGAGGAAAGAAATCACGATGAAAATCAACAAATGTAAAACAATAATATTGGAATACAGCCGAAATAATTCATAAACCCCTATGACGTCGAATTGGCAGGTGAAAAGATAAGGGAAGCAGGAGACTTCTGTTACTTAGGAAGCAAAATAACCAGTGATGGACGAAGCAAAGAGAATATAAAATGTAGGTTAGCACAGGCAAGGAAAGCATTTCTACAGAAAAGGAATATGTTGACATCGAATATAGATTTAGGTATTAGGAATTCATTTTTGAAAGCCTTTGCCTGGAACGTGACACTCTTTGGAAGTGAAACTTGGACTGTTGGAGCAGCAGAAGAAAGAGGAGAATTGAAGCGTTTGAAATGTGGTGTTACAGGAGAATGATGAAGATCAGATGGATAGATAGGGTTACAAATTAAGAGGTATTAAGACGATTGGGGGAGGAAAAATGTTTTGTGTCTGCTAATGAAGAGAAGAGTTAGGTTGGTAGGACACGTACTAAGACACCCCGGAATAGCAAAGTTACTCAAGGGCTCACGGCTGGTGAGTTTGGGAGTTTGCCACCCCGAAGGATTCCTGAGATGGGTCCGTTTTGTCCCCTTTTTCCTCTGACCTTGGGGAGGGCCCTCTCTCCCCCCCCCCTTTTTCCTACTGCCTTTCATGGCTCTCCTTCCTTCTAAGTCCCTCAATTCTCATTCTTCGAGGGTTGAGGGCATTTATTTTCTACCTGTCCTTTATTTGCCTTATCCTTTAGGGGAAGAGTGGGCATAGTGGCCACGCTATCGGGAAAACATTGTTTTCAATAAGTTAAAATTGTTAAAAACAAATGAAAATTGGCCATACTCTAGTTTATTTAGTTATGTATCTTTAAACAAATCATTTTAACTATATCTTAGTTACTTTCAGAAAAAAAAAGTTTTTTCAAACCTCTACCAAATGGCCACTTTGCCCTATGGGGTAGGGCAAAATGGCCACTAGATGGCCACTATACCCGTTGTTACAAATAACACTGCAAATGCATTTAACAAAAAATTATGAGCATATGTTCTACAAATTAATGTATTGTTATAAATCTCCACACATGTTTTAGGGTCCCTATCATTTTATAAAACTAATTTCCAATTTTTTACTGAGTACAATAAAGAATACTTCAAAACATTTTATGGATATTGTGTTTAGCCTATTTTTGTTTAATTGCATATTTTACATATTAATTCATAGTCTTCCTCATCACACCCAGCACAATCCTCGTGTACCCATATCAGGCAAATAGAGCATCTGATCCACCCTTCATTGCTTTTGGACTTGGAATATAAGTCCTGGCAGTAAAGGTAATTTGTATCACTCTCGTCACTATCGGAGTTACTATCTCCTTGAGTGAACAAAGCATGTTTTGCCACTTTTGATTTCCTTTTCTCCTGAATACCTTTATTCTTCATCACCTCTTTATCACCTCAGCCCAGCGGGGCTCGATCCTGGAACCATCAGCATGCCACGATTCCGAAGGCCGGCGCTTAACCGATTGGGCTACCACCTTGCTCATGCAGGAGATGTTTAATACGTTCAATAAGTATCCCATTTAAAAGCACAAACTTTGTTTGTTTGGTCCAGGCTTCATATAAATATTTTACTAAAAAAATATAATATGTAGTGTCGGCCATGGTCGTGGCCAATTTTCCCCATTTTTTACGCCATTATTCAAATGTGACTCTGCAGGCCCACCCAGGTACACCAGGTCTTACTTTCAAAGATGAATTTAAAGCTTAAATCACACTTGTTTCAGGTATTACTGTCATCAATACATACTAGAATCATATACCTAGTTATAATAGTTAATGCAGTACACTTGCCTTACATCGACAACTTGAAAAACAACTAAATTGATGACAATTTCTAAAAGTGTAATCTGATCAGCGTCAAGGCTCAACATAACACTAATGGCGGTCTAGTGGAGTAGTTGAGGCACTTACAGCCAGGTAGCAGCACTGTACAGTAGAAAAATAGCCCGTGGCAACTATGCCCACCCTTCCCCTATTTGTTTACCATTTCTTCTTCTAGTATGTAAGCTTGTAGTTAGTATTAGTTATAGTTTTCATTCTCATCTCATGTTTCACGATCACCCAAACCATTAGGGGCCGATAACCTAGATGTTAGGCCCCTTAAAACAACAACTATCATCATCAGTAGGGTTCGGAACTTTAAGACCTAAAGAAGTACAAAATATGCAAGCAATATGCCCTAAAACTAGCTAAATATGACCTAAAAACTATAAAATATGACCTAAAAACTGTGAAATATGACATGAATTTTTGGGATAGGTAGAATATCACTAACATAAAGTAAATGCTAAATGACGTCCGTAGAGGAGCGCCTTCTTGGAATCAGGTCTTCTAAACCTACTATCTGCCTGTTCAGGGAAAAGAAAGAAAAATATATCCACTACACTATTCGGAAATCCTGTGTTTGAAACTCGACACAGATAACACGTACCTTGTTAACGACGCCTCAATTTAAACAACAATGCTGAAATTATAACCAAATATGACCTTATATCACTAAAATATGACCAAATATGACCAAAACAATAAAAATAGCCGAAATATGCATTTATAGGCAACATCAAATTGCTTTAAACGTGGTCAGGGACCCGTCATTTAAACTTATTTTTCAGATTTCGGGTAAAATGAGCTCGGGAAAAAGATAGGCTATGACTTTTCCTTAACATCCGAACCTTAATCATCATCATCTCTCTGTACAATGAGGCATGTTGTGTTCTGTAATATCTTACACGACCATATTTTCTCTTCCTTAATGGCTAGTTCCGCGAGTCACGGCCTTCTGCTGCCCCGTCAAGCTGTCTGAACAAGGTCTTCAACTCATCAGCTGATACGCACGTTGGGAAACGATGTTTCCGTGGTAACGCAACGCTGAGGTCATCCACTATGTCCACTACAAGGAATACCTCTTATATAAGATCTATTGTGTATTGATACTGCTGGATAGGACTCGCAGTACTCAGAACTATGGATATTCTGTTCATTATTGATGTTAGGAGCTTGAACATCGTGGTGATTTAGCCCCGTGTAGCGGCTTCGGTGGCGTAGTTGGAAGCATGCTGAACTGCTGTGCCCAAGATAGCGGTTCAAACCCGAACAAAGTCGTCGGATTTTTTAAGAGCGTTAAAATCCTTCAGTATGCCTTCCTTCGGAGGGGAAGTAAAGCCAGCGGTCCCATGTCACAGATTTATGGCATGTAAAAGATCCTTCCACAGACTAAACTTGTGTGAAGCTAAATTTCTAGGTTAGATTTCGTTGGAACACTCTATCAAAGTTCCAACGTTCACCACGAGGTATAGGTGACATCTGGTAGTGAAAGTAGGAACTACTTGAAATACGGAACTTGTAGCTCACCCTATAGGTGTTCCCATAGAAGCAGCTACAAACACTGGCGAGCCGACCATGTCCTCGGCACTCCCGGCACTAAAAGCCATACGCTAAATACATAAATAAAGTACCAAACATTATCACACCACACGCTCGCTCAAGTACACTAAGTTGATGCCCTCCTTGTCCTTGGAACATAAACCAATGCCGGGCATTTTATTGACCAACTGGAAGGAATGAACATAAAGTATAGCAAGCAGGGAGACACTGCTATTGCTGGTCGCACTTATCACATAGCTTGGACCATTAGCATTGCATTACTTCGTCATATCAGCAAGAAGGTCATTCCTTATGTTCAGTAATCCAAGCCGTTCAACAACACTCCTCGTGATTCATGACAAGGGGCCTAGACACTGAGGTCATTAGCCCGTGTACTTTGCGATTGTGAAGGATAAACCACGCGACATCTCTGTCCAGGGTCCACCCCTATGCACACTCTTAAACTGACACTGGCTACGAACGATGCCGTAAGTGTAGCCAGATTATAGGCACATACCGACAGTAGTGGCTAAAGCGTAGCGTTAGGCCATGGGGCCAAGCTCTCTGCTGACTCGGTAGACGCGTGGGTTCGAGCTCACCGTCGGCCGTCCTTGAAATGGTTTCCCCATTTTCACCACCAGGCAAATGCTGGGACGGTACCTTCTGACAGGCCACGGCCGCTTCCTTCTTCGTCCTTGCCGAGTTTCATTCATCTTCATCCATTCCATCTCTCACCCCGTCTCATCCATTCCATCTCCCACCCCGTCGCGCAGGTCGCCCACGGGCGTCGACTCGAAAGACCTGCACTCGGCCTCTCAGGAGGCCACACGACAAAAAAAAAAGAAAATAGACATATGCTGTTTTTGACCCGTGTTAAAACCTCCCACCGAGCCCGACTGTAGGCGGAAGAAAGAAGTTACCGAGTAGCCTACACGGTGAGCAAGGGTTGGTTGGTTCCCCAGTTTAGGGGCTACGACAACGCGATCATGTAGCCCCGAGTACTTTGGGTGTGTGTAGAAGCTGTCTGATAACCGGTGTTAATTGTGATGACTGTATTAGTGTGTGTTATCTGTTTTTTTAAAAACTCAAGTAAGGACTGCAGACCTGGAATTTTTTAAATAGTTCCTACTTTTGCCGCCAAACGCCACCTTCAACGACTACAAGTTCAGAACTAGCTACTAGACGCCATCGCAGTCAGATCCTGGCAACGAACGTAGGAACCTAAGAGCCTTGTTTACATTCTTAACCTATACAATTTAGCTTCACACAGGTGTAATGATATTTAAGATGCCTTAACTAGATGACATGGGACCGCCGACTTTACTTCCCCTCCGAAGGAAGACATACTGAGGGCTTTTTTACGCTCTTAAAAAATCCGACGGCTTTGGCCGGGTTTGAACCCGCGATCTTGGGCATAGAAGGCGAGCAAGGGTATCCTATAGCTAAAGCCTTGTGTGGATGCGGATATCTGCAAAATTTTTCGCATTGTGGATATAGATTGCATGGCTGTGCGGATAGCGGATAAGCTGCGGATAATGTTTGGAGTAAATTTGCGGATACAGTAGTTTTTAGAATACAATCCAAACTTGTTGAAAATCATTACTAGGACCCGGATGTTTATGACATATCGTATTTTTCCGTTATGTTTTCTTCATCATAAATGTAAGATGATGATTTAAGCTAATCTCATTCAAATTATGTCCTGCTGTCACTCTTCAAACTAAGAGCCCCCTCCCGTTCTACCAGGCTCAAATATATTATGCACACTCCACACACTAAACATTCCTTAATCCAAAGATCCTTCCAAAAGCGCATATCATCCCTGTACAATAGAATAGCAAGTAAACGCGAGTTGGACATATCAACAAACAAGAGGACGTTCCTGAAGCAGGTGAAGGAGAACATAAACTGTATTTAGAACTGTCATCTTGGCCATTGACGACACGGCTACGAGCAAGGACATTCTACCGGCTCTTGATCTGGACTTGTTTTGTTTGGTGATTTGTTAAATTTATTTTATATTTTACTTTTAATTGTTATTTGGTTGTTATTTGTACAAGCGTGAAGGGCTAGCATAGCTGTAGTTTGTGCTTTGAATAATAAATAAATAAATAAAATTACGAGCCTTACAGTAGTCGCATATGATGTGTAACATCTGACATGTTATTCGAATTATTCCATATTACTTACTCGCATTTTTTAAAGAATGAACTCATAGTGCTACCATGTGCCAGCACTCATGAAAGGATTCTCCAATGCAGCTGCAGTAGTGACATATACCTGCAACTGTATGCGGGAGCAATCCACTGCCTACTTGATGCGAGCTGCGCTTTATACCGGCCAGTTAGTGAACCCATGCCAGAGGCGTTATTGAAAATGGCCTCTTATTGCCGATATAGCGCACTGCCAAGTATAGGCGCGATTAAAAATTAGGTGTGCAGTAGGTATATTAAAGGCGTTTCTCCCAGTGATACGTTTAGACCAACCAAATAGCTTAATATGATAATAGTGGAAACTCTCACGAGAAACTGGCGACACCGATTATGCGTGCCATCTAGCGATTCGCGCAGACAACTACGAACTCGATTTCAATCAGCTGGCAAGTTTATCTGCACATGTTAGAAGTGTAACTTTTGGGCTATGTTTGGTTGTTTTCATTGAAAATCCACAGCCTGCTTCCAGTCTCCGACCGGGTCAGGAATGGAATGAATGAAGCCCCCATCTAGCGGCGAGGATATGAACTGTGTCGGCTGCCGAGGCCTGACGCACTCCTCTGGGGCAATGATTAAATGAATGACAGATGAAATGAAATGATAGTGGAGAGTGTTGCTGGAATGAAATTTTGACAGGGAAAACCGGAGTACCCGGAGATAAACCTGTCTGCCTCCGTTCTGTCCAGCACAGATCTCACATGGAGTGACCGAGATTTGAACCACGGACCCAGCGGTGAGAGGCCGGCGTGCTGCCGCCTAAGCCACGGAGGCTTGGGTGTTTTCATTACAAAATACAAAGTGATTAAGTGATTAAGCTATTTGGACCAACGAAGTTTCAATTATTGTTAGTAGTCGGTGTTAATATACTGAATTCCTACGTTGTTTGGAGTGTTGGTTGATGCGATATAGCACTGAGGATATTAAATAACAATATAGAAAAAGTATGAAGATTTAATAAATCGTAACTGTTTTCAGCAAATATGATATAATGAATATTCTCACACCAAAGAACGACAATTTAAAGGTGATTTATTGAAGCAATTTCTTTAATGGGGCCTCCAAACCTTGAGGTAAACCTATGCGATTTACATTCCACATAGTCACATGGCTTACAGTACGTCGTTGTACCGATCTCCGCCACCGCGCGCGCTCATTGTTTCCGTCCCATGCACTTCCGTCCCATCCAATTCCGTCCCATCTAATTCCATCCCATCAACTTCCGTCTCTTTTCCAAAATCACTCCCACAAAAATGTCCAGCTACCGAGTGCCACAAAAATATCCAGATACCGAGTGGAAAGATGTTACACATCAATAAAACACTCGAAACTGAAAAGGGTTGCAATTCTGGCTGGATATCATTCATTTTAAACATAGCACATGACATACAAAGCCGAAGGGAACGAATTTCTCCTCAAATGTATTGCTTTAATGCTTTATCTAAGTAATATATTGTTGTAACACCAGTAGATTCGGATAACAAACGCGCGGATGCGGGGTGGATGCGGATAACAGCCATGTGGATGTGGGGCGGATGCGGATAGCGTTTTGTTTATACGCACAGGGCTTTACCTACACGTCGAACAAGGCTGTCCTATAGCGAGCAAATATACACGGCCGGTAGAAATTGACATGGCTGAGTAATTAGCACATGTCTGATGGCGCTTCATCTGAGGCTCCGTAAAGGGTGGGTGAACTCGCCCATCGGTTTGGTTCTTTCGCTAACATGGGACAATTGAAAAAACATAAGTTTCTCTTTATTACTGCTCACCGATTATCATCACATCTTCCTACTTGCCATCACATGTGACGACAGGGGGAGGATTGTATAAAGTGTAGATTTTTCAGTATTTTCTGCACGCATGTTTACAGTGTAATGATATACTGTAGGTAATAGCATAGTGCAAGTTTCCCAATATCCATATCTGGGTACCATCATTACCGAATCATGGGACAGTTCTCAAGAGATAAAATGTCGCATTGGAACGGCGAGGAGTGTTTTCAACTCAATGAGCTCAATTTTCAAAAGCCACGATCTTACCATTAACACCAAACTACGGCTCCCCAGGTGCTATGTGTTCTCAGTTCTCTTGTGTGGTGTAGAAACATGGACCCTTACAAAGGCTACCATTGTTAGACTTGAAGCCTTTGAACTATGGCTTTACAGAAGAATACTGAGAATATCATGGATTCATAAAGTTCAGAAGTTCCACGCAGAGTTGAAAAAAGACCAAAACTGATCAACATAATTAAGTGTCGTAAACTACAGTACCGTGGTCACATTATGAGGAATCAAACAAAGGTATGAGCTGATTCAACTTATACTACGAGGAAAAATAGAAGGAAAGAGATCGCCCGGCAGAAGGAGAATTTTCTGACTCTATAACCCTAGAACCTGGTTCAACAAAAGCTCTGAATAATTGTTCCTAATTGCCAGAATAGCCATGCTGGTCGTCAGCGTCCGAAACGGACAGGCACGCTAATAAAAAGATGAAGGTATACTGTAACAATGTTTTTAAGCACGTGACTATTATAATCTGGGAATAGAGTTTGTGGTTTCTAACAGTTAAAAATCCTAAAATGTCGCATTTTGAATTCCCAATCCAACATTTCGTTGCAAATTCGCCACATGAGGATTTTATTCACGTAGCTATTAGGACTAAAATAACATAGTTTTATAATATGAAATTGCTCGTCACATTACTTACAAAACATCATAGAAAATTACGAGACCACCTTGTGTACATCATTATTGGCTGTCACCCCTAAGGACAAGATCTGAGGGCCGGAAAGGGTACGCTGAGAATAGGTTCGATTCCACCTCAGTCATTTTGGAAGTAAATTATTTTCTACGGAAATCTTCCTCGGGAAATCCTTTGCAGAATGGTGAAAACCGCATTAAAATCCATCCAGTGGTTCTCGAGATTACCCTGAACATCCAAGAATCGGGAACTTTGTTTTATACTATGTGGATATGGGATGAATGAGGGTTGTATTCTCTGTCTCTACTCATGTTTCTAAGTACCACTTATTGTAACTTTAAAGTTTGTCAGTATGAAGCTGTGACGTCATTCCAGATTAGCCAATCTCGACACCGTTAGCAACAAATGACATAACCTATAAAGCAAAGCGTATTGTAGAACATTGTTTCAATTTCAGTTCAAGTAGATATAATCCATGTCGTGGCGTAGTAACTAGCATTCTTGGCTGTCACCGAGGAGGTTGCGTTCGATTCCCACCCCTGCCCAAGAAATTAATTCTGGTCACAGGGCTGGAACAGGGTAAACTCAGTTAGGTGAGGCAGAAATGAGAGGATTGGTAGGTCAAGCCTGGGCTTAAACACTACCGGAGGGAAGATGATTTGAGAAAGGGAAAAGGTTTAGGAGTGGAGACGATCTTTGGGCAGAAAGGAACGAATCCAAGCCAAGAAAGAAATAATATAGTTAGATAATGAAAACAAATAGTTGTGTGTTGATTAAGGCTTGCGAGAACAAGGCGAGAAAGGAAGTGCTTATAAGCAAGTATAATGGTGCGAGCAGCGCTGGCAGAGTTTACCGGCAGCAAGCGCTAAGTGTACCGCTCCGCCCCCCCCCCCCCCTCCCCAAACGGAAAATAGGGTACTATGTAGGTACACAGGTCGCTGGCGATGAAATAAAAACAAGGGAAAGTTGAATTATTTATTTTCCTTTCTGAAAGAAAATGTTTTAGGGAGTATTATAATATACTCAGGATATTGAAATTGACAGGAATAATTTTATTCCTCAACAAGGATGGATCCCTAAGCCAGAAACCAAATTCCCCTAGAGTGGATAGAGATAAGGCGCTTTCAGAGCTTATAGTAAGATTATTGTTATTAGTAGAATAGAAAGAAACGATTGTTACGTTTAAAGTAGGCTAAACGCTTATTCAGCAGAGTGCCGACTAAAAGCTTAGAACAGGGTATGAAACCCAAACCTAACTTAGACAAAACCACAATTCAAAGTAGGAAATCATAGGACAAAGCAAAAATCGCTTCAAGTAGGAAGCTGGCTGAGCGAGCTACACTTGCCTTTAATGATTCACAAGAAATAGATAAAGTAAGCTTTATGAGCAATGTTAGCAGAAGTTTTGCTATAAACGCAACAAATGTTTGAATTTGTTTTAAACTTAGCATTCAGTATTCGTAATTATTTCTTTGAATAAAGAAGGTAATTCGAGAAAAGATGAGGAAAGGCCATACCTAACAACTCTTCGAGCAATATAATTGAACTCCAGGAGTTTATAGCAATTTTAATTGCCTCAACAATAATAGATTTGGAACAATTTGTACCTACAATTCGAAGGTCTTAGTCCTATAACAAGGATAATATGGATCCTCTCTAAGGTTTTCGAACAATTTGTACAATTCGAAGGTCTTAGACCTATAATAACAATAATATGGACCCTCTCAAGGGGTTTCGAACAATTTGTACAATTCGAAGGTCTTAGACCTATAGGCCTAACAAGAATAATATGGACTTTAAAAATTGTATAGATAGTTTGTTGAATTGGTTAAGTAGAGTACCAATTCCTTATTAGAATGCCTTGGCAGTAAAGCGAAAAGATCTTTAAACCAATAATTTGAAATTCCTGGGCACAGCAGGAGAAGAAACAAGTAGTTCCGTGAAGAACTATACAGCCTATTTTCATATATCCTACTTATGTTAATTGTCACTATCAACATACACAATTTCTGTTTGATTGCTGTAATAGATTAGTAGATATTAAGAACCGACTAAATATTTCGGATGGTCGCCATGTTGGATTTATATATGTAGGTCCTAGAGTTATGTACGGTTACATGCAGATTATTGTGAACGTGTAGTATTCAAACTTCAATCGCATAATTAGGACACAAGAGAAAACAAGGAGATTTTAAAATTTTTCACAGCTGCCATCTTGAGGTTATGGAAACAATTGAAATAAATTAGATGCCAGTGGATTAACATTCGTATAAGGATTTACTGTACCAAGTTTCACTGCACTCGGATGGTTAAATTGCGAGAAACGTCCATGTGAATATTTATAATTCGCGTCATCTCCATATTGGATTTGTGATCACCAGGTTATTTAAAGTCCTATAGGTGAACTTAAGTTCATAGCCCCTATGAACATTAAAAAATTCAGTTTGATTGCTAAAATAGATTCGTAGATATTCAGTATCGTCTTAATATTTCGGATCATCGCCATGTTGGATTGTTAAATGTATAGGCCATAGAGTCATGTACCATTAAAGGAAAATTATTGCGTAGGTTCATTATTCAAACTTTCACTTCGATCGCATGACTACATCACAAGAAATAAAAACTTAATTTTAAAATTCGCACTGCCGCCATCTTGAGGTTATGTAAACAATTGAACTAAATTATATACCAGTGGATTACAATGTGTATAAATATTTCCTGTACCAGGTTTCAGTGAGCTTGGAACATTAAATCGCGAGAAAGGTCTATTTAAAATTTTCAAATTCGCATGGCCGCCATGTTCGTTTTGTAGTTAACCAGTTTATGAAAGTCTTATAGATGGACTTCCAGTAGTGCCCTTTATCTCCGTACAAAATTTTAAGGAGATACCGCTAATAGTTTCAGAGATATAGAATGCCGGCGAAATATTTCGCACATCCGCCATCTTGTGATTATGTAAACAATTGAACGAAGTTAGATGTCGGTGCATTACAATGTATATAAGCATATACTGTACCAAGTTTCATTGCGTTTGGTTGGTCAAATCGCGAGAAACGTCTATTTAAAAGTCGCAAATTCGCTTGGCCTCCATGTTGGTTTTGTAGTTACCAGGTTTTCAAAAGTCACATAAGTGAACTTATAGTAGTTCCCTCTATCACCATAGAAAACGTCAGGGTAATATCGGTAATAGTTTCGGAGATATTGAATGCTGGTGAAATATTTCGCACAGCCGCCATGTTGGATTGGTGAGTCGTAACAAAATTTGAAGGGCACGGTCGAGGTCGCCGGGAATAGTGCTATGAACTTTCCGAGTTTCATTGAAATCGCTCCTGCCGTTTAGATTTTATTAGGGGGACACACACACACGAATCACACACACACACACGCGCGCACACACACACACGGACAAAAGGTGATCTCATAAGCCTATTTTTTCAAAATTGAAAATAGGCTAAAAATGGAGATTAAAATGTGGATTTATAACCACTTAGATTATTGAAGCAGTAATTAAGAGATGTTAAGTTCAAATTGGAAAGGTCACATTAGAGAAGCCTTGATTGCATAAGAATAGATACAAACATTTTAACAATTGGGAAATTATAAATTCAAAATTCCTGAACGCAGCAGGAAAATGAAAGTGCGGATTAAAGTGTAGCTTTATAACCACA
The DNA here is from genome assembly GCA_946902985.2 of Meconema thalassinum. Taxonomy (NCBI): domain Eukaryota; kingdom Metazoa; phylum Arthropoda; class Insecta; order Orthoptera; family Tettigoniidae; genus Meconema; species Meconema thalassinum. Next base: position 228,154,458 of record OX336393.1, read on the forward strand.
TACAGTATTTAAACAGTAATGATGAGATGTAATACTTGAAAAAAGTCCTCTCGGCACGCCGGAAGGCGGAGGTAGATTTCACCGGACAAACTTGGGGATAGGCGAAAATAGGCAGAATATGCAGGTTTTCGTAGAAGGATCAGACCTCATTTATTGCGTGAAAGTATTTTATAACTGGAGATTAATTAACTTTATTTTTCGTCATTTTATGCATATTTTAAACATTTTATTGTCTTATGATGACGGGAACCTTCTTGTCATTTGGAGTCCATTTTTAGCCTATTTTCAATTTTGAAAAAATAGGCTTATGAGATCACCTTTTGTCCGTGTGTGTGTGCGTGTGTGTGTGTGTGTGTGTGTGTGTGTGTGTGATTCGTGTGTGTGTCCCCCCCTAATAAAATCTAAACGGCAGGAGCGATTTCAATGAAACTCGGAAAGTTCATAGCACTATTCCCGGCGACCTCGACCGTGCCCTTCAAATTTTGTTACGACTCACCAATCCAACATGGCGGCTGTGCGAAATATTTCACCAGCATTCAATATCTCCGAAACTATTACCGATATTACCCTGATATTTTCTAATGTGATAGAGGGAACTACTATAAGTTCACTTATGTGACTTTTGAAAACCTGGTAACTACAAAACCAACATGGATGCCAAGCGAATTTGCGACTTTTAAATAGACGTTTCTCGCGATTTGACCAACCAAACGCAATGAAACTTGGTACAGTATATGTTTATATACATTGTAATGCACCGACATCTAACTTCGTTCAAATGTTCACATAATCACAAGATGGCGGATGTGCGAAATATTTCACCGGCATTCTATATCTCTGAAACTATTAGCGGTATCTCCCTAAAATTTTGTACGGAGATAAAGGGCACTACTGGAAGTCCATCTATAAGACTTTCAAAAACCGGTTAACTACAAAACGAACATGGCGGCCAAGCGAATTTGAATATTTTAAAAAGACCTTTCTCACGATTTAATGTTCCAAGCGCACTGAAACGTGGTACAGGAAATATTTATACACATTGTAATCCACTGGTATCTAATTTAGTTCAATTGTTTACATAACCTCAAGATGGCGGCAGTGCGAATTTTAAAATTAAGTTTTTATTTCTTGTGATGTAGTCATGCGATCGAAGTGAAAGTTTGAATAATGAACCTACGCAATAATTTTCCTTTAATGGTACATGACTCTATGGCCTATACATTTAACAATCCAACATGGCGATGATCCGAAATATTAAGACGATACTGAATATCTACGAATCTATTTTAGCAATCAAACTGAATTTTTTAATGTTCATAGGGGCTATGAACTTAAGTTCACCTATAGGACTTTAAAAAACCTGGTGATCACAAATCCAACATGGCGGTGACGCGAATTATAAATATTCACATGGACGTTTCTCGCAATTTAACCATCTGCGTGCAGTGAAACTTGGTACAGTAAATCCTTATACGAATTCTAATCCACTGGCATCTAATTTGTTTCAATTGTTTCCAAAACCTCAAGATGGCAGCTGTGCAAAATTTTAAAATCTCCTTGTTTTTTCTTGTGTCCTAATTATGCGATTGAAGTTTGAATACTACACGTTCACAATAATCTGCATGTATCAGTACATAACTCTAGGACCTACATGTATAAAATCCAACATGGCGACCATCCGAAATATTTAGTCGGTTCTCAATATCTACGAATCTATTACAGCAATCAAACAGAAATTGTGTATGTTGATAGTGGCAATTAACATAAGTAGGATATATGAAAATAGGCTGTATAGTTCTTCACGGAACTACTTGTTATACTTGTGGTCACACTGTCCTTATGCAAGGTTTCGACACTGATGTGTAACTATGTAACGGTCTGTTACTTCTTCACGCAAAATTATATCTCCCGCAGAGATGTTGGTTGGTTCCTCAGTTTAGGGGCTGCGACAACGCGGTCATGTAACCCCGTGTACTTTGGGTGAGTGTAGAATCTGTCTGATAAACGGTGTGAATTGTGATGGCTGTATTTGTCTGTAATTCAGGTAAGGAATGCAGACGCTCAATTTCAAGTAGTAGTTCCTAATGTTGCTACCAGATACTGCCGTCAACGACACCTAGCTGTGAACTTGGCTACTAGATGCCACCGCAATCAGCAACTCGCAACGAACGTTGGAACCTCCCCTCCAAAGGAAAGCATACTGAGGGATTTTTAGCGCCCTTAGAAAATCCGACGACTTTGGCCGGCTTTGAACCCGCGACCTTGGGCATGCTACCAGTTACGTCACCGAAGCCGCTTCACACTTAGTCAGATGGAAATCTGAATCTGATCTCGCGCAAGTGCGTTGTCATGGCAACGTCTGATGGCTCATCCCTCATCAATTTAGTAGTGTTGCCATGGCAACCACTGATAGCTCTTGGCATTTTCTTATAATTCCGAAATCATTGTGTAACTATGTAACGGTCTGTTACTTCTTCACGCAAAATTATATCTCCCGCAGAGATGTTGGTTGGTTCCTCAGTTTAGGGGCTGCGACAACGTGATAATGTAACCCCGTGTACTTTGGGTGGGTGTAGAATCTGTCTGATAAACGGTGTGAATTGTGATGGCTGTATTAGTCTGTAATTCAGGTAAGGAATGCAGACGCTCAATTTCAAGCAGTAGTTCCTAATGTTGCTACCAGATACTATCGTCAACGACACCTAGCTGTGAACTTGGCTACTAGATGCCACCGCAATCAGCAACTCGCAACAAACGTTGGAGCCTCCCCTCCAAAGGAAAGCATACTGAGGGATTTTTAGCGCTCTTAGAAAATCCGACGACTTTGGTCGGCTTTGAACTCGCGACCTTGGGCATGCTACCAGTTACGTCACCGAAGCCGCTTCACACTTAGTCAGATGGAAATCTGAATCTGATCTCGCGCAAGTGCGTTGTCATGGCAACGTCTTATGGCTCATCCCTCATCAATTTAGTAGTGTTGCCATGGCAACCACTGATAGCTCTTGGCATTTTCTTATAATTCCGAAATCATTTTTCTCATCCCTTGGCGTAATGGTGGGTCATATCAAAAATTCTTTCAGACAAAAGTTTTAGGTAATTATTAGGGGAATATTGTCCATTTTGTACGGTTTTGATATTGTGCCTATTAAGAGAGATATGATTAATGTTTCCCGAAAAACCCACTTTTTCCCACCCCTTTGGTCAATGGTTGGTGCTATAAAAAAAATCTTCAAACATAAATTTTTGAGCTTTATCCGGAACATAGTATGAACTTTGAACGGATTCGATATTTCACATATTAAGAGAGTTATAGCAATATTTCATTTTTTCGAAAAAAGTCCCCCATTTTCATCCCCTTCCACCGATTTAGCCCAGTAACGAAGTCGACCGAGATTTTATGGGTATACATATTCGGTAAAAATTTCCAAGTGATTGGTGCAAAATTACGGCAGTTATCGTGTCCACAAGAAACTGATATACATATATATATATATATACATATATATATAAACATACATAAATTATATATAAACTTTTGAACTGACGGTGGTTTTGGGGTCTGGGGGATGTGAAACGCGAAGATATGTCGAAATTTTCCGGAAATCGAAACATGGTACCCATTGCAATAGTTAGCTTTCTAATGAAATCTTCCTAAAATACTACCATCAACGACACCTATCTGTGAACTTGGCTACTAGATGCCTCCGGAACCATCAACTCGCAACGAAATTGGAACTTTTCCTTCGAAGGAAAGCAAACTCAGGGTTTTTAGCGCTCTTAGTAAATCCGACGACTTCAGCCGGGTTTGAACCCGCGACCTTGGGCATAGAAGTTCAGCATGCTACCAGTTCCGATACCGAAGTCGCTTCCCACAGACAGATGGAAAACTGAATGTTATCTCGTGCAGTGGCGTTGTCATAGCAACTGCTGATGGCTCATCCCTTATCAATTAAAAGTAAAGTTGTCATGGCAACCTCTCTTGGCACTTGCATTTTCTTATAATTTAAATCATTTTGCTCACCCCGTGGCGTAATGGTGGGTCATATCAAAAATTCTTTCAGACAAAAGTTTTAGGTAATTATTGGAGGAATATTGTCCATTTTGTACGGTTTTGATATTGTGCCTATTAACAGAGATATGATTAATGTTTCCCGAAAAACCCACTTTTTCCCACCCCTTTGGTCAATTGTTGGTGCTATCAAAAAACATTTCAAACATAAATTTTAGGGCCTTGTCCGACACATAGTATGAACTTTGAATGGATTCAATATTTCATATATTAAGAGAGTTATAGCGATATTTCACTTTTTCGAAAAAAGCCTCCCATTTTCACCCCCTTTGACCGATTTTGTCCATTAACGAACTCGAACGAGATTCTAAGGGTATACATATTATGTAAAAAATTCAAAGTGATTGGTGCAAAATTACGACAGTTATCGTGTCCACAAGGAACTGATATACATATATATATATACATACATAAATTATATATAAACTTTTGAACTGACGGTGGTTTTGGGGTCTGGGGGATGTGAAACGCGAAGATATGTCGAAATTTTCCGGAAGTCGAAACATGGGACCCATTGCAATAGTTAGCTTTCTAATGAAATCTACCTAAAATGGGAGGGAGCCTATTTATAGACTAAGCCTCATTGTAAGTTGCAAGAAATTTATTTAAATTGCACGAAATTGTTAGTAATGGGAAAATTGGGGATATAGGAAATGGCAAATTAAAGTCTAGCATATTTTACTGTTTTGGACGAACGCGGTGCGTAAGTTAGCCACACGATCACCTTTCGTAGCACTGGCAGTTTGTAGAACATGAGTGAAATGTCACTGTTGCAGTTATAGATCAATTTAGTTGAAATTTAGCAGTAATTTGACGATGTGGAGTATAGTCTTTCATTGTTTAGAGTTTATTGCAAATGGAAGTTTCTAGAGTTGTAATCATAGTTGAATAGGGCGAGTAGAAATGCCACTAAGGAAGCAAAGTTATGTTTTCAGACAGCTATTAATTTAGGAAAATTCCCTCGCTGGAGTTAAGTATCTCTCTTATTTCGTACAAGAAGTACTAGATTTTTGCATTACTTTCAATGGCAAGCTTAGTTAGCTCAAGAAAGACAATAACATTTCCCTCGTAGGGCAGTTAGGAGATTGCACAATATTGCGAAAATTCAAATACTGCCGATAGCGTTCATTAAAAGCTTTTAGATCATTTTAAAACCTTTAAAATGTGGCTTAAAATCACTGTAGATTGTTACTTATCTTTTCATTGCAGGGCAGATGATGTTTCCGGCCAGCCGTTACACAAACTTTAAGATATGGCGTCGATAGCAAATTACCTCATGGGTGAAGGAGGTGAGTGCCTCCTGGAGAGAGGACTGAACTTTCACGTCGACGCACCAGAAGAGAAGTGAGCGAGAGATTCAACCACTCCGATAGCCAGCGCAGCAGGGGGAAGGGTGGGGGAAACAAAGGAACAGATACAGAGTTGGTAACATAAGAATGAAAAAAGTATACATGATACAATTTCGATACAGTGAATAAAAGTCTTCATGGAGATTGTAGAAAACGACAAGATTGCCATCTGCTTGCATGGAATGAATCAATTTTTGGAATTGCTGGCTCCAATGCTTCAACAGGTTGCCGCGTGGAGAGCTGTGGAGAGGCTTACAAGGAAAATGCACATCTGAAACAAACTTTGAAAGGAATAAGCAAGTGAAACAGAAATACATGAAAGGTCACTGTTGGTGTCTACGTGTAGGGAAATAAAAGAACGTGAAAAGAAAGAGAAGCAAAGGGCAAAGACGTATATTCCATAGAATATACCAAGGAGGTAGGTCCGATTCCCACCTCAACCATTGTGGAAGTGTTTTTCCGTGTTTACTCCCCACTTCTATTCCAGGTGGATACCGGGAAGGTTGAGGCCTCGACCACCTCTTACCGAAATCCCAATCCCTGTCCAGTCTCTAATTTATCTGAGCCTTTCTCGCTCTCCATCTCGTCCTGAATTCTAGCAGAAATATCTTTGGTTGGTTGGTTCTTCAGTTTAGGGGCTGCGACAACGCTGTTATGTAGCCTCGTATACTCTGGTTGTCTGATAACCAGTGGTAATTGTGATGGCTGTATTATTGTATGTTACCTGTAATTCAGATAAGGACTGCAGACGATCAATTTCAAGTAATTCCTACTTTTGTACCAAATGCTACGGTCAACGACACCTAGCTATGAACTTGGCTCCTAGATGCCACCGAAACCGGCACCTGGTGGCGAACGTTGGAACTTAATAGAGCGCTAATCAAATCTAACATACAAATTTATGTTTACACAATTGTAGCCTAGTTAGTGGAAGGTTATTTTACAAGCCATAAATCTCTTCCCCTCCGAAGGAAGGCATACTGAGGGATTTTAACGCTCTTAAAGATTCCGATTACTTCGGCTGGATTTGAACCCGCGATCTTGTGCATAGAAGCTCAGCATACTACAACTACGACATCAAAGCAGCCTGAAATATCTTCAACTACCTCAATGCATAGGAAAAATAATACAGTATGTACGCACAATTTTCAGTACTGGCGAACCTGCGACAGTGACTTAATGTACATATTAAAATCAACTATTTTTTTTGCGCACCTCTCGTCTAGTTAAAACTCAGCAATTCTTTTAGGTCTGTGCCGTGTCTTGTGTGGGGTTTCACCTAGGACACCAAGCTGGATCATCAACGGGCTCTTGGTATTCCCGCCCGGACCCCCACAGGAGTAGCGAACCGCGCGCTACCTCCCTTTATATGAAGTGCAACTGCACCACTTCACTGCGAGAACTAAAAGCTCAAGCAGCCTTACCTCCCTATGAAGGCTTCAAAAAAATGGTATATTGGCTTTTACGGCCAGTGAATTAAAACTCAGCAATTTTAATTCATTGGCCATGAAAGCCAATATACCGTCTCGTCTAATGTTAATTCTTACGAGTCTGCTTAACCATCAAACATTTTGAAAATGTACACATCACAGTATGCAATGAATGGAATATATTTGGTATGTCAACAAGGAGTGGGTTACCCAGGAGAATCGTGCACTCGACCTTCCAGAGGCTGGTGCATCGCTTTCTGTCTAATGCCGACACATATGGAAACCTGTATCATCTCCATAAGTGCTCGTTGGAATTAAAAAAAAAATGAGCACATTATTGAACTCGCCACTCTATTCTTATTATATTTGTTCTGAATGAATGAATGAATGAATGAATGAGTAGGCCTATAGCCCGTAGTGTCCCTACAAGGGCAAAGGCCTCCCTCGAATGGGGGAGCTGTTCGGGATGGTCGAACTCCATTCATCATGATCATCTTGCACAGTTTCCAGCCATTGGCCGGGTCTGTTTGGAACACAAGCCTCTCCAACGTCTTCTGTCTTCCCACCATCTCTCAGCCTCCACCCTTGTCCAGTCTTCTCCTCTCTTCTTCACGCTTTCTTCCACCCCCTTCAGCCACCTGTCTCTTGGTCTCCCTCTCAGTCTCTTTCCTTCCCGCTTAGTCTCGTGTATCCTCCTGGGTATCCTCTTCTCCTCCATTCGTTTTACATGTCCATACCATCTAAGTCTAGATTTCTCTATACAATCCTGTAATTGTTCCTCCTTCATTAATTCTCTGGTCCTCTCATTTCTTATTCTGTCCATCTTTGTAGCTCCAATACTGCTTCTGAAGAACCTCATCTCACTGGCCTGTATTTTGCTCTTCTCCCTTCCTTTCATAACCCAGGTCTCCGAGGCATATGTCAGGATAGGGACATAGTGTACCCGTTCGTCCTGGGGATGCGATGACCCATCTGCTATTACATCGCATTCCTGGATTTCCAGGACAGAGTGGAGTTAAATAAACATGAAGTCAAATAAGGAATGTGTCGAAAATTCAGTTGAAATATCACAAAAGCAGAGGGTAACACGAGATAAAGTATATCCAGGGTTGTTACGGGCTTAAATTTAATTTAAAAAAATACAAATAGAAATGGGCGCCACCAACTGAATCCCTAGCAAATCACACCCTTCCTGGTTAAGCCTTAATTAAGACAAGGAAAGGATTAGGAAAATCACATCATCATCAGATCACAACTAAGATAAAAACAAATTTATTCAAACTTTGATCGTCAGACAGAAATATTAAACACACATCCTACCTAAGAGTATGGTCGAATGCCAACGTTAGATTGTCATTGTCCTGAAAATCGAACCATCTCCATGCTATTCAAAAGTGTACTTCATCCACATAAAATATGAAAATTTTCTAAAGTTCACTTGGGTTCTCAGGTTCACCGTAGCACTATGTCTATGCGTCACTGACATATGTGATTCCTGAGACCTAACTTCTCTTTAAGTTAGCATCATGAATGTGGATGTCAAAAATGAATCTGTCTAAACAAATTATTATAATAACACATATTTAAATATCAACTTATTTTATGGCTTGAATGGCATTATCCAAATACTGAAAAATTTAATAAATGCTCCTAGAAATCTAACAATTAATTTACACTATATTTACACTGTCACTAATTATTGCTTGTTTGTGAATCAAAGAAATTTCACTACTCATTGGTTATCATCATTATCATCATCATATCAAAATTAAATATCTCTCACATTAGTTCTCATCCCAATATTCATTATATTCAAGTCAGAATAATTAATTTATTACTATCAAAACATTTAAATGAATATTATAATCATCAATTCATTATATTCTTCAATTATCCACACATTCTCATTTCATTATCTCATTCAGATTAAATCATCTCAAATCATCCATCTAAATTGTTTAATTCATTAATTCAAGTTGCAATTCATCAAATTATTTAAATCATATTTCTTATTTAAATTTATTTAAATCCATTTAAATTTATTAATCATCAGCTTCTTTAATTAATTATCACCTTTTAATTCAGTTATTCATCAGCTGTTTAATCACCCATTAATTTATTTAATTCAGTTAATTTATTCAATCTTTAATTCATCCATTTATTTAATTCATCGATTTATTCAAAATTTTAATTATCAATTTATTCAAATTTTAATTCATCTGATTTATTTAGATTTTTATTTCATCGAGTCATTTAGATTTTTATTTCATTGGGTCAGATCATTAATATGCTTAAACTTCAGATTATTATTTTAAAAATTATTATTATCAGAAAATCTTGCATTATCAAAATTATTTATTTATTTGATTTCCTAGCAAATTGTTTAATATAGGTTATAGAACGTAGTCTCGCCGTTTTATCACTTCCAAGTTATATCTCGTATTTAATTATCATGCCAAAATAATATTATTGCCTTCACAAAATCACGTTGGATCTCACCATCCAAAATTTCATCATATACTCTCACTTTATCAAATATCATATTTGAGTACCATAATTATTCCTTATAACACCATAATTATTCCACATAACACCATAACTATTCAGCGCACAGCATGAATCTCAAAAATATGCTAGACTGGGTTCAACAACCTCATGTCTGCCTCAAAATACTCATTAGCAATATTGCAACTTCCACTTGGCAACTTCCAAAAATACTTATCACAAACTTCAGTTAATCACGTTGCATGATCTACAAAAATATATAACTGGCTTCAAATTATTAACGCACACAATCTCCAAGAACTGTAATTAATCTGATCATATCTAGACAACTTCTTAAACAATAAGGAAAAATTACCTTAGTAATCGTAATCCAATTCAAGATCTGCTTTCAAATAGAGTATGCATTCTCTTAAAATTCTCAAAATTCACTTCAAAGAAAAACACCAATGTGTTATAATCTCTCACATCAAAAATATGTAATACTGATCTGCCTCAAAATAAATCTGACCATAAATGATTCATCTTACAAGATTCAATTACTCGAAATCCTTCTCAAATGTATCAAACTCACTCACAAAAGAGTATCAAAGTATCAAAAGTATCAGCTGTTAAATGAATGTACTCTCAAAAGAGTATACCAACAAAATATCGGATTGGCAAACAAGACTTACAAAATGTAACCCTGCTGACATTTATTTTTAATTTATTTGACAAAATTCGACTAATGTGTGACTAGTAGTTTCTTGTTTAATCCTCTTACGATCTTAAGTACACTCGGATGATAAAAATGAGGCCCTCGACTGGCAGGTCAGGTGTGTGCCACCACGCAATCGTATAAAACGAAAGGCCCTGCCCCGTAGACTACCATGATAATGCCCTAGACGATGGGTCAGGTGTGTGTCACCACGCAATCGTATAAAACGAAAGGCCCCATCTCGTAGACTGATGAGTGAATGTACCAGATTGGAATCAACAAGACTCTAGTTGTCACATAAAAGCGATATTCATTCCCTTGAGTGAATAAAATTTTAATATCTCCAAACAATCCAATAGAAAAAATCCCTACTGATGAATTATACATACTCGCTAGTATGCAATGAATTGACGAAATAATTTAAATTATCCAATTGCAGATCACGAGTTCGAAATACTCGCCACAAAAAAAATCTCTATCCAAGAAATACTATCCTTACTGAAAAATGTCAAAAAGACCAAACTTCTGCCTAATAAAGCCAACCAATGGTGAGAACGTCGTATAACAGTGCCTGCCATATCATATGGTAACACCATATTCTAGCAAATGGAGCAAAAATATCTAAGCCATATCAAAAATAATCGTAGAACTCCTACTAGAAATATATACAAGTATGCCCAGTGTTCATGAAAAATCATATCAGGAAAGTCATAACTCTTACAATACCTTCTTATTTCTGCTGTTAATATAATTCAAAGATCGCCGATAATCCACGTGTGTGCCACATATTTCCCGAAAGATCGACGAAAACATTGTATCACCCACTGAACTAACGATTAACTTCATATTCCAAGTGAATCTGATGTTGGATATCCTCTTCTTCAGGAACCGAATCCATCGCTCTGTGGTGCTATCACGTCTCCGTATTCGCCTAGCCCGACATGATGAACTGCATATTATCCTTCACGGATATTGTCCAAATTCTTCCATAAAAGTTCATAAATGTAGAGTACCCCATACTCTTCGACTATGTCACGCCACTATCCCATACAATGTTCGGTTTGCATATGACAAAAAGTTAATCTCCACTGCGGCTGAATTTCACTAGTAGAAAACAAATTATTTAGAAAAGTGTATTGATTTCTTAAACACCCTGTATTTGTGTTCGTAACTGATATTTCATAATTGTTCATGAAAAACAACTATAATGCTGCACGTGCCACTGTTCGCAAAGTGCATATTCTCGTAACTGTTCATTTGCCTAAAAGCAGTAATGTAGGACTGACCCCATGGTCGCCTTAGATATTCCGGTCTGAAATGCATTATCTAATAAGCCGTAATACCATTGAAATATATCTAAGTCATTTAAAAGTTCACAATAGCAGTGTATAATTGCTATCTGCCTGCTCAATTAAACTGTTGAACACAAGTCCAAACTTATTGAGTTAGACAAAATGTCGAAATAATGTTCAGCTGCTTGCATGTCGCCTGCTTGTAAAATGTCGGCCCCAGCACGACCTGTTCCGCCTCACTGTTCTCGTATAATGCGACGCTGAAAACTGGCCTCATTATATCACTTCGCTGTGCTGTCCTGTATTAAGAATGTAGCTCGAAATAATGTTCTCAGATCTATCACAATGCTGCGTATAACTTTAACGAACTGTAACATTGGAAAAGCATTGCTGTTTCACATAACTGTAACCACGATGTTGAAAATACATCTGCCCGAACACCGGCTCTCTTTCACTTCCACGGCTTGTGTAACCTGCCTTGCTAACCGATTCTCGCACTGCACACCGTGCTCCGCTCAACTTGACTGACTGAACTACTTTCGTTCTCCTGGCGCACGTAGCTATCAGCTTAACTTGCTGGACTAATACTGTCGTTTTCCTAGCGTACTATGTGCTCTGCTTAGCTCGACTTGCTGTAATAGTAATACTGCCTTCCTCGCGCACAATGTGCTCCACTCAGCTCGGCTTGCTGGATTACAACTACTGTCGTTCTCAGACTGTGTGATGAGCTCCACTTGGCGCTGTCACGTGACTTTTCCCTTCCTTCTGCGGTCATACGTCACAATTATAATCTCGACCACAATCATATCGGCAATTAAGTTATAACATAACTTAAGGAATTATCTGCCTTTCTTCAAGTTATCACCATTAGATTTCTTGATCTATCCTTCTCTTCTGGGATTATATACTGCTCAAAAAAATTAAAGCACCACTTTTTTCAAAGGCCACCAAATTTTGAAAAGTTGACCTACAAGCTGGAAATCTCAGTATGACGTTTGTCCTGACGCCTACCAAGCATATGCTTCAGCACAACTCCCCAACTTGAGTAGTTTCTGGGTAGCACCCCGAAAACCAGCCCATTTTCGAAAACCGCAAATTGAAGTTTGCGAAAAACGCTGCAGGACTTGTCGCAGGTTGCCAAAGCAGTCGAAAATGAATGAGTCTTGCTCTTAAAGGTTCCACAAACACGTTGAAATCGTTACATTTGACGTTTGGGCATTTTCAACCCCCTTCATCATCCCCTAAACATGGACTACCATTGGGGGCGTCTGAGAAGGTACCGGGTGTGTTTAACCACCTGAAAACCTGTACACCGTCCTCAGTTGCTTATGCAGTAAGTTCTTAAGGCCTCCGGCAATGTCCGCACCCCCTAACACCCTCAACTGGCATGGGACCAAACCACTCCTTCTCGATTCACCTCTAAGGAAGGTTTTAATCGAGATGTTTATCAGTGCTGCTAAAGGGGGTGTCTTCCCCTAACGTTTCAAAAAAGGAACTGTGCCTTTGTCACCACCCCTTCCCCTGCAACCCCCGTTTGTATGATTTTTCGAATCAGGCCCTTTTTATGGGCTGAAACGACGTCTTAATCGCTGAAAGGGCTGTAAAGGTCCTTAGAAGTAGTGGTGACACGAAATCAACCCCTTCCGATCGATGATTGACATTCCGTCCCCCAAATTCGAAATTTTTGCACCCCCAACCCTCCCTGTCTGGACGCGTAATGCGTCATGGCAGAGTTTTCAGAGTTGGATGAAAATGAAGCTTATGGCCTGCAATGGAGCCCAAAACAGCAGGCTGGATAGAAATTCATCGGTAGGTTGGGAAACGGGACCAAAATTTTTCAAAAAAGTGTACAGCCTACAGAAGTACGCCCATGCATAGGCAACCCACATCACGTCCGTGCGTATGGGTTGCCTATGATGGGGAATAGGTTACAAAGTTTGGCAATGGGAGAAAAATAACGTGATGTGGGTTGCCTATGCATTGGTGTACTTACTAGAGGCTGTTAACTTTTTTGAAAACGTTTTGGTCCCGTTTCCCACCCTACCGATGAATTTCCATCCAACCTGCTATTTTGGGCACCATTTCAGGCCATATGCTTCATTTTGATCCAACTCTGAAAACTCTGCCATGACGCGTTACGCGTCCAGACAGGGAGGGTTGAGGGTGCAAAAATGTCAACTTTGGGGGATGGAATGTCAATCAAACATCGGAAGGGGTTGATTTCGTGTTACCACTACTTCTAAGGACCTTTATAGCCCTTTCAGCGATTAAGACCTCATTTCAGCCCTTAAAAAGGGCCTGATTCGAAAAATCATACAAACGGGGGTAGCAAGGGAAGGGGTGGCAACACAGGCACTGGTCCTCTTTTGAAACGTTAGGGGAAGACCCCCCATTAGCAGCACTGATAAAAATCTCGATTTAAACCTTCCTTAGGGATGAATCAAGACGGGGTGGTTTGGTCCCTTGCCAGTTGAGGGTGTTAGGAGGGGTGAACTTTGCCGGAGGCCTTAAGAACTTACTGCAATCAGCAACTGAGGACGGTGTGCAGGTTTTCAGGTGGTTAAACACATCCGGTACCTTCTCAGGCGCCCCCAATTGTAGTCCATGTTTAGGGGATGATGAAGGGGGTTGAAAATGCCCAAACGTCAAATGTAACGATTTCAACGTGTTCGTGGAACCTTAAGAGCAAGACTCATTCATTTTCGACTGCTTTGGCAACCTGCGACAAGTCCTACAGCGTTTTTCGCAAACTTCAATTTACGGTTTTCAAAAATGGGCTGGTTTTGGGGGCGCTATCCTGAAACTACACAAGTTGGGGAGTTGTGCTGAAGCATGTGCTTGGTAGGCGTCGGGGCAAACGTCATACTGAGATTTCGACCTTGTGCAGTCAACTTTCCAAATTTGGTGGCCTTTGAAAAAAGTGGTGCTTTAATTTTTTTGAGCAGTATATAATATTACATTCCATATAGATCTTTATAATACTTCAATATTCCTCCCATAATTCCATCTGCTTGACTGGTAGTGCCTCCTTCATCCTTGGCCTCCTACGTCATTTCCTACCATTCTTCTCGACTCGATCTGAGCGCTATCTTTTCTTCTTTTCCCTAAATCTCAACTATGGCTCGATCACAACTGGCGTAGCCGATAGCCTCAACTAGGTATCGGGTTCAATAGTACGTCCGATATATGATCTTTTTGCTGTTCTGAGGGACATCCTTGCTCCATAACATGCTTCTCACACTCCTCCGAAATGCTTCTGCCTGCCTCCCCCGCTCATTTATTTCCATTAATTAGGTTAAACCCAAACAGTCCTGTCAGCTCACACTAATGGGTTTGGGAGGAGAGTGGGGATAGGCAACCTGCCCTGAAATGTTGGTGAAGCCATGAGTTGACTGACAGCTGGACCCCCTGGAGTTTCTGTAGATATAATCAGTGCAGCTAACATGCTATCCATGTTCATGTGCAGTCAAAGAGGTGGAAAATGGAGAATTATAGGATACTATAAATTTCATAAGTGTGAGTTGTCAAAACAGGGCCAAAGTGGAGGTGTTCATTTATTTACAAATGGTTTTACAAAGGTTTAACGTTAACTCCACGAACTGTCTGTGGAAGTAAAGCTTTTGTATGCAGCAGATTGCATATAAGCATTTGGTTCCCACGATAACATTTTTACGAAGCTACAACATACAAATTAAAATGTGTATATTGATCTGTATAGTAACTCTGAAACACAAAGAAAATTATTGCAAATCTGGAATAACGGCTAAAATTTCTAATGAGTGGTATGAAATACGTGTTTGAGATAACAAGAGTAGGTAGTGAAGATCAGGGCAGGTTGACAACAATATTTACTACCACTTCCACTTTGGAGTGGGGGGCAGTGAAACACGCCTCAGGCAACTTCCCCTGTTAGGATTTTCCTAATTGACCCCCGCGGAGAGAACTCATTAGCGGAGCTTGGTATCATCCAGCTCGTTGATCATATCTCTCGTGGTGAGCTAGTCACGTGAGATGGTTAGTTTTGCCACTATGACAATCATAATGTTTATTTGAACCACCGTCTTCCTAACTCCTTCCAGTTCGTTCTTAGTCTTGCTGTCTTGACCAGTGTGGTCCTAGTAACTGTCGGAAGTCGTCCGCCCATCTTCTTGTCGGACTGCCGCGGCTTCTTTAGCCTGTGTATGGGTCGCACATGGTTGCTCTCTGCGCCCATCTGCTCTAGTTATGATGATGATGATGATAATTGTTGTTTTAAGGGGCTTAACATCTAGGTTATCGGCCCGCTCTAGTTAAGTCTCGCGACGTGCCCTGCCCATTTCTAGAGCTCTGCGCGGATAGACAAAACATCCGCCCCCATCCACATGGCTGTTATCCGCATCCACTTCGCAACCGCACGTTTGTTATCCGAATCTACTGGCATTCCAATAATATTTTAATTTAGTTAGTTAGTTATTGTTGTTTTAAGGGGCGGAACTACGAGGTCATCTGCCCCTAAATAATTTAATTTGATAAAGCATTAAAGCAACACATTTAGACATTTGCGGAGAAAGCCGTTCTCCTAAGCTATGTCACGTGCTATGTTTAAAATGAATGTTTTATATTCAGAATTGTAACCCTTTTCAGTTCGGAGCGTTAATTGTGCTTAATGACATTATTTGAATGAGATTAGCGTAAATATCATCTTTCATTTGAGGGGCGTGGTGGCGAAGTGGTGGAGCTGTTGGCCTCTCACCAAGGTGGACCGGGTTCGATTCCCGGTCAATGCATGTGAGATTTTCGAAGTGAAATGCCATGTCCTGTGGTTTGGATTCCACGTAAAAAGGAGGTCCCGTGGCTCATGATCGCCTGATTAACGGTAGCGTAAAACTAAGAGCTTCCTTCCTTCCTTCATCTTACATTTGCCATGAAAAATAAAACATAACGGAAAATTATGATAGGCCTATGTCATAAAATTCTGGGTCCTAGTAATGATATTCAACAAGTTCGGATTGTATTCTAACAAGAAGTTCCGTGACGAACTAAAGAGCCTACTTTTCATGCCAATGATTATTCTACAGTATATGAACCTATCTAGAATAATGACGAAATTAAGTTGGTAATATCGAAATGTCTAATTAGTTCGAAATATTCCTGGTATAATGTAGCCTAATAGAGCACTACAGTTGGCAGCCCTGGTGACTGAAAATATTCTTAGTTCCATCTCTTAAGGTACAGAATACAACATTTGGTTCAAGTCCAATGGACGTTACATGCAGTTAGACATTGGATCTCTCAGCACGCGTGAAAGCATGTTGGCAACAATGTCATGCGTGTGCTGGTTAGAAATAATCGGAAATATTATGATATCCTGTTGTGCCAATTTTGGATGAAATCCATTTGTTAGTATAGAAGTTACATTAATTTTAAAATTGGACCTATCAACAAGCATAGAATCATGTTGGCAGCATTGACTTATATTAATTGCTCCAAATTAATCTGGAGTGTCAGGTGCTATACGTGTGCAAAGTATAGAGAGCTGTTGGCTTGCATACTTTCTGATATATTGATATTAGGGTAAAACATATAGACAGCATTTATTAACATTTGGCAGCCCTGATTGCTCTAGAGAATACTTATAGTCATATATGTTATGTTACACATAGCACATACGAAATTTGGTTGAAATGCAACTGATATTTTGCCACTATGACAGTCATAATGTTTACTTGTATTTACATGTATTTAAAAATTGGTCCTATCAACAGGCTTAGCATCATGTTGGTAGAACTGAAGTATTTAAGTTACTCCAAATTAATCGAAAATGTCAGGTACTATACGTGTGCATAGTTTAAAGCTGTCGGCTTGCATACTTTCAGATATGTTGGTATTTGGATGACGAAATTAGAAAGAGCAATTATTAACAGTTGGCAGCTCTGGTGGCTCTTAAGAATACACTCAGTCATATCTGTTTATGTACACATATTGCATACAAAATTTGGTTGAAATCCAATTAATACTGTAGAAGTTATATGCATTTAAAAATTGGACCTATCAGAAGGCTTAATTTATTTTTGGCAACACTGTCATGTATGGCCTCCTGGAAATTAAACTGGAATAGTATTATCTACATGTGTGCCAATTTTGGAATTTTGCATACCTTCCATGATATCCAACATGGAGCTCAAATTTCTAGTTCGGGTTTTCAGCAGTTGGTAGCACTGACATCATTTTCAAAGAAGGGCTTGAGATATTCCGGTATACATCTTTACTCATACTAAATTTGGTTTCGATTGCTGCAGCCAGACAGACAGAAGGACAGACAGACACACATTTTCCCGGATCGATCTCATAAGTCTACTTTTTCCTCATTTTTTCAAAATGTGAAAAGTAGGCTAAAAACTATCCGCAAATTTACTCCCAACATTATCCGCAATTTATCCGCTATCCGCAGAGCCATGCAAACTATATCCGCATGGCGAAACAATCGCAACCGCGCAGGGCTCTACCCATTTCCACTTATTTCTGGCGGCCCTCTGCGCAACGTTCTACGAAGTCGTGATTTCTTGAAATCTCTTGTTAGACACTCGTATCACTCAGAGATATGCCTAGGCTTTTCCTCTCCATTCTCCTCTGGCACACGTCTAATGCTCTCTTTTGCTTGGACATTAAGTACCAAGTCTGACGGGCGTAAATCAATAATGGAATGATGCATATGTGGAGTGCCTCTAATCTGAGTTTCCTGTTTTCTGCTTTATCGAGCAGTACGAACGTCAATCCCCCGAAGAACATGGGGATTGACGTTCTTAGTTGTTCTAGTGGGTGAAATTAGTGTAGTACCATTTAAAAATCAAAGTTGCTACTGGTTTCTCGGTAAATACGTAATGGGCTGGAGACGAAATGAACCAAATTCTATGAGCCCCTTAATAAAATTTAAGAATTTGAAAAGAGAATGTTGATATCTTTAACGACTCCGTCGATATTTGAAGTGGCCCTCAGCTGAACCCTGTATATTGACGAATTTCGTATGAAATGTTTCGGTGTAACAGCAATAAACATAACAATATAATGGTGAAGAGAATCTATCATCTCTACACCTGGCAGGAGACAGAGTTTATGTAGCGTGCGTATTGACTCACTGATTGCGACATATTCATGTCATAACGATGTGCTTCTCGTCTTATCCAACACCTTCTATACCTTCTAGAAGGTGTTGTCTTATCGCGGTAGTGGTGAGTAATATCCGGCTGCCTCCGTGCGCGATCCACGAATTAATTTATGAACTCGCGCCTTAAATGTAATGGATGTTGTTTGAGTCTTCAGTCTTTTGACTGGTTTGATGCAGCTCTCCATGCCTCCCTGTCCTGAGCTAATCGTTTCATCTCTACATAACTACCACACCCTACATCTGAGGCAATCTGTTTAACATATTCTAACCTTGGTCTACCCCTACAGTTCTTGTCCTCGACCCTTCCTTCCATAACTAAGCTTGCTATTCCTGGGTGTCTTAGTATGTGTCCTACCAACCTATCTCTTCTCTTCATTAGCAGTCGCCAGAAACATCTCTCCTCTCCCACTCGTCTTAATACCTCTATGTTTGTAACCCTATCTACCCATCTGATCTTCAACATTCTTCTGTAACACCACATTTCAAATGCTTCTATTCTCCTCTTTTCTGCTGCACCAATAGTCCAAGTTTCACTTCCATAGAGCGCCACGCTCCAGACCAAGGCTTTCAAAAATGACTTCCTAATACCTAAATCTATATTCGATGTCAGCAGATTCCTTTTTTGTAGAAAAGCTTTCTTTGCCTGAGCCAACCTACTTTTTATATCCTCTTTGCTTCGTCCATCACTGGTTATTCTACTTCCTAAGTAACAGAAGTCTCCTACTTCCTTCAGCTTTTCACCTGTCAATTTGATCTCCATAGAGGTTTCAGATTTATTTCGGCTGCATTCCAGTATTTTTGTTTTACATTTATTAATTTTCATCATGAATTCTTTCTGTAAGACGGAGTCCATACCATTCAAAAACTCATTCAAATCCTCAGGCTTGTCGGCCAAGATGACGATGTCATCAGAAAATCTCAGAGTTGAAATTATTTCTCCTTGAATCTTCACTCCCACTTTAAATTTTTCTCTAATTTCTTCATTGCTTGTTCAATGTAAAGATTGAAAAGTATGGGTGATAAGTTGCAGCCTTGCCTTACACCTTTCTGAATACCAGCTTCTCTCTCATGTCCTTCAACTCGAATGACTGCTGTCTGGTTTCTGTATAGATTGTATATCACCCTCCTATCTCTGTACTTTATTCCAATCGATTTCAAAATGTCAAACAATTTAGTCCAATCAACGTTATCAAAAGCCTTTTCTAAGTCTACAAAAGCCATGAACGTTCTCTTATCTTTCCTTATTCTACCTTCCAAAATCAGCCTAAGACTTAGTACAGCTTCCCTTGTTCCTACATTTCTCCTGAAACCAAACTGGTCTTCACCCAACTCCGTATCTATCTGGCTTTCAATCCTCTTGTAAATTATCCTAGACAGGATCTTTGAAGCATGAGTAATCAAGCTGATTGTACGGTAATCTTCACATCTGACAGCTCCCACTTTCTTTGGTATAGGGATGATTACATTCTTCTTGAAATCAGGGGGTATCTCACCTGTCTCATAAATCCTACACACCAAGTGAAATAACCTGATCAGACCTTCATCTCCTATGCAGCGTAGCAACTCAATCGGTATATCATCTATGCCTGGTGCTTTGTTCCTGCTTAAGTCTTCCAAAGCTCTATCAAATTCTGATCTCAATATTAAATCTCCTTTCGCATCCTCATCAATTTCCTCCTCCCTTTCCATTACATGATTCTCAATCTCCTTTCCCTTATACAAACTCTCTATGTAAGCTTTCCATCTCTCAACCTTTTCTTCCCTACCTGTTAGAGGCTTTCCATTTGTGTCCTTAATATTACAGCACTTAGTCTTCTTTTCCCCAAAAGTATTCTTAATCCTTCGATAAGCTGTGTCTACTTTACCTAATTTCAGACAATTTTCTATACCTGCACATTTCTCTTTCAACCATTCTTCTTTCGCTTCCTTGCACTTCTTGTTAACCTCATTTCTCAGACGTCTGTATTCTGCTTTCCCCTTCTCATCTCTTACATTCTTGTGTTTCCGCCTTTCATCCATCAATTCTAGTATATCCTGAGTGATCCACGGTTTTCAACCTATTCTTTCTTTCCTACCAATGTTTTCTTCTGCGGATTTTGTTATTTCATTCTTCAAAAGTGCCCATTCGTCTGCAATTGAAGTTTGTTTAGGGTTTTTCATTAGTCCTTCCTTTATACTCTTCTTGAATCTTTCGTTTACATCCTTCTCTTTCAGTCTGTCTATTGCCCACCTTTTTGGCTTTTGACTTTTCTTCAGTTTCTTCAACTTTAATCTGCATTTCATTACGACCAGATTGTGGTCAGAGTTTATGTCAGCACAAGGATATGCTTTACAATCCAAAATCTGGTTTCGAAACCTCTGCTTGACCATAATGAAGTCGATTTGGTAACGCCCTGTATCTCCTGGTCTCATCCATGTGTATATTCTTCTATTGTGGTTATTGAATAAGGTGTTAGCTATGACCAACTCATGCTCGGTGCAGAATTCTACCAGCCTGCTTCCTCGATCATTCCTTTCACCTAATCCGAAATCTCCTACTATTTTCCCTTCTCTCCCTTTTCCTACCACAGCATTCCAATCTCCCATTACTATAACATTTTCATCACCCTTGATATACCTCAAAATTTCGTCTATTTCTTCGTAGACCTTTTCAACATCCTCATCATCAGCTTGACTGGTAGGCATATAGACTTGTACCACTGTGGTGCAGGTAGGTTTAGTATTGATTTTTGCTACAATAATCCGTTCACTATATTGTTCATAATATTCCACCCGCTGTCCAAGTTTCCTACTCAATATGAGGCCAACCCCTGCTTGGCCATTGTTTGATTTAGTGCTAATGACCCTATAGTCTCCTGACCAAAAGTCCTGTTCTTCCTGCCAGCGCATTTCACTAATCCCAACCAAATCCAACCTCAACCTATCCATTTCCCTTTCTAAGTTTTCTAACTTGCCACTTCCTAGCAGACTTCTAACATTCCACGCTCCGATCCGTAGAATGTCAGATTTCCTCTTTGTCACTTCTGTGGATAAAAAGTCGCAATTATCTTACTGGCGGGATTTGAGGTTTCCTTGTGACTCCATCACCCCTTAATATTACGTAAATAATGAAAACATTTGTAGCCTAGTTTTTATTAGGTAGATTTCATTAGAAAGCTAACTATTGCAATGGGTACCATGTTTCGACTTCCGGAAAATTTCGACATATCTTCGCGTTTCACATCCCCCAGACCCCAAAACTACCCTCAGTTCAAAAGTTTATATATAATTTATATATATATACTGTATATACGAGGCACGTCCAGAAAGTAAGTTCCGTCTGGTAATAAAATTAAATTGTGTACAGATGCAGAAAAATTATTTATTCCACAACATTCTACACCTCTCAAACTACTTTTCCACATAACTGCCGAACTTTTGCAGGCATTTGTTATAGCGTGGCACTAGTTTTTGGACACCTTCTTCATAGAAGTTTGCCGCCGACTGTAAACGAGAGTGAAGACTCCCCTGTAAGATATCCTACCCTTTGGCCACCACTGTTAGGCAAATTGCGTGCTTACCAGGAGAACAGCGTATGTTTAGGATGTCTCCTGACCACAGACGCAATTTGCCTAACAGTGGTGGCCAAACGGTAGGATATCTTACAGGGGAGTCTTCACTCTCGTTTACGGTCGGCGGCAAACTTCTATGAAGAAGGTATCCAAAAACTTGTGCCACACTATGACAAATGCCTGCAAAAGTTCGGCAGTTATGTGGAAAAGTAGTTTAAGAGGTGTAGAATGATGCGGAATAAATAATTTTTCTGTATCTGTACACAATTCAATTTTATTACCAAACGGAACTTACTTTCTGGACGTGCCTCGTATGTATATCAGTTTCTTGTGGACACGATAACTGCCGTAATTTTGCACCAATCACTTTGAATTTTTTACCCAATATATATACCTATAAAATCTCGGTCGAGTTCGTTACTGGGCTAAATCGGTCGAAGGGGGTGAAAATGGGGGGCTTTTTTTTCGAAAAAGTGAAATACTGCTATAACTCTCTTAATATGTGAAATATCGAATCCGTTTAAGTCCATACTATGTGTCGGATAAAGCCCAAAAATTTATGTTTGAAGAGTTTTTTTATAGCACCAACCATTGACCAAAGGGGTGGGAAAAAGTGGGTTTTTCGGGAAACATTAATCATATCTCTCTTAATAGGCACAATATCAAAACCGTACAAAATGGACAATAATCCTCTAATAATAATTACCTAAAACTTTTGTCTGAAAGAATTTTTGATATGACCCACCATTACGCCAAGGGATGAGAAAAATGATTTCGGAATTATAAGAAAATGCCAAGAGCTATCAGAGGTTGCCATGGCAACACTACTAAATTGATGAGGAATGAGCCATCAGACGTTGCCATGACAACGCACTTGCACAAGATCAGATTTCCATCTGACTAAGTGTGAAGCGGCTTCGGTGATGTAACTGGTAGCATGCTGAGCTTCTATGCCCAAGGTCGCGGGTTCAAAGCCGGCCGAAGTCGTCGGATTTTCGAAGAGCGCTAAAAATCCCTCAGTATGCTTTCCTTTGGAGGGGAAGTTCCAACGTTCGTTGCGAGTTGCTGGTTGCTGGTTGCGGTGGCATCTAGTAGTCAAGTTCACAGCTAGGTGTCGTTGACGGTAGTATCTGGTAGCAACATTAGGAACTACTGCTTGAAATTGACCGTCTGCAGTCCGTACCTGAATTACAGACTAATACAGCCATCACAATTCACACCGTTTATCAGACAGTTTCTACACCCCCCCAAAGTACACGGGGTTACATGACCGCGTTGCCGCAGCCCCTAAACTGAGGAACCAACCAAAATCTCTGCGGGAGATATAAATTTGCGTGAAGAAGTAACAGACCGTTACATAGTTACACATCAGTGTCGAAACCTTGCATAAGGACAGTGTGACCACAAGTATAAAAATGGACCCCAAATGACAAGAAGGTTACCGTCCCCATAAGGCAATAAAATGTTTAAAGTATGCATAAAATGACGAAAAACAAAGTTAATTAAGCTCCAATTATAAAATACTTTCTCGCAATAAATGAGGTCTGATCCTTCTACGAAAACCTGCTTATTCTTCCTATTTTCGCCTATCCCCAAGTTTGTCCGGTGAAATCTACCTCCGCCTTCCGGCATGCCGAGAGGACTTTTTTAAATTTTAGGGCTGCCTTCTCCATAAATACGATTTTTCATTTCATTTGCTCAGTAGTTTTGACGCTAACACAAGACAGACGGACGGACAGACAGAAGGACAGACCGACCTCATCCGGGTTAATCACAATGGTTTAGCAGAAAATTCAAGCTGTTCAGTCAGAAAGTATTTATTGCCATGATTACCAAAGATTACACCGACCACCTCGTGGTGTAGTGGCTAGCATTTTTGGCTGTCGGCAGGACTGGGTTCGGCTCTGTCGAGGCATTTTAAATTTGGTGTGAGGGCTGGAACGCGGTATAGGCCTAGCCTCGTGAGACAATACTGAGAAGAGGAAGGTTCGATTCCCATCGCAGTCATCCTCGAAGGATTTTCCGTGGTTTGCAATGTCTACTCCAGGCGAATGCCAGGACGGTTCCTAACTTAAGGCCACGGCCGCCTTCTTCCCAACCCTATCCCCAATTTACAAATATACACACTAGTACAGCCATCAACATAACACAGGTTAACACACAAATTCCACATACACACGAAGTACTAAGCTCCGTGAACCTGAGGGGAATGTGGATCTGAGACGATGAGGAGTGATGTGTGGAGTTACCGGTCCGTGCGTAGTAACAGAACCAAATACATAGGTCGCTGACTCACTCACTCATTAATTCGCAACACCACAGTGGTTTAGGCAACGGTCCTATGTTTAAAGCCCTGCGCGGATATGGATATCCGTGGACAAACCCGCAGATATCCACAAGATGTTTCGCCGTGCGGATAGAGTTTGCATGGCTGTGCGGATAGCGGATAAGTTGAGGATAATGTTTGGAGTAAATTTGCGGATAGTTTTTAGAATACAATCCGAACATGTTGAATATCATTACTAGGACCCGGATGTTCACTGTTTATTTTTCATGACAAATGTAAAATGATGATTTAAGCTTCTTTCATTCAAATTATGTCACTAAGCATAATTATAGTAAAGCCATCATTACTTCCGACTTGACGATTCAGTGTTACCCTAGAGTTCTCTAGCGGTCAGAAGGAATATCACTTTAACTAGCCAATCACAGGCAGCCATTCAAATCCATATATGAAGACAAATTGAGTTTCGTTCGCGATGTCGCGATTTAGCGAACGAAACTCAAGACTAGCACTGAAACGACAAGTCGGAAGTAATGATGGCTTTACTATAACACCCCGAACTGTAAAGGGTTGCATTTCTGGCTGTATAACATTCATTTTAAACATATCATATGTAATACTTAGCCTAAGGGAACGACTTCTCCTCTTAATGTCTAAATGTGATGTTTTAATGTACCGTTCTCCAACGGGGTTGGAGATGAGATCCGATGTTAGTCTTTGTGGCGGATGGTTTTTACGGCCTGATGAAATGTGTTGCTTTAATCATCATCATTTCCCCTTATCCAGCTGCTGCCGTGTCGGGGGTATTTATGGCACTTCTCCACCTTCCTCTTTCTTTCCACCATTCCTCTTACCCGATCTTGTCCCAGTACAAATTTTTTTTCTTATGCTGTTCTTCCCTGAGTCAATCCACCTTGTTCTAGGTCTTCCTCTTGCTCTCTTACCCTTGCACTTTACCTCCAGCAGCTGTCTTGGTATTCTATTTTCCTCCATCCTCTTTACATGTCCAAACCACCTTAGTTTATTCTTCTCATTTAGTTTTCTCATCCCAACTTCCGTCCTAACATCTTCATTTCTCAGTTTGTCTTTCCTTGTCTTTCCTATCATACTTCTTAGGAATTTCATTTCACTGGCTTGAATTCTACTCTCTTGCCTGCTTGTCAAGGTCCAAGTCTTAACTGCATTAGTCAATATGGGTCCATAGTACACTTTATACATTATTTCTTTCCTTTTCCTTGCTACTGCCTTATCTCAAACAAGTTTTCTTTCACTTTTGTAGAATGCATTGCTCTGCTGTACACTCAAGTTAATCTCCATGTACTGTAACGATTCGATCCCATAGCTGTTATATTTAAAGGGTTATTCATTTATTATCATGTTATTATTATTATTATTAACTAGTACATCCATGAGATGATTTTTATATCAGATAATTGTAAGCGGTTTTGATTATTATATTCAATTAGATTTTTATTAACAATTACTTGTAAAGAGACGAAGTATTATATATTGCAACAAGACTGGCGATATGGACTAACCCTGTGCGTCACAAACTGAACGACGTAGTAAGAATTTCACCACGGCAAACTGCGTCATTTTCCTGAGATGCTAAGACACCCACTATGGTGTAACCAACACGCCATTTTCTACGGTACGTACGCGTCTAAGATTACAAATTGTGGTGCAATTAACCCTCGTGAGAGAATGAACACTGAAGAAAGGGAAGCTTACTGGAGGGGGAGACCGTCGAAGACCACGTGACAAGGAAGTCATTAGTACCTGCGACTCCGACAAAAGACGCATTGATCTATAGCTATCAATGAAGTAAGGAAGTTGTAACCTTGCTTTCTGGGTCCTAATGGACTGAGCACCGAGAGTCGACACTGAACGATGTCTTGCCGACATCTATATCAATACATAATGGGTTATATCCCTGATCAAGAGTCTTTCTACAGATGGCAACGTACTTAATGAGGATATTTCATAGTAAATGAGATATCACATCATTTTTTTAAACATAAGCGACGTAACATCGAGATCATCGATCATTTCTTAAATATGACGAATCTTCGACTGGGTGAGCCAACAATTCAATAAAACTATCGTCTCTATTATAATTTAACTTCATTTAACTTTCAATTCATTTTAATATTCATTTTCTTTTAAATAATTAATTGCCGCATTGAGTAATTTTAAATTCAATTGTGTGACTATCACTATTCTGTTTTATTAATATTTTGTTTTTGCATTTAATAAATTCATTCTCTTCAACGTAATGCCTATTTCTTTCATTGTAGTTGGTACTTTAAGGCAATCATACTCCTTGATTAAATACAGGATTGGTTAGATGACTTTGTCTCACTACGGCCCGGGTAAGTGGTTTCGACTCTACTGCTGATAGCCGAGGTTAAATCAATAATTTCGATTCACTGTCTTAAATAGGGATCTGGCGCTCAACAACTTATTATATTACACTATCACAGGTAAGGTCACACCACAGTGTATATTATTTATTCATATCATGTTTGTTTTATTGAACCACAATAGTCATCACCACGATGAAGGACTTTATAAAAATGTTACATTTGGCGCCACAAAGTAGGACACGAAAACCATTCGGTATTTAGGAGAGGGGTATATGATTTCAGTGCAAATTGTCAGTGCTTTTGGGGGACAGTGAAGTGAAGTGAAATTTTGGAAGGGCTAATTGTTATACGGTGTACTTCGAGATGGCAGATAAGAATACAGAGGTATATCCTGAGACAAGTGGTGGTCAGGAGAAAGAAAAGTCTATAGAGGTTCCTGAAGGTGCACTAGCTGTGATTATGAGGATGTTGCAGAACAATAGTGAAGAGAATAAAAGAAATTATTTGGAATTCAATGGTAAATTTGAGAAATTAGATAAAGATATGAATAAAAATAGTAAGGAGATGAGAGAAGAGATGGGTAGGCTAAATCAAGATATGAGTGAAAAATTAAATAAGCATAGTCAGGAGTTCAATGTTAAATTTGAGAAATTAGAAAAGAATTGTCAGGAGTTGAATTTGAAGCTTGATAAGAATAGTCAGGAAATGAGAGAAGAGATGGGTAGACAAAATCAGGAAAGTAGGAAGGAATTTAATGAGAAGTTTGAACAATTGCATAGAAATAGTAAAACGATCAACCAAAAGCTGGAAGAAAATAGTAAAAAGCTAGACAGTGTGGTTAAGGTAAATGAAGGATTGAGTAAGAAGTATGATATGCTACAGGAAAGTATTCAGGGGGTAAAACAGGAGATCAGAGGTGAAATTAAGGAAGTGGTAGAGAAGAAGGCTAAAGATATGGTTGAAAAAATAGATAAACAATTAGAAGCAGTAGAAAATCAAATTAAGGAAGTTGAGATAGAAGTTAATAAGAAAGTAGAATCAGTAAAGACAGCCTTTCAGGAGATTTTAGATGAAAGTAGATCGGAGTCCGAGGAAATTTTAGGTAAAGGTTTTAGCAAATTGATAGAAGCGGAAACTAGGCAGATGAGAGAAGATTTTGGGGATAAGATTAAGGTATTGAGAAATGAATTAATGGATAAAGAGAGTAATTTTCAAGAAATGGAGGCGAGATTAAAGAAGCAGATAAGGGAGGAAGGAAATAAGAATAGAATGAAGTATTTAAGTAGTATGAGAGAGACTGAACTGCCTAAGTTTTCAAACAAACAGGGGTGTCCTATGCAGTTCATGAATCAGGTGGAGGATAGATTCAAAGAAAGGCTAAAGGATGGTCAAATTGAATGGAAGATAGTAGTAGAGCTATTGGACCAGGCTTTTATAGGAGATACTAAGGGATGGTTTTTAGTATACAAGCATACCTTAATAAATTTTGAAGATTTCAAAAGTAAATTTATTGAAAAATATTGGAATGAGGATATCCAATCACAAATGAGACAGATTATTAATTCTGGCAGGTATCAATCTGGGGAAGGGAGTAATATGACTGATTACTTTCTAGAGTATGTACTCATATGTAAACATCTTGACGGAATGAATCAAGATGGGGATGTGGTAAGGCTTCTCCTCAGGCATTTCCCACCCAAGGTAAACGTGGCTGCTTGTATACAAATGATCACTACAATACAGGAATTAGAGGGATTGTTAAGCAGATTCGATGCACTCGAAGATTCATACGATATGCCCATATTACAGAATAATCCTGAAAATAATTATTATGATAATAATCAGCAGGATTATAATGGCAGGGGCCAATATCAGAATAGTAGATGGTAAGAACTGTGATATGCCAGAGAAAGTAGTGATGCAAATTTATATTAACGATAGTTACTCTTCCGTATGACTTAAATATGAAGTAATAAAGTTTTATATGATTTAACAGAGGTAGATAAGAAACCTGCTGTGTGTAATTTTAATTCAGTCGTGAAGTTAGGATGGTAAGGGGCGCGTAGTGCCTACGCTTATTGATTTAGATTGACTAAAATCATTTAATTTGGAAGACAGAGGTTGTCGTGCTATTGAGCAATTCAGGTAAGTTGAATGTGGGTCCTTAAGCCGCAGGTAAGTTGGAGGAAGTGAGGATTAAATTAAAAAAAAAAGTAGGAAGGTTATTACATAGGTAAGTAATCGAAAGAAAGTAGTAATAATTATTATGGCAACCATAATTATGAATATAATGGTAATAAAGATTTAATTCAAAAGTGAGTGAAGATAAGATGATACAATGGTAATAAAACGAAAGAGTTGAAGAATTAAGTATTGATTTAATAAAGAAGTTTCATTTTGAGGACAGCGAGATTATCAGTGGATATATTTTGAGAAATTTATAAGTGGTTTAGAATTGTTAATGGTAATGCGTTGTATGAATTAACCAACATCGGGTTGAAATAAGGTGAGTAGTAACTAATTAGGACATCTGGTAACTTACTTGGTGACAGATATGTGTGTGTGTATGTGTGTATTTTCACGTAAATGGACGTGAGTTTGAAGTAGTAGGCCAACGAAGGTATAATGCCGTTGAGCAATGTGGTTTTAAGTTTTGGTAAGATGCCAAATGGAGTTGTTTTTTGAGGAAGTTTTTGGTAAGATGCCAAATGAAGTAGGTTGGAGGAAGTTTTTGGTAAGATGAAGTAGGTCAGCGAGGTATATTCCGTTGAGCAATAATTATTTTTTTATGGTATCTACGGGACTACGTGAAGTTAATAAGGGAGTTTTTTTTTAAAGTATATATGGATGTATGCACACAAGGTAATAAGAGATTACAAAGGTAATATGGTCCAAGTTTGAGTTACAGTTACGCAGGTTTTAAAGATATTACAAGGCTTGTTATCGAGCTAAACCACTTTGTAGTAAAAAGTTACTGATGATTAATAACGAATTAATTATGTGGTAGATTGTTGTCCTACACACAGGTAAAAGTAAAGATGATAATAATAATTAAAAGGTTGACATAATATTTACTAATATTGAAAGGAATTTATTATAATTCGACGTTTTAGGATTTAAAGATAAATCATTTTTTTTAGTAGACAGGAAATTAAAGTTTTATTTATGTCATACGGAGTTAGTAAAGAGAAGTTTAATATTTTGAAGACAAGAATAAGTTAGTAATGTAAGGTGAGTATACCTAAAGGATAATAATGAAGTTACAATTAAAGGCAGGTGTAAGTTACGCATTTAATTTGATAGAGAAGAAAGTATCTGAACTGTGTTAGAACTCAGAACTTGCTTTATGAAGTGATTATGGGAGAATATTTGCGAATTAGGAGTGTCGGTGTTATTAACTATCAACTGGAACACTGTCATTATTTTAGGAAGACAATAGCTAGGAAAGCTAAGTGTGATGTTATTATTCCAAGGAATTAGTCGAAGCATGTAAGATTTTTTAGCTGAAATTTAGTGTGTTATTGGTCAGTAAGAGGTGACCTGTAACAGTAAGAAGATGTGGGATTATACCACGAATAGGGGAGGTTTTTTGTATGTGACGTGTGAAGTCACGATGAGTTTTGAGAGATTCTGGTATAGCAAGAGTGAGCTATAGTCCAGGCGGTCAGAACAAGTAGGAAGTGGTGTTTGGAGGACACGGTACTTAATTAAGAGTTTTGAGAGAAAACTAAGGGGGGTTTTTAGGTATTCAGCAAAAAGTCAAATCATAATTAGACTAAGTTCAAAGTATAAGAGCATTAATATTTTGTGGAACGAAATATTTATTCCGAGGAGTTTGTCATGTGTTTTTGTGAAATAGTTTAGTGATATACGTAATTCAGGTATTGAGTAGTATTTTGTCCAAGTCTTAATCATTTTGTTATGGTAAGTAAGGAATGACGTTACGGTAAAGTTATATCTTGACGCTAAGTTAAATTTTATAAAGTGAACGAGAAGTCAGATTTTATGTTTATTGGTGATTTTGAAAATCCAAGTTATTGTTTTCGAGAAGTAGTAAAGAGGAATTATGGTTTTATGAGAAGTTAAGAAGTCGTGGAGACTTAGGAAGTATTAATTTGGAAGGAGGCGGCCGTGGCCTAAGAAAGAATTAAGCCACGAAGGCAGGTGAGTAGTAACTTGGATATTTAAATGAACTGTTTAATAACTGCTTTGAGGTATTTCGATGTCATTATGTATTTGGGGAAATATTTACATGTATGACATATGCACTGAAATAGGAATTGCCTTAGGTATCTTGCTAAGTTATTTTTTTCTTCAATTATTGAAATTTTACTGCATTTGAGTAATCCCTTTATAAAGACGAAAGGAATATTGTATTGTTTGCATCCTATTATCGTGTGCTGTAATAGTTATTATGGGTTAATCAGCTGGTATTACAACAATGTACTTCTACGCCAGACTGATATACAAAAACTACGTTCAAAAGAGATGAAGCCAAAATTGTATGTCATGCATACGATCACCGAAATATAAACGAGTGCAGCGTTGACATATATGTCAAAAATAAAAGTGAAGGGCATTTTATATGTATTTTTTTTACAGCATATAAAAAAAAAATGAACATTATGAACATTTGGAAGAATGAGATGAATGAAAGTTAAAATATGATTTTTTTTTGAAGAATACATTTATGTATATTTTTTTTACAACATATATAAAGAAGAATGAACATTATGAACATTTGGAAGAATGAGAAATGATAGTACAAATATGTAAAGTGAAAAGAGTATGTTCTTGTATATCTTTATGTATTGTTGAAGGGTATTATTTGTATGTTGTCGTTATGGGGGTATTAATATTTAAATTTGTATTCATTTGTGTAGGATGTGTAGTGATATAAATAATGTTACATTTTATTTTAAATTATTTATATCAGGGGCGATTGTAACGATTCGATCCCATAGCTGTTATATTTAAAGGGTTATTCATTTATTATCATGTTATTATTATTATTATTAACTAGTACATCCATGAGATGATTTTTATATCAGATAATTGTAAGCGGTTTTGATTATTATATTCAATTAGATTTTTATTAACAATTACTTGTAAAGAGACGAAGTATTATATATTGCAACAAGACTGGCGATATGGACTAACCCTGTGCGTCACAAACTGAACGACGTAGTAAGAATTTCACCACGGCAAACTGCGTCATTTTCCTGAGATGCTAAGACACCCACTATGGTGTAACCAACACGCCATTTTCTACGGTACGTACGCGTCTAAGATTACAAATTGTGGTGCAATTAACCCTCGTGAGAGAATGAACACTGAAGAAAGGGAAGCTTACTGGAGGGGGAGACCGTCGAAGACCACGTGACAAGGAAGTCATTAGTACCTGCGACTCCGACAAAAGACGCATTGATCTATAGCTATCAATGAAGTAAGGAAGTTGTAACCTTGCTTTCTGGGTCCTAATGGACTGAGCACCGAGAGTCGACACTGAACGATGTCTTGCCGACATCTATATCAATACATAATGGGTTATATCCCTGATCAAGAGTCTTTCTACAGATGGCAACGTACTTAATGAGGATATTTCATAGTAAATGAGATATCACATCATTTTTTTAAACATAAGCGACGTAACATCGAGATCATCGATCATTTCTTAAATATGACGAATCTTCGACTGGGTGAGCCAACAATTCAATAAAACTATCGTCTCTATTATAATTTAACTTCATTTAACTTTCAATTCATTTTAATATTCATTTTCTTTCAAATAATTAATTGCCGCATTGAGTAATTTTAAATTCAATTGTGTGACTATCACTATTCTGTTTTATTAATATTTTGTTTTTGCATTTAATAAATTCATTCTCTTCAACGTAATGCCTATTTCTTTCATTGTAGTTGGTACTTTAAGGCAATCATACTCCTTGATTAAATACAGGATTGGTTAGATGACTTTGTCTCACTACGGCCCGGGTAAGTGGTTTCGACTCTACTGCTGATAGCCGAGGTTAAATCAATAATTTCGATTCACTGTCTTAAATAGGGATCTGGCGCTCAACAACTTATTATATTACACTATCACAGGTAAGGTCACACCACAGTGTATATTATTTATTCATATCATGTTTGTTTTATTGAACCACAATAGTCATCACCACGATGAAGGACTTTATAAAAATGTTACAGTACGACCTACCATTTTTCATTAACTCACTTCCTAGGTATTTGAACATGTCCACAATTTCTAAACTCTGGCTTCCAATTTTCACAATGACCTTTCCTTGTCTTAACCCTCTTGTCATCACCATGGTCTTGCTTTTCTCTATACTGATTTTCATGCCGTACTTCTGAATATTTAATACTAATTTAAAATATTATTGTAATGCAAGTAGATTCGAATAACAAACGTGAGGTTGCGGGATGGATGTGGATAACAGTCTTGAGGTTGTGGGACGGATGTGGATAACAGTCGGGCGGATGCGGGACGGATGTAGATAACAGTCGTGCGGATGCGGGACGGATGTAGATAACAGTCGTGCGGATGCGGGACGGATGTTGATAACAGTCGTGCGGATGCGGGACGGATGTCGATAACAGTCGTGTGGATGCGGAACGAAAGTGGATAACAGTCGTGAGGTTGCGGGACGGATGTGGATACCAGTCGTGTGGATGCGGGACGGATGTGGATACCAGTCGTGTGGATGCGGGACGGATGTGGATAACAGTCGTGTGGATGCGGGACGGATGTCGATAACAGTCGTGTGGATGCGGGACGGATGTGGATAACAGTCGTGTTGATGCGGGACGGATGTGGATAACAGTCGTGAGGTTGCGGGACGGATGTGGATAACAGTCGTGCGGATGTGGGACGGATGTGGATAACAGTCGTGAGGTTGCGGGACGGATGTGGATAACAGTCGTGCGGATGTGGGATGGATGTGGATAACAGTCGTGCGGATGTGGGACGGATGTGGATATTAGTCGTGCGGATGCGGGGCGGATGGGGATAACATTCGTGTGGATGCGGGACGGATGTGGATAACGGTCGTGCGGATGTGGGACGGATGTGGATAACAGTCGTGAGGTTGCGGGACGGATGTGGATAACAGTCGTACGGATGTGGGACGGATGTGGATATTAGTCGTTGCGGATGCGGGGCGGATGGGGATAACATTCGTGTGGATGCAGGACTGATGTGGATAACAGTCGTGCGGATGTGGGACGGATGTGGATATTAGTCGTGCGGATGCGGGACGGATGGGGATAACATTCGTGTGGATGCGGGACGGATGTGGATAACAGTCGTGCGGATGTGGGACGGATATGGATAACAGTCGTGATGTTGCGGGACGGATGTGGATAACAGTCGTGCGGATGTGGGACGGATGTGGATAACAGTCGTGTGGATGCGGGACGGATGTGGATAACAGTCGTGAGGTTGCGGGACGGATGTGGATATTAGTCGTTGCGGATGCGGGACGGATGTGGATAACAGTCGTGAGGTTGCGGGACGGATGTGGATAACAGTCGTGAGGTTACGGGACGGATGTGGATAACAGTCGTGCGGATGTGGTACGGATGTGGATAACATTCGTGTGGATGCAGGACGGATGTGGATAACAGTCGTGAGGTTGCGGGACGGATGTGGATAACAGTCGTGCGGATGTGGGACGGATGTAGATATTAGTCATGCGGATGCGGGGCGGATGGGGATAACATTCGTGTGGATGCGGGACGGATGTGGATAACAGTCGTGAGGTTGCGGGACGGATGTGGATAACAGTCGTGCGGATGTGGGACGGATGTGGATAACAGTCGTGTGGATGCGGGACGGATGTGGATAACAGTCGTGAGGTTGCGGGACGGATGTGGATATTAGTCGTTGCGGATGCGGGGCGGATGGGGATAACATTCGTGTGGATGCAGGACGGATGTGGATAACAGTCGTGAGGTTGCGGGACGGATGTGGATAACAGTCGTGTGGATGTGGGACGGATGTGGATAACATTCGTGTGGATGCAGGACGGATGTGGATAACAGTCGTGAGGTTGCGGGACGGATGTGGATAACAGTCGTGCGGATGTGGATATTAGTCGTGCGGATGCGGGGCGGATGGGGATAACATTCGTGTGGATGCGGGACGGATGTGGATAACAGTCGTGAGGTTGCGGGACGGATGTGGATAACAGCCGTGCGGATGTGGGACGGATGTGGATAACAGTCGTGTGGATGCGGACGGATGTGGATAACAGACGTGAGGTTGTGGGACGGATGTGGATATTAGTCGTTGCGGATGCGGGGCGGATGGGGATGACATTCGTGTGGATGCTGGACGGATGTGGATAACAGTCGTGAGGTTGCGGGACGGATGTGGATAACAGTCGTGCAGATGTGGGACGGATGTGGATATTAGTCGTGCGGATGCGGGGCGGATGGGGATAACATTCGTGTGGATGCGGGACGGATGTGGATAACAGTCGTGAGGTTGCGGGAGGGATGTGGATAACAGTCGTGCAGATGTGGGACGGATGTGGATATTAGTCGTGCGGATGCGGGGCGGATGGGGATAACATTCGTGTGGATGCGGGACGGATGTGGATAACAGTCGTGAGGTTGCGGGACGGATGTGGATAACAGTCGTGCAGATGTGGGACGGATGTGGATATTAGTCGTGCGGATGCGGGGCGGATGGGGATAACATTCGTGTGGATGCAGGACGGATGTGGATAACAGTCGTGAGGTTGCGGGAGGGATGTGGATAACAGTCGTGCAGATGTGGGACGGATGTGGATATTAGTCGTGCGGATGCGGGGCGGATGGGGATAACATTCGTGTGGATGCGGGACGGATGTGGATAACAGTCGTGAGGTTGCGGGAGGGATGTGGATAACAGTCGTGCAGATGTGGGACGGATGTGGATATTAGTCGTGCGGATGCGGGGCGGATGGGGATAACATTCGTGTGGATGCGGGACGGATGTGGATAACAGTCGTGAGGTTGCGGGACGGATGTGGATAACAGTCGTGCGGATGTGGGACGGATGTGGATATTAGTCGTGCGGATGCGGGGCGGATGTCGATAACAGTCGTGCGGATGCGGGGCGGATGGGGATAACGTTTTCTTTATCCGCGCAGGACTCTCCCTATGTTAGCAGTATTGGCATACACAGGAATTCCAGATAACACGGCAGGATGTTGACAGGGCCTTCTCTTCCCGCCTGCCACATCACCTCACCCAAGTTCACATGTCGCAAAGCCTTCAAAATAAGCAACAACAAATATTATGCCCTACACCTGTTATGGTGTTGCAGCGTGA
This sequence comes from Meconema thalassinum, assembly GCA_946902985.2. Taxonomy (NCBI): domain Eukaryota; kingdom Metazoa; phylum Arthropoda; class Insecta; order Orthoptera; family Tettigoniidae; genus Meconema; species Meconema thalassinum. Next base: position 228,190,478 of record OX336393.1, read on the forward strand.
TTTACGACAGTTGCGAAAGTAAATATCTTAAGTTGGCCACATTGTCTCTGACGAAGAATTTCCATGAAAGAATGCAGGTCTCCGACTATGGCTAGTTCTTATAGGTTCCTGCTGACTCAGGAGTAGGGGGCGGCCTGTTTACTTGTGATGATGTCAGCGCTGTATTGTGAATTCCCGGCATCAAGTGGTGTTACGTGAATATTGGAATTATAGTAGTCTACTGTTGCGACAGTCTCATGGGAGGAGTTGAGGCTTTATCTCTCATCTTGGTGTAGTTTATAGAACTACAGTCCATCCGCTGAGTGTCCGCCTCTGACGTTTGCCGATGGTGGGAGAAGAGGGGTAAAGAGAACAATATAGCCAAACTAAGGATGTTAATAGGACCTTGAAACTTGCTATCAAAGTAATTATTCTCTAGCGTCTTCACTATTTAACGTGGAAGTCCCACATCTAGTGATGTAAAATACCCAAGTATTTATAAACCGGGGTAAATACCCAGGGTATATACCCGGGTAAATACCCAATTTGGGTAAATACCCGGGTATTTTAGATTTTTCATTAAAAATCCTGTGTCGTGGTAAGTTGAACCTTAAACTAAGCAAACTATTCTATATTAACTTTTTAGAAATGTAACAACATTAGATAGTTAATAAAAATAAATTTAATTAGATTTGGGACTTAAAACAGAATTAGAATTGGGAATTAGATCAGGAGATAAAATTCAATAGTTATAACCTTAAAAACTCAGGGTTAGAATTGAACTAGGCTTTTTTTGTGTGCAAAAATTGAGATAAAAGTTGGGGGAAATTTATTCAGAGCATTGGCCAAGTTCTACAAAAGATGTAATGTACAGTTTTTCAGAACAGTTTGTAAAATCATCTCTACTTAGTATAAAACAAAGTCCCCGATTCTTGGATGTCACGGGTAACCTCGAGAACCTCTGGATATATTCTGATGCGGGTTTCACAATTCTGTAAAGGATATCTCGAGGATGATTTCTGTAGAAAATAATTTATTTATGATCAAAGAAAGCAGAGCAGTAACGATTTCAGTGAAAAAATAAACAAAAAATCCTGGCGTCCGAGCGGTTTTTAAGTCTATTTTGGGCAAACCGTTAAACATATCTGAATACCATGAGTGTAAGAATTGTTCAGCATGAAAAGTTCTACATAAAATCCAGAAGAGCATATCTCTATCTTCAATACATCGCACACGATAAGTATTTTTACGTATTCATTTTTTCCAACCATGTCCATTCTAATATTGGGGCGACAGTTTACGAGCTAGCTAAGGGTGAGTCTTATCACCCCTGTTACAGCCTAACTAGCGGGCGAACCTATTACCCCAGATACAGCCAGCACCAAACCGTCGAGTCGTGTTGAGTTAAGACTTCAGAGAAGGCTGGTTGTGTTTGGAGTTTCCCTGGAAGTTCAACTCGGGTTTTCTCCATTTCGCCTGTGAACTTTCCGTTCCGCAAAATACACAGTCAATTTAAGATTGGACGGAAGGGGATTTGTGTTTCATGCACCTCGCCATTCTTAAATTACGTCTGACAAGAATTCCGTTATAATTAATAGTCCAGTCAGTGATGTTAAGCCATCATGCCGAGATGTAAAACGGATATAGGTCATAGTTCATTGACATCGCAAAATAAAAAGTGCATATCACGTAACAATGGGACAGAGCAACAACTAATTTCTAGATTGCCACAAGAGAAAGAAAGACTTCGTTCTCGGCACCTTGAAACCGTTGCTCAAGAAGAACACCGTCTGAACCACGATCAGAAATAAGCTTATAACACTAAGAAGGAAGGTAAGATATTTTTTCTCGTTGCCCCTGTAGGCACAGGAAAAACGTTCTTGATTTATGTGTTGATCGCCAAAGTGAGGTATGGTGGTAATATTGCTCTTGCCGTCGGATCATCTGGAATTGCAGCCACTCTTTTGGAAGGAGGAAGAACAGCACATGCAACATTTAAACTTCCTTTGAAAGTCAGCAGTAATAATGGAAATATATGTAATATTTCAAAACAAAGTAACACTGCCAGTTTAATCCAAAATTGTTCTTTAGTTGTATGGGATGAGGCTACAATGTCGCACAAAACTTCCGTTGAAGCTGTAGACAGGACCTTGCGTGATCTAAGGAATCGGAACACACCTATGGGTGGCTGCATAGTTTTGTTCGCCGGAGATTTTCGTCAAATCTTACCAGTTGTTAACAGAGGAACGAGAGCCGACGAAGTGAACGCTTCATTAAAAATATCTTACATCTGGCCAGATATAACAAATTGGCACTCAAAACTAACATGAGAGTAGGCTACTCTTATCTTCAGAAGATAATAGTTTTGTTTGCTAATTTGTTACTTAGAGTCGGAAATGGAGATTTACCGGTCATTGACGGGAAAATTACCCTCAGTGACGATTTCTGTGCTTTAGTAAGCAGTATTCAAGAATTGATTGATAGCGTTTATCCTCAAATCCATGGCCTATCTAACAAGTCTCTTTCATGGCTTAAAGAAGGAGCAACATTATCGCCGACAAACGAACAAGTTGTGAAAACTAATGACTTGGTGTTCTCCAAATTCACTGCCCAGGCTCTAGTATATTACTCAGTAGGCTAGACGCAGTAGTCGATAGTGAAGAAGCTGTTCATTTCCCTACAGAATTCCTAAATTCTTTATTTCCTTCTGGCTTGCAACCATACAAGCTTATTTTAAAAGTAGGAGTGCCCATTATATTGCTACGTAATTTACAACCACCAAAGTTATGCAATGGGACACGATTGGTAGTGAAAACTTTGAAAAACTGTTTCATTGAATCAACTATCTTAACTAGCTGTGGTACAGGAGAAACGGTCTTAGTACACAGAATCCCTATGATTCCATCAGATTTGCCTTATCGTTTCAAACGAGTACCATTTCCAGTAAGAGTCTGCTTTGGCATGACTATAAACAAAGCACAGGATCATACACTTAGCGTGACTGGAATTGATCTTAATGGAGAATGTTTTTCTCATGGACAGCTTTACGTGGCTCTATCGCTTGTTACATCAAACCGAAATCTTTTCGTGTTCACTGCTGGAGGGAAAACGACTAATGTCGTATACAAGGATATCTTATAAGACCTCCGTTAGAAGTAGCCTATCACCTTGCATTCATAACTGTTCCCGGGCGAAGCTAGTTCATATATAAAATAAATAATCAAATAACCAAAAAGGCTAGTAAATAGTAAATAGAAAATCAAACAAAGAATATAAAACAAGATGTTCAGCAAAGAACATATAGCCTACTTTCTCCTAAATGTATGGGTATATTTATAACTCTTTGTCCTCATCCCTAAATCCTCTACCACCATGTAGTGTTTGTTTTCTTTTATAATGATAATTAGCCAGTAAGTGTCAAAATCAATATTATATACTTTATGATCATTGAATAACAAAACTACTAACTAATTGTAATGCATTCACGTCCGTTAATCTCTATATTGAGCCAGCCTGCAAACTTAAGAATCTTTCGTTTTGGATACTTTCCCCTTTAAAAATCCGCGCCGATCACAGTTGGTTGGTGCAGCGACCTAGCAGTGAATTAATATTTTTATGTTCGACCCTAACTATTATGTGTCAGAAAACTGTATCATAATTAGGCTCATTATAACACTATTTTTCAATATGAAACAGTTTCTCCCAGCAATCAGAGCTCAAGAAACAGTTGTGTGACCAATTAGATAAGGATACCTTCGCGCATGCGTTCAAAATCCAACATGTCTATATAAATTACCGAAATTGCACCGTCCATATGTTCCCGTAAATAAACTGAGACAAGAAATGGCACTGTACCTTAATATCCCCAAAATCAATTTCTACACAGCGCGTGGTTTTGAAACGACTTCGGTGACAGTTTTACTGAATACTGGAGCACAATCTGAACATATGGCATTGAAGCACACAGAGCGCATGAGTCGGTTGTCCAGAGAGCTTAGGAAACAGAGAAATACTATCCACCGCAGCACCCGATCACAACAGTCTAGTGACTGAACAGATATTTATGAATATTTAGACTATGTTAAAACATATAATAAAGTTATAATTATCGTCGAACTTAAACAGTCGTATGCAACTCCCCTATAATGGTAATTAAAACACTCGTATGGAAATTATAGCTGCCGCCCCGGAGGTCCTGGGTTCGATTCCCGGCTCTGCCACGAAATTTGAAAAAGTGGTACGAGGACTGGAACGGGGTCTACTCAGCCTCGGGTGGCCCAAATGAGTCGAGGGGGTTCGATTCCCCCTCAGCCATCCTCGAAGTGGTTTTCCGTGGTTTCCCACTTCGTCTTCGGGCAAATGCCGGGATGGTACCTTCTTCAAGGCCACGGCCGCCTCCTTCCCTCTTCCTTGCCTATCCATCCTCACCATCCCTTACCTTCCATCATGAGGCCGCTGTTCGCTTTGCAGGTGAGGCCGCCTGGGCGAGGTGCCGATCCCTCCTCACCAGTTGTATCCCTTCCGATTCGATGTTCCCAGCTCTAGGACACTGCCCGTAGAGGCGGTAGTGGTGAGTTCCCTCGCTGAGTCTGTGGGTTCCACCAACCTGGAGGGTAAACGACAAAAAAAACAAAAAAATGGAAATTATAAAACTCGCATACGCTCGTTTTATAAAACTACTCGTATCTTAATTATGGCCATTATAGGCTCGTTGCATAATGTACTAATCTTGTACGCCTCTGGGTGTTCAATGAGCAGGCAGTTTAAAGTAGCCAGGAGGGAGGTGATCCTGCTGGCAGTGTTTAAAGGTAATCGGAGCGCGATCGTGGCTAATAGTTGAACTACCAGTATTACAAAATTTCCTTACTTCAGAAGGCCAGGTATTTACACAGCCGTATGTTTGGAACAAAATTACCCACATAACCCACAAGAGGACAGCACCGTACAGAGACATTATGAAGGCTGTGGTTGATGACAACTTGTATCTAGTTCTTCTATTCTCCTTTTCCTAATGTCTTCTGTTTATGTGCAATGCTGGGACTGTGATTTTATTAATAAACGAGTGTATACATTAGCCTCCCCTTTGAGCTAAATGACATTTTATTCAGTATCTGTGGTAAGAACTTGTGCATATCATTTGTAAAAGAATTCAAGAAAAAAAAGGTCAACTGTATCAGTATTCGATCCCCAGTCAACTGCGTGACAGACTAACACGCTAGCCCGGAGCTAACTATCTCCTTAACATCATGGTGTTCTTAACTGATATATTAGATACAACCTGTTGGCAAATAATGACTTGAAATAAACGATTTCTTCACTGCAGTACAACTTCATTATAGATAATTTCATACAAAGTTTATATTATTGCATCAGTAGGGTATATCACATATGACATACTAAAACTACTGTAATATAAGACAGGCTCATGAGGACAGCTGCCATCTTGTCGTGTGGCAGAGACGGCTCAGCTCTTTTAAGCCACTCAAACAGTATAATATTATAATATTAATAATATATTATTATAATAAATAACGGATCACGACCTTCAGGATAGCTTAAACCACCCTAGGCTCGATAATCGGAATTGGTAGGTCTTAAGCTATTGTTTATAATGGTTGCATGATTCACACGGCCGCCATCCTGAAATGGCGAGGCCGATGACCTTGAAGTTTGTGTGAAAGACGCGTCCTATATAAAGGTATGTTGTCACCAAATTTGGTATAGATCGGATGATTAGTTTAGCCGTAATTTGAGTTTACGTTTTGAACGTTTGAGTGGCCGCCATTCAGTTTTGGTAAAGATGGCGGCGATATAAAATATGACACTGAGGTGCCCTTTGCTAGTGCTACCTCTGTACCAAATTTCGTTCAATTCGGTTTCACCATGTTCGAATTGATAGGGGGGACAGACATTCAGAGTACACACACTCACACACACAGACTCACACACATACATACACACACACACACACACACAGACTCACTCACACACATACACACACACAGACAGACACAATTTTTCGCCCTGTGTTGATCTCATAAGTCGACTTTCATTTTTTGCAAAAATCGAAAGTAGGCTAATGAGAGGGAAGTACAGTGTCAGTTTGAATTCTGGGTAGAATGAGCTAAGCAGTGTTGCCAACCCATTTGCTTGCTGGCATACAGTACATCTTCACCCATTATAGAGCCCATATACTACAAAAACTTCCTGATATGCATTTGTGTTATTTAGAGTATGATTTATGAAATAATATTTCTTTAATATTTAAAATTAAATGAAAAATAACTTAAAAGCACTTTTACTAAGCATTTTTTTTCAAATGTCCTTTCTATTGAATATATTTTATTACCTTTTGAGTTTTGGCATACACTTTCTATTAATATGCAAATAGCTTAGGCCTACTCTTATTACTTCAAAAGTAGCTTTTCCCTCCCACATCTTTGTTGCTCATTTCCAGTATCGTAATAAAACTCGACCTTCTCAATATCTTGGTATTTATTAAAAATTTAAAACACAAAACAACCAAAACGTTTTATTCAATATTTTACTTTAGTTTAAAGAAAAACAAAACATATAAAGACGAGGTTACGGTGTCAAAACACAACATATAAATACCCAAAAATACCTGGACATCCAATTTCCTTTTTTTTTTTAGTTTTGAAGGATCAATATTGTTCCTGATTTCAATTTAAGGCATCAAATACCCGTGTTTCAGTCCTTGTTTGTCCAACACTTCATCAACACATCAAAAAAGTGTTGTACAAAGCTCAAAAACTGAAAATACCCTCATTTTGGGTATTTAAAAGACCACTGGGTAAATACCCGGGTAAATACCCAATTTATATTTACCTTCCCACTGGGTAATTACCCGTCCCACATCACTACCCACACCCCATTTGCAAATTTGTGCATAATTTTGTTATTCCAATATTTTGCGGTTACAAAACCTAAATTCTTTAATCGCAGTGGAATTCGACCTATGGTGACGAACCTGCAACCTTGGGCTCAGCAAGCGAGAACGTTACCCCTGAGCCACGCAGCCAGCTGATTTCATCAGAAAGCTAACCATTGCAATAGGTGCCATATTTCGACTTTCGGAAAATTTCGACATATCTTTGCGTTTCACATCCCCCAGACCCCCAAACCACCGTCAGTTCAAAAGTTTATATATATCAGTTTCTTGTGGACACGATAACTGCCGTAATTTTGCACCAATCACTTTGAATGTTTTACATAATATGTATCCCCTTAAAATCTCGGTCGAGTTCGTTAATGGGCAAAATCGGAGGGGGGGGGGCTTTTTTTTAGTGAAATATCGCTATAACTCTCTTAATACGTGAAATATCGAATCCATTCAAAGATCATAATATGTGTCGGATGAGTGCCAAAATTTATGTTTGAAAAACGGAAAATATTCCCCTAATAATTACCTAAAAATTTGTCTGAAAGAATTTTTGATCTGACCTACCATTACGCCAAGGGATGAGAAAAATAATTTCGGAATTAAAGAAAATGCCAAGTGCCATCAGAGGTTACCATGACAACGCTTCTTAATTGATGAGGGATGAGCTATCAGAGGTTGCCAAGACAACGCCATCGCACGAGAACACATTCATTTTTCCATCTGACTCTGTGGGAAGCGGCTAACTGGTAGCATGCTGAACTTATAAGCCCAAGATCGCTGGTTCAAAGCCGGCCAAAGTCGTCGGATTTTCTAAGAGCGCTAAAAATCCCTCAGCATGGAGGGGAAGTTCCAACGTTCGTTGCAAGTTGCTGGTTGCGGTGGCATCTAGTAGCCAAATTCACAGCTAGGTGTCGTTGACGTTAGTATATGGTACAAAATTAGGAACTACTACTTAAAATTGACCGTCTGCAGACCTTACCTGAATTACAGACTAATACAGTCATCACAATTAACACCGTTTATCAGATTCTACACACACTCAGTGTACGCGGGGTTACATGACCACGTTGTCGCAGCCCCTAAACTGAGGAACCAACACAAATCTCTGCGGGAGATAACATTTTGCGTGAAGAAGTAACAGACTGCCAGATAGTTACACATCAGTTCCAAACCTTGCATAAGGACAGTGTGGTCACAAGTATAACAAGTAGTTCCGTGAAGAATTATACAGCCTATTTTCATATATCCTACTCATATTAATTGCCTCTATCAACATACAAAATTTCAGTTTGATTGCTATGTTAGATTCGTAGATACTGAGAACCGGCTAAATATTGCAGAAGGTGGCCAGGTTGGATTTTTATTTATGTACTATTACATGAAGATTATTGTGTAGTGTGGTTTTCAGACTTCAATCGCATGATTGGGACACAAGAAGTATAAACGAGATTTTAAAATTTCGCACAGCTGCCATCTTGTGGTTATGAAAACAATTGAAATAAATTAGATACCAGTGGATTAACATTTGTATAAGCATTAACGTGCTATGTTTCACTGCAATCAGATGGTTTAATCGCGAGAAACGTCCATTTAAATATTTATACTTCGCGTCGCCGCCATGTAGGATTTGTGCTCACCAGGTTACTGTAAGTCATATAGGTGAACTTATGTTCATAGCCTCTATGAACATTTAAAAAATCAGTTTGATTGCTGGAAAAGATTCTTAGATATTGAGAACCGTCAAAATATTTCGGATGCTCGCCTTTTTGGACTGTTATATGTATAGGCCATAGAGTTATGTACCATTAAAGGAAAATTATTGCGTAGCTTCATTATTCAAACTTTCACTTCGATCGCATGATTACGACACAAGAATAAAAACTTAATTTTAAAATTTCGCACAGCCACCATCTTCAGTTTATGTAAACAATTGAACTAAATTAGATGCCAGTGAATGACAATATGTATAATCATTTACTGTACCACATTTCAATGCGTTCATATGATTAAATCACGAGAAAAATGTATTAGAATGTTTCAACTTCGCTTGGCCGCCATATTCGTTTCGTAGTATACAGGTTTTTGAAAGTTCCATAGATAAACTTGTAGCAGTGCTCTTTATCACCGTACAAAATTTCGGGTTGATATCATAAATAGTTTCGGAAATATTGAATGCCTGTGAAATATTTCGCACAGCCGCCATTTTGAGGTTATGTAAACAATTGAACGAAGTTAGATGTCGGTGCATTACAATGTATATAAACATATACAGTGCCAAGTTTCATTGCGTTTGGTTGGTTAAATCGCGTGAAACGTCCATTTAAATGTCGCAAATTCGCTTGGCCGCCATGTTGGTTTTTTAGTTACCAGGTTTTCAAAGGTCACATAAGTGAATTTCTAGTAGTTCTCTTTATCACCATACAAAATTCCAGGGTGATATCGGTAATAGTTTCGGAGATATTGAATGCTGGTGAAATATTTCGCACAACCGCCATGTTGGATTGGTGATACGTAACAAGATTTGATGGGAACGGTCGGGGTTGCCCGGAATAGAGCTATGAACCTACCGAGTTTCATTGAAATCTCTCCAGCCGTTTAGATTTTATTAGTGGGGGACACACACACGAATCACACACACACTCACGCACACACACACACGGACAAAAGGTGATCTCATAAGCCTATTTTTTTTCAAAATTGAAAATAGGCTAAAAATGAACCCCAAATGACAAGAAGGTTACCATCACCATAAGACAATAAAATGATAAAAATATGCATACAAAAAGGAAAAAAAAGTTAATTAACCTCCAAATGTAAAATACTTTCTTGCAATCAATGAGGTCTGATCCTCCTACGAAAACCTGCATATTTTGCCTATTATAGCCTATCCCCTAGTTTGCCCGGTGAAATCTTTCTCCGCCTTCCGGCGTGCCGAGAGGAATTTTTACTTTAGTAATATGGTCAGCGGTTCGTCAGAATTCATTTAAAAACATGTGCCATATTTTATGTAGTCCACGTTGTTTTATCTTTCGCGGTACAAAACCGGCAACGCCGTTTCCCTCCCTCATGAGAAATGTCAGAGCTGGACCCTCGGCGGCTGGACTGTAGCGAACCCGTGCGAGAAATCTCGCATGTTCATAAACCACACTTTCCCCAATAGGTTTATAATGAGAGACTTAAACAGAAAGTTTGTTATGTTTATATTTCAACCTAATGATTATAGAACACTATCTACATTTCAGTTTGAATTCCAAGTTCTACGTTCCCTAACTTAAGAAGGTGGTCACTGAAAATTGGATCATCATAACACTCACCGGTTATTTGATATTTATGAAATTATACGATTTGAGTACTCATTCCTTTGATTTACTGTTTCTGAAATCCATGCAAAAGACCCCAGAATGTTAAAATGACATGAAACAGGCGTCACAGCGGCCAAAATGTGAAGTGTACAGCAATTATGGAGCGTATTTTCCTACAGCAACAGTATCTGAAAATCGCACACTTCGTACATTTTTAAGTCTTTTTTTTTTAAGAAATTACAGATATTTATGAAATGAGAGTGCAATTCGTCACTGCTGATGTCTATTCTCTTTCATTTAAATGCTCATTTGTCACGATCGGTCGCTTGTGAGCGCCGCTGGAGGGATCTATACTACTGATATAATTGATATGATGATTCTATGAAATCACTGCTGTGGTCTAGGAGTATTCTTTGTTTGTTTCTTTCCGAATTTGGCCAACTTTGGACCGCATAGAACGTAAGGCTTTCTGGTCAATCTCTTCTTTTCCTCCCAGTACTTCTTCATTCACTTCCAATCCTCCGCTGCTCCGCAGAAATGACCAATTTAGGTCTACATTTTGGTGGATTCTCCTTAAATGTATTAACGCTGCCAATGCGACTTAGAAATATCTTCCTGTTGTTGATCACGGAGGTAGTAAATCCAATTTCAACCGCGTCTTTCTTGACTTCTTCTATCCATTTCGTTGTAGCCTTCGGTCTAGCAATGTACCGGTACTCGAAGTCTTTCTTCGTCAAATGGTTCCCGTCCATTCTCATCAGATGTCCATAGAACTTCAGCCGTCGTTTGCGCATTGAGACAGTGATGCTTTCAGTGTGCCGGTAAAGGTCCTCGTACTTCCTTTTCTTCCATGACCCGTCAGAAATTTTTCGTAGTCCTAGAACTTTTATAAGATTTTCCTTTCCTTGAGTGCAAGTTCCTTCATCTCCCCTTTTCTATTCACTCCGATGCATATACAGTAGACTCTCGGGCTTCACTACCGTGGTGTAATGTCTGATTTTCGCGTTGTAGGATACTCCACGTTTACTGTATCTGTTCTGAGTTAACCTGTCTAGGAGTATATTGTGTATAATTATTACATACATTCGGAAGTAATCATATCTTAGAATAAATTGGATCCTCCCTTCCGCTCTCTCCTCTTCCCCTGAATGAACTGTGTCCATCCGTTTTCCCTCCTACATTATTTAGCAATGACAAATTAAAAAAAAAAATATTGACAAGTATAGCACAATTATTAAACATTAGATACCGCATATTGCTACCACCACTCTCATGCAGCCGAAATAAATCATAAACCCCTATTGTCGTCAAATTGGCAGGTGAAATGTTAAAGGAAGTAGGAGGCTTTTGCTAATTAGGAAGCAAAATAACCAGTGATGGACGAAGCAAAGAGGATGTAAAAATTAGTTTGGCTCAGGCAAGGAAAGCATTTCTACGGAAAAGCAATCTGTTGACATCAAATTCATATAACTTAGATGTTATTATTGTTGTGTAACATCTTTCCACTTGATTGCTGGATATTTTTGTGGGAGTGATTTTGAAAAATGGGACGGAAGTGGATCGGACGGAAGTGTGTAAGACACACTGCCAGCTAGATCGCATCCCTCCTAGCAGCTAAAGCAGCCAGAAGGGATGCGATCCGATCCAGCTGGCAGTGGTACCATGTGGAATGTATATAACATACGTATTACTTCAAGGTTTGGAGGCGCCATTACAGATATTTCTACAATAAATCATCATCTAGTTGCCTTTCTTTGGTGTAAAAATATTCATTAAATCATATTTGCTGAAAACAATTATGATTTATTAAGAGTCTGCTTTTCAATCTCTGGATAAAAGTGATGTACATCCACTCGCCGAGTAACTTTCCTCAACACTTTCATACTGAACGGTAAACGCTCATGCGAAGTCTGGTGTCAACTCATTGAAACACAAATCACATGTCTTCGTATCAGTATTTAAATGATGATATGCTTTTATGTGAAACAGTGTAACTAATCGGCAAAGCTTGTATTATGTTTCTACACAGTGGCTATTCAGGTATTAATCCACACCACTATAGAAATTCCCTTTACTGTCAAGTAGGCGTATTCATAACTAATTTAAAACTCAATTCCACGCAGGAACATTATGGAAAAAGCATTTTTTATGGAGCATTAAAATATACTTCCACATTATTACCGGCACGAGAAAATGAGTAACTGTCTTGTACTCCAAATTTCTGTAGTTGTAATGCCTGAGTGATTAGCATCTTGGTCTGCGAATCATGATGTCTCAGGTTCCAACCCCAGTCCCGGCAATTATTTTTGCTACCGGATTATCGATTTAAACGAAATATAACATAACATTATGCGTCATTTTAACAGAATCTACATGAAATTACGATTTATCTAATTAAATTACAATAGTTTGCACCAAGCAGGAGTTGGGAAATTTGATTGTATTGAACATTATTTCTAGTAGTCTATAGATAGGCTAGAGACTATGGTTTCATTCCTCCTCTTAATTTACAATATAATATGTGATGTTTGTTCAAACAAGTGTGACAGTAGCATATCTCCAATTCAATCTATACATTCATCATAGTAGCAGTATGAAAACGGAGTGTAAATTAACATTTTAAGAATGTCCAAGCTGTGTAATATACGAGTAGGATAACATGTCAGATGACTTCACATACATTTCATCTCAATTTCATAGTAGGATAACATGTCAGATGTTACACGTCATGTGCGACTACTTAAGGCTCGTATCTTTGTTAATATTTGAATTACAGCCAATGGCCATAGGGGGGTACATTAATTGAACGGCCGTAGGCTCCCCATCAAGTTCAATTTCAAGTAGTTCCAACTTTGGCTACCAGCGATGCCACTGTCACTGACACCTAGCGGCGAACTTTGGAACTTAATAGAGCGTTCCTAACATCCATATATCCTACACATTTACTTAGTAGATACACATTACCAATTGTAGTGGTAGGTTCGTTTACTTCCCATAAATCTATGACATGATCCCTCCGGCTTTACTGTACTTCCCCTTCGAAGGAAGGTACAGTATACTGAACGATTTTTACGCTCTTAAAAATCCGACGACTTCGGACGGGTTTTTAACCCACGGTCTTGGGCATAATAGTTCAGCATGCTACTGACTACGCCACCAAAGCCCCCTCAAATATAGATTTAAGTATTAGAAAGTCACTTTTGAAAGCCTTACTCTGGAGCGTGGCGCTCTATGGAAGTTTTTTTTTCGTGTAGCCTCCTGAGAGGCCGAGTGCAGGTCTTTCAAGTCTACGCCCGTGGGCGACCTGCGCGTCGGGATGAGAGATGGAATGGATGAAGATGAATGAATCTGGGCAGTGATGTGGAAGGAAGTATGCTGTTGACAAAATGGAACACATACAGATGAAAATTTCTTATTTCGTAGCAGTTTTGACTCGTGCTCTATAGTTCACCGATTCCAAATTCAACGCTTGTGTATACAGAATATTAGGTCCAGAATTTTATAACTTGCCACAATATATAAAATATGAGACACTTCCCAGTTAGTGACCAACAATGAGCAGACCCCAAAAATGTGGAAGTGAAACTCGGACTGTTGGCGCAGCAGAAAAGAGTAGAATAGATACGTTTTAAATGTAGTGTTACAGGAGAATGATGATGATCGGATTGGGCGATACTGTAGAGTAACAAACGAAGAGGTATTGAGACGAGTGAGAGAGGAGACATGTTCTAGCAACGACTCATGAAGAGAAGAGGTATGTTCATAGGACACATACCAAGAAACCCAGGAATAGGAAACTTAATTATGGAAGGTGGCGTAATTGGTAGCATGCTTTGCTTCTATGCCCAAGATCGCGTGTTGAAACCCGGCCGAAGTCCTCGGATTTTTTAAGAGCGTTAAAATCCCTCAGTATGCCTTTCTTCGGAGGGGAAGTAAAGCCGGCGGTCCCATGTCATAGATTTATGGCATGTTAAAGAACCGTCCACTAATTACTCATGTGTGAAGCTACATTAATTATAGGTTAAACAACGCTCTTAGAGTTCCTACGTTCGTCGCCAGGAGCTGACTGTGGTGGCGTCTAGTAGCCAAGTTACGAACTAGTCGTTGTTGACGGTGGCGTTTGGCGGCAAAAGTAGGAACTACTTGAAATTCAATGTCTGCAGTCCTTACTTGAATTAAAAACAGATAACACACACACATCACAATTAACACCGGTTATCAGACAGATTCTACACACACCCAAAGTACACGGGGCTACATGACTGCGTTATCGCAGCCCCTAAACTAAGGAACCAACCAATCAATTATGGAAGGAAGTGTCGAGGACAAGAACTGTAGGGGTAAACTAAGGTTAGAATATGTTAAACAGATTGCCTCAGATGTAGGATGTGGTAGCTATATAGAGATGAAACTATTAGCTCAGGGCAGGGAGGCATGGAAGGCTGCATCAAACCAGTCTGAAGACTCAAACACAACAAGACACTTTGATGCATATTCATCATTGAGTTCCCACCTTGTGGCACAGTGACTAGCAATTATTGCTTTCACCATGGAAGGCCGCGTTCGATTCCCGGCTCTGCCAATAAATTTAATTCTGGTTTGAGGGCTGGTTCGAGGTACACTCAGCCTCATGAGGCAGAACTGAGAAGAGGTGGGTTCCATTTATACGCCAGTTATCCAATAAGTGGTATTAAGTGTTTTCCCACTCCTAATCACCGCACACATGGACAAAGGGTGATCTCAAGCCTACAGGGGCGTATATAGAGTTTATTCCGGGGGGCGTGTACCCAACCGGGGGTTAGCGGGCATGGTATAGGCCCAAAGAATAGGGGCTGGGGTTCTTCCCGGGAAACTTATGTATAATTTGGTTTAAAATGATGAGTTTTAATGCTATCTGGCATTTCTTTTTCAACCAATTTGTTGTGATGTTTTATGTTTGGTTAATGTCAAACACAACTGAGACCATTTTATGATACTTGTTATTGATACAAACATCTTACTCACTTGATAGTGTTTACATAGAAAGAATTTATGTTACAGTTTTGATTTACAACTCACACTATAATATAAAGTCAAGGTTTCTTGAAGCATTGCCAAATCGGTTCATAAATTCATCGTCAGCGAGATGTATGTCTCTGTGAATAGATGACAATACTAGACCGTTGAGTCTGTTTTCAGAAGTAGAATTTCTTAAGTATGTTTTCACCCAACTCAAACTCCGTTTGGCAGTACCGGCAGTACAGAGGCAAATTTGCCAAAAGTTTGATAAGGGTATAAAAGTTAGGGAAAACCTTTTGTCACACGCTTCAAGGGCACTTGTTGCTGTTCTTGGTTCGTTCATAAGAGCGAAGGCACTGGAGAGTAATAAGAGGTTATGTTGTTACACATACGATTAGAGCAAACTGATTGTCATACTGTTTACATCGCTCTACCTTCGCCTTGCTTTGCAACGTTGCCACACGTCACTTAGTAACAATAGTACATGATTATATTGGTTTTTAATTTAATAAATAAATAATATATGTGACAAAAATTTCGGGTGGGGGGGGGGGGGGGGGAGGAGGGGGAGGGCCCGGGCCTTATATACGTCCCTGCAAGCCTCACCGCCCGTTATTCCAGTTTCGTAAAATAAATGAAACTGTCGTAAGAAAAAAACAATCTATCAAATCACAATCAGTCGGAATAGATGACATCCCAATTTCCCTTATCGTTAACCTGATAGAAGTACTACGGTACTGCCAATTATTACGCACATTTGTAACACATGTCTTTTAGAAGGTTTCTTCCCAACAATATGTAAAGATGCATTAGTTATTCCAGTTCCGAAAAATTCACTTGCAAATTCTCCATCCGACTATCGACCTGTAAGCATACTTTCCTCAATTTTCAAAATACTAGAAAAACTTATGCATGAACAACTTCTTCAGTACTTGACGCATTACTCACTACTTGATCCGTTACAATATGGATTTAAGAAAGGACACAGCACATTTACTGCATTCACTGATGACGTAAGACAAGCAATGGATGAGTGTAAAGTGACTATACTCATTCTTCTAGACTTCAGCAGTGCATTCGACACCATTAATACAGACATACTTATGGCTAAATTGCAATCCTCCCATCTCAGCCCCGTTGCTCTCAAATTATTGGCCTCCTATCTTCATAACCGAAGACAACGTGTACTCCTTAATGAAAACAGAACTGAGTGGAAGTTCAAAATAAATGGAGTACCTCAGGGTTCATTTCTCGGCCTCCTTGTTTTCATTCTATATCTGAACGACATCTCATCGAAACTGGAAAACTGCAACTACCATCTATATGCAGACGACCTTCAGATATATTGCCACACAAAAATAAATTACATAGATGCGCAATTGAAAATATGAATCTAAATCTAAAGAGGATCAGCCGCTATGAAACTGAAAATTCTCTTGCCATCAACCCAATTAGAACACAAGCTATCGTAATAGGACATACTAAATTGCTTTTCCATTTACACAGTAGACCGCTTTCCTTAATTCCACTTAATGGTGTTGCTATCCCGTTCTCTAAATCGGTAGAAAGTCTTGGAGTCACACTAAATGAAACTTTGAATTGGGATGGGCACGTTACTAATACATGCAGGAAAGTTTACTCGTCACTTCATCCACTTAAGATTCACCAGTCCGTTCTACCGCGTAACTTGAAAATAAAACTCGTCAACCCTTGATACTCCCTATATTTAACTACTGCGATGTTGTATTAGTAGATGCTACCGGAGAACAAAACAAGAAACTTCAGAGAGCTTCAAATTCCTGCATTAGGTTTATTTTCTCCTTGAAATTTTCCTCACACGTGTCTCCTTTTTATGCTCTACTTTCCTGGCTAAAAGTAGAACAACAAAGAAACCTGCACATATGTACACTCATCTATCGACTTCTCAAAGAAAGTACACCTCACTATCTCTCTTGTAATTTTCGTTTTCTTTCTTCCTTTCATGATCGTCACACGCGATTTGGATCTATAATTGCAATTCCTCTACATTATTCATCTGCCTTCAGTAACTCTTTCCTCGTGTCGGGAACTAGAATTTGGAATAACTGTCCTCGTGACGTTAGAAATTGTACACCCCTAACAACTTTCAAACGTGCTTGTAAAGATTTCCTCTTGAATTCGTAGGCCAACTAGAACATAATAATAATGTTATTGGTTTTACGTCCCTTTTAACTACCCTGGCTTTTAGAGACGCCGGGGTGCCGGAATTTTGCCCCCAAGGGGATCTTTAACGTGCGCCAACTAGAACAATTTGTATACGAATGTGTGAGTGAATTACCATAGTATAATTTTGCTAAATATGTATGTCATTTAAATTGTATAACTTAGTTAATATCACGCACTCGCCAATTTAATTTAATTTAATTTAATTCTAGTATTTAAGTTTTTCTATTATTTAAGTTTGGTAGGTTAAGTATATCATATTTGAGTATTCATGTAAGTTGCACTGAGTGGTTAAGTGTAAGAGAGAGCCTAGAGCCCTAACTTCGCCACAATAAAGGCACCAATAAATAAATAAATAAATACATATATTTCATAATAGCACATTAAGCAACAAGCCTATAATGGCAACAATTAAGTCATGACTATGTTTACAAAACGAGCGAAGCGAGTATTTTAATTTCCATACGAGTGTCTTACTTACCATTAGGCGAGTTGCATACGGCTTTTTATGTCCGACGAAATTATAACTTTATTTTATGTTCGAACATAAATATTCATAAATATCTGTTGAGATTCCGCCAGTTTCCTTTACTGAACAGAGCGCATGCGACGCAGGGAATACCTTGTCTTCGACCACGGCCTCCTCAAATACCCTTCTATGACACTAACCACGCAGTGAAATTGAAAATAGGAGGCCGTGGAAGTCAGTTCAGGTGCGATGCTATCCTTACGTAATTGGTCAAACAGCTGCATAGTAATGAAAATCTTCAGCTCTGATTGGTGGAAAACCTGTATCATAATGAAACTTGAACTATAATGAGCCTCTTTAAGATGCAGGTTTCTGGCATATAATATTTATATTTCGACATCGTCGATTATAAATAATTTTATTATTGCAGCCAATTGCCCTTTATTTTATTTTCAGGACGCGTCAGAGAATGGATTTTGGAAGGAAATCGGACGTGGACCTATTGAAAGGTACCGTCCCGGGATTTGCCTGGTCGTGAAAATGGGAAATCTCGAAAACTTATAATCAAGAATAAACCTTAAATGGTATGAAAAGTGATATCCGCATTAGTCCGTATTTATTGAAAAACGAACACCAGTACATGTTTAGACTACCCAATGGTCATCATCAGCTGGGCGATAATAATAAAATGGCAAACTAAAAATTACTTAAGTATAACCTAAGGTTGATATAACAATAAACTAAAATAAACTGACTTGAAACTTCTACCAGAAACCCCAAGAAAATTAAAACGATATCCACAAAAATATATATTCATTCCATACCCTACTCAGGTGCCACCAAGTTTAATCTCCCGATGATGATAGGGCACATTAAGATCACCCACAACTATCTTCAAGAAAAGAAACAGCCTCCTACCTTTTTACTCATGTAACTGTCCTCCATATCATTTCACTATGTCAACTGTATCAATAATGGCGCCAACATCATAGCATCTCCAAGGAAATGGAAGTGACACCGAGTTCTCCATTACTGGGCCTTCAAGTGATTAAGTTTCTCAAGGACTCCAATCTTCATTCTAAAATCTGATATCTACCTACATTGTGCTATATCCTAACATTTATATCAATGTAATTTATGTAATCACCTGACTCGTATACTATTTATGATAGTCGCGATAAGACCACAGAGTAAAAGCGACTTTAAACATCTATAATATACATAGGTATATAAAAAATAAAATAAACTTAGAACCTACGATAAAAATTAATAATATTAAGTGTTCTAATATATAATGCAATTATCTAATTAAGAAAACAATTCATAAATTTGTTCTGAAAACTACAAAAATATTTCTGTGCTGGTTTTAGTTTTATCAATAAATAAAATTGACAGAACTTTTCATATCTTTTAAATTTTTATTAGCCTATTTTCATTTTATGAAAAAAAAAGGCTTATGAGATCACCTTTTGTCCGTGTGTCTGTCTGTGTGTGCGTGTGTGTGTGATGGTGTGTGTGTGTGTCTCCCTAATAAATTCTAAACGGCTGGAGCGATTTCAATGAAACTCGGTGAGATCATAGCACCTTTCTGGCCGATCCCGACCATGCCCTCCAAATTTTATTGTGTCTCACCAATCCAACATGGCGGCTGTGCGAAATATTTCACCAGCATTCGGTATCTCCGAAACTATTTCCGATATCACCCTGAAATTATGTACGGTGATAAAAGGAACTACTAGAAGATCACCTGTGAGACTTTCAAAAACCTGGTAACTACAAAACGAATATGGCGGCCAAGCGATTTTAACCATTTTAATAGACTTTTCTCGTGATTTAACCATATGAGCGCAGTGAAATGTGGTACAGTAAATGATTATACATATTATAATGCACTGGCATCTAATTTAGTTCAATTGTTTACATAACCTCAAGATGGCGGCTGTGTGAAATTTTAAATTTAAGTTTTTATTTCTTGTGTCGTAATCATGCGATCGAAGTGAAAGTTTGAATAATGAAGCTACGCAATAATTTTCCTTTAATGGTACATAACTGTATGGCCTATACATACAACAATCCAAAATGGCCAGCATCCGAAATATTTTGACGGTTCTCAATATCTACGAATCTTTTACAGCAATCAAACTGAATTTTTTTATGCTCATAGAGGTTATGAACATAAGTTCACCTATATGACTTTCAGTGTCCTGGCGAGCAGAAATCTAACATGGCGGCGACGCGAAGTATGAATATTTAAATGGACGTTTCTCGTGATTTAACCATCCGAGTGCAGTGAAACTTTACACGTTAATGCTTATACAAATGTTAATCCACTGGCATCTAATTTATTTCAGTTGTTTTCATAATCACAAAATGGCAGCTGTGCGAAATTTTAAAATCTCGTATTTACTTCTTGTGTCCTAATCATGCGATTGAAGTCTGAATACCACACGTACACAATAATGTTCATGTAATAGTTCATAAATAATAATCCAACCTGGCGACCATCTGAAATATTTAGTCGGTTCTCAATATCTACGAATCTATCACAACAATCAAACTGAAATTTTGTATGTTGATAGAGGCAATTGACATGAGTAGGATATATGAAAATAGGCTGTATAGTTCTTCACGGAACTACTTGTTTTTTTAATATAATTATCAGTCAGTCGATGCAAGTTCGATTCTCTACTCATTTCTGGAGAATTGGAATTCTGATATGTGCGTTGCGTTCGTATTAAGCATGGCGTCGTGAGGACCAATGAAATGCAGTAGGTTCGAATCACTATCCAATCATTGTATACGTGATTTCTGCGATTTACGTTGTTTACTCCTCACAAATGTCGGGCTACCTTGTTACGGCCAGGGCCACCTCATTCGAATCCAAACCTCAATTACTGCATACACTCTAGTCCAGGAGTTCTTAGCCTGTGAGGTGTGCCTCCCCTGGGGAGGTGCAAAGAGGTTAGTGGGGAGGTGTGACTGTCCTCTATCATTTTGTAATATTGCTGTTCAAAATTTACACCATTCTGAACGTAAAACATCAAGTTATAAGAGTTTCTTCTTTATACAAATTATTCTGTAATTAACTAAATTAAATAAAGGTTCTAAATTTAATCAAATTACTTGTACGGATATCCATTTTATTTTATTTTATTTTATTTGAAATTGACTATTATTTTACATCTTACACAAATACGTATACATTAGATAATTTTTAGTTTTTATGTTCATCGTTCTTATTCAAAAGTTTGCTGCTTTTCAGTCGGTCGACACGAATGTTATGCCCTAATCCTGAAAAAATTACACGAGATTAATGAATACACTTGGATGACCAGTTTCGATCGTCAAGCGATCATCATCAGATCCAGTACACTTAGGCTATACAATCTATATCTGAAAATACGGGTGAAAATATTTACATTATGTACACTTGTTTAGAGGGGGCTGCGTGGCGCAATCGGTAGAGGCTCTGGGCTTCTAACTGAAAGGGAGTGGGTTCGATCCCCACCCAGGTAGTGGATTTTAGAAATAAAACTACCACTTTCGGAAACGCAAATGGCCCTGGGGTTCACTCAGCCTACACCAGAAATGAGTACCAGGGTAATTCCTGGGAGCAAAGACGGCCGGGCGTGGAGCTGACAACTCCAACCCATCTAGTGCCGATGTCACAAAAAGTGGAAGCCTCTACCTTCCACTACTCCCAGGGCCTCCATGGCCTGTAGAGAGTTGGCTTTGCTTTTTTACACTTGTTTAGTTGCAGTATTGATAATGCAACTCATCAGTATATGTTGGTTGTAATCTATTTGTGATGTTTTGGTGATATGCTGGAAGTGGTGATAGAACTCCGGAATTTGCCTGTTTGGAGTGACTATATGGTTGTTGTGAATGGTCAATTCTCATTGTACTGTATTGTACAGACTACTTATCTGGTTGGGGGTCTTGTGCGGTCCGGCAGCGACCAGTTCGCTTGGACATTTGTAACATTCGACTGACGTTCTTATTCATTGTTTTCCAGTTTTCTTAATTTCATCCTGTGTATATTTTACTTAATTTCGTTTCTCCACACTTAACTTTTATTATATTAGTTTTTTAAGGTTTTATTTGTATTTTTTCTGAAGAAGGTCCCATTGTTAGATCGAATCATGTACTAATTTGAATACAATTTTTATTCATTGGCGGAAATAACATTTGAACAATGTACAATGAATAACCCCCCCCAGGAAGTAGTCCTGCAAATGCCTCTGCAAGTTAACAACCGCAGTGTCTGATTTACTGTAGAATGATGTTTAAAGGTTTACCGTCAGTAACATATTGTGTTGGGCGCTGTGTTCGCGCAAGTCTGTCTCTGTGCCTCTCACACACAAATCATGCGCTGTCATTTCCTATTTGTGTCTCCCATAAATAAATATTTACTGTAAAGGGCTAAACTGGCAACAGAGATGACAAAGAATAGCTTTGTGCTTTCATACGCGTGAAACATTGCTGCCAAACCCAGCCAGTGTTCCATTATTCAACCGCTGATACGCAGATCCTCGCAATGACCCTTAATTCCCCCGTCACACAGTTTCAGTCCCGTTAATACGGCTAGGCTCCATTCTGAATATCGTGTTTATCACTAAAACTGTGAAATCACACCGGAAATATTCAAGGGGTGGATCATTGTAACATACTGTACATCAGAAGCTCGGCGGAGGAAGATATTGCATTTGGATTTGGAGAAGTAAATGATACTAACTGAATATGCGTGATTTGGAAATACAGTACTGTAAAATAAAGTACATAATTGAGAACTATTGTACAATAAATCAATATGAAACCTTGTAAGGGACTGATTGAATCTGTATTAGTAATCTGATCACTCATCTATTCAGCAGTCTCTTCTTAAGCAGTTTTCTGCTTGACCTGTTTGGAAGCTTTGACATGTAAACGTGTTATATACTGCAGTTTGCAATGTCTAAATAAATAAATAAATAAATAAATAAATAAATAAATAAATAAATAAATGAAATGAAAATCCACAACCTGCTTCCAGTCTCCGACCGGGTCAGGAATGGAATGAATGAAGCCCCCATCTAGCGGCGAGGATATGAACTGTGCCGGCTGCCGAGGCCTGACGCACTCCTCTGGGGCAATGATTAAATGAATGACAGATGAAATGAAAAGATAGTGGAGAGTGTTGCTGGAATGAAATGTTGACAGGGAAAACCGGAGTACCCGGAGAAAAACCTGTCTGCCTCCGTTTTGTCCAGCACAGATCTCACATGGAGTGACCGGGATTTGAACCACGGACTCAGCGGTGAGAGACCGGCGTGCTGCCGCCTAAGCCACGGAGGCTTCAAATAAATAAATAAATAAATAAATAAATAAATAAATAAATAGATGAATGAATAAATAGATAAATCAATAAATACATTAATAAATACATACATAAACACATAAATACACACATAAATACATACATACATAAATACATACATAAAACACACATAATACATAAATAAATACATAAATAAATACTTATATAAATACACACATAAATAAATACACAAATAAATACATGAATAACTACACACATAATACATAAATAAATACATAAATAAATACTTATATAAATACACACATAAATAAATACACAAATAAATACATAAATAACTACATACATAAATAAATACATAAATGAATACATAAATAAATGCATAAATGAACACATAAATACATAACTGCATACATAAATAAATACATACGTAAATAAATACAAAATACATAAATAAATACATACAAAATAAATAAATAAATAAATACATACATAAAAATAAATAAACAAAGAAACAAACAAATATTTACATCTATTTAAATATGTAGTTTTATTTATCGGCACTCTTAATCTGTTGCCATCATCCACTGGTTTGGTTTATGTTCTAATTATATTTATCAGACAGTTAGGAGTGACATCTACCTATATGTGTGAAGATGTTAACTATACATAGTGGCAAAGTGTGGTAGCACTGCACTGTGTTGTTGATGAGCAGCCTCCAGCCGCTATCTAAGTTAAATCTGATGGCTTTGTTTCTCAGTCACTGTCAAAAAATATCCTTGAATTGTTACCAGAGTAGACTCATTTGAGACCACTTAATTAATTCGTTGAAAAACAAAATCTCTTTCAAAATTAACATTGCATGACGCAGCTGATACACAGTTTGACCGCATCTACATAATAAAAAAAACTTAATTGAAAATGTTAGGATTGTTTAAATGAAAGATTGATATCGAGTAAAGAACACAATATGTATTGGACAATATACGCTGTATCACAACGATGACAGTTCGAGGGAGTCTACAGATATTCTCATCCACTATTCAAGCACCTGTCCCAACACTGAACAAGTTTTCCAATAGCCTACTCTCAGCGAAGAAGGACGCTCGTTACTGGCGAAACCATTCTTCCACAGCATCACGAACCACTTGACCAATGGTTAAATGCCCACATTCCAGAATTTCTTCAGTAGGCCAATCACGTGATAGTCGCAATGCTACCTACACTTAGGGAAGTACATATATATTTTTTGTGGGATCTTCCAGTCTTTGTGTAAAATACCACCTAAACTTTAAAAAGAAAACATGATTAAAATTGTCATTAGTATTACTACTGAGGGAAGCCTCCGTGGCTTAGGCGGCAGCACGCTGGCCTCTCACCGCTGGGTCCGTGGTTCAAATCCCGGTCACTCCATGTGAGATCTGTGCTGGCCAAAACGGAGGCAGACAGGTTTTTCTCCGGGTACTCCGGTTTTCCCTGTCAAAATTTCATTCCAGCAACACTCTCCACTATCATTTCATTTCATCTGTCATTCATTTAATCATTGCCCCAGAGGAGTGCGTCAGGCCTCGGCAGCCGGCACAGTTCATATCCTCGCCGCTAGATGGGGGCTTCATTCATTCCATTCCTGACCCGGTCGGAGACTGGAAGCAGGCTGTGGATTTTCATTTCATTGCTTTAGGAGCTTTGCGACATCGTGGTCATGTAGCCCGTGTATTTGGGTGTGTGTAGAATTTGTCATCCTCTGTTATTGCGATGGCTGTATTAGTGTATGTATTTGTAATTCAGATGAGGATAGGGAAGGAGGCGGCCGTGGCCTTAAGTTAAGAACCATTCCGGCATTTGCCAGGAGTAGAAGTGGGAAACCATGGAAATCCACTTCCAGGATAGCTGAGGTAGGAATCGAACCTGCCTCTTCTCAGTTTTGCCTCACGAGGCTGAGTATACCCTATTCTAGTCCTCAGACCAGAATCGAGGCTAATGACACCTAGGTCGTAATCCACGTGTAGTTACATAAGTGTGGAATTTGTATGACTCTTTCATTCATATGTTCGTACTGGCTAGCATTCTTGGCTGGAGGCCCTGGTTCCATTTCCGGCTCTGCCAAGGAATTTAATTCTCGTGTAAGATATGGAACGGGGTACACGCAGCCTGGTGAGGCAAGACTGAGAAGATGTGGGTTCAAATCCTACGTTAGCAATCTCTTGAAGTGGTTTTCTGTGGTTTCCCCACTTCTACTCCAGGCGAATGCCAGGATGGTATCTAACTTTAGGCTGCGGCCTCTTCCTACCCAAATCCTACGTCTATTACAAGTACACACACTAGTACAGACAACACAGTGACACAGGTTATCAGACGTAATCTACACACACCCAACTACACGAGACTACATGACTACGATGTCGCAAAGACCCTAAAGAATCAACATCAACAACAACATTCATACGTCTCTTTATCAATTTGGAACAATGATGTGTAAGGATTTCAATAAAATCTGTCTCCTGTGTTTCGAAAACACCATGTCTGTTCTCGCCGAACTCGTATCACACCTTCCTTTTTAATGATAACTACGGCTCGGATGTTTAGGAAAAATCATATTCTTTTCTTTGCCTCTACTTTCATGCCGATTGGTTTCTGATGCAAATCATGTGATTATCGTCACAATAAAGTGGTTCTTATTTGTCATATAAATGCATATTTGGAACATTTCTTACTATTAGGTCATATTTTGAGCATTTTTGGTAAGAACGTCATATTTTGGTAGTTTGACGTCAGCTGTAGGTATGCAATCATCTTCAACTTACCGAACGGGAACTATTGTTTACAGAAATAGACTGTAAATAACCACTTAAACATGTATATTCAGAAAATTAATATGAAAATGTAGTTAACAATTAAATCTCGAAGGGGTTGCCGCTAGGATTTATAATTAAAAAGAACTACCATATTTAATTCAGTCATTTTCCGACAATATTTTGTCATTTTTGAGTCATATTTGGTCATTTATTGCTTGCATATTTGGGCTATTTTTAGGTCTTAAACATCCGAGCCCCACTGATAAAGCTTACCGTCGTTTATCTGTTTACAAAGAGTAGTTGTTGTTGCTTCATTTGAGAGGCTTGTATATCGTTCATTTGAGAAGCTTGGACATCGTGGTAATTTATCTCTGTAAATAATCGTCGGAAGAGGGGAAGCGAAGATTTATAGAGATAGGCAGCGAAAATCACAGATACCTTACGAAAGAGAAGTATAAAGTTTTATGGTCACCCCCACAAGAATGAGCAGAGTCGACCAAGGAAGGAAATCTTCAACTACATCACCAATATAAAAGCGAATACAAGGTGGGTGGATGGAGCAAGAAAGGACATGGAGGAAGTTGGGGTCAGTCTAAAAGAGATCTGGAATAGAGAGGTGTTCCTAGATACGATTGATAAATTCAAGGGGTTCCAGGAAAAGCAAAGTAGAAAAGCCAAGAACATCTGGTCGGAGGAGAGGAACCACAGTGAAAGGATGAAGTTCTGGGAAAAGAGAAATGGACTGACCAGCAAGTCAATATTATTTCCCTTGTTCAAAAGTAGGACAAAATAGAAGAAGAAGAAGAAGAAGAAGATGATGATGATTTTTAATGCGAAATCTTGAATAATTCGGTATTTCGTTGACCTCTATTTCGCCATTAATAATAATTATAATGATTGAAAAGAGTTATCCGGATAGTCTTATGACAACAAGGGGACTTGGCTCATCAAGGACTCTACGTCACTGGGTACCAGTTTTCAACCAGAGCTGGACTGGTGATAAACACATCACAACGACCTTGAGACTTTGTGGCACACCTCGGAGTGTGGCCACTATACTACACGCTATAAACCTTGAACTAGGTGGCTACTTTTGACGTCATCACGTCTCAAGCATAGCGGTCTTCTACTCTGTAGATCCGCGGTGTAAACTGTTAATTCAATGGTGGTAAGGATCGTATTGCTGCTTCACTTTATGGGCTAGGTTGGCCACTAGCATTCCTGGCGTCACCCCTGTGGTCCGGGTTTGATTCCCAGCTCTGCCTAGACATTTAAATCTGGTTTGAGGACTGCATTGAGGTACACTCAGCTTTGTGAGGCAGAACTGAGAAGAGGAGAGTTCGAACCCTACCCCAACCACCCTAGAAATGGTTTTCCTTGGTTTCTCAGTTCTACTCCAGGCAAATGCCGAGATGGTACATAACTTAAAGCCAGGGCAGCCTTCTGCCCAAATCTTAACCTCAATTACAAATATTAGTACTGCCATCACAAACCCAGATTCCACACTCGTGGTTACATGAACATGATGTGGTAAACAACAACAACTACTACTACCGTACTTTATAGGTTAGGGACACCTTGATAATCAGCCCTATGTGCTCCCAAGTATTTGGACGTTCTTGTTGTTAATTATTTTAGGGACTTAGATATCTTGGTCAGCAGCCTCGTTTATTGGATGTGTGTGTGTGTGTGAATTTATCTGAGAACCTGTGTTTGTGTGTTGACTAATCATTGTGGTCGAGGGTTGAGGTAGATGCTCCTGGACTAGAAATAAGTTATCATCTTGGCATTTCCTGGGAGGAAATGTGAAAAAACCCAAGGAAAACCACACTCGAGATGGCCATTACCGGTTCAGTGCCATTTCGTCCAGGTGCCATTTCGTCCAGTAACAAATTTCCTTGAAAAACGTGCCATTTCGTCCAGCTCGGTTTTACAAATTATTACACAATTTAATGAGTGCCATCTCGTCCAGACGAAATGTTGACAAGGGTTGAGGCAGTGCTGGTAGTTTGAGGTCAATGACCCCTGTCCTTACGTGCACAACCACAGGATGTAGGATATTCCCTTAGGGCTCCCTCCCCAAAGCCCTTCAAAGTCCCCATGTAATTTTAATGAATAAACAAATATTCCTGCTTGATATATGATAAGATATTTATTTAAACAGATATTTTAGTACGGTAATGCAAATTTGTATATATTGTAATTATCACCTTCCCCCAGGGGCTCACATCTAGTGGGACGTGGGTTGGCGACTCCAGTTGAATTTCAATTGCACTTTGTGAGTATTTCGAACCTCAATTGCATTTTGTACGTATTTTCAATCTCATTGGCATTTTGTAAGTATTTTAAATTTCACTTGCATTTTGTAAGTATTTCGACTCTACATTGCATTTTGTACGTATTTTGAACCTGACGTACATTTTGTGCGTATTATTCAATCTATTCCTTTCGTGAGTATTTTCGTTCTAAATTCCGTTTTGTAAGTAATACCGCTCTCCATTTTGTGAGTAGTTTCAATCTGAGTTCCTTTTTTGTAAGTATTTTCCTTCTCACTTAATTTTCGTTCTGGTTTACACTTCATTGTCACTTTCGCTATCACCCAGACCGTTTGGGTCCGATAATCTAGATGTTAGGCCCTTTAAAACAACAATTATCATCATCACCTGGTTTGTCAAAATATTTGTTTCTATTCTCACTATGTTTTTTACATCATAAGCATTTCATTGTAAACTATAGTTGACTGGTGGCAAACGAGCGGAGCGAGTAACGTCCATTATTACAAACATCAAAAAATTACTTATTTCTAACAAGAAATGCAATGAAATAAAACAGTTTTTGTAGACCTGTCAAACTGTCAATCTTAGGTGTTTGGACGAAATAGCACTAGTGGGCCGGTAGAGAGTCAACCCACCTGCCCCTGTTCGTGGAATTTGGAGGAAATGGCACCTGGACGAAATGGCACGACACGGCCATTACCAGCGTCGGTTTTCGAACCTTTGCCCTCGGGAATTCCAGTTCCCTGTTGCAGTAGAGGTCAGTGAGTCAACGCGTATAGCTAGGCATTGGAAATTGTCTGACATTGTAGCCTGTGTTATTGTGGTGGCTATAGTAGCACATGCAATTGCTATGAGGTAGAAGGATTGAAGTACAGTAGTTGTCTTGGGACTACTCATAAAGTTCCATGTCATTTGCCAGGAGTGAATGTGGAAAACCCCAGGGAGAACCACTCTCAAGATGGCTACTAACAGCCCAGGAATTAAAACTTGCAAACGTGTAGCTATCGAATCCAACTGAAGAAAAATCCTGCGGCGTAGCTGTGCTCGTTAAATCGTTCAACACGGCCGCGAGGACATCTACAGCAATTTCGGAGATTAGAGGTTCGAATTCCGGTGTTGACAGCGGCTATCTTGAGTGTGGGTTTCCCCCCGGTTTTTCCTCACTCCGTCCGTCAATTGCCGGGATAGCACCTTACTTCAAGTCCCTGGGTACCTTCCTCATCCCTGTCCCTAATACAGTTACACACACCACTTCAGTCACCACATAAATACAGGTTATCAGACAAGTTAAATATACACCCAAATACACGGGTTTGGTGACCAAGATGTCCCAAGTCACTAAAATAACAACCACCACCAATTGAAGAGTTATTCAACGAAATCCCTGATATCGTGTGGGATGGCCGTCGAGTGAAGACACCTAGACATTATTAGACTGTTCTTTATTTATCGTATGGCTTTTAGTGCCGGGAGTGTCCGAGGACATGTTCGGCTCGCCAGAAGCTGTAGCTGCTTCAAGCGGACACCCATAGGGTGAGCTACAAGTTCCGTTAAATTTCAAGTAGTTCCAACTTTCGCCACCAGATGTCACTGATACTTAGTGGTGAACTTTGGAACTTAGATAGAGCGTTCCAACGAAATCTAACCTAGAAATTTAGCTTCACACAAGTTTAGCCTGTGAAACGATCTTTACATGCTATAAATCTATGACATGGGAACCGGGTGAGTTAGCCGTGGTAGTTACGGCATGACTGCTGGCAGTCGCTCACATCCGGGAGGCGAGGAGGTTCGAATCCCCCCGCCGGCAACCTTGAAGATGGTCTTCTGTGGTTTCCCATCTTCCTTCCAGGCAAATGCCGGGGTTGGTCCCTAACTATAGGCCACAGCCGCTACCTTCCAACTCCTCGTCCTTCCATTCCAACTTCCCTCCCCAACGGTACTTGTAGCTCACCCATCGGGTGTCCGTCTCGAAGCAGCTACAAAACTGGCGAGCCGAACATGTCCTCGGACACTCCCGGCACTAAAAGCCATACGCTAAAAATAAGACATGGGACCGCTGGCTTTACTTCCCCTCCAAAGGATGGCATACTGAAGGATTTTAACGCTCTTAAAAGATCCGACGACTTCGGCCGGGTTTGAACCTGTTATCTTGGGCACAGCAGTTCAGCATGCTACCAACTACGCCACCGAAGCCGCTATACCTAGGCAGCTGAGATGGTAAATATCTCAGTGAACATATCATTACTACGCTGCATGAATTCGGTATGAAGCTATGAGCAAGACTGCTGACAGGCGATCAAAAGCACACAGAAACTAGTAAACATTTCGCATCAGGGTTTGGACATGTTCCTAGTGAGTTTATTTTGGCGTTTTGTAACAGCTCAGTCCACATTGTTGCGTAGTGGCTAGCAATCATGGCTGTCACTGTGGAGGCCCAGGTTCGATTCCTGGCTCTGCCAAGAAATAATTCTGGTCTGAGGGTTAGAATGGAGGTACACTCACTCTCGTAAGGTAAAACTGAGAAGGAGTGGGTTTGATTGCCACCTCAGCCATCCTGGAAGTGGTTTCCCATGGTTTCCCCACTTCCACTCCAGGTGAATGCCAGGATGGTTCCTAACTTCAGGCCATGGCCGCCTTCTGTGCAATTCTGATCTGAATTACAAATGCAAACACTAATACAGTCATCACATTAACACAGGTTATCAGACAAATTACTTCCACACACCCAAGTACATGGGGCTACATTACCACGACGTCGCAAAGCACCTGAATTAATCAACAACAACAACAACTGTAACAGCTAATAAAACTTCGAAACGTTTCTTCAAATCCTTAAGCAAGGAACAAGAAAGGGAGAGATGGCTTGCCGTTCCACCCCTTAAAAATGAGAATTCAGTAATAATAGTCTAATACTACTACTACTACTACTACTAATAATAATAATAGCCTTATTGGTTTTACGTCCCTTTTAACTATTCTTGCTTTTAAAGACGCCGGGATTCCAGAAATTTGCCCCGAAAGTGATCTTTAACGTGCCATTAAATCTACTGACACGGCTCACCCGCATTTGCGCACCCTCTAATGCCAACTGACTGCACCAGGATTCGATCCTGGAACATTGGGAACAGCAGGCGAGAACGTTACCACTGCGACACGCAGCCAGTAAATAATAATAATAATAATAATAATAATAATAATCAAGGAACAATTAAAAGACGGTGGAAGCAGTTTCGTTGGCTAGAAAAGTATTACCAAAATTTTCTGGGATTCGAATGAAATGAATGAATGCTTGAATGAATAAATTAATACAAGAAATATATGAATGGATCTGGAAAAGAGTGAAAATCATTTGCATTTCGAAATACTTAATCTATCTCATTAACTACCCCATCTTTTCAACCCTGAAAAACTGGTTCGATGGAGAGAGATTTGCAATGAACGAGAAGAGAAGCCCATGTTTTTTATCCCCATACTCTTAAAATAGATACCCGAATCACTGTTGTCTAAAACATTCGGTTAGTGACATGGCGACTCCATGTTTCAAATTGAGCGCCTATACCTGCGATCTAGATCCAAAAGTAATCAGGTTTGCACTGCAGAAATAAATGCATTAAGCCCCCCTTAGCGACAAACAGTTGAACTCTATTGTTTCTACCGTATTACCGATTTCTCTAGAAAATTTTACGATTTTCATGGCGGCTCGCCCCGTCTATTACAAAAGTTCGGACCACTATAAAAGTAACTGTTATGTTTGTCCCTGGCGAAATGCAAATATTATATGTCTGAAAACTCTACTATAATGAGGCTCATTATAGTACAAGTTTTCATTATGATACAGTTTCTACCACCAATCAGAGCTCAAGAAACAGTTGTGTGACCAATTAGGAGAGGATAGCATCGCACCTGCGCTCACTTCCATGGCCCCCTATTCTAAATTTCACTGCGAGGCGAGTGTCATAGTTAGGTATTCCAGGAGGCCATGGTCAAATACACGGTATTCTCTGCATCCCATGCGCTCTGTTCAGTACACAAAACTGGTGAAATCTCAACATATACAGTATTTATGAATATTTATGTTCGAACATAACATAGTTATAATTATCGTCGAACATAAACAGTCGTATGCAACTCACCTATAATGGTAATTAAGAAACTCGTATGGAAATTATAAAACTCGCTACGTTCGTTTTATAAACATACTCGTGTCTTAATTATTGCCATTATAGGCTCGTTGCATAATGTACTATTCTGTGAAGTAATTTCTATGATTCTAGTGCGCTGCAATGCCGAAGAATAAATGAAATCTTAGTGAGACTTCTTTTTCGTGTCAAAGTTTCGGGATTTTCAAACCACCCTCGAACACCGCAAGGTATCCTATATGAGGAGACTTACAAGAGAGCTGTTGTGTTCGAGTTGTCATTACATGAGAAACACTTTTGTGGTTCACCACATCATTAAGTTACGTGCTCTGTAATGGTGGAATAATTGGACTAAAGCATGCTTGTTTAGTATGAACACACGCGCATGCAATGTGCTGGTTTCCCATTTCAGACGTAAAGCGTGCCTTAACGCACTTAGCTACAGTGTTGAATGACAGAGGGAGGAAGGAGTGAGAGGCTACAATGAAGTTGGTGCCAAATCTAAATTGCAATTTTTCCTCAGCCACCATCTTGAATTTTGAAAACAATTAAGCAAGTTTTTGAAGTCAGATAAAGTACGAACTTACTACATACCCGTTTATCGCCATATAATACGAGGTTAGAGTCATACGTCATAGCAACTATTTTTTTTCTCGCGGAGAGGAGACAATACGGAAAATCTACGATATGCATTTGGAAATATAGGGCATGTACGTATGCATAGTGCCTGAAGATAAATTCTGACGTCAGGAGATGCTCGTTGGTAAGTGACAGAACACAGGCCTTTGGATAAACGTTGTTTTATTATGGTACAGACAGCAAATACACAAGACTACCTACAAAGGACAGGTCTCCACTGGTTACAGACCTTAAAAATAATCACCCAAGGTGTCTACTGTAGGTTGCCAGCAGTGGGACAGGCGCTGAATACCATTCGCTGCATGTGTATCGCTAACGTGTAACACCTCTCTCGGAAATACTGTTACGATGTCTTCTTTGTTAGCAAACCGTCGTCCACGTAGTGGCTTCTTGACTTTGGGGATTAGATCATAGTCATATGGGCTCAGATCAGGCGAATAAGGCAGGTGTGGAAGAACCTCCATTCCCACCATGTAAGCGACGCTGAACGATGGCTGCTGTGTGAGCTGTCGCGTTATCGTGTAGGATTATGGCGTCGTCCAAACGATCAGGACGTTTGGTTCGCACTGCACGGCGCAATTGGTACAACAAAAAGGAATTATAATACACTGCATTGACAGTGTGCCCCTCATGCACTGGATGACACACAAGAACACCTTGAACATCGTATGCCAGGACGACCATAACCCTATTGGGCGACGGATTTTGTCGAAACTTGTGTCTCTGTGGTAACCCCTGATGACGCCATTCACTTGACTGTCTCTTCAGTTCAGGTTCATAAGCGCGTGTCCAGTTTCATCGACTGCAATAATAGGATTCAACATGGCTTGTCCTTCCTGCTGAAACCTCTCTAGATTGATGAGACTTTTTTCGTAACGAGTCCACTTCTATACCTCCGTTTTACGCATCTGTAGGTCTTTGTGTAAAATGCGCCGTATTGTTGCCGCTGGTATTGGTGTATATTCTTGCCTTCCGCTATAGTCTAGCGCCTGTCCTTCTGATCGATCACCATTATCCGTGCATCTTTGTGCATGGAAACTGGACGCCGGGCGAAGCAAATCGGCAGTTGATACTCTACCCCGTTTGAACGTCTCCATCCACCTCGTCACTGTTCTATAGGGGTATGGCATGCACACCTAATGCATCCCGCAGCTCTGCATGGTATTGGCGTGCATTTCTACGCGGAGAACTGCGATTTTAATATACGATCGTTCTCCTGCTTGTTGACTTCCATTGTGTGACGCTCTCACTCACACACTGAACTTGGGGGCATGCTCAGACCCACACTGTTGTTTACCTACACCATCTAGTGGCATCCTACGCAAGTGCATACCGTACGTTTCCAAATTCATATCGTATATTTTCCGTGTTGTCTCCTGTTCGCGAGAAAAGAAATAGTTGCCATGACTTATGACTCGACCACCGTATTTGTTTGATTGATGAAATAATTTCGGGAGTGCTGGTGAAACATTTCGGATTGGTGTCGCTGATGTTGATTGAGGTGAGGCTACAGTAACTAACGGCAAATTTCATTAACATCAGCCTAGTCGATGAAAGTAATTTGGGACACACAGAAATACGCGCGCGTGCGGACTAAAGTCGATCTTATAACCGTGTATTTCATATGATAGGGAGTGCATTAATCGTTCAGCGAGTATGGAAGAGGTTATTCAAATAATTAAAACTCAGCAATTTTTCTAGGTTTTTGCCGTGTCTTGTGAGGGGTTTCGCCTAGGACACCAAGGTGGCTCATCAGCGGGCTCTTGGTGTCCCCACCCAGACCCCCACAGGAGTAGCGAACTGCGCGCTACCTCCCTTTTTATGAAGCGCATCTGTGCCTCTTTACTGCGAGAACTAAAAGCTAAAGCAGCCATAACCTCCCTATGACGGCTTCCAAAAATAATGCTTTTCAAAATGCATTTTCCCTCCGCACAAGACAACTTTCAATCATGAGTTAATAAAGGAAACAATTTTAAACCTTGACAATATTTACATATTTAATACATAATTTAAAATCAGACATCATGTGATTTTTACACCCAAATGTTTGAATTATAGATTGGTTTTTAGATTTTGAAACGTATTGCATCTTTAATTTCTAGTTTTTAGGTGTACAGCAAGTAACAATACCAACTGAATGTGGTATATTGGCTTTCACGGCCAATGCATTAAAACCCAGCAATTTTTCTAGGTTTATGCCGTGTCTCGGGTGGGGTTTCTCTTAGGATCACCAAGCTGGCTCATCAGCGGGCTCTTGGTGTTCGTGCCTGGAACCCACAGGAGTAGCGAACTGTGCACTTCCTCCTTTAGCGCACCTGCGCTTCTTTACTGCGAGAGCTAAATGCTCAAGCAGCATTTCACCTCCCTATAAAGGCTTCCAAAAAGAGGGGGGCAGTGCACAGTTCTCTACTCCTGTGGGGTCCGGGCACGGATACCAAGAGCCCACTGATGAGCCAGCTTGGTGATCCCAAGCGAAACCCCACCCGAGACACGGCAATAACCTAGAAAAATTGCTGGGTTTTAACCAACTGAATAGTTTACGTTTAACGCATAAACATGAAATTTAACACAAAGTAATGTTTTACGACATAAATAGAATAAAAACACCAGGGTGCAAATGGACCAGAGAAATTAGAAAGGATCCGCAGAAAGATTGGCCTTGCCCAAAGTTAAATAATTGTCATGTATAACAGACATAATTTACATAATTATTATCAATGCTTAAAATAGCATCATATTGCTAACATGCTTTATTTTACGGATTAAAAATGTATTAGTATGCCTCGTTGCGTAGTGGTTAGCATTCTTGCCTGGCACCGCAGAGGCCCAGGTTCAATTCCCGGCTTTGACAAAAAGAATC
This sequence comes from Meconema thalassinum, assembly GCA_946902985.2. Classification (NCBI taxonomy): domain Eukaryota; kingdom Metazoa; phylum Arthropoda; class Insecta; order Orthoptera; family Tettigoniidae; genus Meconema; species Meconema thalassinum. The sequence goes on from OX336393.1 coordinate 228,226,355, forward strand.
TTGTCTGAGGGATGGAACGAGGTAATCTCAGCCTCGTGAGGCAAAATTGAGAATAAATAGGTTAGATTCCTACCTCAGCCATCCTGGAAGTGGCTTTCCGTGGATTGCCAGTTCTACTCAAGGCAAATGTAGGGACATTACCTAACTAAAGATCACGGTCACTTCCTACCAAAATCCGACTTTATTTACAAATACATGCACTACTATAGACATCATAATGACACAGGTTATCAAACAAATTCTACTTACACCCAAGTACACGGCGCTACATGGCCGCGATGTCACAAAGCCACTTAAGATTCAATAACAAATTATTTTACGTATTTGTAATTTGATGGGATCTGTATTGAACAGCGACTATATTTTGATTGGGATGCGATTATTTTTGACAGACCAGTTCGCGTCAGAATGTTGTTAGTGGAAAAGTATTTTTAGCCTACTTCTAACATTTTGCAAAAATGAGGAAGAAGTAGACTTATGAGATCGATCCGGGCAAATGTGTGTCTGTCTGTCTGTCCTTCTGTCTGTCTGTCTGTCTGTCTGTCTGTGTGTCCGCCCCCCCCCCTATCAACACTAAACGGCTGCAGCTATCGAAACAAAATTTGGTGTGAATAAAGATCTATAGCTGAATATCTCAATGCCGTATTAAAAATTGATGTCAGTGCTACCAACTATTTGAGCTCCATGTTGGATATCTTGGAAGGTATGCATGGGAGCTATTTCAAAATTGGCACACGTATAGATAATAATATTTCAATTTAATTTCCAGGAGGCCATATATGATAGTGTTGCCAAAATGATTCTAAGTCTGCTGATAGGTCCATTTTTTTAATGCATATAACTTCTACACTATCAATTGGAATTCAACCAAATTTCGTATGTGCTATGTGTACCATAACAAATATGACTATGCTTATTCTTAAGAGCAGCCAGGGCTGCCAACTGTAGATAAATGTTGTCTATATTTTTTTAAACCCAAATATTAATATATCAGAAAGTATGTAAGCCAACAGCTTTAAAATTTGCACACTTATAATACCTAACATTCTAGATTAATTGGGAGAAACTAATATACGTCAGTGCTGCCAACATGACTCTAAGCCTGCTATAGGTCCAATTTTAAAATACATGTAACTTCTATACTAACAAATGGATTTCATCCAAAATTGGCACAACAAGAGATCATAATATTTCAGATTATTTCTGACCAACGCTTGCATGACATTGTTGCCAACATGATTTTACGCGCGCTGATAGATCCAATGTCTAACTGCATGTAACGTTCATGCTATCCATTGGACTTCAACCAAATATTATATTCTGTACCTTAAGAGATGGACCTAACAATATATTCAGTCACCAGGGCTGCCAACTGTAGTGCTCTATTAGGCTGCAGGTATATTTCGAACTAATTTGAAATTTCGATATTACACATTTAATTTCGCTATTTTTCTAGATAGGTCTATATAGATTGGCATGAATCTTAAATTTTAAGAAAAGTAGGCTCTTGAGTTCGTCACGGAACTTCTTGTTCCTTCTGAGACCTCTTTAATAATATGCAAGTTAGTGCACATGGCAACGGAAGTCGGAGTATAATAATTCCCCCGTTTTCTTTCTATTCCCGCACTTATTTTCTTACGATGCCATATAAAGGGGTAAAGGTTTTGAAGGAATAAAGAAATGTTCCAACACCTCACAGGCTGATTTACGGCCAAACTCCTCCCCTCACTTCTCCTCACAATATGGGATCAATTTATAGCCACTTGCAAGTGACACCCTGGGTTCCTATAACGGCTCGGCCCGACTAGACTGTGGCACAATATAATTGATCGGCCATTGCCCGTGCTCTAGTTGAATTATTATGGCCACTAGAAGTGGGAATAACCAGGCGTTCAGGAGGGCTTGCCATTTCGAGCATTAACTCAGCTGGGCACACACAGGTGCTCACATCTTGTAGGACTTGGGTTGGTGATCACAGGAAACATTTTGATAGGTAGTTTTTACGCAATATTGATTCGTCTGTGATAGTATGACCAGTGTGGCGTTCGAGGAATTCACTTAATTTAGGATTGCTTAGTTTTCCTAGTGGAATATTAGAACTAGCAAACACTTCACATAATTCTTTTTAAAAGGAAGATGACTTGTTATTTGATGTCGATGCAGTTTCTTTTAATAGTAATTGAGACAATTTCCTCTTTTCCACATTTTCAAGAGTTCGCAAATGTTTATCGCGCCCGACATGTTGTTGCACAGTGAACCGTTTATCTGCAGCGGTTTTAATTTCGCACACTTCACAGAACAAAATAGTTCCATCAGTTGAGAATATGTTTTCACCGAAATCTGACACATACTGTTTTAAACGGCTTGTAGTTGACTGTTTTTGTTTTGGCATTTCAATTGCACTGCACAACAAAACGTCACACACCTACAACACAAACACACCTTGAAAGTCCTCTAGTTGCCGGGTAACTGAGTGAACGATCAGATGCCAAAGCCAGCCAGAGCTGCACCAGAGCTGTCAACGCATCTATAGTTCATCTACTGTAAGTTTGCACTTTTTTGACAGCTAGGGTTGCCAACCTTCATAAGGAAAGACTCAATTTATAACCTGTCGTCCATAACAAATAAATACATGTTTTTTCACATGTAAGTTTTTTCAGGTTATTTTTTCGCTTGTTCCAGTAATTGTTAATATATTGGCAACATATTCTGTCGGCCAGACTGAAAAGTTGCATTATCAAACTGAACTACCACGTGCTCGTGGGATGGGGGTGCGGTTGGTAATGGACGCTTTACTGTGTTCATCCGCCTGAGAAAATAACGGGTTAATTATATTAAATAATAATAATAATTATAATTGATAATATTGCGCAAAGTCGTCTGAAAGTATTACTTCCATATGAACGCGTGTTCACTTTTCAGATAAATATATAGTGATTATCCTAAATGTTGAGTAAATAATTATGTAGCCTGAGATGTCTACAGGTCGGACATTTTTCTTTTGAGTATCGAGTCGGAAGCCGATACGGAATTTCTTGTTCAAGATATTTATTTTATTTCTCTCTTTTTGATGGTAAAAGAAAAGGCAGCAGAACTATTGATTTCCCCAAGGGCATTGGCCTGGTGAATAATTTTCATATGGCATGATTTGTGCAAAAAGTAGGCCTAACATATGAGTTGTTGTGTAGGCCTAAAAGTTAACTTACATAGTGAAATGTTTCGTACGTTTTATTTTAATATCAATCCAACAGGTCAAGTAATGATCGAATCCTCTTAAGGACATCTTACACCATACCTTAGTAAGCATTTTCCTCGAGCTGTGAAATGATGGGCCTAAAATAATTCCACTCTCACATTTAAGTTATCAGCTGCTGTTTCATAGCCCAGGTCTTGGTCATAGAGCGTCCAATGATGAAATATTCTGTCAGCGAGCCGTCGGCGTCGGTGTGCTTTAGGTGTGCTGTTGGAACTATTATTTGATAAATGTCACAAAGAAATACAAGTTACCTTTAAAAAGGGCAATGAATTGATATTGCGAGATGAATGTAGGTTTAGGCAACTCATAACAGCTGTTGACACCTTGAAGGAATACAGCAGCCATTGCTGGCTGCCACGTGGGTGATGGCTCATTGGCTAGATTGCACGTGGTAGAGGCGGATTGATATGTTATGTAGGAGTGTTTGTTCCTGCGAGAACTGTCAAAAAAGTGCAAACTTACAGTAGATGAACTATAATAAAGATTAACTCGACACAAACTATATGGCGCTGAGAGGATTAACCCGTATCTTTTCTCAGAATGACGCAATACTCACGTGAACGTGAAGAAATCGGTGACGCAAACTGTACACACCAATGCATCATGGTCAAGAAAAATTAAATCAGCCGCGGAGATAAGAAACGGTTAATGAAAACACATGAGCACTGCAGAACTACTGTATTACCCTTTTACGAATTGATTGCCGGCGGTCGAGATGGGAACTATTCTTTGTTTACTTGTGTCACACGTCACTCTGCTTCGTTGACAGGTACAGTTGCGCGAGTAGGATATGACTCAGCTTCAGTGGCCTCAGTCATCGTTTAACTGTCCGTGGTGACATGAGCTCCTGTGACGCTTATCTGCGCTTCTAAGACAGGTAACGCGCGCAATGCAGCTTGACTTATGTGCAGACTGCACTCTGTGTCCTCCGTTTTAACCCGCGGGGCTCCTCCTACATTAATCAACAAACGCTGGCGCAACCACGCACAGCGGCAATCAAATCTTAAATGGGTAATATATATGGGTTAGTCCAAGAATGTTAACGCTGACATGTTTAGAAATACAGATACTAAAAACATAATCATAAAATGAGCATTTAACCATATTCATTAAAGAACAAGTAGTTCCGTGAACAACTATACAGCCTATTTTCATATATCCTACTTATGTTAACTGCCACTTTCAATAGACTATACAAAATTTCAGTTTGATTGCTGTAATAGATTCGTAGATATTGAGAACCGACTAAATATTTCGGATGGTCTCCATGTTGGATTTTATATATGTAGGTCCTAGAGTTATGTACTGTTACATGAAGATTATTGTTTACGTATAGCATTCAAACTTCAGTCGCATGATTAGGACACAAGAAGTAACAAGGATTCTTTAAAATTTCGTACAGCTGCCATCTTGTGGTTATGGAAACAATTGAAATAAATTAGATGTCAGTGGATTAACATTCGTATAAGGATTTACTGTACCAAGTTTCACTGCACTCGGATGGTTAAATTGCGAGAAACGTCGATGTGAATATATATACTTCGCGTCACCGCCATGTTGGATTTGTGATCACCAAGCTATTTCAAGTCCTATAGGTGAACTAAGTTCATAGCCCCAATGAACTTAAAAAAAATCAGTTTGAATGCTATAATAGATTCGTAGATATTCAGAGCCGTCTAAATATTTCAGATGGTCGCCATGTTGGATTGTTGAATGTATAGGCCATGGAGTCATGTACTATTAAAGGAAAATTATTGCATAGGCTCATTATTCAAACTTTCACTTCGATCGCATGATTACGACACAAGAAATAAATATGCATATTAAGGCTTTCACGGCCCGGATTATTATATAAACAATTCATGCTTTTGGGCTAATGCCGTGTGTATTTTTAATTTAAACCATACGTTTCGGAGAAACCTTGCCTCCTTTTTCAATGGAAATAAACAATGTGGCCAAAGAAAGTATATCAATGAGATTACAAAAAATATAGATAAATTCCTCTGTTCGTCACCAGAGAGCAGCTGCCAGAAATTACTGTATGGACCATGGTGGAACGGCGGACAAAGTAGTAAGTAACCAGAAGGTAAAGGGGGCGGTGTGAAAATATAGAAACTCCTCGAAGAATGAGGAATTTATCTATATTTTTTGTAATCTCATTGATATACTTTCTTTGGCCACATTGTTTATTTCCATTGAAAAAGGAGGCAAGGTTTCTCCGAAACGTATGGTTTAAATTAAAAATACACACGGCATTAGCCCAAAAGCATGAATTGTTTATATAAGAAATAAATACTTAATTTTAAAATTCGCACAGTCGCCATCTTGAGGTTATGTAAACAAGTGAACTAAATTAGATGCCAGTGCATTACAATGTGTATAAACATTTCCTGTACCAGATTTCATTGCGTTAGGAACATTAAATTGCGAAAATTTTCAAATTCGCTTGGCCGCCATGTTCGTTTTGTAGTTAACCGGTTTTTGAACGTCTGTTAGATGAACATCCAGTAGTGCCCTTTATCTCCGTACAAAATTTCAGTTTTTTTTGTCGTGTGGCCTCCTCAGAGGCCGAGTGCAGGTCTTTCTATTTGACGCCCGTGGGCGACCTGCGCGATAGTTTAAGAGATATAGAATGCCGGTGAAATATTTCGTACATCCGCCATCTTGTGGTTATGTAAACAATTGAACGATGTTAGATGTCGGTGCATTACAATGTGTATAAACATATGCTGTACCAAGTTTCATTGCGTTTGGTTGGTTAAATCGCGAGAAACGTCTATTTAAAAGTCGCAAATTCGCCTGCCCTCCATGTTGGTTTTGTAGTTACCAGTTTTTCAAAAGTCACATAGGTGAACTTCTAGTAGTTCCCTCTATCACCGTAAAAAAATTCCAGGGTGATATCGGGAATAGTTTCGGAGATATTGAATGCTGGTGAAATATTTCGCACAGCCGCCATGTTGGATTGGTGAGACGTAACAAAATTTGAAGGGCACGGTCGGGGCCGTCCGGAATGGTGCTATGAACTTATCGAGTTTCATTGAAATCGCTCCAGCCATTTAGAGGTTATTAGGGGGGGTCACACAAAAATCCTCTCTCTCTCACCCACACCCACACACACACACACACACACACACACACACACATAAGGTGATGTCATAAGCCTATTTTTTCAAAATTGAAAATAGGCTAAAAATGACATATAAACGTATAACACACGAAAAATGACCTAAAATGCACCTAAATGTTAGAAAATGATTTTATGCTGGAAAATGTAGAAAAAATGCATTTTGATGACTTTTAAAAACCCCATATATCTAACATATTTATTGTAGAACACCCTTAATTACCACTAAACATCGTCTCCGTGTAGTCAGAAAAAAGATGTTTTTTCATCAAAATCTGGACCCTAGTCTTCACATTAACACAGGTGTGTGTAGGATTTGTCTGATAACCTAAGTATATGGGGCTACATGACTACGATGTCCAAGCCCCTCAAATGAAATAACAATAAATCTCATAACTGAGCATTTATTTATACTTAGCTTGGAGGCTCGCTCCTGGCCGTGGTAAGGGATTATTGAAAGGCGACAAAATTCACAACATGTCATCGTTGTTGGCATGTTAAAGAACCCATTTGAATTCAGTAGGCCGTGTTCATAATGGAAAAATTAATCTCGGGATTTTCCGCCAACACAAAAAAGTTCCTCCTTTCTCTACTCTAAAGCGCTGTAGCGTTACAAGGAACAACAAAATGGAATGGGCCGGTTGCTCTTTAATAAGCAAATGTTAACTGACCCTTCTATGCCATTATTTTCTCTTTAAAACTAGGTTTATGTTTTCGTCCGTCCGTATAGGTCAGTGATCTTCAGGATTGTCTCTTGTTCGTCCTGGCACGACACGTGCACAGTGATCTCGCTTAGCCTCGTGGCGTGCCAGAATCGCAGTGCCTGTAATTAAATGTCATTGGTGAAGAACCGTAATACTCGAACACATCAAATGAATGTTGCTGATGATTCAATTTAGGGGTTTGGGACATCTTAATCATCAACTCCTTTTACTTGGGTATGTGTTGTATTTGTCTGATAACCTATGTATCTGTGATGAATAGGGCTCGGATTTTTAGGTGCTAAAAATCGGGAAAATATTTATTTTTTATGTATTATAATACCTGAAATATGTGACAAAAAAGTAAAAATATTAATGTGAATATAAACAATATTCAGTACTCACGAATGCAAGTTATGCTATGTCTCACTGACTGCTGAAGCATTACAATACACAACGAGATACATTTTCAGGTTGTCCATCACAAATGACGGACGATTATGGCGAAACACTTCTTCTGAAGGTGCGAAACTGCGGCAATACAGTATGTTTCTTGCCCTTGAGAGGTTGTGTAACTTGAGATCGCAGTTCAGCCATGATTGCTTTTCCACATGGTTGGCAGAACAGAACGCCCCCATCAGAAGTAAAATTATCCTTCAATTCTGCAACATACTTCTGCAGACGATAACTTGTTTTTACTTTAGTCATTGTAGAACTGCCTTACACTTCACAGTGCCAGATATGAACTGCATGTGAGTGACACTGGTTCCTGGTAGCTGGGGGAGGAGAGGTCTAGCACGTGGTGCAATATGGCTATGGACAAGGAAATGCCCGGCTTCCACAGTGAGTGGCACGGGGCGACAAGTTAAGAATAGCACATTTGCAAGCTGACATACGCTCTGCATGAAGATTAGATAGCTCACAGGTTCTTCCCCGTTGAAGTAACACAGAACAAAAATGCAATGAACTGAAAGATCTAACATACTGAATTTAAGAAATGTAAATATTATGTCTTTTTATGTGCTAATAAGTAAAAAGTAGGAATTCATGTATTTATAGAAAAATGCTTAAAATATGTATTTACATTAAAATATATGTATTTACCTGAAAGTCCGAGCCCTGGTGATGACTGTGTTAGTGATGTGTATAACTGTAATCATTAAGGACAAAGATAGGGTAGGTGCCCTGGGACTTGAAATAAGGTACTGGAGGGAGTGTGACAATAAACACACTCAGTGTCGAGTATCTGCCATCCCATCTCCGTACTTGCTGCAGAGCTCCAACTCGGTCATGGTGAACAATTTAATGTACCCGGTTACATAAAATGAGCATCCGTACTATGTAAGAGTCCACATTATGGTGACCAGCATTCTTGGCTGTCACCACGAAGGTCCAGTCAGTGGGCTGGAACGGTGTCTAGTCAGCCTCATGAGACTAATTTTCCCACTTCGACTCCAGGCGAATGCCAAGATGGTACTAAAATTAAGGCAACTGCCACCTTTTATCCAAATTCTAGCCCCTGTTAAAATTCACACACTAATAAAGCCATCGCAATTTATTTATTTATTTATCGTATGATGAAAGGAGGAATATGTACAAAAATATATACAACAAGATACACATGATCTCATGTTTGTAAAATTAGAGTTCAATTTTAAGTTGTTGAATCCAATCGATGGCTTCTTGATTAAGCTGGTGGAGTTCTTGTATTGTCCCTTTAAATGCTCTGAATTCTCCTCAGTCACATTCAGGGGAGGACTTCCAGCCCCATTGATTCAGTATCGCTGCACACCTGCCTTGGCCCGTTCTTATCCGGTTCAGTGTGCTCCATTGACGTCGAGGTAAACAAAAACCTGCAGGTCGTTCCCAAGGAGTCACAATTAGATGGTGATGTGTCAGGGAAGTTTGTTCCTGCCATTGATTGTTCCAGGCATCTAGAATGTTGAAGTGATTATCCTGCAGGTTGACTGCTGTTCGCCATGATGGTTGTCTGGACTTCAGTCGCTGCGGTAAAGGTACTGCGAGCTCAGAGTGTATTGGCAGCGATGGGTTGTTTTCAATTCTCTTCCATGTGTTCAGCAATGATTGAAGTCTTCTCAGGGGTGGAGGTGGAATGTTACTTAGAACCGGAAGCCAATGTGTGTTTGTGGGTCGCATGCATCCTGTAATGAGGCGCATTGCTTGATTGAGTTGTGTGTCAATAATTTTGGTGTGGGCACTGTTAAGCCAGGTAGAGCAGCAATATTCTGCAACTGAGTATGTAAGAGCTAGGGCTGTGGATCTCAGAACTGTTGCCATTGCAATGACAGAGGCTATCAGACATATTCCCTACACACACATACACACACCTAACTACACGGGATCACATGACCACGATGCCGCAAAGCCTCTTAATGAATATTCAGCAACAACATAGTGAAGCTTTAATTAGCCTGTCTCAAATTAATACTTTAAATAATGAATTGTTTTCGTTGCCCTTATTGGCAATTATAGGTTTAATATGTACTTAAGAAAGTGCATTATAAATCAATCCCTATATCCATGGGTGATACGAGGGAAATTGCTCAAAGCAAAGTCAAAATTTGGAAATTTGATTAGAATTAATATTGATTAGGATGTTGAAAATTTGATAAAAATGAGTACCGATACTGATCAGAATTTTGAGAATATGATAAAATTAGTATTGATTATAATTTTGAAAATTTGATAAAATAGTGTTGATCAGAATTTTAAAAATTTGATTAATTAGAATTTTGAAAATTTGATAAAAATACAGCAGTAGCCTATTAATTAGAAATTTGAAAATTTCATGAAAAAAAGGAAATATTGATAAGAATTTTGAAAATTTGATAAAATAGTAGTCTATTGATAAGACTTTTTAAAATTTGATTGATTAGAATTTTGAAAATTTGTTAAAAATAGTATTGATTAGAAATTTCAAAATTTGATAAAAAATACTGTGGTATTGATAAGAATTTTGAAAATTTGATAAAAATACTGAAGTATTGATTAGAATTTGTAAAATTTTATAAAAATAGTAGCCTGTTGATTAGAATTTGAATATTTGATGCAAAAGTTTTGATAAAAATTTAGAAAATTTTATTGATTAAAATTTTGAAAATTGGATATTGTACTGATTAGAATGTAAAAATTTGATAAAATAGTATTGATTAGAATTTAAAAAAAATTGATAAAATAGTATTGATTAAAATTTTGAAAATTTGATAAAAAAATATAGTAATGATTAGGACTTTGAAAATTTGATAAAGATGGTATTCATTAGAACTTTGAAAATGTGATAAAATATAATAGACTATTGATAACAATGTTGAAAATTTTATAATCAAAGCACTGGAACTGTTGATTAGGATTTTGAAAATTTGATAATAATCGTATTCTTTAGAAGTTTGAAAATTTGATAAAAATAATAGACTATTGATTAGGATTTTAAAAATATAGAAATTTGTTTCTTTGTTTTTTTCTCGGAAATGTGTATACAGTAATACCCTAATTGTTGTATAAGATATATGAGAAGTATAATCATACAATTATTATTTCTTTTGCTCTTTAAGCTTTATCTCTACCTTAAACTCAGCTGACTTTTGTACACAGGAACTCCATAATGGTTTGGGCTTTGAACGAGTCTCACGATAACATCTTGAGGGTTCCCGTGGGAAGTCCAGGAAAGACTCGATAGAAACAAATAATAAAAATCATCACAATTTTCCTGTGACGTTACCGGAATATTCTTCCTTATCGAGGTTCCTCTAGATAACACAGTTCCAGTGCTTTGATTTATAACACCATTCTGTGGAATATAAATAATAGATAGGGGGTTGAAGGCTCTCACAAATTGTTCGGCAAAGTGAATGGGGTTAGGACGAGGGGGAGGGAGAGAAGCGATCATAGGGGAAGCAGGGGATAGGGAGTGCGTCCCATTAAATGCAGGAGTAAGGGTTGTATTTTCTGGATGTCATGTTTCTTTTCTTAAAAATATTTTCCCGTATTTTAAATTACCCAATGGTAACTTTTATGTGGGACATAAAACACAAGGACTTGCAGGGTAGAATTGATTTTATAAGGGAGAATATCTAACAAGGGACGCTTGGAATATTAGGGGAAGACACACACAGGGACACATGATGAACATAGGTGGACTTAAATATGAATCTGGATTTAAATAAACAGTAAAAGCAGAGCAAGCTGGTAGTTTTACTTGAACGTTAGTTTCACGATCATGAATCACGGGACCTCGTTTCTACGTGGAATGCGAATTACTGGCCATGACATTTCATCTTGGATATCAATCCCTGCAGAGAACCGCCTGATTTCAGTTTACCGAGAAAGGTATGGACATCATTGAAAGGGTTCGCACAAATCACGGACGATATCATTTCTGGCTGCACAAGTGGGGGAAAACTCAAAGCCCATTCTGCGACTGTGCTAATGTACCTCAGACCATTCAGAATGTTGCCATCGGGTGTCCAAGGAGAAATGAAGGAACCATCTAAGACCAACACCGTGCCACCGATGATGCTGTCAACTGGCTGAATACCCTTGACATAGTGCTGTTAACTGTCTAAACTGTTACGGTACCTACAATCTACTCTGCAAATATTGTATATATTTTTTAACCTTTTTGATATCTGCTTGTTTAAAATTCGTTGTCGCAATTTATCCTCATTTAGCCATACGAAATAAATAAATAAATACATAAATTTAAAATTACGAGCCTTACAGTAGTCGCATATGATGTGTAACATCTGACATAGAACAAACTTCACGTGAAATTGTTGATACACAGGTATTTTATACTATTATTGGCACAAATATTAATCTATTGTAAAAGGGAGTGTTTTACAGATATTGTAGTTTATAATACGGAACTCATTTTATTAGATGATTTGTAGCTTCCACCAGCACTAGCCTAAATAAAGAATACGATATGTATCAACTAGATTAATAGACGCGACACCGCTCATAACTTTAAATTCCGTATAAACAGGTCTTCTTGATTCACAGACCAACACGTAATTTCATATGGATTCTGTTAAAATGAGTCATATTGATATGATAAATAACGTTTAAAACGATAATCTGGTAGCAAAAATATCTACCCCGTCCGGGATTCGAACCCGAGATCTCTAGATTCACAGTCATAGGCGCTAACCCCACGGTTATTTCGACTACGCAAATATTGTGCACAAGATGCTGACTTATTTCCACGTTCCAATAATACTGCATTACGGAATTAAGTTTCATTTATATTTTGCTTGTTTCGATAATGTTTCTGCGTGAAATTGAGTTTAACATGCCTTATGAATAAGCCCTCTTGTGAGTAAAGAGAATGTATTCAGCAATAGTTCATGAAGGCTTGCTCAATTCTCGTATAACCACAATGATTATATTATATTGACGACTGCATTACCGTTACGTGGGTTAATATTTGAATAGTCATTGTGCAGAAACATAATACCGGCAATGCCGACTACTTACAAAGTTTGATATTAAGGCATTTTACCATTTAAATACTGATACGAAGACTTCGAACATGTACCATGTGCTTTGTTTCAATCACTTGACACCAGAGTTCGCATGAACGTTTACCGTTCAGTATGTCATATACATTCCACATGGCCGAGAGTACGTCATGGTATCAATTTCCGACACCGCGCGCTCATTGTTTCTCTTACCACTGCCAGCTGGATCTTACCACTGCCAGCTTCGATCGATCGAGTTGACAGTGCGTCTTACACTTCCGTTCGATCCATCACTGCCAGCTAGCACACTTCCGTTCAAGCACACTTCCGTTCCATTGAACGGAAGTGTGCCAGCTGGTGCCACCTCGATCGTTCCGATCCACTTCCGTCCCATTTTTCAAAATCACTCCCACAAAAATATCCAGCAACCGAGTGGAAAGATGTTTCACATCAATAAATAAATAAATAAATAAATAAATAAATAAATAAATAAATAAATAAATAAATAAATCTCGTGTACTTAGGAAGGTGTTCAATTGGTCTAATAACCTGTGTTTCTGCGGTAACTATAGTAGTGGGTGTAAGTAATTGTGAGGGTCAGGGATAGGGTAGGTGGCCCTGAACTTGAAATGAGGTACTATACCGGTATTTGCCTGGAGGGAGTGTGGAAAACCTGGTGAATACTACACTCGGGATGGCCACTGTCAATGCTGGGATTCGAACCTCCCATCTTTGGACTTGGTGCAGTTCCCCATCGTGGTCATAGTGAAAGATTTAACGCGTACGGCTACGTCGCGGGGGCTCTTCAAAATTGACACCGTTCCAGATCCTCAAATCAGAATTAAATATCTTAACAGAGCCGGTAATCGAACCCGGGCCCCGAGGTGTTAGCCAACAATGCTAACTATTACAATATGAGGCATTCAGACTCACTATTATTTACTACTTAAAATAGAAAGAAGTGTGAACTAAGATAATGAAATGACGTCTGCATTTAACGATGGTGTCTAGTGATAGCCTTTACGCCAAACATGCACGCGAGTGAGGAGCTCCGATAGCAAATTCGAGCAGTGTTGTCATGTCTAGTTATTATTGTGTTGGAAGCCATTTTTCAGTGCTGCCTTAGTATTCAAAATGTAATGCTTTTCAGTCGGTCAACATGATTGTACCCAACTGTAATGGGAGTTTCCCTAATACTGAAAAAAAAATGAGATTTTTTCTACTTATTATATATTAGAGGAAATTTCCTCATTTTCAACTATGTCTACTTTTATTTTTCAGAAGTTTTAAGAAACGTAGCAAGTCTCCTTACTTTCTGAAATGTTCCTAAATGTGGTTTAAACATGGATGAGTTTTAGACCTGGGGGTCTATCTATGATTAGCGTGGACAAAAGACCCACACGGATATCCTGTGGTTATCATGGCAACAAGTGTTCGTCATTTACACCTATACATTCTAATTAAGCTAGGTGTTGCTAAGGAGAACATCTTACTTACTATTGAACCGGCTATGCCAAGAAATTTAATTCTGGCCTGAGAGCTGGAACGGGGTACACAGCTTCGTGAGGAAAAACTGAGAAGAGATGGGTTCGATTCCTACCTCAGCCATCCTGGAAGTGGTTTTCCCACTTTTACTCCAGGAAATTACCGGGATGGTTCCTAACTGAAGGCCTAGCCACCTCCTTCTCAAACCTCACCTGAATTACAAATACACATACTACAGACAGCATATTAACACAGGTTATTGGACTAATTCTATATAAACACACACCCTTGTACATGCGGCTAAATGACCATAATGTCCGAGCACCTCAAATAAAACAACTACTACCACCCCCACCCCCCGCCCGACCCCCCTCGCCTGTAAAATTTGAGAATACAATTGTATGGGCGACAAGATTATGAACACATTACAAATTACATAATTTTAGACGTTTTGGTATGAATTGTGGGTTATATTTCCGTGTGTAGGACTACTTAGGAAAATCTACTTTTAGGTTATAGCCCGGATTTCTGCAAAATATTTCGCCATGCAGATATAGTCTGCATGACTGTGCGGATAGCGGATGAGCTGCGGATAAAGTTTGGAGTAAATTTGCGGATAGTTTTTAGAATACATCCGAGCTTGTTGAATATCATTAGACTATTAGGACCCGGATGTTTATGACATAGGCCTATCATATTTTTCTGTTATGTTTATTTCATGACAAATGTAAGATGATGATTTATGCTAATCTTATTCAAATTATGTCATTAAGCATATTTAAAACTCTGAACTGAAAAGATTTGTTGGATAGCGGATAAGCAGCGGATAATATTTGGAGTAAATTTGCGGTAAAGTTGCGGCTGTATCTATATCATTCATTTTAAACACAGCACATGACATACAAAGCCTAAGGCAACGACTTTCTCCTCAAATGCCCAAATGTTTTGATACTCTATGCTTTATCTAGTTAAAATATTATTGTAATGACAGTAGATTGGGATAACAAACGTGGGGATGCGGATAACGTTTTGTGTATCCGCGCAGAGCTCTAGTTATAGGACAAAATTATCTTTTGAAATGTTGTGTTTTTTCTATTTTGTTTTAAGTATAGGTTCTATTTTTGTTTGTTTTGTCCAGTAGATCAAGGAGATCCAATACATATATTTGATTTTATAAGATATGACCCCTTTCACAAGAAAATTCTCTAAAATATGACTGAATATCCAGCTATCAGTATCTTTAATAGTATGGTTGGTTGGTACCTCAGTTTAGGGGAGCGACAACGCGGTCATGAAGCCCCGTGTACTTTGGGTGTGTGTAGAATCTGTCTGATAACCGGCGTTAATTGTGATGACTGTATTAGTGTGTATATCTGTTTCCAATTCATGAAAGGACTGCAGACATTGAATTTTTTTCAAGTAGTTCCTAATGTTGCCGCCAAACGCCACCGTCAGCGAATACTAGTTCAGAACCTGGTTACCAGACGCCACTGCATTCGGCTCCTGGCGACGAACGTCGGAACCTAAGAGCGTTAGTCAAATGTTTAACCTAACCTGATTTAGCTTTACACAGGTGTAATTAGTGGAAGGTTCTTTAACATGCCATAAATCTATGACATGGGACCGCCGGCTTTACTTCCCCTCCAAAGGAAGGCATACTGAGGGATTTTTAACGCTCTTAAAAATCCGACGACTTCGGCCGGGTTTGAACCCGCGATCTTGGGCATAGAAGCTCAGCATGCTACCGACTACCCCACCGAAGCCGCTCTTTGATAGTATACTAACTTGTATATTCTCCTCATGATACTACAAAGGGTTTGGCCACCTTCTTTGTTGTTGGGCCAACGAGGGTTGCCAACCCTGGATGCAAGCGTGTTCCCATTTCCTGCAGTTTGCTCGTCGATTGCTCACTCCGGGGAACAGTTCTCTTGAGGGACCACGATTTGCATTCAGCGTGAGTTACAGGTGAGAGTAATTGCACCTATCACTAATAATAATGGCGGTAATGGGATTTCCAGAGTCGTACATCTCGTGCGCTGTTCTCGAGAATCGATAGCACAGACCATGCACTGTTAGATACCCTGCTCTTAACTGTGTATCGCCTCCTTGGTCTAGTGCTAGGAAACTTCAGTGCATTTCGATGCGAGCCACCATGAGATAATAATACTAATTATTATTATTATTGATGTTGCGATCCCTAACAGCAAGAATCTCCAGTCGAAACACACAGAGAAGATCAGCAAATATAGCTAGTTGGTTGACCCTATCAAAAGGCAATGCCATGTAGAACGAGTCAAGACCATACCTATCATTGTCTCAAGTACGGACGTGATCCCAAGAACATTGCTCGAAGGCCTTAAAGAACTGGATCTGGATATGCAACTGTACAAACTAATGCAGAATTCTTTCAACAACCCGAATCGTCTGGAAGTTCATGCGTAGAAACATTCCAGCTTAGAAGTGGCTGTTTCAGTAACTATACTTTTGTTCCCTGAAGCCCGTATTCATTGGTTATGTTATGATGTACCAGCAATGTGTTATATGTACTGTATAATAATAAAATATAAATAAGGACCAAGCTCTGTGCACTAAGAACTATGAGCGCCACATTCTCGGGAAGGATACATCGGGCAAATGCCGTCTGTGCAATAAATCTACTGAATCCATCCAGCACATCACAGGAGGATGCCAAACGCTTATCCAAAAGAATACTTGGAGCGGCATAACAACGCAGCGAAAGTAGTCCTTCAAACCTTTGCGCGGCGATACGGTTTTGTTGAGAAATAATTCTAGGTTGGCTGAGGTGGGAATCGAATCCATATCTTCTCAGTTTTGCCCCACGAGTTCCAACCCACAGAACAGAATTAAAAACACAAGGCAGCTATGTTTAAAGCGAACAGCAATGTAAGGGGATCATTAAGGAATTGAATATTATAACCTGTCATAGCAGTCTTCCATTATTATTTCAACTGTTCGGGTTTGCACCGTGTTACGAAATATTCATTTTAGACTTTTCAATCTTATTATGAAGACCCAAAGACATGAGAGGATTATTTATATTCTTCTTGTGCCATATTCTCATTGGCTATCATCAGGGTGATTTATTGCTTATTTATAGCGGCTCGGAGTAATGCAGGTGTGGTAATTCCATACCATTCAAGTAGGTTTTGAATTTGAATTTTGAGGTTGGTTGGTTCTTACGTTTAGGGGCTGCAACAACGCGGTCATGTGGCCCCGTGTACTTTGGGTGTGTGTAGAATCTGTCTGATAACCGGTGTTAATTTTGATGACTGTATTAGTGTGTGTTATCTGTTTTTTTAGCCTACTTTCGATTTTTGCAAAAAATGAAAGTAGACTTATGAGATCAACACAGGGCGAAAAAAGTGTGTCTGTCTGTGTGTGTGTATGTGTGTGTGTGAGTCTGTGTGTGTGTATGTGTGTGTGTGAGTCTGTGTGTGTGTGTGTCTGTGTGTGTGTGAGTGTGTGTAGTCTGAATGTCTGTCCCCCCCCCCCTATCAATTCGAACACGGTGAATGCGAATTGAACGAAATTTGGTACAAAGGTAGCACTAGCAAAGGACACCTCAGTGTCTTGTTTTATATCGCCGCCATCTTGACGGAAACGTAATGGCGGCCACACAAATGTTCAAAGCTTAAATCAAATTACGACTAACCTAATCATCCGATCTCTACCAAATTTTGCAACAACATACCTTTTTGGGGGGAGCATCCTTTGACCAAACTAATAGGTCATCAGCGTAAAAGCTTGCGGATGGCGGCCATCTTTGTGTGAAAATCGATTCCCCTATTAATTCAAACACGGTGCAACCGAATGGAACGAAATTTGGTACAGAGGTAGTACTAACAAAACGCACCTCAGTGTCATGTTTTATATCGCCGCCATCTTGACGAAAACGTAATGGCGGCCACACAAATATTCAAAGCTTAAATCAAATTACGACTAACTTAATCATCCGATCTCTACCAAATTTTGCAACAACATACCTTGATGGGGGGATCATCCTTTGACCAAACTAATAGGTCATCAGCGTAATAGTTTGCGTATGGCGGCCATCTTTGTGTGAAAATCGATTCCCCCTATTAATTCGAACACGGTGCAACCGAATGGAACGAAATTAGGTACAGAGGTAGTACTAACAAAAGGCACCTCAGTGTCATGTTTTATATCGCCGCCATCTTGACGGAAACGTAATGGCGGCCACACAAATTTTCAAAGCTTAAATCAAATTACGACTAACTTAATCATCCGATCTCTACCAAATTTTGCAACAATATACCTTGATGGGGGGATCATCCTTTGACCAAACTAATAGGTCATCAGCGTAATAGTTTGCGGATGGCGGCCATCTTTGTGTGAAAATCTATTCTCCCTATTAATTCGAACACGGTGCAACCGAATGGAACGAAATTTGGTACAGAGGTAGTACTAGCAAAAGGCACCTCAGTGCCATGTTTTATATCGCCGCCATCTTGACTGAAACGTAATGGCGGCCACACGAATGTTCAAAGCTTAAATCAAATTACGATTAACCTAATCATCCGATCTCTACCAAATTTTGCAACTACATACCTTTATGGAGGGAGCATCCTTTGACCAATCTAATAGGTCATTCGCCTAATAGTTTGCGGATGGCGGCCATCTTTATGTCAAAACTGATTCCCCCTATTAATTTGAACACGGTGGAACCGAATGGAAGAAATTTGGTACAGAGGTAGCACTAGCAAAGGGCAACTCAGTGTCATGTTTTATATCGCCGCCATCTTGACTGAAACGTAATGGCGGCCACACGAATGTTTAAAGCTTAAAGCAAATTACGATTAACCTAATCATCCGATCTCTACCAAATTTTGCAACTACATACCTTTATGGAGGGAGCATCCTTTGACCAATCTAATAGGTCATTCGCCTAATAGTTTGCGGATGGCGGCCATCTTTGTGTCAGAATCGATTCCCCCTATTAATTCAAACACGGTGAAACCGAATGGAAGGGAATTTGGTACAGAGATAGCACTAGCAAAGGGCATCTCAGTGTCATGATTAATATCGTCGCCATATTGACAGAAACGTAATGGCGGCCACACGAATGTTTAAAGCTTAAATCAAATTACGACTAACATAACCATCCGATCTCTACCAAACTTAGCAACAACATACCTTTATGGAGGGAGCATCTTTTGACCAATCTAATAGGTCATTAGCCTAATAGTTTGCGGATGGCGGCCATCTTTATGTCAAAATTGATTCCCCCTATTATTTCGAACACGGTGGAACCGAATGAACGAAATTTGGTACAGAGGTAGCATTAGCAAAGGGCACCTCAGTGTCATGTTCTATATCACCGCTATCTTGACGGAAACGTAATCGCGGCCACCCAAATGTTAAAAGCTAAAATGTAACTACGACCAACCTAATAATCTAGTCTCTACCAAATTTTGCAACGTCGTATCTTTATGTGGGAAACATATTCTGACCAAACTGCAAGAACATCAGCCCAATAGTTTGCAGATGGTGGCCAAGTATGTGTGCAAATCGATTCCCCCTATCAATTCAAACACGGTGAAACCGAATTGAACGAAATTTGGTACAGAGGTAGCACTAGCAAAGGACACCTCATATTCATGTTTAATATCCCTATAGCACGTTGTATTTCAACAGGCTACTACAACCAACATTCAATCATACTCCTTGAAAAGGACAACGAGTTATAACAATACCCATGCATTTAGGAGAAAGTAGGCTATATGTTCTTTACTGAACATCTTGTTTAATTTAAGTGCTGCAACTTAGAATTTTTCAAATAGTTCCTACTTTTGCCAAGTGCCACCGTCAACGACTACTAGGCCAAGTTCAGAACTTAGCTACCAGGCGCCACCGCAGTCGGCTCTCCATTCAAGTAGGTTCTTAAGCCAAGATATTTTCCTCCTTCCTCGACCTTTCCTATCTTCAATTTTTAGCCTATTTTCATTATGAAAACACAATAATCTTCATGTAATAGTCCATAACTCTCAGACCTACATATATAAAATCCAACATGGCGACCATCCGAAATATTTAGACGGTTCTCAATATCTACGAATCTATTACATCATTCAAACTGAAATTGTGTATGTTGATAGAGGCAATTAACATAAGTAGGGTATATGAAAATAGGCTGTAGGCTATAGTTCTTTCCGGAACTACTTGTTCCTTATAGGAATATTTGGAGGGATTTGTATTTATCATTGGGAATGATATAGCCCAAGTATTATAGTCATGTCTTTTATCATTTTAAATGATCTTGTCGACTTCGTCGTTACGCTGGGGTCTGGCGTTACGTTACGGTGACGGGACGAAATGTACCCAGATGCACTGAGGTGTGTGACGTCATAGTACCGCTTGGTGCATGTGTTCCCCGACAATCTCTACTTCGTTAGTATAAGACAAAAATCCCCGATTCTTGGATGTCACGGGTAATCTCGAGAACCACTGGATGGACTTTGATGCGGTTTTCACCATTCTATAAAGGATATCTCGAGGAAAGATTCTGTAGAAAATAATTTATGTATGATCAAAGGAAGCCAAGCAGTAACGATTTCAGTGAAAAAGTCGAAAACAAACTTGGCGTCCGTGCGCTTCTTAAGCTTATGCTGGGCAAACAGTTAAACCTATCAATATACTATGAGCGTAAGAATTGGTCAGCATGAAAAGTTCTACAAAATAGTCCGCGAGAGCATATTTCTATCTTCAATACATCGCCCACTATAAGTGTTTTAGACTGGATGGAAGGGGCACGTCCCCGCGCGCTCTGGTGAGCGTGACAGCATCTCTCGCGCTTGACCTTGCTTTGCCCTTGGTTTGCACTTGCCGCTCGCGAGTAATTTGAAACAAGGTAAAGTATTATAAAGCAAGGTAAGTATTATGCAGATAATTTTGTAACATGTCAAGAGTCTTTGGCTTCGAGCGAAGCGAGAAGCCTCCAGCCTTTCTAGCATTTTTCAGCATTTGTAGCATTTAAAATGATACAAAGACTAGTATTTCAGACTGACTGTCACTTTTTTGATGTTATGCAAGACTTCCAGTTCATTGTTCAGTTGACTAGCATTCTTTGCTGTCACCGCGGAGGCCCGGGTTATTCCCGGCTCTACCATAATTTTAATTATGGTCTGAAGGCTTTAACGGGGTACACTCAGCCTTGTGAGGCAAGACTGGGAAGAGGTGGTTTCCACCTCAGCCATCCTGGAAGTGATTTTCCGTGGTTTCCCTACTTCTACTCCAGGCAAATGCACGGCTGCGTCCTACCCAATCCCTACCTCAATTACAAATACACACACCAGTACAGATATCACAGTGACACAGGTTATCAGACAGTATCTACAAATACCCAAATACACGGGGCTACATGACCACGATGTCGCTAAGCCACTAAATGAATCAACAACAACAACTTTCTGTGCAGGCGAGAACTTACGTGTTACGTACTCTATCAATCGATGACATTCTGAGCAGGCATCACATCTTGAAGGCTCTGAAGAGGAATTTAATGTTTCAAGACAAACCCAAAAGAGACAATTTAATATTGAATTAAATGTTACTTTATTTAAAGAATTGTATAATTTTTTTGACTAGCGTACATACAGGGGCTTCTCACATACACAAATAATATATTTGTGTGCTTTATTGACAGTTAGGATTAGCCTACACGTACAACAGAAATCAGATAAAAACCCAATTTCCTGAGAACGTTTGATTGGACTTGCTACTGGTTCATTTCATTTCATTCGCTACACTTATTTAATCTGGCCTCGTTTCCATCGCCTGAAGTGGAACTGGCTGTCCCAGTCCGTCATTATTTACTTCCCTCGTGATTTATCGAACACGAGTTTGAGTTTATCCGTCCACTCGCCTGCCTAGGGCTTGTTCTGCTATCCTTCCACCCACGCTGTTGCGAGGTAATCGAACCGTTCCTAGGAAATAGTTTGCAGATAACTATAGCGGGGGTATCTAGGAACTCTTGACTCCTCCTCCTATATTTGAAGTAGTCCACTGATAAACTCTTGAGTATCTACTTATTCTATAGCAGCGATCCTCTACATCGTAAGTTTCGAAGGAAGTGAAGGGAAGGGAAGGAGAGGAAAGGAAAGAAGGAGGGAAGAGAAGAGAAGGGAAGGAAGGAGAGGAAAGGAGGGAAGGAAAGGGACGCGAGGAAGGAAAAGAAGGAGAGGGAAGGAGGGAAGGAAGGAAATGAAAGGGGAGAGAGGAAGGGAAGGAGGGATAGGAAAGGAGGGATGGAATGAAAGGGAAGGGAGGAGAGGAAGGGAGGGATGGAGAGTAAAGGAGGGATGGGAGGAAAGGAATGAAAGAGGAAGAAGGAGAGCTAAGGAAGGAAAGAAGGGAAGGAGGGAAGGATAGGGAAGAGAGGAGAAGGCAAGGAAGGAGAGGAAAGAAGCGAAGGAAGGAAAGGCAAGGGAGGAGAGGAAGGGAAGGAAGGAGGGGAAAGGGGAAAAGGAAGGAAAGGGAAGCGAGGAGAAGGGAGGGAAGGAGAGGAAAGGAGGGGAGGAAGGAAAGGGAAGGGAGGAAAGGAAGGAGAGGAAAGGAGGAAAGAAAGGATTCTGAAGTGACGAGAGGAAGGGAAGGAAGAAGAGGGAAGGATGGAAGGAGGAAAGGGAAGGGAGGAAAGGAAAGAAAGGGAAAGAAGGAGAGGTAAGGAAGGAATGGAAGGAGGGAGGGGAAGGGAAGGGAAGAGAAGAGAATGGAAGAAAGGAGAGGAAAGGAGGGAAAGAAGGGAAGGGAGGAGAGGAAAAGAAGGGAAGGAGAGAATAGGAAAAAAAGGAGAGGAAAGGATAGGGAAGAAAAGAAAAGGAAGGCGACGAAAGCAGGGAAGGCAAGGGAGGAAGGAGGGAAAGGGAAGGAAAGGATTTCCCTTGGTTTTGAATTTAGAAACGACAAATGTTACCACCTAGTGGTAAAATCGTAAAAACCTGTGTTGTATTTTCTTTGTGAATTATTTATAAAATCGCATGTATTTCGGTGATACCGCAGTGTTAATGTAGCATGTTATAATTAGACTTATCATATTGCGGAATCAGACAAGGTACCACGGATTTAGCCCTAGTACCACTAGTTTCAACCAAAAATCACTAAAAATTATTAAATTCATATTTTTCGAAAGTATTATTTTAAGTATTAAATGATTTAGACAATCCATGTCAGATGAAGTTTTAAGAACAGAATTCATATCACAAAATTGTACTAATTTAATTTCTATGTTAACTTTTTGGAACCCTTTCCCTTAATTTATCATTTTTCCTGAGTCTTCCCTACTGTATTATTCTTTGAACTAGAAGTTTCCGTACCGCCATTGAGAGATAAAAACAGTTTCTTGTAATAGTTACTGTTTTGAGGACATGTACAGCTTGCTCAGAGTGGCGGATATAATATGCAAGGAGCTGAAGTGGAATATACTTGCAACACTTGAATGCCTCGCGCTGTGTCTCGTGTCGGTGTGAATCTGTTAAGAGGGTGGGGTACAACTTTCCTCTCATTTGGCCTCCTTGTTCAGATCTTGCTCGTTCTAGTAAGCCCTCATTTTGTTCCATTCATTCATTGTACAACACACCATCATACTCTTTTCTCCTTTGTACGTGCAAACATTGAAGAAAGATGGTCATTACTCCTCTTTGCTCTGTAAGACTTTCTGTGAAAGAACGGCTTAACTAGGAACTAAGGTCATCATAATTTAAAGAATAGTTACGAACTTTGTCTGGAGAAGTGCATCAGGACAGTGGTCCATCAATATATACAAAAGTTGTTGATATATTTAGGGGCTTTCCGACATCGTGGCCATGCAGTCTCGTGTACTTGTGTACTCTATGTGTGTAGTCTACTTGATAACCTGTGATGTTGTAATGTCAGTACTAGTGTGTGTAATTGAGGGAGCATTTGGGTAGGAAGCGACCGTGGCCTTAAGTTAAGTACCATCCCGGCATTTTCCTGGAGTAGAAGTGGGAAAACCACTTCGAGTATGGTGGAGGTTGGAATCGAACCCGCCTCTTCTCAGTTTTGTTTTTCGAGGCAGAGTGTACTCCGTACCAGCCCTCAGACCAGAATTAAATTTCTCAGCAGAACTGGAAATATAACCCGGGCCTACGCGGTGACTGCCAAGGTTGATTAGTTACTCAGTTTAGGGGATGCGACAACGTGCTCAAGTAGCCCCGTGTACTTTGGGTGTGTGTAGAATCTGTCTGATAACCGGTATTAATCGTGATGGCTGTATTAGTTTGTGTCATCTGTTTTTAATTCAAGTAAGGTATGCAGACGATAATTTCGAGTAGTTCCTACTTTTGCTACCAAATGCTACCGTCCACGACACCTAGTTTGCAGACTTGACTACTAGATGGAATCGCAGTCAGCACCTGGCGGCGAACGTTGGAACTAATATAGCGTTACAATTCTAACCTACAAATTTTGGCTTCAGACAAGTGTAGTTAGTGGAAGGTTTCCTTTCATGCCATAAATCTATGACATGGGACCGCCGGCTTTACTTCCCCTCCGAAGGAAGGCATACTGAGGGATTTGTAACCCTCTTAAAAAATCCGACGACTTTGGCCGGGTTTGAACCCGCGACCTTGGGCATAGAAGCTCAGCATGCTACCAAGTTCGCAACCGAAGCCGCCCGCCAAGAATTTACATACAAATAAAATCTAACTACAAACAAGTGTAGTGCGTTTAGTTGGAGTTTATTTTACGATTAGCAGTTTGAATCTAGTTAAATGTAAACCTCAACACAGTTGATGGTGACCGCTTGAAGGTCAAAACGCTTAATCCTAAAATTGCCCCATTATAATAATGACCATAGGCCTAACTAATATATATAATCCACATTGACGTTAACTAATACATTTGACATTTGCCAGGAGTGTTATTTACTTATCTCTACATATAGGTTATGAATATTCCCGAATGGGAATATGATGTTATTTCCAACGGCACACTGGGGCGAAACGCTGGCATTGTTTGAGCTAACCGGACCATTTTTATCATTTATTGATAATTCATCCGCTCAAATGGAACCTATTTGGATTGCCAAGGTAAGGTGTTTTGTTTTATGAAAGGGAGCTTGACTTCCGTAGCACATTGGCATCACTCGTGACGTCAATACTACTTGTATTTTGTGTCTTGTGATGGCCTTCACAGTATGTGCTAGCCATGCGTATTGGTGAGGTGTGTCTGTACCAACTGACGAGCCCAAGGGCACACCGGGGCGAAACGCTGGCATTTTATGTTTGATCTAGCCGGACCAATTTTATCATATTAATTGATATCTCTACATAGAATAAAAGTCCCCGATTCTTTGTTGTAACAGGTAATCTTGAGAACCACTGGATGGATTGTGATGCGGTTTTCACCACTGTTTAAAGGATTATTCTAGGAAGGTTTCTGTAGAAAAATATGCATTCTTGACCAAAGGAAGACGATTTAAGTGTATCGAGTCGAAGAAAAACCTGCCGTCCGTGCACCTTTTATGCTTACGCTGGGCAAACCATTGAAAATATCTATATACTATGAGAGTAAGAATTGTTCACCATGAAAAGTTCTATAAAAACGCCCGCGACAGCATATCTCTATCTTTAATACATCGCCCACTATAAGTATTTTTACGTTTTCATTTCTTCCAACAATCTCCATTCAGTGGAAATTTAAATTACTAGCTTCGGAGGGAGTTTACAAGCTAGCGAGCGAGCCTGTCACCCCTGTTTCAACTAGCATCTAACTGTCGTGACGTGTCGAGTTATGACTTCCGAGAAGAGTATATGTGTTTGGAGTTTCGCTGTTCACCTTGACTTTTTTGAATTGCATATGGGACCTGCCGCCCGTGCGCCTTTTAAGCTTATGCTGGATAAATGGTTAAAGATACCAGGCGAAGCCGGGGCGGGTTGCTAGTTATTCATATATTATATACATTGTACCCCGCCCAGTCATTGGCCAAATTAGTGTTGACCAACTGAACAGTTACAACTGACAGTTATCTAAGTACTGTAAGTGGCATATCGGAATAAGTATAGAGGTTGCATACTGTTGACTCAACTATAGTAGGCCTAATTGGAGGAACATTCTAATTAGAACCGGCAAATGAGTCAGGTTGCTCTGCAAGATACAGATCAAGTTTAAGTGTCAGGATATAATTGAAGCTTCAAGATACCGAAACATTCGAGTTATAGAAATTTGGACTAAGCTAAAGAGAAACAAAACATGTAAATTATGTGAATTTTGTTCTGGAAATAATTACTAGATTGATTTATTTTGTCTTGAGCCTCCGTGGCTTAGGCGGCAGCACGCCGGCCTCTCACCGCTGGGTCCGTGGTTCAAATCCCGGTCACTCCACGTGAGATCTGTGCTGGACAAAACGGAGGCAGACAGGTTTTTCTCCGGGTACTCCGGTTTTCCCTGTCAAAATTTCATTCCAGCAACACTCTCCACTATCATTTCATTTCATCTGTCATTCATTTAATCATTGCCCCAGAGGAGTGCGTCAGGCCTCGGCAGCCGGCACAGTTCATATCCTCGCCGCTAGATGGGGGCTTCATTCATTCCATTCCTGACCCGGTCGGAGACTGGAAGCAGGCTGTGGATTTTCATTTTTCATTTATTTTGTCTGGCAAGATTAGGGTCATCGGGCCTCCTCTTCCATCTAACCAGTTTTTTTTTCGTGTGGTCTCCTCAGAGACCTAGTGCAGGTCTTTCTATTCGACGCCCGTGGCGACCTGCGCTTCGGGACGAGAGATGGAATTGATTAAGGTGAATGAAATTGGAGAAGGATGTGGAAGGAAGCGGCCGTGGCCTGTCAGAAGGTACCGTCCCAGCATTTGCCTGGCGTTGAAAATGGGAAACCACGGAAAACCATTTCAAGGATGGCCGACGGTGGGGCTCGAACCCACGCGTCTACCGAGTCAGCAGAGAGCTTGGCCCCATGACCTAACACTGCGCTTTAGCCAGCGTAGCCACTACTGTCGGTACTTCAATCTAACAATAATACAATGTTGATACAATTTTTTTATATTTTTTTTTAGCGTATGGCTTTTAGTGCCGGGAGTGTCTGAGGACATGTTCGGCTCGCCAGTTTTTGTAGCTGCTTCGAGACGGACACCCAATGGGTGAGCTACAAGTACCGTTGGGAAGGAATGTTGGATGGGAGGGTCGAGGAGTTGGAAGGTAGCGGCTGTGGCCTATAGTTAGGGACCAACCCCGGCATTTGCCTGGAAGGAAGATGGGAAACCACAGAAGACCATCTTCAAGGTTGCCGGCGGGGGGATTCGAACCTCCTCGCCTCCCGGATGTGAGCGACTGCCAACAGTCATGCCGCAACGACCTCGGCTAACTCACCCGGTTTGATACAATATAATAGTACATTATGCAACGAGCCTATAATGGCAATAATTAAGAGACGAGTATGTTTATAAAACGAGCGTAGCGAGTTTTATAATTTCCATATGAGAGTCTTAATTACCATTATAGGCGAGTTCCATATGACAGTTAATGTTCGACGATAATTATAACTATTTTATGTTCGAACATAAATATTGAGAAATATCTGTCGAGATTTCGCCAGTTTTTTGTACTGAACAGAGCGCATGGGACGCAGAGAATACCTTGTATTTGGGTATGGCCTCCTCATATACCCCACTAAGACACTAGGCACGCAGTGAAATTTAAAATACGAGGCCGTGGAAGTCAGCGCAGGTGCGATGCTATCCTTACCTAATTGGTCACACAACAGTTTCTTGAGCTCTGATTGGTGGGAGAAACTGTTTCATAATGAAAATTAGTGTTATAATGACCCTCATTATGATACAGTTTTCTGAAATATAATATTTACATTTCGACATCATCGAACATAAAATACATATAAAAACAGATAAGCTTGGTAAAGGCAGTAAATTGTTGTGTGGCTAATTTATTGCTAGGGTGAATAAGTAAGATACTAGCTTGCCACGGTGGGTGAGTGGATAACGTGTCGGTCTACTAAACCCCAAGATTGCAGGTTCGCTCCTGGCCGTGGTAAGTGATTTTTTGAAAGGTGGCAAAAATACGACACGCATGTCATACGATGTTGGCATGTCAAAGAACCCATTTAAATTCAGTAGGCCGTGTTCATAATGGCAAAATTAATCTCGTGAGTTTCCGCCAACACAAAGTTCGTCATTTCTCTACTAGAAAGCGCTATAGTGTTCAAGGAGCTTAGATATCTAATCTCCTTGACTTTCATAGTGATTCAAGGAACAACGAATGTGACATGCAAGCTACCCGCTGGGTGTCAAATTACAAAGTTTGCACCCGGCGCCCGAGGCCATACGATATTATTATTAATAGTAAGATACTTCGAAGTAAGTTTAAAATTACAGCAAGAAAAGGAAATACTGATAAAATATAAACTAATGATGATGATGATTAGTCATTACTGACTTATGAGCAAGATTATTTATGCAGTGTATTTTGAATGGACGAAGGAGGTTATTTAGATGTCTAAATAGAGAGTGAATAAGAAAGTAGTACGAGTTATCGATAATTTGAATAATTGAGGTAAAGATATCAAAGTTCGCCTGTATCTCATTTTGAATGATGCTGAACTGCTATGCCCAAGATGCGGGTTCAAACCCAGCCGAAGTCGTTGGATTTTTAAGAGCTTTGTAATCCTTCAGTAAGCTTTCCTTCGAAGGGGAAGTAAAGCCGGCGGGCCCATATCATAGATTTATGGCATGTAAAAGAACCTTCCACTACATGTGGTAGTGTGTAGCCAAATTTGTAGGTTATATTTGGCTGGTTAGAAACGCTCTATCAAGTTCCAACGTTCGCCACTAGGTGTCAGTGACAGTGCCATCTTGTAACCAGAGTTGGAACTACTTAAAAAATGAACTTGCTGGGAGCCTACGGGCATTCAATTAAAATACCCTGCTATGGCCATTGGCTGCAATTCATGTATATTTTTTTAATGATTCTTTGACTACTGTGAGCCTCTGTGGCTTAGATGGCAGCACGCCGGCCTCTCACCGCTGGGTTCGTGGTTCAAATCCCGGTCACTCCATGTGAGAATTGTGCTGGACAAAGCGGAGGCAGACAGGTTTTTCTCCGGGTACGCCGGTTTTCCCTGTCACAATTTCATTCCAGCAACACTCTCCACTGCCATTTCATTTCATCTGTCATTCATTTAATCATTGCCCCAGGGGAGTTCGACAGGCTTCGGCAGCAGGCAAAGTTCATATCCTCGCCGCTAGATGGGGACTTCATTCATTCCATTCCCTGACCCGGTCAGTCGACTGGAAGCAGGCTGTGGATTTTCATTCTTGAACTACTGTAGCACCCTGTTGGATTGTACTCAATTTGACCATTTATATTTCGTCGTTAGTGCAGTATGTTGTTTGGATTTCATTGCTCATGGATGACACTTCATGTCCGTGCCTTTCAGTGTACATACGATCATAAATCATGATTCTTTTGTCATGTAGAAACGTATGCTGACGCCTGAATAATTTTTCAGTTTTATCTAGTGTACGTTAAAACATCCACATTTTCTTTTTATATTTCCACTGTTGTTGAACTATGGAGGAAATTGAAACCTGTTGAGATAACAATTTTGAATAGCCTTCATTCGAGATAAATGTTGCTATCCTTTCGTTATCGTTTTACCCTCCATGGTTGGTTTTTCCCACGGACGAAGCGAGGGATCCCACCTCTATCGCCACAGTGGGCAGTATCCTGGAGCTTGAGACTCTGAGTCAGGGATACAACTGGGGAGTGTGACCAGCATTACGCCCAGGCGACCTCACCTGCAAAGCGAACAGGGGGCCTGATGAAGGGATGGGAAGAGTGGGACGGTTAGGCAAGGGAGTGGGAAGGAGGCGGCCTTGGCCTTACTGTAGGAACCATCCCAGCATTTGCCCGAAGACGAAGTGGGAAATCACGGAAAACCACTTCGAGGATGGCTGAGGTGGGAATCGAACCACCTCTACTCATTTGGGCCACCCGAGGCTGAGTAGACCCCGTTCCAGTCCTCATACCACTTTACAAATTTCGTGGCAGAGCCGGGAATCGAACCCAGGACCTCCGGGCCGGCATCTAACCAAGCTGACCGCTACGCTACGGAGGCGACTTGAGATAAATGTTGATGTCTAAAAAAATTCTCTCGTCAAAGAACATTGTCAGTCGTTATTCAACTTTTATATACATACCGGTACGTACATATTTATTTGAGACTGATTTCCCTTTGAGTGTCCAGTTTAATCTGCATGCCTCTGTTTGCAAACAAGTCACCTCCATGATGTCCTATTAGCAGTTAGCATTGCCGCCTACTCTGCTTCTACACCTCTCACTTTGAGAACGATCATCACTGAATCTAACCATCACCTACCTCTGCTTCTCTTACCCCCAACGCCGATTACATTAACCTCTTAGGTAATCTCTCCTCCCCCATTCTCAACCCTTGACCTCACCATCTAAGTCGGCTCATACGAACAGCTTCATGTAGCGTGTTTATTTCTAACCTAGCCTTTCTCTCTTCATTACAAGTACCCTACTGCCATTGCTCCCATCTAATTGCTCCAGCAATTATTCGTGCTAACCTCATGTCAGTTACTTCGACTTTCTGTATCGGATATCCTAAATCTATCCAGCTCTCACTTCCATACAGCAAGGTCGGTCTAAATCCTGAGTGATGCAGGGAGTTTCGTGCCTATCCTAACTTCTTTCTTGCAGAATACTGTAGATCGCAATTGAGAACTCATTGTTCCTTGGGGTGAAACTCAGGGGCCCTGTGTAAGTAAGGCTAGCAACCTGCTTCACTTGTACTTCTAAAACCTGCTAAAAATGTGAACTTAAACAAAACTAAAAAAATTAATAATTAATGAACAGTTGTCTCATTGATACTCTTCTTCCCTGTTGCAGTTTGGAGCTTAGTCTTCACGTGCAACTGTGGACTGGCTGAATCATAAGGTAAGTTGGATCTCTTACACCATTCTTGACTCTCTCTCAACTCGCGAGAATTCTTGGCTGTCCTTAGTGATCAGTAATGTTGTTGTTGATTCATGTAAGGGATTTAAGACATCATGGTAATGCACCACCGTGTACTTATTGTAGGAGTGTGTTGTCTATTTGATACCTTCTTGGTTGTCACCGTGGAGGCTCGGGTTCGATTCCCGGCTCTGCCAAGAAATTAAATTCTGGCCTGAGGGCTAGAACGGGTTACATCCAGCTTCGTGAGGGAAAAATTAGAAGAGGCGGGTTCGAATCCAACCTAAACCATCCTGGAAGGGTGTTTCCATGGTTTCCCACTTCTACAGACATCATCACAGGTAATCGGACAAATTCTACACACACACCCAAGTACACGGGGATACATGACTACGATGTCGCAAAGCCCCTAAAATAATTAATAACAAAAGCAACCAGATGGAGATGAAAGGTTGTCTGAGCTACTTCAGTCCGGCTGGCATTTTTTTACTATAACGTTTCATTTCAATGATAAATCTAATTTCAGAGGGTAACAATATGACGGTTGGACCATCAGAGATAGGATAATAATAATAATATTAATAATAATCCCATGGTACTACTGTCCACGAAGAGCCTAGGCCTACCAAACGACCGCTGCCCAGCCATTTGGACTGCAGATATTGGGGTGACGGGTGGTCAGCGCATCTGGTCCCCTCTGCCGTAATCTTGAATCTCGTGACCGTGGCGCTGCGTCATTGTCAGGCAGATACTCAATCCTCCTCACGAGGCTGATTGTACCCCGTCTGAGATAGGATAACAGCTTTTAATATCGGGATCTGAAGTTCAACAATGAGCGCAAGGAAAACTCTTGGATCTATGAATTCCCTTGACTTGTCAAATTGAATGCCTGCTAGCATTAAGCCAGCCCGCACGTTGCTGTCATCTCTCTCTCTCCTTCCCACAATGCCACAGTGCGGCTGGCTGTAGCCACGGTGGCTGTGGCTACAAATGTAGCGTTTGAGCGGAACTGGTCTGGCATAAACAATACCTCTCCTGTGTCCAGTGCTCGTGCCATGTTGGGCTGTTACCAATGATTTATGTACATCTTTGGATTATTATTATTATTATTATTTAGCTTATGGATTTTAGTGCCGGGAGTGTCTGAGGACATGTTCGGCTCGCCAGAGGCTGTAGCTGCTTCAAGCAGACACCCCTGGGGTGAGCTACAAGTTCCGTTCAATTACAAGTAGTTCCAACTTTCGCTACCAGATGACACCTAGTCGTGAACGTTGGAACTTTGATGGAGGGTTTGAACGAAATCTAACCTAGACATTAAGCTTCGCACAAGTTTATTTAATGGAAGGATCTTCTACATGCTATAAGTCTAAGTTAGGGACCGCCGGCTTTACTTCTCCTTCGAAGGAAGGCATACTGAAGGATTTTAACGCTCTTAAAAATCCGACGAATTTGCCCGGGTTTGAACCCGCGATCTTGGGCACAGCAGTTCAGCATGCTACCAACTACGCCACCGAAGATCTTTGGAATGGAACTCAAAAACGATCGATCTTAGGTCGTATGTTTTGTGTAGTTGTCAGGTGTATCCATGCCCCGATTAATTCCTACATTTTTGGGAATACCCTGTGTTATGGTATGAAGGTGTACCTTCAGTGGACTGTATAGGCGTTAAAAAAGGATACGGAAGGCAGCTTTTTTACTTAATATATTCATTCTTATTAGATAACAGCAAAACAAAAAAATAACACAACACTACACTGCCTGATGGATGCACATTGTCGACTCCATAGAATTGAAACAAGATGTTCAGTAAAGAACATGTAGCCTACTTTCTCCTAAATGCATGGGTATTCTTATAACTCTTTGTCCTTTTCAAGGAGTATGATTGAATGTTGGTTGTAGTAGCTTGTTGAAATACAACGTGCTATAGGGATATTAAACATGAATATGAGGTGCCCTTTGCTAGTGCTACCTCTGTACCAAATTTCGTTCAATTCGGTTTCACCGTGTTTGAATTGATAGGGGGAATCAATTTGCACACATACTTGGCCACCATCTGCAAACTATTGGGCTGATGTTCTTGAAGTTTGGTCTGAATATGTTTCCCACATAAAGGTATGTTGTTGCTAAATTTGCTAGAGATCGGATGATTAGGCTAATCGTAATTTGATTTAAGCTTTTAATATTTGGGTGGCCGCGATTACGTTTCCGTCAAGATAGCGGTAATATAAAACATGACACTGAGGTGCCCTTTGCTAGTGCTACCTCTGTACCGAATTTCGTTCCATTCGGTTTCACCGTGTTCGAATTGATAAGGGGAAACGATTTTCACACAAAGATGGCCGCCATCCGCAAAATATTCGGCTGATGACATATTAGTTTGGTCATAGGATGCTCTCTCCACAAAGGTATGCTGTTGCAAAGTTTGGTAGAGATCGGATGGTTATGTTAGTCGTAATTTAATTTAAGCTTTAAGCATTTGGGTGGCCGCCATTACGTTTCTGTCAACATGGCGGCGATATAAATCATGACACTGAGGTGCCCTTTGCTAGTGCTTCCTCTGTACCAAATTTCGTTCCATTCGGTTCCACCGTGTTCGAATTAATATGGGAATCAATTTTGACATAAAGATGGCCGCCACCCGCAAACTATTAGGCTAATAACCTATTAGATTGGTCAAAGGATGCTCCCTCCATAAAGGAATGTTGTTTCAAAGTTTGGTAGAGATCGGATGGTTATGTTAGTCGTAATTTAACTTAAGCTTTGAACATTTGTGTGGCCGCCATTACGTTTCTGTCAAGATGGCGGCGATATAAAACATGACACCGAGGTGCCCTTTGCTAGTGCTACCTCTGTACCAAATTTCTTTCATTCGGTTCCACCGTGTTCGAATTAATAGGGGGAATCAATTTTGACATAAAGATGGCCACCATCCGTAAACTATTAGGCTAATAAACTATTAGATTGGTCAAAGGATGCTTCCTCTATGAAGGTATGTTGTTGCAAAATTTGGTAGAGATCGGATGATTAGGTTAATCGTAATTTGATTTAAGCTTTGAACATTTGTGTGGCCGCCATTACGTTTACGTCAAGATGGCGGCGATATAAAACATGACACTGAGGTGCCTTTTGTTAGTACTACCTCTGTACCAAATTTCGTTCCATTCGGTTGCACCGTGTTCGAATTAATAGGGGGAATCGATTTTCACACAAAGATGGCCGCCATCCGCAAACTATTACGCTGATTACCTAATAGTTTGGTCAAAGGATGCTCCCTCCATAAAGGCATGTTGTTGCAAAATTTGGTAGAGATCGGATGATTAGGTTAGTCGTAATTTGATTTAAGCTTTGAACATTTGTGTGGCCGCCATTACGTTTCCGTCAAGATGGCGGCGATGTAAAACATGACACTGAGGTACCTTTTGTTAGTACTACCTCTGTACCAAATTTCGTTCCATTCGGTTTCACCGTGTTCGAATTAATAGGGGGAATCGATTTTCACACAAAGATGGCCGCCATCCGCAAACTATTACGCTGATGGCCTATTGGTTTGGTCAAAGGATGCTCCCCCGATAAAGGTATGCTGTTGCAAAATTTGGTAGAGATCGGATGATTAGGTTAGTCGTAATTTGATTTAAGCTTTGAACATTTGTGTGGCCGCCATTACGTTTCTGTCAATATGGCGGCGATATAAAACATGACACTGAGATGCCCTTTGCTAGTGCTACCTCTGCACCAAGTTTCGTTCCATTCGGTTGCACCGTGTTCGAATTAATAGGGGGAATCGATTTTCACACAAAGATGGCCGCCATCCGCAAACTATTACGCTGATTACCTAATAGTTTGGTCAAAGGATGCTCCCTCCATAAAGGCATGTTGTTGCAAAATTTGGTAGAGATCGGATGATTAGGTTAGTCGTAATTTGATTTAAGCTTTGAACATTTGTGTGGCCGCCATTACGTTTCCATTAAGATGGCGGCGATATAAAACATGACACTGAGGTGCCTTTTGCTAGTACTACCTCTGTACCAAATTTCGTTCCATTCGGTTGCACCGTGTTCGAATTAATAGGGGGAATCGATTTTCACACAAAGATGGCCGCCATCCGCAAACTATTACGGTGATGACCTATTAGTTTGGTCAAAGGATGCTCCCCCCATAAAGGTATGCTGTTGCAAAATTTGGTAGAGATCGGATGATTAGGTTAGTCATAATTTGATTTAAGCTTTGAACATTTGTGTGGCCGCCATTACATTTCCGTCAAGATGGCGGCGATATAAAACATGACACTGAGGTACCTTTTGTTAGTACTACCTCTGTACCAAATTTCGTTCCATTCGGTTGCACCGTGTTCGAATTAATAGGGGGAATCGATTTATCACACAAAGATGGCCGCCATCCGCAAACTATTACGCTGATGGCCTATTGGTTTGGTCAAAGGATGCTCCCCCGATAGAGGTATGCTGTTGCAAAATTTGGTAGAGATCGGATGATTAGGTTAGTCGTAATTTGATTTAAGTTTTGAACATTTGTGTGGCCGCCATTACGTTTCCGTCAAGATGGCGGCGATATAAAACATGACACTGAGGTGTCCTTTGCTAGTGCTACCTTTGTACCAAATTTCGTTCAATTCGCATTCACCGTGTTCGAATTGATAGGGGGGGGGACAGACATTCAGAGTACACACACTCACACACACACAGACACACACACACACACACACACACACACACACACACACAGAGACTCACACACACACATACACACACACACACAGACTCACACACACACATACACACACAGACAGACACACTTTTTTCGCCGTGTGTTGATCTCATAAGTCTACTTTCATTTTTTGCAAAAATCGAAAGTAGGCTAAAAACAAGTTAAGAAACATGACTAGTTCACCAAGAGAATACATACAACTAGTGGTCAAATATGGAACTAAAATAAGTGTCTGCTGAGAGCTGAACATTCTCCCACCTGTTGATTGAATATCAATCAAAATAATTGGAGCTGAAACAAAACATAAAGCAAAGAACAATATAATGGAGTTACAGTTCTTGAATATTACTCCAGTAGTTGCATTGTAACTGTAGATGTCTGCTGGCTTTCCTCTTCTTGCAATAAAACGACGTAATGCTGCTAAGAATGATTCAGTTGTGAGGTCACTGACTAATTCAATGTGGATTGTCTATGTAGTAAAGCAAAAAAAAAGTGCTATATATGCCTTAATTCTCACGTTACTTCTTTTGTTGATAGGACGCAAAAGAATTGGTCCTCGGTAATCAATGCCACAAATGTTGAAAGGTGGTGCTGGTTGAACTCTAGGTTTAGGATAATCGGCCATGATTTGCCTCATTGTAATTCCCTTTAATCTGTAACACCTCACACACTTATGTATCAGCTGTTTAATCACGTTTCTGCCATTAGGAATCCAGTAATTCTCACGAAGCGTGGAAAGTAACAATTCAGGTCCTGCGTGAGCATTCTGTAGATGTGCATGTCGAATGATGAGTTTTGTAATATGATGCTTGGGTGGTAGTATGATCTGATGTTTGGTGGAGAATGGAAGTGATGCATTCGCTAATCTACCTTCAACTCTAATTATGTCATTGTGTAAAAACGGACACAGAGTTCTCATCTGACTTTTCTTTGAGACAACTCCAGTAGATCTCAGTTTGGCAATGTCCTCACTGAAGGCTTCATTCTGCGACAATCGAATGCAAGTTTCTAGTGATCTTTGTAGTTCTTGAACTGTAAGTGTTCCTATAATTTTGTCTTTAGGGTTTTTGGCATTGTGAACGAATCTGTAACAGTATGAAATAACTCTTTGAAGCCTTATTAATGATGAGAATTTGAGAATAATGCTATCAGAGTGATTGATTACAAGAACTGTTTTTACTTGTCGCTGCTCTAATACTGATGGTGAAGTCTCTTTAACATGCCTTGATTGAGGCCACTCAGATGACGGTGCTGATAACCACAGTGGTCCTTCCCACCAAAGTGTCGATGTTTTTAAATTATGTGCACTAACACCTCGGGTTATTAAGTCAGCTGGGTTGTGTTGTGACTGAACGTGGTGCCAATTTTCAATCTCTGTTAGTTTTTGAATCTGAGCTACTCTGTTGGCTACAAACGTTTTCCATTGAGACACTGTTGCCGCTAACCATGAGAGTACTATGTTTGAGTCTGTCCAGAGGTAAGTTTCATTAATGTCTAAGTTTAGCGCTGTCATAGTTTTCTTCAATAACTGGGCCAGTAAGGTTGCGCCAAGAAGTTCTAATCGAGGGAGTGTTAGCTTCTTTACTGGGGCGACTCTGGATTTAGAGCAAAGCAATCGAATCTGAGTTTCACCATGTTGATTTACCGATCGAATGTAAATGCATGCACCATAGGCTCGTTCTGAAGCATCACTGAAACCGTGAATTTGAATGTTTGTGAGTTTACCCTTAATTGTTACTAAACGATCAACTTGAATGCTATTGATATATGTCAGCTGATTTTCTAACTTGATCCACTCCAATCTTAAATTATCTGTCAATAACGAATCCCAATCTATGTGTTTTAACCACAATTTCTGAAGAAACATCTTGTATTGAATTACCAAAGGACTGATGAGGCCTAAGGGGTCGAATATGGATGCTACAACTGATGTTGTAGTACGCTTTGTAATTTGGTTGGTCTTAATATGTCTGATTTTTGTTGCTATGATCAATTTATCAGCGGTGGGGTGCCATGATAATCCTAACGTTTTTACAGTGCTCTTGCCATCAAATTGGAAAGGTAATGCCATGTGTCTATCTGAATCTGGAAGTGCTTCAAGAAGATCTGGATGATTGGAGCACCATTTCTTGAGTGGGAATCCCCCTTTCTTGAGTAGTGCGATTAATTCCTTCTGAATTTGTAACGCTTCGGTGACACTTGAAGAACCACTAAGGACATCGTCTACATAAAAATCTCTCTGAAGAACTTGGGCTGCTGCTGGGTAGCAAATACCGTCTTCTTCTGCCAGCTGATTCAAACATTGGGTTGCTGAAAATGGAGCTGATGCTGTACCATAAGTTACTGTCTGTAATTCGTAGGATTTCAATGATTCCTCATGAGAATTTCTCCATAATATTCGTTGCAATTTTGTGTCATCCTTGTGAATTCTGATCTGTCTATACATCTTTGTGATGTCAGCTGTAAATGCAATTTGATGGGTTCTGAAGCGAAGTGTGATCGAGTATAGATCTTGTTGCACAGTTGGTCCTACCATGAGTATGCTATTCAATGAGACCCCGGTGGAAGATTTTGCTGAACCATCAAAAACAACTCTTGTGGCGGTCGTAGTGCTATCTGGTTTGAATGCTGCATGATGTGGAAGATAATAACACCCTGTGTTGTTGGTGTCTGTGGTAGTTACTTCCGTCATATGACCTAAATCTTTGTATTCTGTCATAAATTGTGTATATTCTCTATATAATTCAGGCTGTTTCTGAAATTTCTGCTCTAATAGTTGAAACCTTTGCCTAGCTTGTTCATATGAATTTCCCAATTGTTGATGGTTTTCCTTGAATGGAAGTCTTACTCTGAATCTGCCATCACTGTCACTTGTGGTAGTGTTTTTGAAATGTTGCATGCACTTTTGTTCCTCTGCTGTTCTTGGTTTAGTGTCTAATTCCTCAATTTCCCAAAATTTGCGTAATTCATGATCGAGTGTTTCTTCTGTTTCGATAAAGAATGAATTTACTGTGTTGTTAGTGACATACTTCTCCTGACAACATTTTCCAGAGACTACCCATCCCAATTGAGTGTTTTGTAGTACTGGATAATCACCTTCGCGTTGTTTACGATCTGCCTTCAGGATGTAGAAGAACAATTCTGCACCAATTATTAAATCGACATTTCCTGGCTGGTAGTAATGTGGATCTGCCAATGTAATGTTGCTTGGAATATCCCACAATTTATAATCTAGTTGGATTGAAGGCATTTGACCCGTTATTTTAGGAACAGTGAAACATTTCAATTTGGCCTTGAATGGAGTTGCCATTGAATGAATTTCAATCTCTACACTTTGTTTCATGGTGGATGAAGCATTGTTAATTCCTAAAATTGTTGTGGTTTCCTCATTGCATTTTAACTTGAGTTTTTTAGCCACATCTTCTGTGATTAAGTGTGCTTGACTGCCACAATCAAGAAGAGCTCTAACCTTGTGTAATGTGCCATTATTATCTCGTACCTTCACAACATCGGTTGTGAGTAGGATATAAGGCTTATTGACGGTGTGATTGTATGAACTTCTGTCTGTATGCACACTCGCAATGGTTACTCTATCTGAAGTAGGTTGATTGACATGTCTATCACTGCTAGTGTCCTCATGCAATAATGAATTGTGTTTTCTATCACATTTTCGACAATTACTTGAAGTGCATTGCTTTGTTGAGTGTCCTTGTTTCAGACAATTGAAACAAAGACCCTTTTCACGTACACACTGAGATCTCTGTCGAGGGCTTAGTTCTAAAAATTTAGGGCATGCAAACAGTCCTGCCTTATGCTCTTGATGGCAGAATAAACACTGGTTTTCAACACATGTTACATGAGAATAGGCTGGTGCTTTATTCCTGACTGTACTGGGTTTACTAGCTTGTGATTTGGTTGGAACGTTAATGCTGTTTTGAATGTTTTCAAGTGACAAGCATTGTTGTTCTAGAAACTTAAATAACTGTTGAAGAGAAGGAATTTCTGTTGGACTTGTGGCTAATTCCCAACTTTTCCTGGTATTTATATCAATACGATCAAGTACATGCTGTGTTAAAATTATTTCCTCTAAGGGATGGTCTAATGATAGTGCCTTGATAGCTTGTAGGTTGCTATTGAATGTATTGATGAATTCCCTAAGATCACTGACCGATTCATTTTGCACAGGCCTAATATTCAAGATTTCCCTGATGTACTTTGAAGTTATAGCTTTCTTATTTTCAAATCTACTGCAAAGCAATTCCCAGGCTACATTGTAATTGCCTTCAGTAGTTGGGAGATGTTGTATTAATAATTTGGCACTGCCTTGAACTGAACTAAGGAGATAGTGAAATTTTTGTATTGTTCCCAAACTGTCATTGTTGTGTACAAGCAATTTGTAATTATCAGCAAATGGGATCCAATGTTCATAATTCCCACTGAATGTAGGAAGTTTAATTGTTGGTAGTTTTATATTCGTGACTTCATTTACACTACTGGACTTTGTAGTCAATGAACTACTGGCACTGCCTTGATCGGGAAATAGAAAGCCTTGGATTTTTGCCTTTAGTGAATACAAGGTTGTTTCCACTTCTGCCCTATCTGCAGAATGATCTGAATTAATATCTTCTATTTCAATTTGTGTTTGAACTGTGTCGTACTTTGATTCCAGTCCAAGAATTGCATCGTACCTAACCCTCAATTCATGCAAATTAACGTTGGTATCTTGATTGAGTTGTTCAACGTAATGTTTAATTCTTGTGATTCTACTCTTTAAGCTTCCTCGTTCTCTAATATATTTGCTTATTTGATTTTGATCCATTATAATGCTGATTAGTCTAAGTACACAAAGTAAGGAGTTGATCTGACCTGTTATTATAGTTGCTTCTTGCTTGTTGAAATCATTGCCATCCGTGCCCGTGATGGACCAAAAAATGTTATGGTATGAAGGTGTACCTTCAGTGGACTGTATAGGCGTTAAAAAGGATACGGAAGGCAGCTTTTTTACTTAATATATTCATTCTTATTAGATAACAGCAAAACAAAAAAAATAACACAACACTACACTGCCTGATGGATGCACATTGTCGACTCCATAGAATTGAAAAAACAAGTTAAGAAACAATACTAGTTCACCTAGAGAATACATACAACTAGTGGTCAAATATGGAACTAAAATAAGTGTCTGATGAGAGCTGAACACCCTGTGTTTGAATAACATGATAGGCGGATACTACCACTACAAGGAACATTTAAAACATCAACAGAAAACACGATTTAACAACTCACATTTTTTAAATTCCTAAATCATATACCGAATTTGGCAGGAAGACCACTAAGCTTAAATGGTGCCATTTCTATTTAACAACCTACCACATTCATTGTTTGTTAATTCTCTTAAGGGCTACTCGAAATCGTGGTCATTGAACGGTTTTCTCCCATTTTAATTTACACCCCTTTACTTTTCCTTCTCTTGTGCCAATTATTTGAATTGTTCTCTCTTCTTCTCGGTTATTACTGGCTAGAATAACTGAGCAGATCAGTGGACATTTCTGTATTTACTGATCAGTTCGTTATAGTAACTCGTTACTATACCGAATCGTGATTAGTGGCCCCTGTATCTATGCTTCTCTGTTACCAGGGACAACCCCTTGTTTGTCTCTGGGCAGTCTTCTATTTTTACCAATGTAGGGTTTACGTGCTTTTTTTGAGCTCCCGCTCCCATTTTCGGGATGCCTTGCTCCCTCTTTCCTTTTTATTTATATTTATTATTTATCTTTGAGAAGTGCTCGTACCTGACGTGAATTAACTAAACCTTTGTTTCTTTTATCTTCATTCTGTGATATTTGCTTCACACCGATGCCATCAAGGTAAGGTCTCGATATTATTCTTTGTTTTGCATGTGTGTGTGTATCTTTCATGTGGAATACTATGGTGTTTTACCTAGTATAGTATGTCCACCGTGTGTATGTTTGTTTCCTTTGAGTGCAGTCTTTCTTTACCTTTACATTCCCCCTTTTAGGTTCCGTTTGTATTTTTAGCCTACTATTCACATTTTGCAAAAATGAGGAAAAAGTAGACTTATGAGATCGATCCGGGCAAATGTGTGTCTGTCTGTCCTTCTGTCTGTCTGTCTGTCCTTCTGTCTGTCTGTCTGTCCTTCTGTCTGTCTGTCTGTCTGGCTGTGTGTGTGCCCCCCCCTATCAACTCCTAAACGGCTGCAGCAATCGAAATAAAATTTGGTAGGAGTAAAGATCTATACCTGCATATCTCAATGTCGTATTTGAAAATTATGTCAGAGCTACCAACTGCTGAAAAATCGCAATTGAAATTTGAGCTCCATGTTGGATATCTTGGAAGGTATGAATGGGAGCTATTTAAAACTTGGCACACGTATAGATAATAATATTTCAGTTTAATTTCCAGGAGGCATTACATGGCAGTGTTGCCAAAATGATTATAAGCCTGCTGATAGGTCAAATTTTAAATGCATATAACTTCTACACTATCAATTGGAATTCAACCAAATTTTGTATGTGCTATGTGTACATAAACGGATATGACTGAGCGTATTCTTAAGACCCACCAGGGCTGCCAACTGTTAATAAATGATCTCAATTTCTTTCATCCAAATAACAATATATCAGAAAATATGCAAGCCGAGAGCTTTTAACTATGCACACGTATAGTACCTGACATTCTATATTAATTTGGAGTAACTTATGTACGTCAGTGCTACCAACATGATTCTAAGCCTGCTGAGAGGTCCAACTTTAAGTACATGTAACTTCTATACTATCATTTGGATTTCAACCAAATTTCGTATGTGCTATGTGTACCATAACAGATATGACTATGCGTATTCTTAAGAGCAGCCAAGGCTGCCAACTATTAATAAATGCTGCCTCTATTTTTGTTACCTTAATATCAATATATCAGGAAGTATGCAAGCCAATAGCTCTAAACTTTGCACACGTATAGTACCTGGCATTCTAGATTAATTTGGAATAACTAATATACGTAAGTGCTCCCAACATGATTCTAAGCATGTAACTTCTGTACCAACAAATGGATTTCATTCAAAATTGATACAACAATAGATCGTATTATTTCAGATTATTTCTGACCAATACATGCATGACATTGTTGCCAACATGATTTTACGCGCACTGTAGATCCAATGTTTAACTGCATGTAACGTCCACATTATCCATTGGACTTCAACCAAATTTTGTATTCTGTACCTTAAGAGATGGAACTAAAAATATATTCCGTCACCAGGGCTGCCAAATGTAGTGCTCTATTAGGCTACAATAGGCTACATTATGCCAGGTAGACTATACAGTATTTCGTACTAATTTGAAATTTTTATATTACCAACTTAATTTCATCAATATTTTAGATAGATCTATATTGATTAATCAGAGGCATGAATCATACATTTTAAGAAAAGTAGGCTCTTTAGTTCGTCACGGAACTTCTTGTTGTGTGTGTGACGGCTCTTTGGCTTACTGTGCGGTTGTCTTCTTCCCGGGGTCAATTGGTCCCGTGTTCGAGCAACGCGCTTGTTCGCAAGCCTGTTCACTCAGGGACGCAATTATAACCCGTGACTTCACCGATCTCTATCTGTC
This sequence comes from Meconema thalassinum, assembly GCA_946902985.2. Lineage (NCBI taxonomy): Eukaryota > Metazoa > Arthropoda > Insecta > Orthoptera > Tettigoniidae > Meconema > Meconema thalassinum. Next base: position 228,269,752 of record OX336393.1, read on the forward strand.
TGACGGTGGACTTGTGGACATAGGGTTCGGTTGCGACCTCCCTAATGTACCCTGGTCCACTTATGATATCTGTATCTGGTGGTCACAACTTCGATCTTCGTGTATTCTTTGCCCCAAGTAAGGCCTATGTCGTACTTCACATTATATACATTCTTTTACCTTCGTTCCTTTATACCTATGATTGCGTTTTTTCTCACGTAAGTCATTGTGTCTATCTAATTGCCCTTTTTATCGTACGTATCGCCCTTCACTGCACTCGCCTTTATTTCTACTTCCTTACCGTAACTTATCTTGATGGATTTTACATAATTATACTGTACGTTACCCTTCAGGTATTCATTTTATTGTCAATTGTTCTGTCGTGTCATATTTAGTTCAGTCACGTCAGTCCTACGAGTATTTACTCATTAGCTTTTGTCCCTCCTAAACCCCCACTTTCTCTGTATCTTCTAGGCTATTCGGAATACCGTACCCTTCTTTGTCGGTGTGTCCATTTTCCTGACTCCCTTGTCTAGCCTCTTAATCTTTTTGTTTTCCCAACTTAATTTTGCACTGTATGTGCATACTATTTCCTTAACGCACCACACTCTCTCTCTCTCTCTTATGTCTATGAGATAAACGTCACGCACATTTATCCTTTCTCTTACCGTAACATCATGTCTTTTTCATTACCATAACCTAACTTTTAGAATGTATCGCTTCCTCGTCAATACTTATTTATCTTTATTGATCAATACACTACCTCTCTATTACATCTACCTGGTCTCTGAGTACATTCATTCGTTTGATCGTTTGGATCGTTATTTTTATGCTATTCCTTTGGTTCTAGGCTAGGCCCATGGTCCATTTTATTTGCGGTATCGTATTGAAGTTACATCCACTGCCATGTGAATGTACGTTCAGTCCACACCTCTGATACATTTTTCTCCCTTTTGATCTACCATTATTCTGGTCATATATTTATTCATCATACCCTAGTCCTGTTACATGGGCCCAGCACAGGATTAAGGTACTGGTATTCGCTTCCACTGCTGCTAAGACCGTTTCAATGGAAGGCAGAGCGATGGTTTCTATACGAAACTATCCCTCTATACGTAACTGCCTAGGCCTTGTATTTATAGCTTAGGCAACGATGTACGTATCCATGGAAATATATCACATTATTAAAATTTGTCCTTTCTTATTAGCCTACTTTCGATTTTTGCAAAAAATGAAAGTAGACTTATGAGATCAACACAGGGCGAAAAAAGTGTGTCTGTCTGTGTGTGTGTATGTGTGTGTGTGAGTCTGTGTGTGTGTGTGTCTGTGCGTCTGTGTGTGTGTGTGTGAGTGTGTGTACTCTGAATGTCTGTCCCCCCCCCCTATCAATTCGAACACGGTGAATGCGAATTGAACGAAATTTGGTACAAAGGTAGCACTAGCAAAGGACACCTCAGTGTCATGTTTTATATCGCCGCCATCTTGACGGAAACGTAATGGCGGCCACACAAATGTTCAAAGCTTAAATCAAATTACGACTAACCTAATCATCCGATCTCTACCAAATTTTGCAACAACATACCTTTATGGGGGGAGCATCCTTTGACCACACTAATAAGTCATCAGCGTAATAGTTTGCGGATGGCGGCCATCTTTGTGTGAAAATCGATTCCCCCTATTAATTCGAACACGGTGCAACCGAATGGAACGAAATTTGGTACAGAGGTAGCACTAGCAAAGGGCACCTCAGTGTCATGTTTTATATCGCCGTCATCTTGACAGAAACGTAATGGCGGCCACACGAATGTTCAAAGCTTAAATCAAATTACGATTAACCTAATCATCCGATCTCTACCAAATTTTGCAACTACATACCTTTATGGAGGGAGCATCCTTTGACCAAACTAATAGGTCATCAGCCTAATATTTTGCGGATGGCGGCCATCTTTGTGTGAAAATCGATTCCCCTTATCAATTCGAACACGGTGAAACCGAATGGAACGAAATTTGGTACAGAGGTAGCACTAGCAAAGGGCACCTCATATTCATGTTTAATATCCCTATAGCACGTTGTATTTCAACAAGCTACTACAACCAACATTCAATCATACTCCTTGAAAAGGACAAAGAGTTATAACAATACCCATGCATTTAGGAGAAAGTAGGCTATATGTTCTTTACTGAACATCTTGTTTTTTTATTTTTTTTTCAAGCGAATTGACCACTTAGGATCACGCAACAACTTTATTTCTTTTTCTTATTCTTTGCCTGGAGTTTCCTCTGTCTCCAATATTCCTTCATGCGTTCACTGGCATTTTTTCTTTGGTCTTCTGTCCAAGTTCGTCCACTTCTCTTAGGTCTTCCTTCATCTTGAAACCCTTCCAGATTGTTCACTTTGCTCTTAAATACATTTCTTTCTAGCATTTGAGATTCTGTGATGTTTAACTTTTCTAAATCTTTCCTAACTTCCCCTTTCTTATTTTGTATCTTTCTATTTTTATATAACTTATATTTTTTATATAAACCTGAGTAGCGAAAATGGTAAATTCTGCACGCCGTGAGAATTTGCCTTTTCGTAACTTTACGAACTTTTACGAGGTATGTTATTGAAAATATAGGTTTTATGATTTACATACCTTTTACGGAGTTCTTGGGAGTCGTTTCACAATCTCAACTACAAGTGCCGCACCTCAATAATAATTATTTCACGAAAATAAAGAATTCTAATCGTGTTCGTTTCACTACGGACGCCATCTTGGACACGTCATGTGACACCATGTGTGACACCATGTGACTACGTTACTAACATGTCGCACACAAAATTCACTATTTCACACGTTAAGTTAGAAATTGTTTTTGACACACATATTATTGAGACGTAAATAATGATTCAGACGTAAAGTTTGAAATTGAAATTGTTGGAAATTTAAAGTTTGAAAATGAAAATGTTCCGACACACTTATGTCCGCTACTAGGATAGGTACTGCCTGGCCGAAAATTACTGCTAGTACCACAAGCAAGGGGGTCTGGGGCCTAAGCCCCAGGTTAGGTTTGGTTTTGTATGTAAAACATTAATAAGATACAATTTATGTCCGCTACTAGGTTAGGTACTGCCTGGCCGAAAATTACTGCTAGTACCACAAGCAAGGGGGTCTGGGGCCTAAGCCCCAGGTTAGGTTTGGTTTTGTATGTAAAACATTAATAAGATACAATTTATGTCCGCTACTAGGTTAGGTACTGCCTGGCCGAAAATTACTGCTAGTACCACAAGCAAGGGGGTCTGGGGCCTAAGCCCCAGGTTAGGTTTGGTTTTGTATGTAAAACATTAATAAGATACAATTTATGAAGTAATTTCACATGCCACACAATCCATGGTTAAAGTACGACTGACGATTTGGATTTGGCGCAATTATAAATTACATTATCGACGCTCTTTTGTTTCTTTCTATACACGGTGCGAGATAGTACCAAACGCGCGGGGTTGGCATTCCTGACATAGTGACAAGATGTCTACCAGATACTTCATTTTCAACTATATAAGTAGTGTCGCTATTTGGGATGGCTGGGTGGGTCTATGACAGCGGACGAGTGAACATCTATTAATTTATCATCTCCAGATACCATTACTACAGGTACTTTGGCTAATTTCATTACTAATTTTTTTTAAACACAAATTCTCACGGTGTGCAGCGCTACCGTGAAAATTTCATCGCGTTAAGTAACCATAGAAAAGCTGAAGCGAAACAAGATTTTCTAGAGCAGTGTAGCCTTCTCTCGCTGATTGTCATGGTGGCATCATCATGACGATGGAGTAATCCTATAGCTCCCCCGGTGAAATCACCACGACGGAGCGATCCTAAAACATTCCCACAGTGTGAATTCGAGGGCTATGCCAGGTATTGTAATGGAGGATATTACCGATACCATGATACTCGTAGAACATGGCATGTTGCTAGACAAGCATGTGAAAATAACAATGGACTTCTCGTAACCATAGATTCAGAGGAAGAGTTAAGCATTGTTCTAGCCATCATGAAAGCTCATGAGGCTCGTATAGTCTGGGCCGGGTTCACCGATATGGTGACCGAGGGGAAGTTCTACGCCATTTACGATTTCAACTCACGGGAACTCTACTTTGGAATTAAAGAAGACAGCCTTTTAAAATATATTTATATTTATTTGTTGTAATTTTTGTAACGTTTTGTGTATTTTTGACGAGGAAGCTAGGCGATTCTGCCAATGCTGATTATTTGATTTACCTTTTGTATATTAATCTTCCTGTTTAATTGTCTGTTTATTTGTTTTTATATTTATCAATAGGTATTGCCTATTTAATCAAATTTGGAATGACGTAATCTGTATCTGATTCCAACCATCACCCCCCCCCCCCCTCCCTTTTGACACACATCCTGCCACATTTTCGTGATGAGTCTCCGTGAGCGAGTGCCAGCAGTCATCCCGTAACGACCACGGCTAACTCACCCGGTAATGCTTTAAATAAGAACAATCGTATTATAACTTAGTACTTTTTCTTGACTTTTATAAAGTATTAGACCCAATAAATCACAATAAACTACTTGATAAATTACACGATATTGGAATAAGGTAGACTTACAAACTTTGAAAGCTATTTTAACAAGTAGTTTCATGAAGAACTATACAGCCTATTTTCATATATCCTACTTACGTTAACTGCCATTATCAACTTACAAAATTTCAGTTTGATTCCTGTAATAGATTCGTAGATATTGAGAACCGACTAAATATTTCGGATGGTCGCCATGTTGGATTTTATATATGTAGGTCCTAGAGTTATGTACTGTTACATGAAGATTTTAAAATTTCGCACAGCTGCCATCTTGTGGTTATGGAAACAATTGAACTAAATTAGATACCAGTGCATTACAATGTGTATAAACATTTCCTGTACCAGATTTCATTGCGTTTGGAACATTAAATCGCGAGAAAGGTCTATTAATATTTTCAAATTCGCTTGGCCGCCATGTTTGATTTTAGGTAACCGGTTTTTGAAAGTCTTATAGATGAAATTTCAGTAGTGCCCTTTATCTCCGTACAAAATTTCAGGGTGATACCGCTCATAGTTCCAGAGATATAGAATGCCGGTGAAATATTTCGCACATTCGCCATCTTGTGGTTATGCAAACAATTGAACGAATTAGGTGTCTGTGCATTACAATGTGTATAAACATATACTGTACCAAGTTTTATTGCGTTTGGTTGGTTAAATCGAGAGAAACGTCTATATAAAAGTCGCAAATTCGCGTGGCTGCCATGTTGGTTTTATAGTTATCAGTTTTTCAAAAGTCACATAGGTGAACTTCTAGTAGTTCCCTTTATCACCTTAAAAATTCCAGGGTGATATCGGTATTAGTTTTGGAGATATTGAATGCTGGTGAAATATTTCGCACAGCCGCCATGTTGGATTGGTGAGACGTAACAAAATGGGAAATGGCAGTTATGATCATTAACACTATCAGTGACACATCAGAAGGAACACGGGGTATTCCTCAAGGCAGTATTATCTCACCTACACTATATAACCTGTTCGTAAATGACATGAATGAAACCATTAAGCATAGTAAAATATTTATTTATGGTGGTGACACCACTATATTTACTATACATGAAGACTATAACACAGCTTTTGATTGACTTCAAGAAGACTTCAATAACATCACAAAATGGTGTCATGACAATAATTTGTATATAGATGCAACCAAATCTAAAATAATGCACATCAGAGTTGATCACTCCACACAAGAAAAATACGAATGGACATACCACAGCATATCATGCATACACCAAAACATCCTTGCAAATGTAACACCTTTATAAATAGTATTTCGACACAAAAATACCTAGGAATTACCCTTGATGAACACTTTAAAATGAACACACACACAGTAAACATGATAAAAAAAAACTAAGAGCAAACCTTTACACTTTCTACACTCTCCTATTCTATGTAGATAATAATACTTACAACCCGGCCAAAGCCGTCGGATTTTTTAAGAGCGTTAAAAATCCCTCAGTATGCCTTCCTTCGGAGGGGAAGTAAAGCCGGCGGTCCCATGTCATAGATTTATGGCATGTTAAAGAACTTTCCACTAATTACACCTGTGTGAAACTAAATTGTATAGGTTAAGAATGTAAACAACGCTCTTAGGTTTCTATGTTCGTTGCCAAGAGCCGACTGCGGTAGCGTCTAGTAGCTGAGTTCTGAACTAAGCCTAGTAGTCGTTGACGGTGGCGTTTGGCGGCAAAAGTAGGAACTATTTGAAAAATTGTAAGTTGCAGCCTGCACTTAAATTTAAAAACAGATACACACACTAATACAGCCATCACAATTAACACCGGTTATCAGACAGATTCCACACACACACAAAGTACACGGGGCTACATGACCGCGTTGTCGCAGCCCCTAAACTTAAGAACCAACCAACCAAAAATACTTACAAAACCATTTATAGTGTTTTGATTGAAAGCAAATAAAAATATGCTATAGCAGCTTGGGAAAATCAAAACACAACTTTAATTAATAATATTCAAGATAGCCAAAACAGGTGCTTTACATAATTCACTGGTATTCCTAGTTTAATATTTAAGAGTAGTTTCAAAGTACTGTACTGAATCTCTACTACCATGATCCAAGGTCTCTCACAACATACAAACAAGAGCCATAACAGGTACACATTATGTAAAACCTTTATGCATAAATAGCTATGGTTTCAAGAGACTAATAGTACATTATGCAACGAGCCTATAATGGCTATAATTAAGACACGAGTATTTTTTATAAAACGAGCGTATGCGAGTTTTATAATTCCATACGAGTGTCTTAATTACCATTATAGGCGAGTTGCATACGACTGTTTATGTTCGACGATAATTATAACTTTATTATATGTTTTTACATAAATATTCATAAATATCTGTTGAGAGTCTGCTACTGGAATTTTGTGATCGCAGAGCGAGCGTTGGGTGTTATATCTTTGTCTTTCAAGAGCTTTGAACAACCGACGCATGCGCTCTGTGTGGTTGCAATGCCATATGCAACCATATGTTTACATCAGCCGTCCCTCAGTAATATTGTCACCGCAGTCATTTGAAGACAATGCGCTGTGTAGAAATTAGTGTTGGTGATTTCAAGGTACAGTGCTATTTCTTGTCTCATATTCGCCAGTTTATTTACGCGAACATATGGACGGTGGGTATTCCATGTCGGTAATTTATTATAGTTCGATGTTGTGTTTATGTCCGACATGTTGGATTTTGAGCGCATGCGCGAAGTTATCGTTACCTAATTGGTCAATGAACGAGCTCTGATTGGCTGGAGAAACTGTATCATAATGGAAAACAGTGTTATAATGACCATCATTATGATACAGTTATCTGACACATAATAGTGAGGGTCGAACATAAATTATATTATACCATCACTACTTAATGAACTACCACCTGGATTGACGAACATGAACAGCAAACAACTAGCTATACGTCGCATTAAAATGATTACCTAAACAAACATAAACTTATAACATAAACTTATTATTATAACTGCTATAGTGTAAGTATTTGTGTCTTTAATTATTGACATTAATATTTTTTCTCATTATCACCTAAGATGTTAAATCAAGTTATATATATAAAGTGAAAATAAAAAAGAACATTTAAACAAAACAAATCAATAATTATTATAAAATATATAAATTTTAAGAAATGAAAAAGGACATATACTTTGCATGCACACTTGTATTGAAATACAATCTGTATATATGTTGTAAATAATAATTAATATGTCTCACAGAAAATCTGTACTGGATTTGCCGTCAGATTCGTGGGACATGTCACATTATTGTAATATCAATAGTCTAGTATTTAATAAATAAATAAATTAAATTACATTAAATTATTATTATTATTATAATATGACATGAATATGACCATGTTAGCCCTACCAACAACGGTAGGTACGCTTGCTAACGTACTGGGCCATGAGGCCAAGCTCTCTGTGAACTCAGTAGACGTGGGTTTGAGCCCCACCGTTGGCCGTCCTTGAAATGATTTTCCGATTTTCAACTCCAGGCAAATGCTGGGAAGGTAACTTCTGACAGGCCACGGCCACTTCCTTTCACATCCTTGCCCAGTTTCATTCATCTTCATTCATTCCATCTCTCATTAACTCCTCTCATGAGGTTGGCATCAGGAAGGGCATCCGGCTGTAAAACCATGCGCCACATTAGAATTTCATCCCATATCATCCCCGACCCCGTTGGAAACGGGAATAATAAGGGGTCCGGGTAGACATTAGCCTTGTTAGCCATGTTCCTTATTGACAAAGTATAATACAGTAAGTTCTGAAGATTAAAAACCGTAAGTCCATATTAATTTACACTTTTTATTGTACCGGTCTCGGTCACATTGTGGCCTTCCTCCGCGCAAATAACAGATCTGTTTTCAGCCTATTTTCAATTTTGAAAAAATAGGCTTATGAGATCACCTTTTGTCCGTGTGTGTGTGCGCGCGCGCGCGTGTGTGTGTCCCCCCCTAATAAAATCTAAACGGCTGGAGCGATTTCAATGAAGCTCGGTAAGTTCATATCACTATTCCGGACGACCCCGACCGTGCCCTTCAAATTTTGTTACATCTCACCAATCCATCATGGCGGCTGTGCGAAATATTTCACCAGCATTCAATATCCCCGAAACTATTCCCGATATCACCGTGGAATTTTTTACGGTGATAAAGGAAACTACTAGAAGTTCACCTATGTGACATTTGAAACACTGGTAACTACAAAACCAACATGGCGTCCACGCGAATTTGCGACGTTTAAATAGACATTTCTCGCGATTTAACCAACCAAACGCAATAAAACTCGGTACAGTATATGTTTATACACATTGTAATGCACCGACATCTAACTTGGTTCAATTGTTTACATAACCACAAGATGGCGGATGTGCGAATTATTTCACCGGCATTCTATATCTCTGAAACTATCAGCGGTATCACCCTGAAATTTTGTACGGAGATAAAGGGCACTACTGGAAGTTCGTCTATAAGACTTTCAAAAACTGCTTAACTACAAAACGAACATGGCGGCCAAGCGAATTTCAAAATTTTAAATAGACCGTTCTCGCGATTTAATGTTCCAAACGCAATGAAATCTGGCACAGGAAATGTTTATACACATTGTAATGCACTGGTATCCAATTTGGTTCAATTGTTTATATAATCTCAAGATGGCGGCTTTGCGAATTTTAAAATTAAGTTTCTTTTTCTTGTGTCGTAATCATGCGATCGAAGTGAAAGTTTGATTAATGAACCTACGCAATAATTTTCCTTTAATGGTACATGACTCTATGGCCTATGCATATAACAATCCAACATGGCGACCATCCGAAATATTTATACGGCTCTGAATATCTACGAATCTATTATAGCAATCAAACTGATTTTTTAATGTTCATATCGGCTATGAACTTAAGTTCACCTATAGGACTTTGAATAACCTGGTGATCACAAATCCAACATGGCGGTGACGCGAAGTAGAAATATTCACATGGACGTTTCTCGCTATTTAACCATCCGAGTGCAGTGAAACTTGGTAGAGTAAATCCTTAAACGAATGTTAATCTACTGGCATCTAATTTATTTCAATTGTTTCCATAACCACAAGATGGCAGCTGTCCGAAATTTTAAAATCTCCTTGTTACTTCTTGTGTCCTAATCATGCGATTGAAGTTTGAATGCTACATGTACACAATAATCTTCATGTAACAGTACATAACTCTAAGACCTACAATGGCGTCCATCCGAAATATTTAGTCGATTCTCAATATCTACGAATCTATTCCAGCAATCAAACTGAAATTTTGTATGTAGATGGAGGCAATTAACATAAGTAGGATATATGAAAATAGGCTGTATAGTTCTTCACGGAACTACTTGTTTTTCTTAAATTTTAATGTCTGTTCTTTAGCCTTTAGACGATTAATTTTTTTAAATAGTTTTGAGAAAAACCTTCGTTTATGGTATTTTTTTTTAAATGCAAGTATTGCATTTCTATTCATATTATTATTTGCGCTAAGGAAGGCCACAATGTGCCGAATACCGGTACAATAGAAAGTACTAATTAATATTGACTTACGGTGTTTAATCTTCAGAACTTATTATTATTATTATTATTAATATTATATGAACTTTTCATAAAAATACAAAACCATCACTGACGGATTCCTTGCGAGCCAAAGATACTGGATCTCAAGATGTTCAGAACAAGTCACTGAAGAGATAAAACCTTACGTACTATACTAACAGTACCAAGGAGGGCAGCTTTTGCATTAGCTGCATATGGTTGCTCTTCAAACCAAAATTTTCCTTTGCATTTTCCCAGTCCTTGGTAACTAAACCAATCCCAGAGACAACAACTGAGATGACGAGAACTTCCTTTAAGCCGTATATGTGACTGAGCTCAGCGGCAAGTGGCTGGTATTTGCGCCTTTTCTCAGCCACTGTATTCTGGAGGTTTTCATCGAGTGGAACAGAAACATCGACGATGGTAGTCTTGTGTGTTTGCTTATCACATATCTCAAGGTCTGTCCTTATTATTATGTATTATTATTATTATCATTCTCTTCTATTCATCGTTGGGATGCATCGTTAGGGCCACTTAGGACCGCGAGATCTCAACTGTTTGCCTTTTTGTGGGCCCACCAGGTTTTCAACCTTTCGGAGTGTGCTTTCTCCTATGCACCAGAATGAAATTGCTTCGATCGTTGCGACTTCTTCTTGATGAACCTGTTTGTTTTTGAGTGGTTTTCGGAGTTGAATGTCTGTTTCTGTAATTCCATACTTTAAAAGGTTCTTATCGATCTCCACCAGCCAAGGAGGAATAATTCTCAGACTTCTGAAGTAGGACAACAAACGTTTACAAAGTTAGTTAGTTATTGTTGTGTTAAGGGGCAGAACAGCGAGGTCATCTAACCCTAAAATTCGTTTACAAATTCCTTCAGCTGTCAATCTGAAGAGGTGAGTGTCAAAGGTTAGCTTTCTTTTTCGGATTACGCTTGGTATCATTTCGGTGTGAGAGTAAATTTCTAAGTTCCTCCGAAGTCTGCATTATTATTATTACTACTATTATTATTACTATTATTATTATTATTATTATTATTATTTTCGTCTTGGCCTTCTATGGACCACGCTTGACAGTCTTTACATTATGTTTTGCCTTCACTGCCTTGACTCTCTGCCAGTATCTTCTCATCCGTCCTCCTACTTCCCTCTTCTGTTCTTCTGTGTAGGTTCTTTTCTTTGTCACTGGCACCTTCCCCATCTCCTGGAAACCTCTGTTCTCCTTAATTAGCGTCTAAATTTTTCCCTATCTGCTATGTCGTCTTCTTGTACCCCTATCTTGGCTAGGCCCGTTCTCACTTCTCGAAACCATTTCAGCTCTGTATTTCTCTTCCTGAAAAATTCGAAAATTCTGTTTGTCAGTCTGTTGCCATCCATTTTCAGGAGGTGTTCATAGAACTGTCTTCTTCTTTCCTAGCGTTTATCCCATTACGGGGTGCGCTGCTCTTCTACATCTTCTCCACTTTTCCTGTCGTTGACATCTGCAGGTTGTAAGTCAACATCGTGCATATCAGTCTTCATGTTGTCGATCCAACGCTTCGCAGGTCGTGCGCGTGGTCGCATTCCACCTGGGTCCAGGTTGAAAGCTACTTTGGCGACAGAGTCCCCCGGCATTCTCATAACATGACCATGCCAACGGAGATGAGCTTCTCTCACTTTCTCCGTAATTGGTGTGACACCTAATTGTTGTCGAACATCTGTATTTCTGACATGGTCATATCTAGTCAGTCCAAGTGTCCAACGGAGCATCTTCATATCCATCGTGTGCAGAGCCTGTTCATGTTTTCTTGTCATTGGGCGGGATTCTTCCCCATAAATTGCTGCCGGACGTACAACTGTCTTATAAACATTTGCCTTTAGGTATTTAGGCATCTTATTTTTTGTCGCAGAGGACATCAGTGACCTGTTTCCATTTGAGGCAGGCCGCATTTACCCTCGCCCGTGTATCTAAAGTGACATCGCCATTTGACGTGATAACCGACCCTAGATATTTAAAGTTATTTGTCTTAGGCAGATCTTGATCGCTAATTTCGACAATGCCGTCGGTTTGCGGACCATATTCAAGATATTCTGTCCTCTGGATGTTAAGGCGCTGTCCATAGGCAGCCAGCCTTTCCATCCATATTTGCGCTTGATGCTGGAGTTAGAGGCGTGTTTCTTGTACAAGTACAATATCGTCAGCGAACAGAAGGGTCCAAGGGTGTGGTGTTTGCATGTCGGCCGCAACCGTATCCATGCATAGGATAAACAAAGGAAGGAAGGAAGATTGTAGTTTTACGTGACCGTGAATCTTGTGATTTTGAGCCACGGGACCTCCTTTTTACGTGGAATCCGAACCACAGGACATGGCATTTCACTTTGAAAATCTCACATGCATCGACCGGGAATCATAGGATAAACAACAGTGGCGATAGTGCAGAGCGTTGATGAACACCGACGGTGATATCGAAAGGCGGGGAGATACCGGCTGGGCAGCGTATTACACTAGTTACATTGCAATAAAGAAGTTGCACCCATTTTATATAGGTTTCAGGAACCCCATGGGAACAAAGAGCACACCTGATAAAGTCATGTGGGACTCTGTCAAAGGCCTTTTATAGATCTAGGAAGGCCATGTGTGAACTCTTCTGTCTCTCTCTGTGCTTTTCCAACAATTGGCGTGTGGTATAGATTGCATCAGTGGTGCTGTAACATTGAACAAAACCGCATTGATTTGGTGTGACAGTGACAATATTTCTGAGCCTCCTATCCAGCATTCTTTCAAATATTTTCAATATATGACAGAGTAGTCTAATAGGTCGATAAGTCGAGCAATCATTAACATCACCTTAACGCTTCCAGATTGGGACTTTAATGCTAGTTGTGGGAGTTTATTTTCGGTGATAATCTGCTGGAAGAGCGTGGCAAGGAATTCTGCAGCAGGCTTTCCAAGCATTTTCCAGATTTCCGCTGGGATGTCATCTGGGCCTGTGGCTTTCCCATTTTTAATTTTTGTTATGGCTGTTCGTACCTCGTCAGCTGTAATTTGGGCACAGGTCCTAAGGGGGGATCAGGGCTTACAATAGGAGGATGTTGAAAATATTTATTGCTGATATTAGAAAAATATGCTGACCAACGTTGAAGGATAGCTGTTTGGTCTCGCAGTATTTTGTTGTCTGAGCCTTTAATGTGCATGATGTGTCCAATATCCTGAGTTGAACGGTGACGAGATTTGGCAATGCGATAAATGTTGTTCTCTCCAGATGACGTTTCAAGTTGGTCGTACATATTTTGGTAACAACGGTCTTTTGCAGCAGCCACTGCTCGTTTTGCTGCTAAATTGTGTTCACGGTATCGCTGAAGGTCTATATCTAGACGGGAGTTCCACCAGGCTTTGTATGCTACCTTTTCCTCATTGATTACCTGCTGGACGTGTTCATCCCACCACCAGGTCTGTTTGTCAATGTAGCGTCAATTAGGTATGGTCTTCCCCAGAGTCTCTATTGCTGCTTAATGTATCTGTTGCACAGCATCATTCCATATGTCGTTCGCCGATTGATTGGAGTTTACTGAGAAGTTGGTTAAAGCTGTCAGCAACCGGGCTTGTTGTGCTTGCAGTCTCCATCATCTAATTCGCGCTGGTCCAGTTGTAGGCATTTTGGGTTGCTTGTTGTATTCCCGAAAATCTAGAATAAGCAAACGGTGTTGGGGGGCGATACTGTTATATGGGATAACTTTGGTGTCTGTCACCAACTTCAGATCTAGTTGTCGGGTCATCCAGAAGTCAATCTGCGTAGCATGTCCTCCACTAGTGTACGTAGCCAGGTGTGTTGGCCTTTTCTTGAAATAAGTGTTTGTGATGGCAAGGTCATGAGCCTCTGCACAATCAAGTGTGCGACAGCCATCATCGTTTCGCACACCTAGTCCGTGTCCGCCATGGCATCGCACATACCCGTCTCGTTGCAACCCAACATACCCATTTAAATCCCCTCCCGGGAAGATGGACTCACCTGGTGGAATTGCTCGAAGAAGACCGTCAAGACTGTTTCAGAATTCATTTTTTTCTTCTTCTGTACATCCTGTTTGAGGTGCATAGCAAGTAGGTGTTCATAGAACTGTAACCTCCTGTATTTTTTTTTTACACGTGAATGGACCACTTAGGATCACGCTACAACTTCATTTCTTTTTCTGGGTGCGAAGTTTTCTCTGCACCCAATACTCCTTCATGCGTTCGCTGGCCTGTTTACGCTGTTCGTCCGTCCAGGCTCTTCCGGTCTTCTTAGGTCTTCTTGTGGCTTGAATCCCTTCCAAATTACTCAGTATATTCCTAAATCTATTTCTCTCTAACAGTTGGTCTTCAGAGATGTTCAATCTTTCCATATCCGCCTTTGTTTCCTTAATCCATGCTGTTGTGGTCTTCTTTCTCCAGAAGTAATCAAATATCCGTTTGGTGAGTCTATTTTGGTCCATTCTGTATAGATGTCCGAGAAACTTCAACCTCTTCTTCATAGTCTCAGAGATTCCTTCTACTTTCTGGTAAACTTCTTCATTACTTCGAAGTTTACATCCACTTTCGGTTTGAACAGCACCCATAATTTTTCTGAGGATTCTCCTTTCCAAGACCTCTAGTTTATCCAGCTTGTAGTTCATAGACAGACATTCACTGGCATAGAGACATTCTGTCTTCACCACGGTGTTGTACTGTTTCATTTTGGCATTCCAGGATAGGCACTTTTTATTGTACATGTTTTTAGTCAAGCCATATGCTCTCTCCATTTTTGAGATCCGATCTTCTATTGCATCTTTCTCTTGTCCATTCGCTTGTATGGTCTCACCAAGGTACTTGAACGTTTTGACCCTTTTGATTCACCCTATCTCTGTTTCCAGAAATTGTGGTCTATCTTTGGAGTTCGTCATGAATTTTGTCTTCTCTGGTGAGATCCTCAGTCCTGTTTGGGTAGCAATTCTTTCCAGAAGGTTAATTTGAATGGTTGCGATCTCTGAACATTCAGAAAGAACAGCAAAGTCATCAGCAAAAGCTAGGCAGTTGATTTTAATCCCTCCTGATTTTCTTCCTAGGCAGATCGGAGTTATCTTTTGGCGTTCAAGTTCAAAGTTCCTGTATTATTATTATTATTATTATTATTATTATTATTGTTAATATTGCACAGGGTATTAACTAGTTTATTTATTTACCAACAGCTACGATCACTAACGCTAGCTCATGGGGCCAAGCTTTCTTCATACACGGTAGACATGGTTTGGAGCCCCACCGTCAGCTGTCCTCGAAATGGATTTACGTGGTATACCCATTTTCAACTCCAGGTAAATGCTGGGACGGTACTTTCGGACAGGTCACGGCCGCTTCCTTCCACATCCTTGCCCAGTTTCATTCACCATCATTAATTTCATCTCTCATTAACTACTCTTATGACGTTGGTGCATCTGCCACATACAGTAGACTTTCATTGCACCTCAGTTGCTGAAAACGGGAATAATAAGGGGTAGACATAATATTGCACAGGGTAGAAACTAATTTATTTACAGTAAGTTGATTTATAACACAGCCCGTAAAATTGTGGTAAATGTCATGGCATAGAACATCAGATAGGCCAATATTTTAAACAAGAGATTTTCACTTGTCAATAAATCATCTTTATGACTAGTTCGTGGATTACTACTCTGGATATATCTACTTTAAGTCCATTACTGTCAAAAGGGAGGCTTTAGGTCCTAACAGTGAGGTAATAAAGTGACTGTCTGGGACTGGAGCTCAATATCCATTAGTTGGGCTCCTTCCTCCGCCCTCTTGCCCCCTGACTGTTAATCCTAGTTAGTTGGAATCCTTAATGCTCACGCTTCCTTAATGAATCTTACTAAGGGTTATCTGTCGATTGAGAGCGTGTACCCTTCCGAGATGGATGATGATAACGATAAAGAAGAAGATGATGAAGATGATGAAGATGATGATTCTTCAGCTTGCTTTGAGAGGGCGTGCTGTTAGGCTACCAATTTCTAATATTCAGAATGGTTATGGAAATGGTTACTGTGCTACTTCTACTATATTTGTTTTTTCATTTGAGGGGCTTGGACATCGTGGTCATTGAGCTTATTGGTGTGTGTTTGTTTGATAACCTGTGTTATTGTGAATCCTGTACTAAATTGTGCATTTGTATTCAAGTGTTGATTGCGAAGGAATCGACCTTGGCCTTAAGTTAGGAACCATCCCGACATTTTGCAAGGAGTTGATGTGAGAAACCACGGATATCCACGTTAATGATAACTGAGTTGGGAATCGAACCCACCTCTTCTCAGTTTTGCCTCACGAGATTGAGTGTACCCAGTCCCAGCCTTCAGACCAGAATTACATTTCTTGGAATAGCCGGGAATTGAACCCAGACCTACGAAGTGTTGGCCAAGAATGTTAGTCACTACGCCAAGAGATGGACTGGGGAAGAAGTAAAAAATGTAAGAGTTCTGACCTGAAATAAATTGAAGGCCTAGGATTATGATACTCTTTGCTCGGATACCCCAAAACTGTCTGTGACGGAAGAAACCGAGATTTGACCTAGGAGAGTCGGCAGGAAACATGATAAGGAGGAGCCTAACGCGAGTCATCATCATCATCTTGCACAGTTTCCAGCCACTGGCTGGGTCTGTTTGGAACACAAGCCTCTCCAACATCTTCTGTCTTCCCACCATCTCTCAGCCTCCACCCTTGTCCAGTCTTCTCCTCTCTTCTTCACGCTTTCTACCACCCCCTTCAGCCACCTGTCTCTCGGTCTTCCTCTCGGTCTCTTTCCTTCCCACTTCATCTCGTGTATCCTCCTGGGTATCCTCTTCTCCTCCATTCGTTTTACATGTCCATACCATCTAAGTCTAGATTTCTCTATACCATCCTGTAATGGTTCCTCCTTCATTAATTCTCTGGTCCTCTCATTTCTTATTCTGTCCATCTTTGTAGCTCCAATACTGCTTCTCAAGAACCTCATCTCACTGGCCTGTATTTTGCTCTTCTCCCTTCCTTTCATAACCCAGGTCTCCGAGGCATATGTCAGGATAGGCTACAATAGGCCCAGCAAGCCAGTAGTGGATAAAACTTTTGCTTTCAAGAAGGGAACTAACGCGAGTAAATGGAAGTAATACCGAACGCAACTAGGATTGCCACCCCACGTCTCAATCGTTGTGAGGTCCTGGGGAAGGCGCGCTCAAGAGTACAGTAACTTGGCGTGGCTTCATTTAAGGGTTGTGGCGCATTATGTTTATACGCTTGAATATTATTAATAACCTATGTTATTTTGAATATCGTATGGCTGTACTTGTAATTAGGGTTAGGATAGGTGTATACAAGATTTCATCATCATCGTCATCTTCATTTCCCCTGACACTGGGTGGGGGCAAATATGGTTCCTCTCCATTTTGTCGTTCCACCATTCCTCTTCCGACACGGTGTTCCAATCCAAGTTCCGTTTTCTAATGCTATTCTCCACCTAGTCCATCCAACGCATTCTTGGCCTTCCTCCTCCTCTCTTCCCTATCATCCGTCATTCCAGTGCTCGTCTTGGTAGCCTTACTTCATTCATCCGTTTGACATGTCCAAACCATCTCAATCTGTTTTGTTCCAGTTTGTCATTTGGTTTCTGTACTCCCAGTTCTTTCCGTATATCTTCATTTCTCACTCTCTCCTTGTTTTCAGGACCATACTTCTCAGGAATCTCATCTCCGCCGCCTGTACTCTGCTCTCATCCCTCTTAGTCTTTGTCCAAGTTTCTGCTGCATATGTCATTATAGGAACATAATATGCTTTGTACATAACTTCTTTAGCCTTAATTGGTATATCCTTGTTCCATACTAGTCCCCGTACCTGTTGGTAGAAAGCACTCCCGTGTTGTATTCTTCTGCTAATTTCCAAATCTATTCTTCCATCTTCAGTCAGTTCACTTTCCAAGTAATTGAAGTGTTTCACCACTTCCAATTCCTTATATTCTCCTTTGATTATTCCTTTTCCTTCTTTCTTACCTCTACAAGATAACACAATGTGTAGGCCTGCACATGAAGTATTCAATGGTATGGTCAACTTCAAATTTGATCGTCTTTTGCATAGGCTGCCAATGATTTAGTCCTTCATTTGCATGTAAGTATATGATATTGCCCACAAAGATTGCAAGTACACAAGTCCAACGCCAGTGATATCCTCGTTGTCCACAGATTTTATTATGGAATCCATGAGCTGCTGTTCTCGTGAATACATGTCTTAACTCGAAGTTAGACTTCTTCCATTCTTCAGTATTCATGGCTGGGGTTAGATAGAAGCACGGGTCTACGTTTGTAGCTTTATCTCCTTTGTTCTTGATGTGGTCTTCGTAAGCCAATGTAACAGGAAGATCGTATCCCTGTTTTATCACTTTCACAAAATATCTGTATCTGCTAGCAAATTGATTGTCCTCGATCTAGTTGATTTAGATACTTGGAGAGCTCTCTTAATGAAGGATGATATCACTGCCTCAAGTCTCCTCAGACTTTCAGTAGTAAGTGAACCCATATTGTGCTGATCGCGTAAAACACAATAGGGGCAACTTTGATATTGAAAAGTTTTAATGCAGGATAGGTGTATGTATGTACATATGTATGTATGTATGTATGTCTACTCCTTATTATTCCCGTTCTCCAACGGGAGTTTCCGCCAACACAAAGTTCCTCATTTCTCTACTAGAAAGCGCTATAGTGTTCAAGGAGCTTAAGTATCTAACATCCTTGACTTTCATAGTCAAGGAACAACGAAATTCGACACGCAAGCTACCCTCTGGGTGTCATATAGTAAAGCTTGCACCAGGCACCCGAGGTCATACGATATTATTATTATTATTATTATTATTATTAACGGGGTCGGGGATGAGATGTGATGGCATTCTATGTGCCAACCTCATGAGAGGAGTTAATGAGAGATGAAATGAATGAAGATGAATGAAACTGGGCAAGGATGTGGAAGGAAGTGGCTGTGGACTGTCAGAAAGTACCGTCCCAGCATTTGCCTTGGGTTGAGAATGGGGAAACACGGAAAACCATTTCAAGGACAGTAAATGGCGGGGTTCGAACCCACGTCTACTGAGTCCGCAGATAGCTTGGCCCCATGGCCTAGCCCTGCGCTTTAGCGAGCGTAGCTACCACTGTCGGCAGGGTTAGGATGGCTAAAGACCTTAAATTTAGGACTATCTCGAGAGTTTATTTGTCTGGAATAGAAGTGGGAAACATTGGAAGATTACTTCCAAGATGCCCTAGAGTAGGATCGAAACCAACCTCTCTTTTAATTTGTAGTGCCGAATTTGAATTTATCCCGTTCCAATCCTCATACCGGGATTAAAGTCCTCTATAGTAGAACTATTAATTGAACCAGTGCCTTTGCGCGGGACGACAGTTTGCAAGAGTAACTCAGAGGCTCAATATGTTACAGACATAATCCACTACTCTTCTGAATACCATGTACAAGAGAAATTATCCATACCATAAGGATCTAGTGAAATCTTTGGAACATTTGAACTTCTTTCATCTTGCTTAAAATTTCGTCAATCACTCCGATGCGAGAGTGGTTACCAGGATCGGGATTAGTGAGTTATTGTAGTTTTAAAGGGAATCACAGTGAGGTTTCCTACCCTTAGGGTCAGGATTGTTGGGGAAGAAAAATCCCATTTCATGCAATATAACTTTCATGTGTGTCTGGTATTGAGTTATCACTTTATCTGGGACCTACAGTACAATAACTAGTAGTGTACAGCCATTAAGTTCATGGTGTAGGCAGGTAGCAGAACCCAAGTGTATTAACAGTTGCCACGCAACACGGCGTACACTCACACAGATTCACATCGTCCCTCAAAATAGTCGCCGTGGTGCTTATACCTAAGCCGGCCCCGTGGTGTTGGGGTAGCGCGCCGGCCTCTTACTCGGAGGCCTCGGGTTCGATTCCCGGCCCCGTCAAGGATTTTAGAAACTGACGTGAGGGCTGGAACAGGGTGCATTCCGCCTCGAGAGGGCAGTTGAGTAGCTATCTGACAGTGAGGCAGTGCCCTGGTCATGGAGACCAAGATTAACGGCCGAGGGGACCCTACGTGCTGACCAGGCTTCACCCCATAATTTGCAGGCCAAATGGATGGACTATAGCACCATGGGGTTTGGTTTGGTTCTCATACCTGCTGCTGCCGATTGGCACACAACAACATTGTAACTTTTTCGATCTTGCGTTCATTTCAGATGGCATTCTCTCTCAATTTCCAGCTATACAATTGTATCTACCCCAGATTAAATGTATAATGAGTTGACTAAATATAACTTTAGTTAATTTTGTTTGTAGTTTGTTAACTTAAGGCCACGGCCACCTCCTTCCCGATCCTAATCTGAATTACTAATACACACACTAATATAGCCATCACAATAACACAGACAAATTCGAGAGAAACACACACAACACACACGGGGCTACATGACCACGATGTCGCAAAACCCATAAATCAATCAACAACAACAAGAATAATAATTTCTTGTCTCACGTTATTGGTACAATTTTTGAAACGTAGAAAATGCTTTAGGTGCATAGGTCTCATCTAATGAAAAAGATTTGAAAATGTGACGGCAGTCGGGATTCAAACTCCAATCTCCTGCTGTTCGGGCAGCTGCGTTTAATCCCTTACACCACCGTGGGCTACGCACTTTCGCTAAATTAGCACTAAGTCCCAAAGCTCCTAAAGGAACCAACAACACCTACCACCTCACAGACCTCGCGATTCTAACTACGCCACTGAGCGTACGGAATTGAATGGAGAGTGAAGACTGATTACAGAACAGGTAATTTAATCGATATCTTGACATGAGTTAGAACGTGTCGTGTTCCCGTGGACTAAAGTGCATGTGAAGGTTAACGTTACCACTTCCGCTTGCCAGCTCCATTTAGGTGACAGCTGAGTAGTCTGTCAACATATCCTGAGATTCTCCAATTTCTCACCTTCAGTATTATCCAACAAAAAGCAAAGCCAACACAGTACAGGAGCCCTGCGTTGATAAACAAAACGTTGTCTGCATCCGACCACATCCGCACGACTTATATCCGAATCTGCAAGTTTATTATCCGAATCCGCCGACATTACAGTACTATTTTAAATTTATTAGAGAAAGCATAAAGTATTAAAGAAACACATTTAGGCATTTGAGGAGAAATTCGTTCTCGTCAAGGAGTAATAAGGAGACACGTCAGCGCATTGACGTCAGAAAAGTTGGATGGCGCAGCCACGCGGCAGAATGTTGAAGCTGTAACATTGTGACTGGTGAGGTTTATTTAGATGGTGAAGCATTGACGTCGTGATGGAAACAGATAGAAATTTGTGAAATTCGAGGAGGTACTGCTCTGTATACGGTTGCAAATCGTATAAAACGGGTACGAAATATCTTCACTACTTTCCTGTACAAAAAGTTCAGAGAAAAAGATGGGCTTCGGCGCTGTCAATTGGAAAACATGTTACACGTTACATGACAGTGTGCAGTCTGCATTTTTGTGAAGACGACTTCTTTCCACCGGTACTGTTGATTATTGATAGGTATTGTCTCTAATTTGTATTCACAAGGATTTAGCTACATCAAAAATACTGATAAACTTGTAGACTATTACTTCTGTGCCGTACATAGAATGTAATCCACTCTTCGTAAACTTATTTTAGGGGTTCTTCCGATTGACAATAGCCTAATGGTTAGAAAACTTAAGAAAAATGCTGTTCCTAGCATTAATTTGCCAGAGAATTTATATTCTTGCCTTTGAACAGCAAGT
This sequence comes from Meconema thalassinum, assembly GCA_946902985.2. NCBI lineage: Eukaryota > Metazoa > Arthropoda > Insecta > Orthoptera > Tettigoniidae > Meconema > Meconema thalassinum. The sequence goes on from OX336393.1 coordinate 228,291,677, forward strand.
ATGTAGGTCATTGACGTATGATTTGGCTTAAATTGTGTTTTTGGCTATGATCTCCCTACTGTTGAATTTAGTTAATTACAATGTAAAATCTTAGTTTTAAGTACCGGTTTGGTGACCCATCATCCCAGGCAGGCCGGTAACACCTATACTACTCAGGCAGATAGGTCACTTAGCCGTAATTTTGAAGTTATGGTGATGTTAAGTATACATATGCGGTAATGTAGCAGGAGACCGGATCGGCCTAGGCTATTTTAACTTTAATTAGTTCCCATTTCAGGGTTTTTCAGTTCTGAGTGCGAATTGTTGGTTTGAAAGTTGTACAACAGTAAGGAGAGTATGTTTTGTATAGGTTTTAATTGGTATTATGGTTTATGTCGAGCTGAGGAGTGAATTTGATTTGGCTTAAAGTGTAGTTTTTGATCTGTTCCGTTTGCTTATGACAAGTTCATATGGGGACTCCAGCTTTGTTAAATATCTGTATTTTAAATATTTAATTAAATATATTGATAAAGAGGATGTCTCCATTTTAACTTGCCTGTGGCAAGAGATTAATAAATTAATATTCTTGCCTTTGAACAGCAAGTATGTAGGTCAATATTTGCAATATTGAAGTATGATTTGAGCATCCCAAGTAACGATTCTTTGAACCCAAAACATTCATGCAAATTCAGGGTTGCTTGATTCAATTTATTATCAGGGAGTCGTCCTTTGTGTTATGTGAGCTATATATATTGTGAAATTAATAAAAACATCGATACCGCTAGGCTCCCAAGTACAGGCTTCATATATGTAACAGCAGACAGTAAATTAACTACAGTATCTACATGTGAGTAATATTTTTAACTGGTAGTAATTAGGCAATGCATTTAAATTGATTATAAAAATATTTCTATCAATGAAAGAAAGTACGTAGTATTTTGCCATCATAAATTAGAAGCCATAACAAACTCACACCCAAATACTTCACGTCACTATCTCGCCCCCATATTGCAAACAGCTGACCGTAAGCTCCTCCCCCGTTTCGGACGTCAATAACATGCGGAGAGTTGACGCACTGGTCACGCCCCCATACTAGTCCGGCTCCAGCGGTAAATGGAGCATACGGTACCGTAGACTTATTTATTAGTGGGATTTAAATATGATTACCAGCAAAAGATTCGTGTGCAGGTATAGTACGAAGTTGTACGGTATATGACGATGGAAATCAAGGAATATTTGTTGATCTTTGCTGGCTAGCGTGAAGTGTACGGCAATCACAATACTTTTCGTCGCACTCGAAAATCATGTAAACAGCCGTAAAACGTTTGATGTTACAACATAAACTAGATGTAATCTACGTTGACCTGGCCAAAGCATTTGATTCCGTGAACCATTTCCTTCTCCTCCACAAGCTTGCTTCACGATACAACGTACATGGATCCTTCCTATCCCTAATACAAAGCTTCCTGTCCAATAGGCAACAACGGGTAGTTCCAGGGTCTGTATCGTCCTGGCTCCCAGTCTTTTCAGGAGTAAGTCAGGGCAGTATCCTGGGACCCCTTCTCTTCGTGCTGTGTATGGACGATATAAACACATGCGTGCAAAACTCTCCGTGTTCCCTTCTTCTGTACGCTGATGACCTCAAGATATTCAGAGAAATTTCCAGTTCTGACGACCACGCTGAGCTCCAGGAAGCTGTGAATACATGTACTGAATGGTTCAACAAATGGAGGTTATCTCCAATTCCCAAAAAGTGCTACAAAGTTTCTTTCTCACTACTGAAATCTGGAAATCAAGCGGACTATAAAATATGTGGAAATAAATTGGATCCGGTTTCTCAGGTAAGAGATTTAGGTATTATTCACGATGATAAACTGACATTCTCTCCCCACATTGACCATATCAAATCTCGCGCAATGCGCTGTCTCGGCATTCTATACAGATTCACACAAATTAAAGACCTCACTGCACTTAAATTATACTTCACCACATATGTTCTCCCTATCCTAGATTTCTCTTCCCCAATTTGGTCTACTTCGGCTATAACCAATATTTCTAAATTGAACAGTGTCTTTAATTTCTTCATATCAATAGTCAAAGCTCGCAATCCTTCACTAAGGCAGTTTGCCAAATCCGACATCCTAAATCAGCTCATTGTACTCGACCTGAGAAGCCGCTTACAATTTACTGACCTGTGTTTCCTACATAAAGTTATGAATGGTTACACAAAATGTAACATGCTCTTAAGCTACTTCCCACTCCATGTTCCCTCCCGATCAACACGTCAGAACCATTTACACCATATACCTCGCCTACGACTTGAAGTACAGAAGCGCTCTATCTTCCACCGTCTATCTACCCTTAGCAACTCCCTTCCAAACATTGACATATTCTCTCCCTATCGAACATTCAAACATAACATTAGAAGATCCCTTTCATCCTCGATTCCTACCCCTTCACCCTCCTAATCACCCACTACCCCAATCACTCCCTGCATCTTTCCCGAGATTTGTCCCTTGCTGCCATCACTGTCAATTGTTACCTGTTATTGTTGTTATTTTTAGCCTACTTTTCACATTTTGCAAAAATGAGGAAAAAGTAGTCTTATGAGATCGATCCGGGAAAATGTGTGTCTGTCTGTCTGTCTGTCCTTCTGTCTGTCTGGCTGTGTGTGTGTCCCCCCCCCCCCTATCAACTCCTAAACGGCTGGAGCAATCGAAATAAAATTTGGTAGGAGTTAAGATCTATACCTGAATATCTCACGGCCATATTTGAAAATGATGTCAGTGCTACCAACTGCTGAAAAATCGCAATTGAAATTTGAGCTCCATGTTGGATATCTTGGAAGGTATGAATGGGAGCTATTTCAAAATCGGCACACATATAGATAATATTCTTGCAGTTTAATTTCCAGAAGTCCATACATGGCAGTGTTGCCAAAATGATTATAAGCCTACTGATAGGTCCAATATTTAAATGCATATAACGTCCACACTATCAATTGGATTTCAACCAAATTTCGTATGTTGTATGTGTACATAACCAGATATGACTGAACGTATTCTTATGAACCACCAGTGCTGCCAACTGTTAAAAAATGCTCTTAATTTATTTTATCCAAATACCAATATATATGGAAGCCTCCGTGGCTTAGGCGGCAGCACGCCGGCCTCTCACCGCTGGGTCCGTGGTTCAAATCCCGGTCACTCCATGTGAGATCTGTGCTGGACAAAACGGAGGCAGACAGGTTTTTCTCCGGGTACTCCGGTTTTCCCTGTCTAAATTTCATTCCAGAAACACTCTCCACTATCATTTCATTTAATCTGTCATTCATTTAATCATTGCCCCAGAGGAGTGCGTTAGGCCTCGGCAACCGGCACAGTCCTTATCCTCGCCGCTAGATGGGGGCTTCATTCATTCCATTCCTGACCCGGTCGGAGACTGGAAGCAGGCTGTGGATTTTCATTTTCACCAATATATATGAGAAAGTATGCAAGCCGACAGATTTAAACTATGCACACGTATAGTACATGACATTCTATATTAATTTGGAGGATCTTATATACGTCAGTGCTACCAACATGATTCTAAGCCTGCTGAGAGGTCCAAATTTAAATACATGTAACTTCCATACTATCATTTGGAGTTCAACCAAATTTCGTATGTGCTATGTGTACCACAACAGCTATGACTATGCGTATTCTTAAGAGCAACCAGGGCTGCCAACTGTTAATAAATGCTGTCTCTATTTTTGTTACCCTAATATCAATATATCAGAAAGAATGCAAGCCAATAGCTCTAAACTTTGCACACGTATAGTACCTGGCATTCTAGATTACTTGGGAGTAACTAATATACGTCAGTGCTGCCAACATGATTCTAAGCCTGCTGATAGGTCCAATTTTAAAATGCGTGTAACTTCTATACTAGCTAATGGATTTCATTCAAAATTGGCACAACAATTGATCATATTATTTCAGATTATTTCTGACCAATACATGCATGACACTGTTGCCAACACGATTTTACGCGCGCTGTTAGATCCAATGTTTAACTGCATGTAACGTCCATGCTATTCATTGGACTCCAACCAAATTTTGTATTCTGTACCTTAAGAGATGGAACTAAGAATATATTCAGTCACCAGGGCTGCCAACTGTAGTGCTCTATTAGGCTACATTATGCCAGGTATACAGTATTTCGAACTAATTAGAAATTTCGATATTACCAACTTAATTTCGTCATTATTCTAGATAGATCCATATCATTGGCATGAATCTTAAATTTTAAGAAAAGTAGGCTCTTTAGTTCGTCACGGAACTTCTTGTTGTTAATATCATTTGAAATTGTTAAAATATTAGTGTAAAATGACCTATCATGGTTGTATCTAATAATTATTAAATACATAAATAAATAAAAAAGAACATTACATCGATCTAAAATATAGTATAGCACTTGGGAAATGGATGTATTATATTGTTTTTATTACACGATTTTTAGCCTATTTTCAATTTTGAAAAAAAAAAAAAAAAAGGCTTATGAGATCTCCTTTTGTCCGTGTATGTGTGCGTGTTTGATTTGTGTGTGTGTCCCCCCTAATCAAATCTAAACGGCTGGAGCGATTTCAACGAAACTCGGTAAGTTCATAGCACTATTCCGGGCGACCCCGACCGTGCGCTTCAAATGTTGTTACGTCTCACCAATCCAACATGGCCGCTGTGCGAAATATTTCACCAGCATTCAATATCTCCGAAACTATTACCGATATCACCCTGGAATTTTGTATGGTGATAAAAAAAACTACTAGAAATTCACTTATGTGACCTTTGAAGACCTGGTGACTTCAAAAGCAACATGGCGGCCAAGCAAATTTGCGACATTTAAATAGACGTTTCTCGGGATTTAACCAAACAAACGCAATGAAACTTGGTACATTATATGTTTATTTACACGGTAATGCACTGACATCTAACTTCATTCTATTGTTTACATAACCTCAATATGGCGGCTGTGCGAAATATTTCACCGGCAATCTATATCTCTGAAACTATTACCGGTATCACCCTTAAATTTTGCACGGAGATAAATGGCACTATTGGAAGTTCATCTATGAGACTTTTAAAAACCAGTTAACTACAAAACGAATATGGCGGCAAGCGAAGTTGAAAGTTTTAAATAGACTTTTCTCGCGATTTAATGATCCAAACGCAATGAAACTTGGTACAGCAAATGTTTATACACATTGTAACGCACTGGTATGTAATTTAGTTCAATTGTTTACATAACCTCATGATGGCGGCTGTGTGAATTTTTAAATTAAGTTTTTGTTTCTTGTGTCGTAATCATGCGATCGAAGTGAAAGTTTGAATAATGAATTTACACAATAATTTTCCTTTAAAGGTACATGATTCTATGGCCTATACATATAACTATCCAACATGGCGACCATCTGGAATATTTAGACGGTTCTCAATATCTACGAATCTACTACAGCAATCAAACTGATTTTTTAATGTTAATAGGGGTTATGAACATAAGTTCATCTATAGGACTTTTAATAACCTGGTGAGCACAAATCCAACATGGCGGCGACGCGAAGTATAAATATTCACATGGTCGTTTCTCGCAATTTAACCATTCGAGTGCAGTGAAACTTGGTACAGTAAACCCTTATAGAAATGTTAATCCACTGGCATCTAATTTATTTCAATTGTTTCTATAACCACAAGATGGCAGCTGTGCGAAATTTTAAAATCTCGTTTTTACTTCATGTGTCCTAATCATGTGATTGTAGTTTGAGTTCTACACGTACACAATAATCTTCATGTAACAGTACATAACTCTAAGCCCTACATATATAAAAGTTCAACATGGCGAGCATCGGAAATATTTAGACAGTTCTCAATATCTACGAATCTATTACAGCAATCAAACCGAAATTTAGTATGTTGATAGAGGCAACTAACATTAGTAGGTTATATGAAAATAGGCTGTATAGTTCTTCACGGAACTACTTGTTTTTATTTTTTTTATTTTTTAGCGTATGGCTTTTAGTGCCGGGAGTGTCCAAGGACATGTTCGGCTCGCTAGTTTTGTAGCTGCTTCGAGACGGACACCCAAGGGGTGAGCTACAAGTACCGTTGGGGAGGAAAGGATGGATGTAAGGACGAGGAGTTGGAAGGTAGCGGCTGTGGCCTATAGTTAGGGACCAACCCCGACATTTGCCTGGAAGGAAGATGGGAAACCACAGAAGACCATCTTCAAGGTTGCCGGCGGGAGGATTCGAACCTCCTCGCCTCCCGGATGTGAGCGACTGCCAGCACTCATGCCGTAACGACCACGGCTAACTCACCCGGTATTACACGATGTTTTTAACAAATAGGCCAGTTCAGTTCCGGTAACAAAATAAACAAGGTCTAATATGAGGTTTGAGATTAACACGCTAAATTTATACAAATAAAGGCATATCAATCCTCTAACACACACGAGCAATAAATTTAGAGCTCAAGCCACGTTAAAAATAGATTGGGGTAATTAGATTACAGTAATACCGTGCCGTTCATTAATAAATTGACAAGCAGAAACTATTTCCAGTAAGAAAGGAAGGAAAATATCCGTAATAAATTTCTATCAATCGAAATACTTATATTGGTGGACACATAATTATGTCACTATTTGAACATTTAACGAATGATACTAGAACAGTACCGGCTACTCTAAGGATGAAAACTTTACAAAAATGGCAAATAAAGTGCATTTGCTTGTGTAATGACATAACTTTGGCAGGTGGGAGTTCTGTTTGCGCAATAATATGCCTCACACGTCGACATTTCGACCCACAGTGAAATATCACCACTTTTAGAACGTACCATCCCATGCTATTCTTATGAGCCTAGCACAATGTTTTGAGCATATGATGAGCATATGTCTTGTGGCTTCACTTCCTGGCCGTCAGGGCCTCTCCTTATTACTCCTTGGTTCTCGTAGGCTACGTGTGAATCACAAGAAAATGTTGCCTGAGCTTTGTGCATTTGAATAACGACATGTGAAACAGCGGGTAGCTAATTATAGCACTTTTTTAGCCTTTGTAAGTCAACAATAATTGAGGGCATTTCCATGACTGGCTTCTCTCACTTCTCTATTATTTTGATACAATCTAAGCGAAATCAAATGGCGAAATAGCAAGAAACGTGAAAGACATAGATCTTAACAAAAACTAAAATTATTAAAAGAAAATCCAGTTCAACATTATATCCTAAAAACTATCCGCAAATTTTCTCTAGACATTATCAGCAGCTTATCTGCTATCCACAGAGCCATGCAAACTATATCCACATGGCGACATTTTTTGTGGATGTCCGTGGATCCGCATCCACGAAGGGTTTTAGCTATAGGGGCCCTTGGCGCAGTGGAAGGTAGAAACATCTACCCTTCGTGATATTGGACTAGATGGGATCTCTAGCACGCTGTGAGTTGGAGCGTTGGCCACGCCCCCGTAAAGGCTCTAGCTGCTCGTAACTCTGTCTTCAATAGCAATTCTTGGGTTATTGTAATGCTTTTTTTAAATTTAAATTTATTTATTCAATATAGTTACAACCCGTGTTTCACCTATAGGTATATCACGGGGTATTTACAGTTTTAAATGCAAACATTATCATGAATTATTGAAGTGAGTGGCAGATTTTTTCATAAACTCTGTTATTTCGACAGAATTCCAGTGGTGTTTCATAATAGTATGTAGTGGTAATGATCGTAGTACATCTGGTCGTTCTCCCGAGTACGTGGTGCATTCGGTCAACAAGTGACGAGACATCTGTGGAGATTTTTCCTGACAGCTCAAATTGGTGAAACAATAATGTTCATTTTATGAAGATAGGATTTGAAGCGACCGTGATTTGTGATAAACTGGGTGTTTATGAACTTGGGCACGAGAGATGAGGAAAGTCTGTGTGGTATATTAGGAAGGAATAATTTTGAATGTAAGGAGTCTTCTGGATTGGTATATATGGAGTTCCAGATTTTTGTATAATGCTCAGTTAGTGCGTTTGTAATGCTTAGTTTACACACATTGTCATTAAAATGATGCACTTCCGTGGACGATAGACTCATTAAGCAAAATGAGTGATCATATACATTGGTTCTACTTATCACATTGGGTTACATTTTACACACATGTACTCAAGTTTTCTTCAGGGGTGCACCCGCAAATTAATTTCCAGGGGGATAGTTGAATTAGATGTAGGTAAAGACTGCCTTATGTAGTGACTGGCTAAACGGAAACCACGGACAAACCATTAACAGTGACGTGTATTGTGCGATACTCCGTAGCCTACGCAAGTCCATCAAGAACAAACAGCCTGGACTGCTCATGAAGGGAGTGATTCTGCTCCATGATAACGCTCGCCCACACGTCTCTAACGTCACACAAGGTGTATTGGCCACGTTCAAATGGGAGCCCTACAGCCCGGAATTGTCACCCTGAGACTTCCATCTGTTTGGTCCGTTAAAAGAATCTCAAGGGAAAACGTTTCCAATCGGACGATGAACTAAAGGACACTGTACAGGATTGGTTCCTGTCACAACTACAAGACCTGGGAACAGGGAATCCTGCGGCTAGTGAAGCAATGGGATACCTGTCCACAGGTCTGTGGTGATTACTTTTGAATAACGAATAAATTGTACCCACAGTATCGTTTCATACCTTTTCATTTGAACAGCCCTCATATATCCCCTATGTCCCCCTCCTGGGTACAGTAAACGTTTAGAATCAACACTACTCTAACTACTATAGGGTTACCTTCTTCTTCTACGCGATCAGGCCCAGCGGACCACACGATGCCACAAGTTTCCTTCTCCATCGTCTCCTATCCATAGCTGCCATCCGCTAACTGTCCACACGTATCGCTGCCTGTTGCAGATCTTCAATGGAGTCCATCACTCCACCGCTTCCTTGGTCTCCCTGGTGGTCTTCTTCCTGTGGGGATGAAATACAGTAGCTTCCGTGGTCATCGGTGGTCTTCCATCCCGGCTACATGTCCAGCCCACTGCAGTCTTCTGGTTTTGATGGTTCCAACTATATTGGCATCATGGTTCAGATCTTCTACTTCATGATTGTGTCTAATCCTCCATTCACCCGTGTGTATATCCCTCACCGTTCTCTCTAAAACGAGTAGTTTATGAAATTCCTGTTTCAACGCGCATGCGCACCGAAGTAGGGGAGAGTGTTTCCAGCTCTCTTGTCTGTCCACTGCTAGCCTTTCTTCTGCGCATGTGCGTCAGGTAGGGGAAGTGACTCTCTCTCTCTTTCTCGCTGCTACTTGTTTCCTTGTTGCACTGCCATCGTAATGTACAGGCCATCAGGCAGCGCCCATTACCATGTGATCAGCTGATCGCTAACGGTGGATGGGTAACGACCATTATGCTTAACTGTGAGTGATTTGTGCAGTGTTGTTTATACAATTTAGTTAGTGTCCGAGTTAAAAGCAATAGGTAAGAACGCTACTACTTACGTCATCCAGAATGAGGATTACGGTACTCCGTTTGTTTTCTGAGGCAAATGTTCATTTCGTAGGTAGGTAATTAGCCTATATCTATAAAATGTTTGAGTTGCATGTTTGCCGCCACACTTATTAAGGTTATGGTTCAGTTAGAAGCTTTACATCGCTTATTTTCGACTAATGCAGGTTTATTGGTAGGTATGGTACCGGTAATACAATTATATTTATTCATTGAAACAATTATTCCTTCCATGGTCCATGGAATGCCAAAACGTAGTTGTGTTACCGGTTGCAAAAACAACTATTATGATGGAGATGATTAGGTTATATGCCTTGTTTTTCCATCCCCACCGACGAAAATTTAAGAAAGCAATGAATACGGTACCGGTACTTAAAAGTCCTAGAAAAGATTTTCACATTACAGGGATGACGAGAGTGTGTGTTAAACATTTCCCTGAAAGTAAGATACTTCGGGAGATAAGAGCTACCTTTAGGCCTACTCGTCTTGATGGTAATTTATAAGTTAATAATATGGTTTCAATATTATAGTATGAAGTTCTAAATGTCAGCCTATGCTAGGACTGGAAAGATTCCTAACATGTAAATGCTGAGGTTAAATTACATGTTAGGGCCTACTTATGTAAATCAGACATGTTATTATTAGTACGGTATTATTCAGCATAGTTTGAAGTCTATCCAAGATATGTCCCGTTCAACCTCAAGTGAACATAATTTTCATGTGGTAGGATTTATGTAGGCTGCTGTATTTACATTAATGGGATTGTTAGCAACCTATCTACCTGATTTCTAGATTACAATCCATGGTAAATTCCTGATGCAATAGCCAAGTTAGATTGAGTAATTGAAAATGTGTACTGTTAGGTTAGGCTCTGTTTAGGTCACACGAGGTGTTCTGTGCATTGATTACAGTTAGAGATTGGTTCCGTTGTGCATCATATCATGAGCCAGAAGTAGTTTAGAATGTGATTTGTTGAATAGCCTAGAGTGATGTTGGGTTTTCTCAGGCATTTAACCTTAAAGTGGTGAATAGTGACGATTAGAATTGATCAGATAAAGAATGATCAACTTGTGATCTACAAATTAAGTGTAGTTTCTCTTGAGATCATATATACATAGGTCGACATTTTAGGACAGAGATTTTTTGGTGTGATTATCTGTAAATAATATTGTAAGTTGAATCTCATTTTATTATCGTTCACACCTAACTTGGTACGAGGCTACATTAGTTATCAACTTTCTGTACTGTAGCTTACACCATAAGAGGTTAACATCTAGTGCTGATATCACAACAGTAGCTTAATACTGACTGAAATTATGACACTTAGATTAGGATATTCTAAATGGTTCCACACTTTATACATGTGTTAAGATATTCATTCGAGAAAGTGCAGTAGCATTTCAGTTTTTTTTTAGTTGTGTATAACAAAAATGTTCTGAGCTGAGCAGATAGCTTTTGAGGTGCGCATTGACTTTTTGAGCTGCGCAGATTAGTTTTTGAGGTGTGCATTGACTTTTTGAGCTGCTCTGATTAGTTATTGAAAAGAGAAGATCCTTTGTTATGTAGCCTTGATTTTTCGTCCTTATACTATACATTTTTCTGGTTGTCAAGTAGGACCGCAGTGAATTGGTACGGTACATACAATTTTATGCGTAGAAGTGGTTCTTGAACCTTATTTTTCTGACAGGATGCCAAGGGGAACATAGTGTTTTTATACATAATTATGTTTATTCGAAGCAGGGTCAGCAAGGTATATCTGTTATTTTGTACAAAAGATATTCATTCGAGTGTAATGGAGACAGTAGGGTTTCATTTCTTTTCTAGTTGTGTGTAACAAAAATGTTATGTTTTTTCACTTCTTTTATCTGGAATAGGGTGGGATTTGTTTTGTTTTCTTACTGAAGTAGTGGTTTTATTCAGAGAAGATACTCTGTTAAGTAGCCTTGATTTTTGGACCTTATACCACACATTTTTCTGGTTGTCAAGTAGTACCGCAGTGAATTGGTACATACAATTTTATGCGAAGAAGTAGTTCTTGAACCTTATTTTTCTGACAGGATGCCAAGGGGACATAGTGTTTTTATACATAATTATGTTTATTCGAAGAAGTGTCAGCAAGGTACATCTGTTATTTTGTACAAAAGATATTCATTCGAGTGTAATGGAGACAGTAGGTTTTCATTTCTTTTCTAGTAGTGTATAACAAAAATGTTATGTTTTTTCATTTCTTTTATCTGGAATAAGGTGAGATTTGTTTTGTTTTCTTACTGAAGTAGTGGTTTTATTCAGAGAAGATACTCTGTTAAGTAGCCTTGATTTTTGGACCTTATACCATACATTTTTCTGGTAGTCAAGTTGTACCGCAGTGAATTGGTACATACAATTTTATGCGAAGAAGTGGTTCTTGAACCTTATTTTTTCCGACAGGAGGCCAATAGTGTTTTTATACTTATGTTTATTTGAAGAATATCCTGTTTTGTGAAGGTCATTCATTTTTGTGAGATGAAATGAAGTTGGACAACAGTGATAGCATTAGTTTTTTTGTGGAAACCTCTGTAAAGTGACATTGACCTTTTGAAATTTAACCATTTTTCTGACAGGTCAAGGGGGATAACGGTTATATTGTACAAGGGATACTTATTTGAAGATGATCCTTTTGGCCCCAATTACTTTGTTTAGTGCATAAATATACAAAAATTCAAAAGTATATTTTTATATCTGGATTTTGCTGGTGTTGTTTAGAGAGAAAGCATAATTTTCGTAACTTTGTTTTACTGAATGTCAAGAATGGCAGATTTCTTACTTAACCTTTTTCCTCTTGCAAGTCCAGAAGTGAATAGCTAGCTAGTATTTTTGTATTATATTTGTTTTGTATTTTCTGATAAACAAGGTCTAGAAATGAATATTTCTGTTGCTACCACATATAATGAATTTTGGGGACAGAGTGTTCAAGAAGGCAGTAAGGGGTGGGGGGCTGGTTATCTAAAAGAAAGGAAAATAAAATACAGAATTAGAGATGCACATAATTTGGTATATTATCCTTGAAAGAGAGATTCTGTAGTTTTCTCAAATGTTAGCCTATAACTTAAGCTCAGTTCGAGGGTTTATCTGGCAGTAGGCACAGAAAAGTGTACCTGTCTATGTATTGTTTCTGCGGGTGAAAATGAAAATCCACTGCCTGTTTCCAGTCTCCGACCGGGTCAGGAATGGAATGAATGAAGCCCCCATCTAGCGGCGAGGATTTGAACTGTGCCGGCTGCCGAGGCCTGACGCACTCCTCTGGGGCAATGATTAAATGAATGACAGATGAAATGAAATGATAGTGGAGAGTGTTGCTGGAATGAAATTGTGACAGGGAAAACCGGAGTACCCGGAGAAAAACCTGTCTGCCTCCGTTTTGTCCAGCACAGATCTCACATGGAGTGACCGGGATTTGAACCACGGACCCAGCGGTGAGAGGCCGGCGTGCTGCCGCCTAAGCCACGGAGGCTTCGTTTCTGCGGGTACATTGATTTATTTTATTAACAAACTGTTCCTGCAAATTGTTTTGTGTATTGAAATATTCGAATATTTCCTTCCTTCAATCCCGAGTTTAGCCATATGCGATTTATCGACGTTGTGGTACATCTTGAGTAACTGTTTCAATGCCTCTTTTTGTTGATATAACATTTACAGGACGTCAAAAAGCTGCAATTTTTGCCCTGTCTGTGTGCGTCAACGTCCTAGTAAGTTCACAGACGATGCACCATTTTGTTCACTCGTAAAATGCCCGCTACAACGGCAGGATTCGAACTAGCAGAGCGATAATTAGGCCTATTTAGTGGTTACTTATCTAACTGCCAGTGAACTCCAAATAGTATTAACATTTTCCTATAAATATGAATTTATATTCGCTTTGGAGTGACTGCGTGCGAAAGGAGCCGTCTGACTTGCTACGGCGGCTGTACCGACCCTACGCGTGACGTCACTAGAGGAACCTTGCGGCCTGGACATAACGATGGCAGTGCTTGTTGTCGTTGGACCTTGCGAAGTCGTGTGTGGTGGGGGAAACTCTTCAGCAACAACGTACGGTGAATCCCGCCTCCAACATTCTTTTCTATGTGGTAACTCGGTAGGTCTGTTGTCAGCCATTACAGTGCACAGAAGTGAAACTTTTCCCACATACATGAGGGTGAATTCTCCCGGCAAATAATCAGTCTTACTATGTTTGTAGCCTATATTTCCGTCGACTACTGAGAAATAACGAACAGTAACTAATAAGAGAACCACGTGCAATACCCATAGTAGGCTCACAATGTGTATGCAATTCCGTCAACTTCCACTTGATTAGGCTAAAAGGACTTAAAACTTAAATAGATTTATTTATTCATTTATTCATTTAGCGCATGGCTTTTAGTGCCGGGAGTGTCTGAGGACATATTTGGCTCGCCAGAGACTGTAGCTGCTTCAAGCGGACACCCATGGGGTGAGCTACAAGTTCCGTTCAATTTCAAGTAGTTCCAAATTTAGCTACCAGATGTCACTGACTACTAGCGGTGAACGTTGGAACTTTGATAAAGCGTTACAACAAAATATAACCTAGAAATTTAGCTTCACCCAAGTTTAATTAGTGAAAGGATCTTTAACATGCCATAAATCTATGACATGGGACCGTCGGCTTTACTTCCCCTCCGAAGGAAGGCATACTGAAGGATTTTAACGCTCTTAAAAAATCCGATGACTTCGGCTGGATTTGAACCCGCGATCTTGGGAACAGCAGTTCAGCATGCTACCAACTACGCCACCGAAGCCGCTAAATTAAATGGAAGTAGTACATTATGAATTAAGAGTTGTAGGCATCTACTTACATCACTTTGTGCGTCAAATGTAGGCACGTTTTGGGCGGATAACAGTCCTATTCCTAACACTTGCCAGCAATGTTTTGAACATCTCAGTGGGCGTGTCCGCCGGCTGTACTCTCCGATAGTTAAAGGCGTCCTTGGATGGGATGGAGAGAATAGATTGACAAGTCTGCCGATTATTTACCGCGGTTCACAGTTGACCAACATCGACAAGGAGTAGATGGAGATGGTAGCGTGGCGTGGAAAATTTTTCAATTTGGAGCCATTGAGGTGATCTACCCTCCAATTTTCTGTTTAACACTGCCATCTGGCAATTAAAGTCAGAACTCGACTGAGCGATCTGTGGCTGAATTGTTTTAATTTTGTCTTGTAATCAGCAAATATTAATCAAGAGATTTCTTACGGAACGAGGTGGACTGTGGTTACCAAAATGGAATAATTTGGATGAACGAACATGCCTGCTGGCCGTCTGCGTGGTGCAGCGGTAACGTCCTCGCCTACTGTTCCTAAGGTTGCAGGATCGAATCCTGGCACAGTCAGTTGACATTTGAGGTTGCGCAAATGTGAGGTATCTGAGTAGATTTACTAGCACGTTAAGGAACCACTTCTGGGTAAAATTCCGGCACCCCGGTGTCTCTAAAAGCCGCAGCAATTAAACGGGACGTAAATCCAATAACATTATTATTACCGGTATTATTATTATTATCTTCTTCTTAGCCGTTTACCCTCCAGATTGGTGGAACCCACGGACTCAGCGAGGGAACTCACCCCTACCGCCTCTACGGGCAGTGTCCTAGAGCTGGGAACATCTAATCGGAGTGGATACAACTGGTGAGGTGTGATTGGCACCTCGCCCAGGCGGCCTCACCTGCAAAGCGCACAGGGGCCTCATGAGGGAAGGTAATGGATGGTCAGGATGGAAGGGCAAGGAAAAGGGAAGGAGGCGGCCGTGGCCTTGAAGAAGGTACTGCCCCCGTAAATTGAATTATATTGAGACCACGATGGCTGTATTGGCATAAATGAGTAAAGTTATGGATGTCATAGTTGTGACGTGTATATTCATGACGTAGGCACGAATGACGCAGATTTCATGCAAGTAGGCTGATTGAGCTGAGATTCTTGGTGACGTCATGATTTTGTTCGAGAAAGATCGGAGATTTACGACGCAGTCGCAGGAAACAAGGTATTGTGCTGAGGAAGAAGTTACGCTATTGGAGGAGAGACTCGAACCAATGAACGATAGTTTGGAAGGAAGACGGAGATTGCTGAAACTACGATATTTGATTACTTTTGGCATGCAGATTTGTGGAAATCTATTTTCAGTTATGGCATTGATTTGGAATTTTGAAGAAATTAATTTTGAGTTTTTGAAATTTGAAAATCCGTCAAGTATAGCCAAAGTTAAAACTTTTAGCAATGACGCAGCAACAGGCTATGGAAGGGATGGATACGCTCCTTAAGAAGTTGATAAAAGGTCGTGCACACAAGAGAGGAGCTCTCAGAACTCATACTCAGAACACTCAGAACTCATAATCTCAGAACTCATACGGATCATACCGCTGATACCGCATATATATTTCAGATGTCATAGAGTCATTTTCGAGTGAATAAGTGAAGCAAGTTGTCTTTAGCGTGTGGTTAAAGCCCGGCGCATCGAACGAACACGGAGCAGTTCCATTTTACGCTGCTCGAAACTAGGTGAAGTTGAAACGCTCACATTAACGTTTCTACCAGATAAGATATCAAGAGTTGGCTTCAGCCTTTATTATAATTCAATTGGGCAGTACAACATTGAGGTGTGTAGAAGATTTGAACAATTTCACAGTTATACTTCGAAAGATATTGGCACTTTAAGGCTGCCAACAAAAGTGATTTTCTCGCCACATGAGAAACACTTTTAAAATTCCACATTATACACTACGGCTGACACGTGGATTGCAACAGTGATATTGGAGAATACGTTTGGTAATACAACGATACAGTCTACTATGGAACATTATAATCTTGCAGTGCTTTCAATGATTATAACAGTAGTTGAGATGGAAGGCTAAGGCTTTAATGCAATTGGGACATATATCGCTGGAGTGAAATAACAGCATGGAACTTCGTTAATCGTCATTCTACAAAAGCGAGCATGTAGTGAACATCCAACTACACTCATGCATCGTGAATCCATCGCTGAATTATACCAAATGACAGTGGAAATATTTTCATACTCCACAACTATGAATATGTCTGCGGAAATAACTGCAATAAACTTCATGAAGAATTACGACCGGAACTTTCAAGAGAGGCCAGGGTGGACCCGGCTCACAAAGAAGAGTTTTGCCAGAAGGATGTTTTCGTATCCACGGAGCAGTGCAATTTTCGGAGGAGGAAGCAGTTCGATTCTCCGAGGACGCTGATTCCAGGTTCGAGGACGGAGCACATCTTTACGCTGGTGAAATGGAACCAACAGCAGTTTTCTTTGAAAACTTTCCTCTAGAACTTCAATCAACAGATAAGGTAGTCGTGAACGTTTCTTGTATTATTTGAGTCTTGTAGCGATATCTGAGCAACCGTTTTTCCCATATTTTATGTCCTATTTTTGCCCCATTTTCTTGATTGATATTTCTGTACTCAGTACTCTTCGATGATTTATGCCTTTTTCTACGATTCGTTGAGACATTGTTATGTCATTGGCATACTTAAATAATTTTGGATCAGTTGAGACTGATGATTTAGATTCTTTCAGTAATTTGCATATTTTTGTAGTCACGATTTGACTGTAAAGTTAACGATTTTCTATGGCAGATTTGAATTTTGACAGCGTGTCATTTTTATTAAAGTAATTCTATTCAGTTAATTACTTTGACCAATTTTCTGTCATTATCAAGAAAGAAGAATAATTAAATGATTTTAGAGCGTTAAATTTTTACTTCATATCGATTCATGAATGAAACCCACGAAGGTTAAATAATAACAGTCATTAATACAATTGATGAATATAAGAATTTTTAAAGAGGAACAATGGATGTATAATCGTTAGTTCAGTGGACATGTAATAGTCGCTGATGAATAATGCCCTTGAATTATGAAGGAGGTTCCCACAGTAAGAAATGAAGTTGATGAATTTATAAGTGGAGGTTTTTGTATGTAGTTTGGAAGTTTTTTATGCCATATATATGAAGATATATGATGAATTTTGGGCAAATTGTTGTGCAATTTTGTGCGTTTTGAGCGAAGTATTTTCCCGCTGAATGTATTGTTCTGGTTCTTTGAAAGTTATTCATATGAAGATACTGTTAAAATTAACAAGAGTGTTAAATAATTTGAGATAAAGATTTTGAATGGAGGTTACCGTCACAAATAATAATAATTATTATTAAACCTTATTAAACCTGAATTTGACAGTTAAATATAACTAACCTTCATTGGTCGATTATATCACCACGATTTGAGTAATTATCAACCGGATAAACGTGTGGTTTAATGTATTTCTTGTATAAATAATATAAACAATATAATATTGTAAAATAATTTTGTAAATATCTTTGTTAAATAATTTGAAATGATAGTGATTAATAGAGGCGTGTATAATATTTTCAATTGTCATTTGACATTGTTATAAACAATTTTATTATTGTTATAAATAATTAATGAACTTTTGTTATTAACATTAAGAGTTTTGTTTTTATACTCTAAACAACGCTAATTAAACAAGTGGTTTGAACAATTAATCATGATTTGGGATTGTTGGAGTATTCCACTGGTGTTTGA
Source organism: Meconema thalassinum (assembly GCA_946902985.2). Classification (NCBI taxonomy): domain Eukaryota; kingdom Metazoa; phylum Arthropoda; class Insecta; order Orthoptera; family Tettigoniidae; genus Meconema; species Meconema thalassinum. The sequence continues at coordinate 228,309,772 of OX336393.1, forward strand.
ATGGAGCATTTAAAACATTTGCGTGATAATATTTCAGTTGAGATGTGAACATTTACGTGTTTTGAAAAGGAGAGCCAAGCTCTGAGGTAACTCGCTTATGCTAGGGTTGAACGAACGGGGAGTCCGCTTTGACGATGCAGGTGCATTGCAGCTGGCCCGGACAACTGTATGACAGAGGCCAAGGACGTATCCATAATAGCCTTGTGGCTATAAATAAAATGTGATGTGTATAAACACGCAAAACAATTGATATATGTGTCTCGTCCCAAATCCCGTTTCCATTCCAAGTGCATTATTATTTTTACGTTGCTATGAGCTTGAGAAAGCTGAAACATTGTATGTAGAGTATACAAGTCCTACAGGAGGACATGATTATATGGACGATGGCTTCTGATTGCCACGTGGATTTTGTTGTTTATTTTTGTTAAATCATTCTTTATGTGAAATAAATTATTGTGCAATTTAAAGTTTCTCGTCTTCGTTCTGGTTCATTTTAAATATCATGGTGGAGGTTATTGTGAGGGCATACTTTAAGTGATCCAGTTGACAACCCAGTCCCCGAGATAAATTTAAGAGGTAAGTAAAGGTAAGTATGAACCCCCGTATATTTTGGTGTGTTCCACAATAATTTCTTGTTAACTATTGTGCTCTAATCTCGATAGTGTCTGTCAGTGCCATTTTCATTGATGTAGCTGTGCCGGTGCGTTTGATTATTGGCAATCCGATTGAGGGGGCGGATATCTGACAGCCTACTATCCGGATATCGGGTACAGTAGGATTGGCAACCCTAAAACGTGGGGCACGTTCGACTGAATAACATTGGATTACCAAGTTATTGCAGTAGAATTGACACCGCAATTTTTGTGGGGTGTTCGAATAACATTGGATTACCAAGTTATCGATGTCAAAGGGATTGTGAAGACTCAAATAAAGAGATTGATTCTTTGTTAGATGTCTTGGCCAATTGTAGAATTTGAGAGTGTGATTATATAGGAATAAAATATTGTATTGTATTAGGAAAATTACACTCAGAAAAGATCAGATCTTATACAACTTGAGAGAGGTTAAATAGGCTGGAAACTTAGAAAAATCGCCTATGATCTGGAATCTTATTTTATTTGACCGGCTTATGACATGTTTAGTCATATTAAAGATAAAATTAAACTATTTGGATTGTAAATGTAAATTATTTGTGTTAGGATATTTTAAAATGAACCAAAGAAATTTGAACATGTGCTTGAGTTTATTTCAACATGAAGTGTCTACGAAAGTTAATTATAAGGTAATTATAAGTTAGATTTAAGACAGAAAATTGCTCAAACTTATATATGGTGAAAAATGTTGCTCAGATGTTGTTATTTTGCTCTGTTTGATGTATGTCCCTAAAGCAGTTTATTATTGAAATATTATTGAAGTGGCAGACGAGAGTCTGAGAAAGATGTTGGAAGAGATGGAAGTTAGGAATGCTAGCAGAATGAAGCAGATGATGGAGAAGAATTCTAGTAGTTTGTCTGCTAATTTGTCTATTAGGCTGGATGAAAGTGTGAGGGAGATGGAAGCTAGGAATACTAGTCGAATGGAGGAGAATGCTAGTAACTTGTCTGCTAATTTGTCTATTAGAATGCAGGAGATGATGAAGGAGAATGCTAGTAATTTGTCTACTAGGATGGATGAAAATTTGAAAGTTATTCAGACCAGTTCTGCAAACTTAGAAAATAATGTGTCGCGTTTACAGATCAGTACCCAGGGAATAGAGAATGCCGTGAGTGACATTCACAAAGATGTTTCTGATGTTAAAATTGATGTTTCTAAGGTACAGAAAGATCTTACTATGTTGAATCTTGATGTTGCTAATGTCCGGGGTGATATTTCATGTGCTAGAGCTGAAGTAATTGTTGTTAGGAATGATGTTGCTACTGTACAAGACAAAGTAGAAGAAGTTCAAAAAGAGGTTAGAAATGCTCGAACTGATGTGTCAAATGTTCAAGTAGACATCAATAATATTCATTCAGATGTTAACGATATGCAAAGCGATATCAATAAAATACAAGTAGAAGTCAATACTGTTTTTGTAGAAATTGCTAAAGTTCAGACTGATGTTAACAAAGTTAGGGAAGAAATTGAAACTTCAAAAACACGTTGTACTCGTAACATTAGTGCATTAACAACTCGATTAGTTGACGAGTCTGTTAGGACAACAGCTTCTTTAGCTGGCTTAAAATACGATGTAGAGGTCATGAGAACCCAAGTATTAGATAATAATCGTTTACTTAAGGAAGACATCGAAGTAGATATCGCGGAAATGTTAACTGCAAATGTAACGGTTTGGAAAGATGAATGGAACAGGTCAAGCGGGGAACATGTAGATCAGATTCAGGAGCGAATTGAAAGAAAACTTGCCAGTACACAAGTAGATATTAATAATGAAGTAGTTCAGATTAGGAAAGACTTGAATGTAAGGATGGATTCGCTATCCGAAAAGCAGGTAGAGGATAGAACTCAAATAGGTCAGGACGTGCAAGCATTAAAAACTGCGTTAGAGGAACAAATTCATAAGGTTGTCTCTGATGTTAATGAAACTACGAGCAAACTGCAAAATTTGAAACTAGGAGAAGCTAGCATGATGGAAACCTATAAGGAAGAGTTGATTAGGAAAGTCATCACGGAAATCACAGACAAGGATACTGAAGGATTGACTGGTGAAGAGGATAGAAATTACGTGAGAAGAGGTAACCTTACTACAGAAGAGAGAGATATTAGTCCTGAGGAACGTATATCCAGATTCAGGGAAGAAGAAGAGGATAGGAATATTGAACCTGAATGGAAGTATCGTGATAGTGGGAAACATTATATGGATTCATATCCGAGAAATGTGACAGTCATCCGAAACTTTGAAGACAAACCTCAAAAATTTAGCAACACTGATAGTCTCACACCGATCGAATATATCAGGAATCTTAAAGACTACTTTATAGAAGCCCACATTCCTAGAGAGAGAGAGATGAGAATCGTAGAAAGATTTCTAGCTGGAGGACCCCTTGAATGGTTCAGAGCATTTCGGTACACTTTCAGCAATTTTGACGAATTTGCAGAGGCACTGATAAAACGATTCTGGTCAATAGAAGCTCAGAATTCATTAAGAGCTGAGGTATACTCGAGGAAGTATTCAGGTACTCTTCCAACACGGTACGCTGATTTCTTCACGAGCCAACTATCACGCTTGAGATTTTTGCAACCCCCATTGTCAAAAGAGCAGTTGATAGATGCGATTTCACGTATGCTGCCTGTGGAAGTAAGAAGACTGATCATATCGTCAAATATCAGAGATTTGACAAGTATGGACGAATTGTTGAGAAGGCTTGACTACACGAGTCCAATGCCAAATTTGGTACAAAAAGGTCAGAGGCACGAATTCAAAGACGTTAATACAGTCTACATGGATCAAGTGCAGCAAACTGATAAGCCTGAGGAAGGAAAAACTGAAAATGTAGGTCCTCACAGGAATAATTATTTCCGCAACAACAGATCCCAAGGTTACCGTCCATATCAGCAAAGACGAGGCTGGAATAATAATAGAGGGAATTACAACAACGGAAGAGGTAGATACTATAACAATGGTTATAATAGAAACTACAATCGAAATAACCAGTACCAGAATCAGAATCAGAATTCTCAAGGTCAGGTTATGACACCCGACAAGTATCAAGAGAGAGAGAAAGAAAGTCAGCAGTATCTGAAGGAATTACGAGAGAAGGAAGCTGAAAATCAAAAGAAAAGACAGGATGTAGTGATCGATCCTGGTCCTTCTACAAGCCAGCAGAATTTAGAAAACAGGTATTCAGGACAGAAGAGAAAGTAGACAGGAGAGAATGCATTAGCCACACACAAACCAGAGAAGAAGAGACTTATGATTAAGGAACTTGAAGAAATATTATCCAAGAGTAAGCCAATAATAATTCAATTTCGTGTTCAAGTGAATTCTGAGATATTTATAACACAAGAGTTTAAAAACAATTTGCAACTGTTTTTAAAACGTGGTGAAGGGAGAATGCCCCCGTAAATTGAATTATATTGAGACCACGATGGCTGTATTGGCATAAATGAGTAAAGTTATGGATGTCATAGTTGTGACGTGTATATTCATGACGTAGGCACGGATGACGCAGATTCCATGCAAGTAGGCTGATTGAGCTGAGATTCTTGATGACGTCATGATTTTGTTCAGAAAGATCGGAGATTTACGACGCAGTCGCAGGAAACAAGGTATTGTGCTGAGGAAGAAGTTACGCTATTGGAGGAGAGACTCGAACCAATGAACGATAGTTTGGAAGGAAGACGGAGATTGCTGAAACTACGATATTTGATTACTTTTGGCATGCAGATTTGTGGTAATCTATTTTCAGTTATGGCATTGATTTGGAATTTTGAAGAAATTAATTTTGAGTTTTTGAAATTTGAAAATCCGTCAAGTATAGCCAAAGTTAAAACTTTTAGCAATGACGCAGCAACAGGCTATGGAAGGGATGGATACGCTCCTTAAGAAGTTGATAAAAGGTCGTGCACACAAGAGAGGAGCTCTCAGAACTCATACTCAGAACACTCAGAACTCATAATCTCAGAACTCATACGGATCATACCGCTGATACCGCATATATATTTCAGATGTCATAGAGTCATTTTCGAGTGAATAAGTGAAGCAAGTTGTCTTTAGCGTGTGGTTAAAGCCCGGCGCATCGAACGAACACGGAGCAGTTCCATTTTACGCTGCTCGAAACTAGGTGAAGTTGAAACGCTCACATTAACGTTTCTACCAGATAAGATATCAAGAGTTGGCTTCAGCCTTTATTATAATTCAATTGGGCAGTACACCATTGAGGTGTGTAGAAGATTTGAACAATTTCACAGTTATACTTCGAAAGATATTGGCACTTTAAGGCTGCCAACAAAAGTGATTTTCTCGCCACATGAGAAACACTTTTAAAATTCCACATTATACACTACGGCTGACACGTGGATTGCAACAGTGATATTGGAGAATACGTTTGGTAATACAACGATACAGTCTACTATGGAACATTATAATCTTGCAGTGCTTTCAATGATTATAACAGTAGTTGAGATGGAAGGCTAAGGCTTTAATGCAATTGGGACATATATCGCTGGAGTGAAATAACAGCATGGAACTTCGTTAATCGTCATTCTACAAAAGCGAGCATGTAATGAACATCCAACTACACTCATGCATCGCGAATCCATCGCTGAATTATACCAAATGACAGTGGAAATATTTTCATACTCCACAACTATGAATATTTCTGCGGAAATAACTGCAATAAACTTCATGAAGAATTACGACCGGAACTTCAGGGAACTTTCAAGAGAGGCCAGGGTGGACCCGGCTCACAAAGAAGAGTTTTGCCAGAAGGATGTTTTCGTATCCACGGAGCAGTGCAAGTTTCGGAAGAGGAAGCAGTTCGATTCTCCGAGGACGCTGATTCCAGGTTCGAGGACGGAGCACATCTTTACGCTGGTGAAATGGAATCAACAGCAGTTTTCTTTGAAAACTTTCCTCTAGAACTTCAATCAACAGATAAGGTAGTCGTGAACGTTTCTTGTATTATTTGAGTCTTGTAGCGATATCTGAGCAACCGTTTTTCCCATATTTTATGTCCTATCTTTTGCCCCATTTTCTTGATTGATATTTCTGTACTCAGTACTCTTCGATGATTTATGCCTTTTTCTACGATTTGTTGAGACATTGTTATGTCATTGGCATACTTAAATAATTCTGGATCAGTTGAGACTGATGATTTAGATTCTTTCAAAAATTTGCATATTTTTGTAGTCACGATTTGACGGTAAAGTTAACGATTTGCTATGGCAGATTTGAATTCAGACAGCGTGTCATTCTATTAAAGTAATTCTATTCAGTAAATTACTTTGACCAATTTTCTGTCATCCTCAAGAAAGAAGAATAATTAAATGATTTTAGAGCGTTAAAATCTATTACGATATCGACGATCTTTGAAATACTAGTCGTCTTATGAACATGATTGCAACATAGACATTTACCATTGCATTATAGACAATATTATGAAATATGAACTTTGATTACGATTTATTGAATACACTATAGTAATGAACTTTTGATAGGAATTTTTCCCAATTATAGATTGGAACAATAATGTTTGCATTCCACAATCTAATTGTATTCTATTCGACTATATATACAGTTTAGATGAACATTGATTGAAGATAGTATTTTTATACTGCGTTACTTTGAAGATATTAATCTCAATTTTGATAGACCAGGGAGGAGTGTCCAATCGTATTTGCTATTAAATTTATTTGTGATTGGCAAATTTTTACTTCATATCGATTCATGAATGAAACCCACGAAGGTTAAATAATAACAGTCATTAATACAATTGATGAATATAAGAATTTTTAAAGAGGAACAATGGATGTATAATCGTTAGTTCAGTGGACATGTAATAGTCGCTGATGAATAATGCCCTTGAATTATGAAGGAGGTTCCCACAGTAAGAAATGAAGTTGATGAATTTATAAGTGGAGGTTTTTGTATGTAGTTTGGAAGTTTTTTATGCCATATATATGAAGATATATGATGAATTTTGGGCAAATTGTTGTGCAATTTTGTGCGTTTTGAGCGAAGTATTTTCCCGCTGAATGTATTGTTCTGGTTCTTTGAAAGTTATTCGTATGAAGATACTGTTAAAATTAACAAGAGTGTTAAATAATTTGAGATAAAGATTTTGAATGGAGGTTACCGTCACAAATAATAATAATTATTATTAAACCTTATTAAACCTGAATTTGACAGTTAAATATAACTAACCTTCATTGGTCGATTATATCACCACGATTTGAGTAATTATCAACCGGATAAACGTGTGGTTTAATGTATTTCTTGTATAAATAATATAAACAATATAATATTGTAAAATAATTTTGTAAATATCTTTGTTAAATAATTTGAAATGATAGTGATTAATAGAGGCGTGTATAATATTTTCAATTGTCATTTGACATTGTTATAAACAATTTTATTATTGTTATAAATAATTAATGAACTTTTGTTATTAACATTAAGAGTTTTGTTTTTATACTCTAAACAACGCTAATTAAACAAGTGGTTTGAACAATTAATCATGATTTGGGATTGTTGGAGTATTCCACTGGTGTTTGAATGGAGCATTTAAAACATTTGCGTGATAATATTTCAGTTGAGATGTGAACATTTACGTGTTTTGAAAAGGAGAGCCAAGCTCTGAGGTAACTCGCTTATGCTAGGGTTGAACGAACGGGGAGTCCGCTTTGACGATGCAGGTGCATTGCAGCTGGCCCGGACAACTGTATGACAGAGGCCAAGGACGTATCCATAATAGCCTTGTGGCTATAAATAAAATGTGATGTGTATAAACACGCAAAACAATTGATATATGTGTCTCGTCCCAAATCCCGTTTCCATTCCAAGTGCATTATTATTTTTACGTTGCTATGAGCTTGAGAAAGCTGAAACATTGTATGTAGAGTATACAAGTCCTACAGGAGGACATGATTATATGGACGATGGCTTCTGATTGCCACGTGGATTTTGTTGTTTATTTTTGTTAAATCATTCTTTATGTGAAATAAATTATTGTGCAGTTTAAAGTTTCTCGTCTTCGTTCTGGTTCATTTTAAATATCATGGTGGAGGTTATTGTGAGGCCATACTTTAAGTGATCCAGTTGACAACCCAGTCCCCGAGATAAACTTAAGAGGTAAGTAAAGGTAAGTATGAACCCCCGTATATTTTGGTGTGTTCCACAATAATTTCTTGTTAACTATTGTGCTCTAATCTCGATAGTGTCTGTCAGTGCCATTTTCATTGATGTAGCTGTGCCGGTGCGTTTGATTATTGGCAATCCGATTGAGGGGGCGGATATCTGACAGCCTACTATCCGGATATCGGGTACAGTACCATCCCGGCATTTGCCCGAAGACGAAGTGGGAAACCACGGAAAACCACTTCGAGGATGGCTGAGGTGGGAATCGAACCCCCTCTACTCATTTGGAACACCCAAGGCTGAGTAGAGCCCGTTCCAGTCCTCATACCACTTTTCAAATTTCGGGCAGAGCCGGGAATCGAACCCAGGACCTCCGGGGCGGCAGCTAACCATGCTGACCGCTACGCTACGGAGGCGACATTATTATTATTATTATTATTATTATTATTATTATTATTATTATTATTATACGTAACATGCCGATTGTGGGGAAGATAGTTTGATATACTGTGCCCAATCAACAATGAAATATGCAAATCACAGTTTGCCAGCAATGCTCAATCGTGAGTATCGGGGTTCATGGTTTGTTCTCCCACTCTGTGACTTACACACTTTGGATTAAGCAGAGGATACACTTCCAAAAATAAACAAAAATAAACTCCTACTATTAAAACATTTAATTATCCAAAATATATGGCGCTACAAAAAATAAACAAATAAAAATACTGACACTCAACTTCACACTTGTCCAAAATTGAACAAGGAATTCATATAAAACAATTACAAAATCATGATGACTGGTTTTCCAGAAACCAACAAAACTTCAACTAAGTTTCATTTCCATATGGTGTCAATTCAAATTCTTTAAAATAACGAGCTCCAAATGGCTCGATAAGATTTACATACACTGTGTTATCAATTTAATACACATCAATTACTATTTACTTGAGTATATCTTTTTAATCATAATGATAAAAGTATGGCTAATTATCAATTAATTTTGGGCTTTCACAAGGCTCACATGTTACCATCCCTCTCTCTCAAGCTAACAACTCACTACTGTGATTGGGAAAAACTTGCGTACTCCCGATCTATAGAAGACTAATGAACAAGTCAAACTTAAGATTACTCCCGGAATCTAATGTCTTCAATAGAACTCGTGAATCACTGAATTATTCAACAATAAAATTAGGGATTTATCATTTTTGTCTTAAAAGACCATTAATTATATTATAAGAAAGCAACGATCTGAACTCTGCAAGCGATAATAATGGATATAAAGGAACCTCGGTTCAAAGACCGGGTTGTTCAAACAATCTTTAAACACTTCTGTGTATTATGACTCAGACAGTCCGTCCTAACCTACCGCAATACCAGAGGGTAAGGGTCTAATCTTAACTACTTGGCGTGATTTATTGCAGGGAGAGAAGAGAGTCCACAGTCTCTCTTTCACAAGGGACTGGCTACATCAGCTTTCCACACAGCTGTTTCAAATGCAATTCTCTGAATGACAAGGCTTCTGATACAAATTCATAAAACAACATATTTAGGTTCTACAGACCTGTTCTCTTAGCTTCGGTATATAATAATTATGACGTGTCCTCATTAGCGGGTAAGAAAAATTCAATAATATAACCAATATTTGAGGGGCTTCAACACGGGCGACTCTGAGTTCGATCCTTTCAAATGCCTCGGGAGCAGTATCCCAATTTGGAGGACTTATAACATTAGCGACTTAGGGTAGGCCTCGCCTTTACCAGCGCTCATAATACAACATAAATAGCACCCTTTTAACATACAACACACAATGCCTCGTGATCACTATCACAACTTTGAGGGCTTATACAGTTCATTCACCACGACTAAAAGTCCCTCATAATTACTTTTACCGAGCATTTCAACGCATTCCTAGCGTGACAAATGGCTTCAATGCGCTACATGGCGCTCATACATTAATTAGCCAAGTTACCTTCATAGAACTAAATAAATTCAAAATCAACGTTTGATCTACATCTCAAAATATATATTACTCTCCTTCCCTTAACAATAATCATTTTTAACATAAAGAACATGTATTCATAACATGTATTAATTCAACTAAAGGAGCTCGGAAGCTACTACTTTCAATATAAAATTCATCACAATCTTCATTCATTTATATAATTATTCTTATTATTATTACGCTTGCTTTCTCATATTTATATCATTTATCCATTACACTGCTATTTTACTGAATACTATCCACAAGGGATTCATTTATATTTCACATATTTATTATATTTCTCTCAAATTAATCGTTCAGATCGCGCAATCTTTCTTTCACCTGTTATTAAATATCCCTACTCTCTCTCTCTCATGAGGATTATACGCAAATCTTCCCAAACACATAATAATGAAATAGTTACTCACATGACGGTACGGTCAGCGACCGAATTCTCCAGCGATGGAACATTTTCGCCCACCAACCTTTTCTTAAGCCATTTTCATGGTTATATTTACACTCAATGACACTTCTTCAACAGCACATAAAATATTTACCTTAATCAGTTGGAACATAACGAATACCATTTTGTATTCGTTTTCACATAACACAATACACTTCGCTAAAATATTACACTCAAAATAATTTCACTATATTTACATTACATAAAATTTTTACCACTTTGGCGTGAATTTTTCGCCTTACACACGTGATTTCTTTTCCTTTCCCGTTTCCAAGGGTTGCACTATAGCACGTCGGCTTCCTAATCTGACGAGATGATGGAAAGTCTCGATCGAACTACACCTCACTGGAACGTTGATCTTCTAATCCTGGATTTGACTATCGGCTTCTATAACTTTCCTGCACGATGTCGTATCTTGCTAGACGTTACTTGTTCGTCTAAATAAAAGTCTGTCCTTGACGTGTTATTTTCTCGATCGCTCGAACTGTTTATCGATGACCTAGTAATTTCCTTGTACAAATTTCTGTTACTTTGATTCGTAGCTTATTGGAGTACTCCCCAATGTTTACTATTCATTTGTCTACCTAGACAAAGCCTGGAACTACAATTCCTATTTTTTTTATCGTCCTGCGCTCTAGTCCCTAAACTTCCGGAACACTAGGCGTTACTATTTTTTTCTACCCTGCTTGGGTTCCTTAACGTAGATAGACTGTCTATTTCACTTTCCTTGGGTACTTCGAAACCTTATGATGCGTCGGTTCTTTAACTGAACTAATATATTCGAGTACCTATCGCCTGTTATTTCTCAAGTCCACAACCTAAACTTTGACTATACTTGTGACTTTTATAAAGTCTGAAGCTTGCCGATATTATTCCTATACTAGGATTCTGATGTGTCTCCACACGGCGATACTAATGACGATACTGCACGGCCACTCCCATACGGGGTGCTCGTTGGTGATACAGCGTAACACGACCTCTCAAGGTCTGGTAAAGACTGCATGCTCCTCCTGGCACCTCCAGGGTTTATATCCAAATCGGCGGCAAAAAGATAAAATCCGCGTCTTCTCCAGCACTAACTTCTAAAGTAATAGTCGTATAATTTTGAAAAATATATCTCTGGAAAGCTCTTGTTTTAAACGTAAACTGGTTTCTTTGATCATGAAAATCGATCACACAATTCCAAGATATTAAATAATTTGTCTCCTCAGATATGTGGGCGTTGAGGTTTATTTTTCCATCCCTACCAACTCTGGTCTCGGGGAATTACTAACGACGTCATGCTACGTCTGCAGTTCTTTCCTGCGCAAATATTATAAACTTTTTCCCCACACAAAAATCTCTATTCCAGAATGATCAACAATGATGTGTTTCTTTCATTAATTAAATGCTCGCAAATGGCTTAATTCTAATTATTTCTCTTCTTGCACCATTGCGAGGTTGTCATTTTCTAGCTGAGTAAGGTCTATTTCCGAAACCTCTTCTCTCTTACTCGTCGTGGAAAGTTTTTATCGTTCTATTTATAATCATGAGCCAGCTCCTATCGATGCGTCAAGCATGAATCTCACGTCCGCATGACTCGTGGTCACCCATTCTTGCGCCACATTATAACAGCCCACTTCTTAAAATCTTTCCAAGTTATTCTAAAGACTGTATTATTTCCTCTCTTCTTTTGCCAATAAATTATGGATTCGACGCTTGAACCAATAGTACATGGGTTCAATACCCATGATTATTTGTACGGCACCCCTGCTTCCAAACAACAAATAGTTGTCTTTTTACGGGGCCTAACATCTGGGTAATCGGCCCCTGATTGTTTGGGGGATCATGAGAATGAAAAGGACACTATAACAAATACTAACTACAGACTTACAAACTAGAAGAGGAAATGGAAAAACTAAAAGAAGAATAAGATAAATGAAAGGCAGAAGGAATGGATATGCCATTGTCAATTACGGGACTTGGAAGAAAGGAGAGCCATGGAAGGCAGATATGAAAGGGAAAGAGGATAGAGTCCACCCCAAAGGCAATCGAAAAAGGGCAAAACTCGGATCCAGCTCAGGAATCCTTAAAGGTCGCCAACTCCCGAACACATCAGCCTTGAGACCCTGAGGGTATAGCACCATCCTGGGTGCACCATATGTGGTGGGGCTACACACACCCTGCCTCCTTTAGGACCTTGTGCAGAAGGTAAAAGATACAATGAAAAGAAAAGGAAGAGGTCTGACCCCTCCAAGAATGAGGGATCAGGAAATATGAGATAAGGTCAATTAAGGCGGGAAATTGAATGCCTCCCTAGGCTTCGGATACCCTAATACCTCCGGGGTCGGAAGAGAAGAAGATTTAACCAAGGGAGGTTGATAGGAAATATGACTCAGAGGAGCCCGGCACATGTAATTGGAAACAATGCCGGACTCAGCTGGGGTCTCGTGGTCGCCGACCCACGTCTCAATAGTCGTGAGACCCTGGGGGGGGGGGCAAACAGAAAATATGCCACTGGAGTAAGGGACACATGCCCATAGATCTGTTGCTCTCCTTGTCAACATACTGTATTTAGCTTGGCCAATACCGTCTCCAAACTGAATTATTGTGAGATCTAAAACACAAGCGTTACATGCTTAACGGTTTTTGAACACACTATAGATTTCCTATTGGAACCTTCCCAGGAACTGCAATGAATTTATTCATGAACTGGTCATTAATATGCTCGTAATGTATTAGCTATAACATTTCTTCCTTTGTGATAATGTGCTATTCTCGGAAGTTCACCTTTGGACCATGAAACCAACATAATATGCCTCAACGTGTCTGCCACATTGTACCTTTTAAGTTTTGTAACTTTAATATATGATCAATGCAATAGTACTGTTCAGATTAATATTTACCCACTACTGTACGCAAATTGTTTTAACAAGATTAGTTTCCGCTACCGTTGGTTGGATTGCATAATTTGTAATGAATACTCTAGTATAACAATGGTTAGCGTGAATTTTATAGGAACAAGTCAAGTGGATAGGATACCTTTGTCGTGTTCAAGGTTTTAAATAGTGTTACTGAAGTAACATTCCGCTCTAGTGGAAGGTGTGATAATAGAATGACCTTCTAGTGAGTAAATTGCATTTGACCCTTAATGAGTTTATTCTGCGGAGCCTCAATAATGTATATGGAAGGGATTGTTTTATAAATAAGCTTTCCCTTCTCTAATATGCCCCCAGTACCGTCACCTGTCGTAACGAGAGACTGAAAGGTCAGGATGTGAGTAACTTATCGTGGCCTGAATAACATTAAAAACTTATCTAAATCCGCAGGGATCACGCCTCTCGAGTTCAGAGATTAGCAACCCAGCGGAATTCCTGATGGGGGCTTGCTTTTCCTCCTTCTAGTGACTTTGATGTGAGACCCTCCTCCCACTTCTCCTTTTAGCCTATTTTTGTCGTATGAAATATAGATTTTGTGTGTGTATAAGTATGCCTGTCTGTCTGCCTATTTGTGTGGGTCACTTCCTTATCTATACTAATATAATAAAGCTGAAAAGTTTGTTTGCGTGTTTAAACGCGCTAATCTCTGGAACTACCAGTCGGATTCGAAAGATTATTTTTGTATATGATAGCCAGATTAAAAAGGAATAGTTTAGGCTGTGTAGCATTATGCTACTTCTCTCAGGTAACCATAAAGATTGTTATTTCCCCAGTAAATCGGAAGAACAAGCGCTCCCGGACAGCTTCAATAATACCTAAGTCTATTGTTGCCTGGTAATGCGTGCTGCATCACGTCGCCCCTACCAGTGTTCTGGTGCATAATTGCGAGCTGCTTATAAATTGCAGTCACGGGGAGTAATTATTGCAAAAAGATTTCTTAGGCCCCTTAAAACAGTTATCATCTTGACAATAGTTTGCCTCTGTATAAGGGCGATGGTGTTGGTGCAGTATATTGAGGTTATCAGCTGCAATAAGCGTTGGTGCTTTCCGATCCATATGCTTGAGGGCTCCAGTTCTGTAGTAGTATTCGTTATCATCCATAAAACAAATAAATCCACCGGGCGAAGTCGGGCACTACTGCTAGTAATCTATTAATTGCTGGAGCTATAATAATGAAACTTGGTAACGACTTACTACTGCCCCATCCATTCTCGCCCACGCCTTTCGAATGTTCGTCCAATATAGCGTCGCGCGAAATAATTCATCAGTATTTACGATATTATTGCAGCAATCATCCCGAAATTGTGTATGGTAACAAATGACGTGATATTAAAACCCTGGTGTGACGTGGCATTCAAATATTCGAATTGTTGTTCTGGTGATCTTAGCATCCGAGCACAGCAAAACTTGGCACAGTGAATCTTTATTTTGAGCTAATTTTATTGGCTTCTAAATTATTTTTGTTGGTTTCAAAAATTTTAATTGGTGGCTGTGCGACATTCGAAAATCATACTTTTATTTCTGGTATGCTACTCAAGCGATCGAAGTGAGACATTGTGTACCGTACCTAATCACTGTGAAAATATCTACAGGTACATAATTCAATGTCTTACATGTAATACATTATGGATGGTACGCATGCCAAATGATCTGATCTCCGTGAACCTTAGTATATTGGACCACTACTATAGTCTAAGAATAGTTACATAAATCGGTATTTATATTTTCAGATATTTTATGTGGCGCGCATGCCAAACATACAGTAATTAACTTAATTCATCATTGAATGATCCGATAGTGTCCCCTACTCTAATCTGTACCAGCAGGAACATAAATCTATAACATTCCTTTTCAAAAATTATAGATAGCACGCATGCCAGTTGATGATGATGGTTGTTGATTTAAGGGGTGGAAAATCTATTTCATCTGGCCTTCGTACGACAGTTCTGAGATAAAAATTCACATCACTTGTCAAAAATGATATCCTTTTTTATTAACATTCTGGTCATGATTGCAATTGTGTTGTATCCTCAAATTGCTGGGATATCCGTAAGAAAATTCTTTTGGTCCAGCAGCCAATGTCGTTGCTTATTTAGCACCACCCGGGAGACACGTGTAGGGCACTTTAAGGTTACACCTACGGACGTCAAGCAACGATGTCTCCTAGGCCCTATAGATTAAATGATGGATTACCACAGGGCTCAGTCCTTGCTCCACTCCTCTTCAATCTTTACACAGCAGATCTTCCACCTACTATTTGCAGAAAGTTCATATATGATGATGATATAGCCCTGACAGCCCAGTCCACAGATTTTGAGACTGCTGAAACAATTCTCACACAATATCTCCTAAAATTGGACATCTACTTTGACACTTGGCGACTGAAGCCCAACAGAGGTCAGTGCCTTTCATCTGGATAAAAGGAGGGCCCATTACATTCCCCGTGTACAATTCAGAGGTCAACAGCTAAAATACAATTCAGAGGTCAACAGCTAAAATATTGCACCCAACCAAGTGTTATGCTGGATCGCTCTTTGACATACAAAGAACATACATGTTTGAAGAACAGCAGATAAAATCAGAACACGTAACAACATCCTTCACAAACTCTGTGGTACAAGTTGGGGAGCAAATGCGACTGTTCTTCGCACAACAGCTCTCGCCTTAGTATAGGCTACTCGGTTGCAGAATATTGTAGTCCCGTATGGATCAATAGTGTACACATAGGAAAAGTTGATGTCCAGTTAAATGATACAATGAGAACAATATCGGGCACTCTCAAATCCACACCACTCAAGTGGCTACCAGTATTATCCAACTTTCACCCTTCTCCCCTGCGAAGGCTAACGGCTCTAAAAAGAGAATGGTCAAAATGCGCTGCAAATGATCTCTTACCCATACATCAGGTCTGTAATCCACAGAAGCAAGGGAGATTAAAATCTCGACATCTGTCATGGCAACTAGGCAAGATGCTTGTTGAATCTAAGTTCAATATGGACGAAACTTCGCGAGAAGAATGGACTACATCAAACCCAGATGAACTAGGATTGATCACCGACCCCAGCAGGAAACCTCCTGGTTTCAATCTTCAAGAAGGATATGGACGTCACTGAACAGAGTGCGGACCGGTCACGGTAGATGTAACTTTTGGCTCCACAAATGGGGGGAAAACTTCTAGTCCTCAGTGTGATTGTGGCGATTCAGTGCAGACAATCCATCATATTGTGTCGGAATGACCCACACGGTCCTTCAACGGAGGATATGATGACCTGCAGAACGCAACTGATGATGCAGTGGAGTGGATTACTGCTCTGGACATCCAACTGTGACTTTTAGTTTCGTTTGTGGATGTTACTAGATATTTATTACTTGTATATATTGTATATACTGTAGTATTACTGTACCCTCTGTATGTCATACGACATATATATATATATATATATATATATAACACTCTGATAAAGTGACCATTTCCATAATCTAAACTTACAGGTTTAGTATTCGTAAAGTATACTGAAGATGGTCACTAAATTCACCAATGAATGACTATGCTATCTGGCACACTGAACCTATAATATAATCTTAACCTGTAGGTTAACGTGCCAGTAAATCTACTGACACGGTTCCCTCGCATTTGCGCATATTCAAATGAGAAGCTTATTTCCAAAAGATACCAAATCCAAAAAAATCGAAATTGAGATTATGATGGGAAACGTACGTTAGTAGGAAGCTCCATCATATGAAAGAAAAAGAAATTGCCAAAACAACCTAAATCCATAACAAACAGGGCATTGAATATCTCCTTTGATGCCAATAAGTACCAAATCCTGTGGCCTGAATGTGCCAATACGTACCGTATCCATGCAGCCAATGAGAGCCATTTCTTTTAGTACTGGATAATATTTTCCATTGCCCAGTTCACAAGTTATTTACCATATTCATGTTCTTTAGACACAAACTACAATCATAATTCCATAAGTTCAGCACTGCTAAGTTACTTTGCATAATTTTCATTGTTTTGTTCAATTTTATTAAATACTATTTAAATAATTTTGCCTTCACTGTAAATACCTTAAATCTAATTATTGCGTAACTAAATACAATCAGTTTTCTCTAAGATTCTGATGACTGCAGTGAAATTTATGTCTTTCCGTTGCAAGTATTTAGAGTTTCAGTGCCAAAAAGTACCAAATACATAATTTTCTTTGAATATTTCCTAAACTGCAAACGCCTAAACAGAAATACTTGGTATAACAATGCATTTATTCTATCTGAACATAATAAAAGTGCTCAAATGGATTTTCAGTTGAAATTTTACACTCTGAGCATTTTTACTCTCTCCTGTAAAATATTACTTTTTGAATTTGGTACCTTTTGGAAATAAGCTTCTCAAATGCCAATTGGCTCCGCCATGTTTATATCCTGCAACCTTGGGTACAGCAGGTGTGAACGTTACCGCTGAGCCACGCAGCCAGCCTGAACATTCAAGTTCGAGTACGTAATTCTATTGCTTCCATTACACACAAACTACTACAGCCATCACAGTGACACTGGTTATCAGATAGATTCCACCCACACATCCAAGTACACGCGGCCACTTGATCACGATGTAGCAAAGCCCCAACATGAATCAGCAACTTCAATAAAGAAACATAAATTATCAAGCAAACCTTCGGGTCGACCAGTATGGTGTACTTATCTGTGACAGCCTCTAAATCTCTTCTCTATATATATAAAACTGAAAGTTGGTCTGTTTTTTCTGAATTTCTACGGAAATTTGCGTTATTTGCGCGTTTTAGACTGTTTTATGACGGATGCGCGCGAAAATATTTTTTGTCTGTCTGTCTGTTTGTTTGTCTGTCTGTCTGTGGACAATGCTGTTCCCTTATAACTCGAGAACGGCTGAGTGGATCAACGTAAAATTTGGTGCAGATATCCTTCAGAGGCAGGACACTAATCATTGATGTAACTCTTCTCTGTACCTCTCATAAAAGGGGGGTTAGTTATTAGTTAGTTATTGTTGTTTTAAGGGGCGGAACTACGAGGTCACCTGCCCCATAAAGGGGGGGGGGGGGGGCTACCCCTTAAAATACCTGCTGAAATAGGCGTAGAAGGGCGAGACAAAGCTCATTTTCAGCCTCTCAATGTGAGAAACGAAACTCGGGGGCCCTAAACCATATTTTAAGGCCCTAATACCAACAGTTTTAGAGATATTCCCAGAAAATTAATTTCATTTAATACAATAATGAAAGAAAGCAAGCCGGTAACCATGGCAACAGAAACTCACAGGTCCATCTATTGTTGTAAGACGCAATACAATTCCATTTATTACATTACTGAGATAGTTTGCAAACGGCTATAAGGTTATAACGGAACCAAATTAAGCTGTAAAATTAATCAATATATATAATGCGCCTAAGGGGGTCAAGGGGTACTCGAGATTTTTTTCACGCGATTTACACGTGCTGGTGTGGTACGGTAGGTCTATTATATCCCTATCCCTATATTGTTATATTATTATTGTAATTATTGTTATTATACTACGGCCTACAATGACGAGACAAAGCTTATTTTCAGCCCCTTGGTGTCAGAAACAAAACTCGGGGCCCCTAAACAGCCATAACGGGTCCCCGAAAACTACATTTTAAGACTCTAAAACCAACAGTTTCTGAGATATTCCCAGAAAACTATTTTAATTTAATAAACTAATATAGGAATGCAAGCCAGTAACCATGACAACAGTGTCTCAAAAAGTTACATCCAACTTTCCATCTATTTCTGCAAGAAGTAATGCCACTCCATTTATTAAATTTCTGTGAAAGTTTGCAAATGTCTATAAGGTTATCACGGAACCAACAAAATCTGTAAAATTCATCAATGCGCTTAAGGGGGTCAAGGGGTACCCTAGATTTTTTCACAAGACTTAAACGTGCGAATATGTCGTACAGAAGGTGTATTATATCATCAAACAGCAACATTATTTTCAAAAATTCCTGAGTTGAAGTAGTTTATTTTTTATTTTATTTTTTTGCTTTCAGGAATTTGGGCCATTGGAGGCTAAAACACCTGAATTTTCATGCACTACAAGCCTTCATAATTTATTAAAGGGGTCTTCCTCTGGATGCGGACTTGACACAACAGTGAGGGTCAGATTTTATGTGACGTGCATTGCGTTTCGTCTACGAGGTTTTCAATTTTATTTTCACGTCAGGAAGTACACGGTAGGTAAATTTAGTTTCAGAGCATGTTTCAACTAATAATTTTTCTTTGTCGACAAACAGGTTCCAAGCCCCTAACCATTGCAACAGTAGCTCAATTGATTACGTCTGGTTATTAATACCGAAGACCGTTCGAAGAATGGGTACTTCTGATAGTAAGCTGTATGTATAAGAGATCCGCTATACTATGTGCGTGCTTCAGTAAAGGAAAGGCGACTGATGGTATTAAAATTTATTCCTGAAACTTATCGGGATATTGCTGAACATATTTTCATGCAGATATAAAGCCAGCCAATCGACCGCTCCACACGTTCTCTGTAAGCTTGTCCAGTCCTTGTGGAGGCATTCAAATGAGATTATAGGTTTATAATCAACAGTTCAATATTAACACAGCAGTTCTTTATATCCATCCCAGTGAGTGGCTCAGTGTAAATGTTTGAGCAATAGTGATAATCGATTCCAACTACTCCACACGCGAGTTCTTCGGTTAGACTAATTTTTAGTTCATGCATTATCTTTAAGAGAGTAGCTACGTGAACATGTATGAATGCCTTAAGATAGAAGAGGCAATCTTAATTTTTGTTCCAAACAAATAATAGATTTGTGCGTGCACATGCTTAGTGTTCTATTTGTGATATAAATAATGTACGTGTGGGAACATATGTTCAACATTTGCCTGTGCATATGTTTAGGCCTTGTTTCTGACATATAAGCTATATGTTCGTGCATATGTTTATGGCCTAGTTAAAAATCAGTGAAACTAACATAAAATTGTGGAGCCTAAACCGAAGTTACTAAAAAAACACAAAAACTCATACGACAAGAAAGCGATTTCTGTTAAGTTAGGTCAGGGGTAACGTTCTCGCTTGCTGAGCCCAAGGTTGCAGGTTCGAAACCTGGCGCAGTCAGCTGGCATTTGAGGGTGCGCAAATGCGAGGGAGCCATGTCAGTACATTTACTGGCACGTTAAAGATCCCCTTCTGGGCAAAATTCCGGCACCCCGGCGTCTCTAAAAGCCAGTGTAGTTAAAAGGGACGTAAAACCAATAACATTATTAATAATATTTATTAAGTTAGGACTAAACTACGACACCACAAAACAGTAATTCTACCAGAGTGCCTGTATGCTTCGGAATGCCTAGGACTAACTAAACAAGAAATTGAAGAAATTGATAGGAACGAAAAATTTTAAGAAACCTTCTCGGACCAAAACAATGTGCTGACACATACCAGTAACGCAGTAACAAAGAAGTATATAAAACAAGCAACAGAATCTCAGATACAACAACAACGAAGGGCTTATTGTTTGGACATGTTTCAAGAATGCCTGGCATTAGACTCACTAAGAAAATGTTTAACCACTTCAACAAGACTAATAGAGAAGGCAACTCTTATGAAAAATGGTTTGCTAACACCAAGAAGGATCTACAAGAAATGAACATCACTGATCAATACATCCGCAACAGAACCACTTTCAGAAATAAGATACGCACATTTGAGGGTTTCCTAGAGCCAGGAACAGCCACCAGAGGAAACAACAATGGACAGCTGAAAAGAAAGGAGCTGTGAGCAAGAGAATGAAGGAACACTGGCGCCAAAGAGAACTGAAATCATGAAGAGTTATTTTCGTGGTCCTGAGTTGGCCAAAATTGATTATGTTGATAATAATAATAATATCGTATGGCCTCGGGTGCCTGGTGCAAGCTTTGCTATTTGACACCCAGAGGGTAGCTTGCATGTCGAATTTCGTTGTTCCTTGACTATGAAAGTCAAGGAGGTTAGATGTTAGATATCTAAGCCCCTTGAACACTCTAGCGCTTTCTAGTAGAAAAATGAGGAACTCTGAGTTGGCAGAAACTCCCGAGATTAATTTTGCCATTATGAACTCGGCCTACTGAATTCAAATGGGTTCTTTGACATGCCAACATCGTATGACATGCGTATCGTATTTTTGCCGCCTTTCAAAAAAAAAATCACTTACCACGGCCAGGAGCGAACCTGCAATCTTGGGGTTAGTAGACCAACACGATATCCACTCACCCACCGTGGCAAGCTATTATGTTGATGAAGTTACTAAATTATTTTTTTTCCAATGTTTTATTTTAAGTGAGCGAGTGATCTAGGCCTATATGGTTACCAAGGCGACAAAGCTCTCTAAATGGGCGATTACTATGAATTACATCGAATGTTGCCGCCTAATAATAATAATAATAATAATAATAATAATAATACTAATAATAATAATAATAATAATAATAATAATAATAATAATAATAATAGGAGTAATCAAAGTAGGAGGTAAGGAATTGGAAGTGGTGAAACACTTCAAATACTTGGGAAGTGAACTGACTGAAGATGGAAGACTAGATTTGGAACTTAGCAGAAGAATACAACTCGTGAGTGCTTTCTACCAACAGATACGGGGACTAGTATGGAACAAGGATATTCCAATTAAGGCTAAAGAAGTTATGTACAAAGCATATTATGTTCCTATAATGACATATGCAGCGGAAACTTGGACAATGACTAAGAGGGATGAGAGCAGAGTACAAGCAGCTGAGATGAGATTCCTGAGAGGTATGGACCAGAAAACGAGGAGAGACAGAGTGAGAAATGAAGATATATGGAAAGAACTGGGAGTACAGAAACTAAATGACAAACTGGAGCAAAACAGATTGAGATGGTTTGGACATGTCAAACGGATGAATGAAGTAAGGCTACCAAGACGAGCACTGGAACGATGGATGACAGGGAAGAGAGGACGAGGAAGACCAAGAATGCGTTGGATGGACTCGGAGGAGAATAGTATTAGAAAACGGAACCTGGATTGGAACACTGTGTCGGAAGAGGAATGGTGGAACGACAGAACAAAGTGGAGAGGAACCATATTTGCTCCCACCCAGTGTCAACTGGAAAAGGGGAAATGAATAATAATAATAATAATAATAATAATAATAATAATAATAATAAATACATGCCCCTGGCTGAAGAAATCCGACAGATGTGGCGACAGAAATTTGTCACTGTATTGCCTATCATAATCTCTTCCACAGGGATCATACCGAAGTCGCTGAAGACTAACCTCGATAAACTGGGGCTCCACCATAATCTCCATAACAGTATGCAGAAAGTAGTTATTTTAGAGACGTGCTCCATAGTTCGTTCATCAATAAGATTAGCAAAGGAGGCAAAAACTACAGGGGGGAGGGGGATGGAGCGGGGTAGGAGGGAGGTTACAACGGTTCTGCAAATTTCCAGAAACTGTGATGAGAACTAGTTTAAAAAATTCAAATTGTCAAGGTTAGGCCTTGGTTAGAGCTGTTTTTGACAATTTTCCTCCTAACTGTCCTTTTTGTGAGAATTGTTTAATTCATCTTTTGAAAGTAAGTAAGCTACAAAACTGAATCTCACTTAGATCAGTAGGCCTCTTTTTTTTTAGCTTTTCCATAAAACTTTCCATTTTGAAACAAAATGGAATTTTTAGGTTTCCCATAACGAAAATGAATTAATAATGCTTAATGAACAGACGCGTAAATTAGTGAGGTTCAATTTGTAGCTGGGGATTTACGTGCATTTTAAAAATAGAAAATTTTAATAACTCCTATAAATATGGAAATGGCGAAAGACAGCTGAAAGCAAGGATACATTTTATTATTATTAGAATTTTGAGAGTCAAGACGTTTGTTTCTGGAAGCAAATATTCCTGTGTTTACCTGAGTATGTGTATAATTGTTTGAAAGGTCATAAAATTAAAAGCTCATATGAAACGCTAAGGTGTATGTTTCACAAACCTCATGCTCTTAAACCAGAGGGAGTTAGAAGGTGTGGTTTGTATCAGAATCTTCCAAATCATCTCTATAGCACAGGAAAAGTCTTTCATTTCGTGAAAAGTGGACAGAAATATATTTGTTTGTTTACGAAGTTCGTTTAAACAAATAAACTAGACGATAGCCCCTGGCGGAACTGTATCGCGTCCAGCCCGCATAACAGTAAGACTTGGTGAATGGTATATACACATGGAGCACTCACAAGTAACCTATAATAACGTTGTTGATTTAACTATTGCGGCAACTTAGAGAGGCCGGAGTGCCGGAAATTTGCCCTGAATGGGATCTTTAACATGCCAGAAAATCTACTGTCACGGCTTCCGCACATTTGCGCACCATTAAATACTAACTGACTGCGCCAGGATTTAATCCTGCAACCTTGGTCACATCAAGAGAGAACTTCCCGCTGCACTTCGCAGCCAATATCACAAGTAACCGATCGTAAGAAATGAGCATTCAAAAGAAAGAGAATTATCTGCAGCAGTGACGTATTAGTACTCTGGTGTTATAAATATCGACGTTTGTTTGCAAAGTGTGATTAAACAAACTAGTGGGCCCGTGCGAGCTTTCGCAACGTGAATGTAGGTTTATGGGGTAGTAGGGAAGAATGTGGGAGAACGAAGTTTTAAATATTGAAGAAATGTATTTATTGTTGTTAAACGGCATACATACATGAGAAGAACACAAAGAATTATGTAGAACAGTGTTTTGTACTTGTCACATCACCTCTTTGTAGACAATATTCGATGTTACAACGAATTCATCGGTTATTGTTTGCTCGAGAGTTTCTTCTACAGCAATGTTGACATTTGCAAAGGATTGAACCCTAGAGAAAGTCTTGGCGAGACCACACCGGAGCCATCTGCTGAGAGACTCCTCAGCTAGCAGTACGCCGCGCTCCCGCCAGATGGCTGCCGCTGCCGCGCTGCCCTGCGCTCTAGCGGCAGGCGCACCAGGTTACGGTGCTCCCATTGTAAATGTACATTTTTAGGGTATTTATTTAACTGTGAGGCATTTAAAGAGGAAGTGAGTGCGTTTCGGGCACACATGGGGTTATGCGGAACCTGTAGATATCCCATATGTGTAGGTTGGTGTTAACAGAACCTTATTTTCGGTACAAAACCGGAATGGGACCTTAGCAGAATAATATAGGGAGGATAACAAAACGATAGCCTCTACCAGAATTGTATCGCGTCGAGCCCGCATACCAATAAAGCCAGGCGGGAGGAGAGTCCGCTAGTTATTACTAGGGAGCGGACATTTATGCACTGAATATGATTAAAATATGCATGCAGCTATGCACTAAAAATGTAGAAAATATGCATTATAATTGAAAAATATGCACTTAACAATAAGCCAATCTTATTCACTCACTTTATACTTGTAACATTCACTGCAGAAAGATGCATCACAATAGATAATTGCAAGTTTTTCAATGTTTTCAGGATACAAATCACGTCTATTTTAATAGTTTTCAGTGCATAAATATCCGGTCCCTAGCCATCAGTTGAATAATCACTATTACCTGACACCCACTGTTTTAATGAATACTTTCCGCTGCTCTTCTCTTTAGTCATTTTGAGTTAAGGGTATAAAGTAACACATTAACTGAAGGAACTCCTCACAAAACTAACCCCGGGATAGGCTGTCGAGATGGTAAAAGGAATGTCCCACTCCATTCCCTTCTTCAAATAGCCAAGCAGCATTGCGTTAAGTACGAGTACTGTCATCTCGTTACCTGTTTCTGAGAAAGTTGCTTACAAGGGATACTTCCCAGATGGTGAAAGGAATATCCCACCCCTCACTTCTTGAAATAACCAAACAGCATGCTTGCGTAAAATATTAGTTATTAATCTGTTGATCAAAAAGTTGCTTACAAGGTGGCTACGGTGCCGTAGTTGGTAGCATGCTGAGCTTCTATACCCAAGATCGCAGGTTCAACCCCGACCGAAGTCGTCGGATTTTTAAGAGCGTTAAAAATCCCTCAGTATGCCTTCCTTCGGAGGGGAAGTAAAGCTGGCGGTCCCATGTCATAGATTTATGGCATGTTAAAGAACCTTCCACTAATTACACCTGTGTGAAGCTAAATTATAATATAGGTTAAACATTCGACAAACGCTCTTAAGTTCCGACATTCGTCGCCAGGAGCCGACTGCGGTGGCATCTTGTAATCAATTTCTGAATTAGTAGTCGTTGACGGTGGCGTTTGGCGGCAAAAGTAGGAACTACTTGAAAAAATCCAATGTCTGCAGTCCTCACTTGAATTGAAAACAGATAACACACGCTAATACAGCCATCACAATTAACACCGGTTATCAGACAGATTCTACACACACCTAAAGTACACGGGGCTA
This sequence comes from Meconema thalassinum, assembly GCA_946902985.2. Classification (NCBI taxonomy): domain Eukaryota; kingdom Metazoa; phylum Arthropoda; class Insecta; order Orthoptera; family Tettigoniidae; genus Meconema; species Meconema thalassinum. The sequence goes on from OX336393.1 coordinate 228,335,324, forward strand.
CATGACCGCGTTGTCGCAGCCCCTAAACTGAGGAACCAACCAACCAGTTGTTTACAAGGGATGTCCAACACGCAAGTGAAACCTATTTTGTTCAAGATGTTTTAAATTATACTTTATTTCAACTGTATGTTCTAAAATATGCTGTTATGTTCAGAATATGCGAAAAGTCCAAAAAATCTCAAAATATGCATTTATATATGCACACATGCATTTTCAAAAATCCGGTCCCTAGTTATTACTTATTTCGCCCCACCCCCGTAATTATAACTTCCCCTTAAGTTCACAGACTGTGAAACCAGACCCAAGACTCAATGACGCCTGGCTTACTCACAAAGCCCTGTGACTTACATGATTATTAAACGAACAGAGGGAAGAGTAGTTGTTCCAGGGTGAGGTGTAATAAAATGCTGTGTTTGCATTGCCCTAGGCGCACGAGTGAGCTCGCTTGACGCATTTCATTATGTGACAAGGCGGTTTCTTTTGTCGACCTCAGCAACAGACACGAAATACTGTACTTGTCACAAACGTTTGTTCTAGGTAAATATGTAGGAACAGTAAATATTCCGTACATGGTTGGTGTCACAAGGAGGTTATTAGCCTAGGACGGCTAACCTTAATTACACTGTCCGCCTCGTCGCGTAGTGGATAGCACTCTTGGCTCTCATCGCGAAGGCTCGTCTCTGCCAAGAAATTTAGTCCTGGCTTGAGGACTGGAAAGGGGTACACTCAACCTCGTGAGGCAAAACTGAGAAGAGGAGGGTCTATTCTCGCCTCGGCCATCCTGGAAGTAGTTTTATGTGGTTTCCCCACCGCAATTCCAGGCGAATGCGTGGATGGTTCCTAAATTAAGGCCACAGCCCCCTCCTTCTCAATCCTCACATAAGTTACAAATGCACACACACTAATACAGCCATCACAATACCACAGGTTGTTCGACAGATTCCACACACACACACACACACACACACACACACACACACACACACACACAAGGAAAAGCCCCAAAAGCAAAGAACAACTGAATACATCGCAGTCCGGTAATTTTGTATTGAGAGATAATGAGGCTGTTTAGCCACGACGGTCAAAGCCGGAAGTTGCGGGTTGAAGTTCCACATTCGTCAGACAATTTAATTCCCCATCATCTGTCTGTGTGGCTTGTACTAGTTGTATGTTACACCACCAAACAGCTATTACTTGTTTAAGATAAGAGTGCGTTTGTTTTACTCAGCACCATTACAAGCTCAGCTTGGCTCTAAACAGTTGATAATCGTATCGCAAACTCAGTGGTGGCTGGTGATACTTCTCTTAGTGCTGCCCGCAATTTCAAAATTTGCAATCAAATCATTCAACGTTGCAAGTATGACAGTGCATATTTTATGCTATAAGTTTCGTAAAATCAGAGTATTTAACTGTACAAGACGCGCGATCGCGCGATACAACTTTGTCACACGTTTAGTACCACCGCGAAGTAAACAGATGAAATGATAAGTAACACTGAATAAGATACGAACAAACGATAAAATTTTCTATAGTACATAAATTAGCCAAAATACCTTATCAAATGATGAAAAATAATCAGGAGATGATGTAGTAAAGATGTTTAGTCCTTCGCTGATCATAACCCACCCGCCATCTCCTTTTTATAACACGACTTATACCCGTGTATCTTAATTATACCGACAAAAAAATCAGGAACGCTTTGCGTGTTATGTAAAAGACGATGCTGCAATCAGATTGGCGGAGAAAATTTTCCCTTCGAGAAAATTAGGTTACCTTGTTACTTCCGGGCGCGCGATATCAATTTCAATGATACCTTTGAGCATAGATTTTAAGGAATTTGGGGTTACCGCGAGGGCTCCTAATGGATTTGCTATTGACATCCCTGGCTCTGAAGAGTTAATCCATTACAGAGAATTCATTCTAGTTCAGCCTTCCCGGGACCAGATCCTACGGCGGACTAACCGACAATATGCCATAAATGCCGATATTTAAATGTGAAATGCACTATGGTACATAAATAAAAACAAGTGAATTAAAAGGTAAGTAGTATTAGGATAATTGCTTTTCTTATAAAATTGGATCCTTTATTGGAGTCGCTCTTGCATGAACCAACCCAAAACGCGTAGTCTACCAGTTCATTTTAAGGTTCTCTTCAAGTGTGTCATGTTGAAAGTACTTTTTGTTCCCACTTGTACAGAAAGTCTCAATATACGTTCTATTCTGGCGCCAATCATTATCAGTTCTTTACCAACATTGCAAATACGAGTAGCCTACTTTGCACTGATTCACCATTATCATTACGCTCTAGGGAGTTTAACTCTAGCAATGTGGGAATACGGCTGGAAGCCAGGTACAAGATCCACTCTCAAACCCGCAGATCACACTCACACAAGCACAGGGGATTAGGGCCGCCCGCATTTCTGCCCCGTGAGTCACCTATTGTACTTGGCTGGAAAATTGCCACAACTGTAACTTCATTACTCCCTACATCAGTGGTTCCCAACCTGGGGGGTGCGCCCCCCCCTAGGGGGGCGTAAAGTGATTTCCGAATTAAGTTTTTTTAAACTCGAATATTACAATTTTGTAAAATAAACATTTTTCGAATCTCCCCAAGTGATTGTTGCACCAAGTCAATCGTTCAAAAGCACTGGTAAATGCCACCTGTCGGCACTAACCTCTGTGGAGCGGCGAGGTTGGAGGTGAAGTAAGGAATTTGCTGTGTTGTAAGGAGCAAAATTATGCCAATTTTATCGTCGCGTTGGCATATCTTTGTGATTTCTTTGAAGCTTAGAACAGTTTGAACTTACATTTTCAAAGACATATTTATGCGAGTTAGGATTTTCAACGCTGAGTGTCATAGAAACAAAGCAGCGCTGTCGGCTTGATGTTGCAAGTGATCTCCGCTCTGAACTGTCAAAATAATATCAAACCAAACATACCGAATCTTACCAAGAGAAAACAGTGTCAACCCTCTCACTGACATTTGTTGACTAATTGAAGGATTTGTTGTAAAAGTGTGTTCTTTGCGTTGTGCTAAAATGAAGTTAGTATGTAATAGATAGGCCTATTCCATTATGTACTGTGGTGTTATAAGGTTAGGTCTATATCCTCTGCGTCAATCGAAGAGGTTATAGAAGCGATGAGTGGTGGGGAGGGATAGGGGGGTAGGGGTGGAGGATGGGGGCGCGATGAACTCCCGTATCTGGAAAGGGGGGCGTCAGCTGACAAAGGTTGGGAACCACTGCCCTACGTGGTAGCTAATTTGTGCCAACAGTTAATTTCTGCTTCGAAACGGTCATATTGTGTATTGTGGTAACATGTTGTTGTTGTTATTTGAGTCTTCAGTCTTTTGACTGGTTGGATGCCCCCACTCCATGCCTCCCTGTCCTGAGCTAATCGTTTCATCGCTACATAGCTACCACACCCTACATCAGATGCAATTTCTTGAACATTCTAACCTGTCTACCCCTACAGTTCTTATCCTCAACCCTTCCTTCCATAACTAAGTTTTGTATTCCCGGGTTTCTTAGTATGTGTCCAACCAACTTAACCCTTAGCTGACCGACGGTACTTACAAGTACCACCTATTTCTTTGTCCCATAGCCCCTGATCTTTAACGACGAGCGCCTCTGTAGACCTTTAGTACATTAGAGGAATGCTAATTTCATAAAGAAAGGTGATTTTTTTGCCATTGGCTAACCTGCCATTGACAAGGCAGGCGATAGAAACTTCCGTTTCCATGGTTACAACATGCTTTGAAAATGTGATATTGTTATTGATGTTTATGTGACTTATAACTGCACGAGACTTTGTGAATGAGTGATTCGCCTAGAAGTGGGCCTTTCTACTTGTGTTTTACATACGTTATAACTGAATTGAGAGGTTAATTTTTGTGAGGATGGACTTTGACTGAACTGGACTCCTGAGTACCGAGGGTCTAGGAGAAGGCCTACCGTATATATCAACATAACCTTCCTATCAGCTGTGTTGTCCTGCTAACTCTAGACAATTTATTGGATTTTTTAGTGTTTTCTTTCGGTATGGCAAATGTTTTTACGACGATGATTATAATTGTTGTTTTAAGAGGCCTAACATTTAGGTTATCGGCCCCTAATGATTTGGATGATCGTGAAGATGATGATAAAATGTAAACTATAACTAAAACTAACTACTAACTTATATACTAGAAGAAGAAATGGAAAACAAAAGGAGAATAAGGCAAATAAAGGACAGGAGGAAAAGAAATGCCCTCAACCCTCGAAGAATGCGGATTGAGGGACTTGGAAGGAAGGAGAGCCATGAAAGTCAGATAAGAAAGTAAATGAGGAGAGGGTCCACCCCAGAGGTAATGGATAAAAGGGGAAAACCGGACCCAGCTCTGGAATCCCTCGGGGTCGCCAACTCCCGAACTCATCAGCCGTGAGCCCCTGAGGGCGTAGAAATATCTAGGGTGCACCAGAAGTGGTGGGGCTACATACACCCTGCCTCCTTGAGGGCCTTGAGCAGAAGGCAGGAGATAACATGAAAAGAAAAAGAAGGCTGACCCCTCGCAGAAGGAGGGTATCAGAAAAGATGAGACAAGAGCCAATTAATGCGGGAGAGGAAGAGACTCCCTAGGCCTCGGATACCCTAATACCGTCGGGGTCGGAAGAGAACAAGAGTTGACCAAGTGAGGTCAATAGGAAATAAGACGGAGAGGAGCAAGTACGTGGAAGCAATGCCGGACTCAGCTGGGGCCCCGTGGTCGCCAACCCACGACCCACTAGATGTGAGCCCCTGGGGTGGCAGATGTTTTGAGTGATTACTAACTTTTAGAACTTCTAGACACAGAAATTTAAGTGGATAATCACAGTGACACTGATATTCAGGAAGATGATGACGAATTTGACCAGAATCTGTTGCCACTTGCTAATAAACCGGCACCTGGCATTTTCAATTTGGTTTTTAATGCTGAAATCACTAAAATTAGACAGATAGTACGAGAAAATGAGCCAGGAATGTGGTAAGGGAAGAATAATATACTTTGACAATTATTTTACTTCTCTTGACCTGTTAGAGAAGCTGAAGGCTGAAAACACTCTAGCATATGGTACAATAAAACAGGAAAGGTATTCCACAGAATATGACAAATGACAAAAAAAAAGTCTCGTGGAGATAGTGATTTTGGGATTTCAAATACTGGCCTAGGATTCTCCAAATGAAAAGACACGAAGACGTTTCATCCAACTACCATGGCACGGAACAAGCCTTCCCTTCTAGGAGACTAAAGGATGGCACAAAGAAAGATGTGACTTGTCTAGTTATTGCTGTTGACTACAACTCACACATGGGAGTGTTGAAATGACAGACAGACTTAGAACAGTGTATGGACTTGATCGAAGGTGTAAGAATTGGTAGCAGAGGCTCTTTTGGGAGCCATTGGAAATACCATTCATCAATTCATATGTGGTTTTCTGTGAAATGATTGGGAAACTTTCACTGAAACAGTTTCACAGGGATGTTGCTCTTGGATTATTGGCTTTCACTGAACCAAAGAAGACAACTCCTAAGAGGAATGCAAACTTATAAGTAACAAGAGACGAGGGAAGAACTTCTCTGTTCGTAAAGATGTCAGGCTGGGGATGTCCTGGCCTGTCTTCACAGATGTACGGGGTAGATGTGAACTTTGCAGTCTTCGTCCCTACAGTAAATGTAGTCACTGTAATGTACATTTATGCGGCAATGAACGAAATAACTGCTTCACTGCCTAGCATGATGTAAATGCTTAGCGGCATGAAACAGTGTTAGTCCCAGTAGCTTTCAGGGCAGCAAAGTTCTGTGAGTTTTGGAGTGTCTGTGGTGACAGTATGGAATGCAGTATGTTATATCCTGCTCTATTTCTGAATGTATTAATGCATTATGTATTACATGCTTCCTATTATAATATTATATTTTTGAAGAGGGAAATCAGTTCCTAAACAGAGTAATATTTTATGACATGCATCACCATACATTACAGTTTGTTATAGTAAATAATTTACAAACATAATTATATTTGAGTTACTATTCATCAGTATTATTTCTCAGGTAAGTCAGATGCAATTTGGCTATTTATACTGAAAACGTGTTCTACAAAATGCAAAATGTTATTTGATAATTTTCTGGGAGGAAGTTTCTCATTATGTAATAGAGTTAAGTCCAGATGTTGAATAGGCCTACGTAGGGACCAACGGTACTCTGAAGTACCATGTCTCAAAAACACTGATTTTTAAAACTTAATTTTTAAAAAGTATGATATTCTCTTTAGGTACCTCCTTTCTTACCAATTTTCATTAGCCAACTATGGAAGAAATCGTTTAGCACATCCTTGGTCAGCTAAGGGTTAACTTTTCTCTTCATTAGCAGTCACCAGAAACATTCTTCCTCTCCCACTCGTCTTAATACCTCTTCATTTGTTACTCAGTCTACGCATCTGATCATCACTTTCCTGTAACACCACGTCTCAAACGATCCTATTTTTCTCTTTTGTGCTGCGCCAACAGTCCATAGATCACCACGCTCCAGACAATGGCTTTAAAAATTACTTTCTAATACCTAAATATGTATTTGATGATCAACTGATTTCTTTTCTGTAGAAAGGCTTTCCTTGCCTGAGCCAAGCTACCTTTTACAAGGCGCGTTCAAAAACTAACGAGCCGGAGGCATAATTACAGAAACCAGTACTGTATGTTAGAAATATTGGCCCTGGCTGTTGAGGCACTTGTCCCACTGTGACACGAGGCGGTGAATGGCTGTCTCATAAAATTCGCTGGGCTGCGATGTGAACCAGTTCCGCACGTACAGCTGGATGTCGGCGTCCGAGGTGAATCGTTGGCCCCGCAGAGCCCTTCTCAGGGGACCAAACATGGCGTAATCACGGGGAGAGAGGTCTGGACTGTATGGACACCCGTCCTTCCCTGAAGCGCTTGTGCCACGTCTTGACACTTGCAAGGGACATGCAGTGTTCGCCGTACACTTGTGACATTCGGCGATGAATGTCCCTTCCCCCTACTCCTTCCGCTGTCAGAAACCGAACAACACTTCTTTGCTCTTCGGTTAACGCCTTCATGTCACTGTTTGTAATGCGACTGGCAGCGTTGGACGATTGATGCATGCTGCTGCTCGCTTTGTATCGTCACGTGACGTGCACGCGTGCCCTCTAGCGACGGGCTGTGACCTTCCACGCTCTGGTCGGAACCACACCTCGTCACACACGCCACGATTAGCTGATGTCGTCCCCGGTTTGCGCATTCCAGCCTCCGGATCGTTACTTCTTGAACGCACCTTATATATCCTCTTTTCTTCGTCCATCATTGGTTATTTTGCTTCCTAAGTACCAGAAGCTTCCTATTTCCTTTAGATTTTTACCTGCCGCGTCAATAGGGGTTTCTTTCGGCTGCAGTCCGTTATTTTTGTTTTACTTTATTGATTTTCATCATAAATTATTTCCTCAAGGAAATGCTGGATACGCGATACGCTTGCAGTGCATTAGTACCATACGGGATGCAAACAGAGAATTATCTAACTTCCTGCCAACTCGCGTTATTTGGGTTGCAGTAAACCATTTTGGAAGGGGCTGCTGAATCACCCCGTATATCTTATTCACATGTAATTTTTAGCCTACTTTCGATTTTTGCAAAAATGAAAGTAGACTTATGAGATCACTACAGGGCCAAAAATTGTGTGTCTGTCTGTGTGTGTGTATGTGTGTGTGTGAGTCTGTGTGTGTGTGTTTGTGAGTGTGTGTACTCTGAATGTCTGTCCCCCCTATCAATTCGAACACGGTGAAACCGAATTGAACGAAATTTGGTACAGAGGTAGAACAAGCAAAGGGCACCTCAGTGTCATGTTTTATATCGCCGCCATCTTTACCAAAACTTAATGGCGGCCATTCAAACGTTCAAAACGTAAAATCAAATAGCGACTAACCAAATTATCCGATCTCTACCAAATTTGGTAATAACATACCTTCATATAGGACGCGTCTTGTGACCAAATTACAAGGTCATCCGCCGTACCATTTCAGGATGGCGGCCGTGCGAATTATGCAAACTTTATAATCCATATCATGGGACCCACCAGTTCCGATTATCGAGCCGAGAATCGATTTAACTGTTCTAAAGGAAGAGGCACGTTCGAAATTAAAAGTTTATTTTGTAATACTATAGTGCAGAAGTGATTTTAAAAAGCTGAGCCGTCTCGGTAAGAAGATAAAATGGCAGCGGATATCTTGTGCCTGACTTATATTTCACTAATTTGAGTATTGCATGCAATATAGCGTACTGATACAAAATAAATAAACTTTGTATGAAATGCGTTATAAATAAATAATATACTCCACTGATGAAATCGTTTAGTCTAAATCATTATTTGCCAACAAGTTATATGTAAGTCATTTTATATAGAACTATGCTCGTTGGCACAAATGGCTCCGTGGTAAAGCGTTGGCCTATCACTCATATGCCTATGGTTCAAACACCATCGGAGTCTTTTTTTTGCTTGAAATTTTATATATTTATTGTTTTGTAATGATTCAGACGTTTTAAAATTAAGTGTTATATTTTTCATATTACGGTGGAAAATATATATTTAATTAAAACATATTTCACCAGCAGATTTGCTCGAGACATCTAGCAGCCAAAAAGGTAACTGCACACCGGCCTACTTATCAACTTCAAGATTTTATTGAAAAGTTTCTTCTTATGGCCACTAGAATGCACTCGCCCTGTTAGGGTTATATTGTTCGATACTTCTCCATTAGATGTCACGACTGGTCTACGTGGGACTCCATTGGTTAGTACCGTATACCATTGGCATTCTATGCGCATCGAACTTGAAGAATGGCAAGATGATACTACGATAAATTTTTACTTTTTATTTTAAAGGGTATGTCGCCTCCGTAGCGTAGCGGTCAGCATGGTTAGCTGCCGCCCCGGAGGTCCTGGGTTCGATTCCCGGCTCTGCCACGAAATTTGAAAAGTGGTATGAGGACTGGAACGGGGTCTACTCAGCCTCGGGTGTTCCAAATGAGTAGAGGGGTTTCGATTTCCACCTCAGCCATTCTCGAACTGGTTTTCCGTGGTTTCCCACTTCGTCTTCGGGCAAATGCCGGGATGGTAATGTACCCGATATCCGGATAGTAGGCTGTCAGATATCCGTCCCCTCAATCGGATTGCCAATAATCAAACGCACCGGCACAGCTACATCAATGAAAATGGCACTGACAGACACTATCGAGATTAGAGCACAATAGTTAACAAGAAATTATTGTGGAACACACCAAAATATACGGGGGTTCATACCTTTACTTACCTCTTAAGTTTATCTCGGGGACTGGGTTGTCAACTGGATCACTTAAAGTATGCCCTCACAATAACCTCCACCATGATATTTAAAATGAACCAGAACGATGACGAGAAACTTTAAACTGCACAATAATTTATTTCACATAAAGAATGATTTTAACAAAAATAAAACAACAAAATCCACGTGGCAATCAGAAGCCATCGACCACATAACTATGTACTCCTGTAGGACTTGTATACACTACATACAATGTTTCAGCTTTCTCAAGCTCAAAGTAACGTAATTATAATAATGCACTTGGAATGGAAACGGGATTTGGGACGAGACACATATATCAATTGTTTTGCGTGTTTATATACTTCACATTTTATTTATAGCCACAAGGCTATTATGGAAACGTCCTTGGCCTCTATAATACAGTTGTCCGGGCCAGCTGCAATGCACCTGCATCGTCTAAGTGGACTCCCCGTTCGTTCAACCCTAGCATTAGCGAGTTACCTCAGAGCTTGGCTCTCCTTTTCAAAACACGTAAATGTTCACATCTCAACTGAAATATTATCACGCAAATGTTTTAAATGCTCCATTCAAACACCAGTGGATTACTCCAACAATCCCAAATCATGTTTAATTGTTCAAACCACTTGTTTAATTAGCGTTGTTTAGAGTATAAAAACAAAACTCTTAATGTTAATAACAAAAGTTCATTAATTATTTATAACAATAATAAAATTGTTTATAACAATGTCAAATGACAATTGAAAATTTTATACACGCCTCTATTAATCACTATCATTTCAAATTATTATCAAAGATATTTACAAAATTATTTACAATATTATATTGTTTATATTATTTATACAAGAAATACATTAAACCACACGTTTATCCGGTTGATAATTACTTAAATCGTGGTGATATAATCGACCAATGAAGGTTAGTTATATTTAAATGTCAAATTCAGGTTTAATAAGGTTTAATAATTATTATAATATTTGTGACGGTAACCTCCATTCAAAATCTTTATCTCAAATTATTTAACACTCTTGTTAATTTTAACAGTATCTTCATATGAATAACTTTCAAAGAACCAGAACAATACATTCAGCGGGAAAACACTTCGCTCAAGACGCACAAAATTGCACAAAAATTGGCCCAAAATTCATCATATATCTTCATATATATGGCATAAAAATCTTCCAAACTACATACAAAAACCTCCACTTATAAATTCATCAACTTCATTAATTACTGTGGGAACCTCCTTCATTATTCAAGGGCATTATTCATCAGCGACTTTTACATGTCCACTGAACTAACGATTATACATCCATTGTTCCTCTTTAAAAATTCTTATATTCATCAATTGTATTAATGACTGTTATTATTTAACCTTCGTGGGTTTCATTCATGAATCGATATGAAGTAAAAATTTGCCAATCACAAATAAATTTAATAGCAAATACGATTAGACACTCCTGCCTGGTCTATCAAAATTGAGATTAATATCTTCAAAGTAACGCAGTATAAAAAATACTATCTTCAATCAAAGTTCATCTAAACTGCATGAATAGTCGAATAGAATACAATTAGACTGTGGAATGCAAACATTATTGTTCCAATCTATAATTGAGAAAAACGCCTATCAAAAGTTCATTACTATAGTGTATTCAATAAATCGTAATCAAAGTTCATATTTCATAAAATTGTCTATAATGCAATGATAAATGTCTATGTTGCAATCATGTTCATAAGACGACTAGTATTTCAAAGATCGTCGATATCGTAATAGATTTTAACGCTCTAAAATCATTTAATTATTCTTCTTTCTTGAGGATGACAGAAAATTGGTCAAAGTAATTTACTGAATAGAATTACTTTAATAGAATGACACGCTGTCTGAATTCAAATCTGCCATAGCAAATCGTTAACTTTACCGTCAAATCGTGACTACAAAAATATGCAAATTACTGAAAGAATCTAAATCATCAGTCTCAACTGATCCAAAATTATTTAACTATGCCAATGACATAACAATGTCTCAACAAATCGTAGAAAAAGGCATAAATCATCAAAGTGTACTGAGTACAGAAATATCAAGCAAGAAAATGGGGCACAAAAAAATATGGGACAGAAAATATGGGAAGAATGGTTGCTCAGATATCGCTACAAGACTCAAATAATACAAGAAACGTTCACGACTACCTTATCTGTTGATTGAAGTTCTAGAGGAAAGTTTTCAAAGAAAACTGCTGTTGGTTCCATTTCACCAGCGTAAAGATGTGCTCCGTCCTCGAACCTGGAATCAGCGTCCTCGGAGAATCGAACTGCTTCCTTCTCCGGAAATTGCACTGCTCCATGTATACGAAAGACATCCTTCTGGCAAAACTCTTCTTTGTGAGCCGGGACAACCCTGGCCTCTCTTGAAAGTTCCCTGAAGTTCCGGTCGTAATTCTTCATGAAGTTTATTGTAGTTATTTCCGCAGAAATATTCATAGTTGTGGAGTATGAAAATATTTCCACTGTCATTTGGTATAATTCAGCGATGGATTCACGATGCATGAGTGTAGTTGTATGTTCACTACATGCTCGCTTTTGTAGAATGACGATTAACGAAGTTCCATGCTGTTATTTCACTCAAGCGATATATGTCCCAATTGCATTAAAACCTTAGCCTTCCATCTCAACTACTGTTATAATCATTGAAAGCACTGCAAGATTATAATGTTCCATAGTCGAATGTATCGTTGTAATACCAAACGTATTCTCCAATATCACTGTTGCAATCCACGTGTCAGCCGTAGTGTATAATGTGGAATTTTAAAAGTGTTTCTCATGTGGCGAGAAAATCACTTTTGTTGGCAGCCTTAAAGTGCCGATATCTTTCGAAGTATAACTGTGAAATTGTTCAAATCTTCTACACACCTCAATGTTGTACTGCCCAATTGAATTATAATAAAGGCTGAAGTTAACTCTTGATATCTTATCTGGTGGAAACGTTAATGTGAGCGTTTCAACTTCACCTAGATTCGAGCAGCGTAAAATGGAACTGCTCCGTGTTCGTTCGATGCGCCGGGCTTTAACCACACGCTAAAGACAACTTGCTTCACTTATTCACTCGAAAATGACTATATGACCTCTGAAATATATATGCGGTATCAGCGGTATGAGAGATATGAGTTCTGAGTTCTGAGATCTGAGAGCTCCTCTCTTCTGTGCACGACCTTTTATCAACTTCTTAAGGGGCGTATCCATCCCTTCCATAGCCTGTTGCTGCGTCATCGCTAGAAGTTTTAACTTTGGCTATACTTGACGGATTTTCAAATTTCAAAAACTCAAAATTAATTTCTTCAAAATTCCAAATCAATGCCATAACCGAAAATAGATTTCCACAAATCTGCATGCCAAAAGTAATCAAATATCGTAGTTTCAGCAATCTCCGTCTTCCTTCCAAACTATCGTTCATTGGTTCGAGTCTCTCCTCCAATAGCGTAACTTCTTCCTTCGCATAATACCTTGTTTCCTGCGACTGCGTCGTAAATCTAAGATCTTTCTCGAACAAAATCATGACGTCACCAAGAATCTCGGCTCAATCAGCCTACTTGCATGAAGTCTACGTCATCCGTGCCTACGTCATGAATATCCACGTCACAACTATGACATCCATAACTTTACTCATTTATGCCAATACAGCCATCGTGGTCTCAATATAATTCAATTTACGGGGGCATTCTCCCTTCACCACGTTTTAAAAACAGTTGCAAATTGTTTTTAAACTCTGTGTTATAAATATCTCAGAATTCACTTGAACACGAAATTGAATTATTATTGGCTTACTCTTGTATGATATTTCTTCTATGTTCCTTAATCATAAGTCTCTTCTTCTCTGGGTTGTGTGTGGCTAATGCATTCTCTCCTTTCTACTTTCTCTTCTGTCCTGTATTCCTGTTTTCTAAGTTCTGCTGACTTGTAGAAGGACCAGGATCGATCACTACATCCTGTCTTTTCTTTTGGTTCTCAGCTTCCTTCTCTCGTAATTCCTTCAGATACTGCTGACTTTCTTTCTCTCTTTCTTGATACTTGTCGGGTGTCATAACCTGACCTTGAGAATTCTGATTTTGATTCTGGTACTGGTTATTTCGATTGTAGTTTCTATTATAACCATTGTTATAGTATCTACCTCTTCCGTTGCTGTAATTCCCTCTATTATTATTCCAGCCTCGTCTTTGCTGATATGGACGGTAACCTTGGGATCTGTTGTTGCGGAAATAATTATTCCTGTGAGGACCTACATTTTCAGTTTTTCCTTCCTCAGGCTTATCAGTTTGCTTCACTTGATCCATGTAGACTGTATTAACGTCTTTGAATTCGTGCCTCTGACCTTTTTGTACCAAATTTGGCATTGGACTCGTGTAGTCAAGCCTTCTCAACAATTCGTCCATACTTGTCAAATCTCTGATATTTGACGATATGATCAGTCTTCTTACCTCCACAGGCAGCAACGTGAAATCGCATCTATCAACTGCTCTGTTGACAATGGGGGTTGCAAAAATCTCAAGCGTGATAGTTGGCTCGTGAAGAAATCAGCGTACCGTGTTGGAAGAGTACCTGAATACTTCCTCGAGTATACCTCAGCTCTTAGTGAATTCTGAGCTTCTATTGACCAGAATCGTTTAATCAGTGCCTCTGCAAATTCGTCAAAATTGCTGAAAGTGTACCGAAATGCTCTAAACCATTCGAGGGGTCCTCCAGCTAGAAATCTTTCTACGATTCTCATCTCTCTCTCTCTAGGAATGTGGGCTTCTATGAAGTAGTCTTTAAGATTCCTGATATATTCGATCGGTGTGAGACTATCAGTGTTGCTAAATTTTTGAGGTTTGTCTTCAAAATTACGGATGACTGTCACATTTCTCGGATATGAATCCATATAATTCCTCCCACTATCACGATACTTCCATTCGGGTTCAATATTCCGATCCTCTTCTTCTTCCCTGAATCTGGATATACGTTCCTCAGGACTAATATCTCTCTCTTCTGTAGTAAGGTTACCTCTTCTCACGTAATTTCTCTCCTCTTCACCAGTCAATCCTTCGGTATCCTTGTCTGTGATTTCCGTGATGACTTTCCTAATCAACTCTTCCTTATAGGTTTCCATCATGCTAGCTTCTCCTAGTTTCAAATTCTGCAGCTTGCTCGTAGTTTCATTAACATCAGAGACAACCTTATGAATTTGTTCCTCTAACGCAGTTTTTAATGCTTGCACGTCCTGACCTATTTGAGTTCTATCCTCTACCTGCTTTTCGGATAGCGAATCCATCCTTACATTCAAGTCTTTCCTAATCTGAACTACTTCATTATTAATGTCTACTTGTGTACTGGCAAGTTTTCTTTCAATTCGTTCCTGAATCTGATCTACATGTTCCCCACTTGACCTGTTCCATTCATCTTTCCACACCGTTACATTTTCAGTTAACATTTCCGCAATATCTACTTCGATGTCTTCCTTAAGTAAACGATTGTGATCTAATACTTGGGTTCTCATGACCTCTACATCGTATTTTAAACCAGCTAAAGAAGCTGTTGTCCTAACAGACTCGTCAACTAATCGAGTTGTTAAGGCACTAATGTTACGAGTACAAAGTGTTTTTGAAGTTCCAATTTCCTCCCTAACTTTGTTAACATCAGTCTGAACTTTAGCAATGTCTATAAAAACAGTATTGACTTCTACTTGTATTTTATTGATATCGCTTTGCATATCGTTAACATCTGAATGAATATTATTGATGTCTACTTGAACATTTGACACATCAGTTCGAGCATTTCTAACCTCTTTTTGAACTTCCTCTACTTTGTCTTGTACAGTAGCAACATCATTCCTAACAACAATTACTTCAGCTCTAGCACATGAAATATCACCCCGGACATTAGCAACATCAAGATTCAACATAGTAAGATCTTTCTGTACCTTTGACACATCAATTTTAACATCAGAAACATCTTTGTGAATGTCACTTACAGCATTCTCGATTCCCTGGGTACTGATCTGTAAACGCGACACATTATTTTCTAAGTTTGCAGAACTGGTCTGAAGAACTTTCAAACTTTCATTCATGCTATCTTTCAAATTAGCAGACATGTTACTAGCATTCTCCTCCATTCGACTAGTATTCCTAGCTTCCATCTCCCTCATACTTTCATCCAGCCTAATAGACAAATTAGCTGACAAACTACTAGAATTCTCCTCCATCATCTGCTTCATTCGGCTAGCATTCCTAGCTTCCATCTCCCTCGCACTTTCATTCATGCTAGCTTTCAACTCTTCTAACATCATCCTCATTCTCTCATCTGCCATTTCAATAATATTTCAATAATAAACTGCTTTAGGGACATACATCAAACAGAGCAAAATAACAACATCTGAGCAACATTTTTCACCATATATAAATTTGAGCAATTTTCTGTCTTAAATCTAAATTATAATTACCTTATAATTAACTTTCGTAGACACGTCATGTTGAAATAAACTCAAGCACATGTTCAAATTTCTTTGGTTCATTTTAAAATATCCTAACACAAATAATTTACATTTACAATCCAAATAATTTAATTTTATCTTTAATATGACTAAACATGTCATAAGCCGGTCAAATAAAATAAGATTCCAGATCATAGGCGATTTTTCTAAGTTTCCAGCCTATTTAACCTCTCTCAAGTTGTATAAGATCTGATCTTTTCTGAGTGTAATTTTCCTAATACAACACAACATTTAATCCCTATATAATCACACTCTCAAATTCTACAATTGGCCAAGACATCTAACAAAGAATCAACCTCTTTATTTGAGTCTTCACAATCCCTTTGACTTCGATAACTTGGTAATCCAATGTTATTCGAACACTCCACAAAAATTGCGGTGTCAATTCTACTGCAATAACTTGGTAATCCAATGTTATTCAAGCACTCCGAACTTCGATTGTGCCAATTCTACTGGCGTTCAACCTGGTAATCCAGTGTTGTCAATCGAGCCCCACCGAATTGCGGCGCCAATCCTACTGGTGTTCAACCTGGTAATCCAGTTTTGTTGAACATTCCCAACGATATAGGGTCGCCAATCCTACTGTACCCGATATCCGGATAGTAGGCTGTCAGTTATCCGCCCCCTCAATCGGATTGCCAATAATCAAACGCTCCGGCACAGCTACATCAATGAAAATGGCACTGACAGATACTATCGAGATTAGAGCACAATAGTTAACAAGAAATTATTGTGGAACACACCAAAATATACGGGGGTTCATACTTACCTTTACTTACCTCTTAAGTTTATCTCGGGGACTGGGTTGTCAACTGGATCACTTAAAGTATGCCGTCACAATAACCTCCACCATGATATTTAAAATGAACCAGAACGATGACGAGAAACTTTAAACTGCACAATAATTTATTTCACATAAAGAATGATTTTAACAAAAATAAAACAACAAAATCCACGTGGCAATCAGAAGCCATCGACCACATAACCATGTCCTTCTGTAGGACTTGTATACTCTACATACAATGTTTCAGCTTTCTCAAGCTCAAAGTAACGTAATTATAATAATGCACTTGGAATGGAAACGGGATTTGGGACGAGACACATATATCAATTGTTTTGCGTGTTTATATACTTCACATTTTATTTATAGCCACAAGGCTATTATGGAAACGTCCTTGGCCTCTATAATACAGTTGTCCGGGCCAGCTGCAATGCACCTGCATCGTCAAAGTGGACTCCCCGTTCGTTCAACCCTAGCATAAGCGAGTTACCTCAGAGCTTGGCTCTCCTTTTCAAAACACGTAAATGTTCACATCTCAACTGAAATATTATCACGCAAATGTTTTAAATGCTCCATTCAAACACCAGTGGATTACTCCAACAATCCCAAATCATGTTTAATTGTTCAAACCACTTGTTTAATTAGCGTTGTTTAGAGTATAAAAACAAAACTCTTAATGTTAATAACAAAAGTTCATTAATTATTTATAACAATAATAAAATTGTTTATAACAATGTCAAATGACAATTGAAAATTTTATACACGCCTCTATTAATCACTATCATTTCAAATTATTATCAAAGATATTTACAAAATTATTTACAATATTATATTGTTTATATTATTTATACAAGAAATACATTAAACCACACGTTTATCCGGTTGATAATTACTTAAATCGTGGTGATATAATCGACCAATGAAGGTTAGTTATATTTAAATGTCAAATTCAGGTTTAATAAGGTTTAATAATTATTATAATATTTGTGACGGTAACCTCCATTCAAAATCTTTATCTCAAATTATTTAACACTCTTGTTAATTTTAACAGTATCTTCATATGAATAACTTTCAAAGAACCAGAACAATACATTCAGCGGGAAAACACTTCGCTCAAGACGCACAAAATTGCACAAAAATTGGCCCAAAATTCATCATATATCTTCATATATATGGCATAAAAATCTTCCAAACTACATACAAAAACCTCCACTTATAAATTCATCAACTTCATTAATTACTGTGGGAACCTCCTTCATTATTCAAGGGCATTATTCATCAGCGACTTTTACATGTCCACTGAACTAACGATTATACATCCATTGTTCCTCTTTAAAAATTCTTATATTCATCAATTGTATTAATGACTGTTATTATTTAACCTTCGTGGGTTTCATTCATGAATCGATATGAAGTAAAAATTTGCCAATCACAAATAAATTTAATAGCAAATACGATTAGACACTCCTGCCTGGTCTATCAAAATTGAGATTAATATCTTCAAAGTAACGCAGTATAAAAATACTATCTTCAATCAAAGTTCATCTAAACTGCATGAATAGTCGAATAGAATACAATTAGTCTGTGGAATGCAAACATTATTGTTCCAATCTATAATTGAGAACAACTCCTATCAAAAGTTCATTACTATAGTGTATTCAATAAATCGTAATCAAAGTTCATATTTCATAAAATTGTCTATAATGCAATGATAAATGTCTATGTTGCAATCATGTTCATAAGACGACTAGTATTTCAAAGATCGTCGATATCGTAATAGATTTTAACGCTCTAAAATCATTTAATTATTCTTCTTTCTTGAGGATGACAGAAAATTGGTCAAAGTAATTTACTGAATAGAATTACTTTAATAGAATGACACGCTGTCTGAATTCAAATCTGCCATAGCAAATCGTTAACTTTACCGTCATCTCGTGACTACAAAAATATGCAAATTACTGAAAGAATCTAAATCATCAGTCTCAACTGATCCAAAATTATTTAACTATGCCAATGACATAACAATGTCTCAACAAATCGTAGAAAAAGGCATAAATCATCAAAGTGTACTGAGTACAGAAATATCAAGCAAGAAAATGGGGCACAAAAAAATATGGGACAGAAAATATGGGAAGAATGGTTGCTCAGATATCGCTACAAGACTCAAATAATACAAGAAACGTTCACGACTACCTTATCTGTTGATTGAAGTTCTAGAGGAAAGTTTTCAAAGAAAACTGCTGTTGGTTCCATTTCACCAGCGTAAAGATGTGCTCCGTCCTCGAACCTGGAATCAGCGTCCTCGGAGAATCGAACTGCTTCCTTCTCCGGAAATTGCACTGCTCCATGTATACGAAAGACATCCTTCTGGCAAAACTCTTCTTTGTGAGCCGGAACAACCCTGGCCTCTCTTGAAAGTTCCCTGAAGTTCCGGTCGTAATTCTTCATGAAGTTTATTGTAGTTATTTCCGCAGAAATATTCATAGTTGTGGAGTATGAAAATATTTCCACTGTCATTTGGTATAATTCAGCGATGGATTCACGATGCATGAGTGTAGTTGGATGTTCACTACATGCTCGCTTTTGTAGAATGACGATTAACGAAGTTCCATGCTGTTATTTCACTCAAGCGATATATGTCCCAATTGCATTAAAGCCTTAGCCTTCCATCTCAACTACTGTTATAATCATTGAAAGCACTGCAAGATTATAATGTTCCATAGTCGAATGTATCGTTGTAATACCAAACGTATTCTCCAATATCACTGTTGCAATCCACGTGTCAGCCGTAGTGTATAATGTGGAATTTTAAAAGTGTTTCTCATGTGGCGAGAAAATCACTTTTGTTGGCAGCCTTAAAGTGCCGATATCTTTCGAAGTATAACTGTGAAATTGTACAAATCTTCTACACACCTCAATGTTGTACTGCCCAATTGAATTATAATAAAGGCTGAAGTTAACTCTTGATATCTTATCTGGTGGAAACGTTAATGTGAGCGTTTCAACTTCACCTAGATTCGAGCAGCGTAAAATGGAACTGCTCCATGTTCGTTCGATGCGCCGGGCTTTAACCACACGCTAAAGACAACTTGCTTCACTTATTCACTCGAAAATGACTATATGACCTCTGAAATATATACGCGGTATCAGCGGTATGAGAGATATGAGTTCTGAGTATGAGTTATGAGTATGAGTTCTGAGTATGAGTTCTGAGTTCTGAGATCTGAGAGCTCCTCTCTTCTGTGCACGACCTTTTATCAACTTCTTAAGGGGCGTATCTATCCCTTCCATAGCCTGTTGCTGCGTCATCGCTAGAAGTTTTAACTTTGGCTATACTTGACGGATTTTCAAATTTCAGAAACTCAAAATTAATTTCTTCAAAATTCCAAATCAATGCCATAACCGAAAATAGATTTCCACAAATCTGCATGCCAAAAGTAATCAAATATCGTAGTTTCAGCAATCTCCGTCTTCCTTCCAAACTATCGTTCATTGGTTCGAGTCTCTCCTCCAATAGCGTAACTTCTTCCTTAGCACAATACCTTGTTTCCTGCGACTGCGTCGTAAATCTAAAATATTTCTCGAACAAAATCATGACGTCACCAAGAATCTCAGCTCAATCAGCCTACTTGCATGAAGTCTACGTCATCCGTGCCTACGTCATGAATATCCACGTCACAACTATGACATCCATAACTTTACTCACATATGCCAATACAGCCATCGTGGTCTCAATATAATTCAATTTACGGGGGCAGTAACTTCTTCAAGGCCACGGCCGCCTCCTTCCATCTTCCTTGCCTATCCATCCTGACCATCCATTACCTTCCCTCATGAGGCCCCTGTTCACTTTGCAGGTGAGGCCGCCTGGGCGAGGTGCCAATCACACCTCACCAGTTGTATCCACTCCGATTAGATGTCCCCAGCTCTAGGACACTGCCCGTAGAGGCGGTAGTGGTGAGTTCCCTCGCTGAGTCCGTGGGTTCCACCAACCTGGAGGGTAAACGTCTAAGAAAAAGAAGAAAATTTTAAAGGGTTTGTAACAGCCTATTGTGCGTTATTTGAAAATGTTATTTGAAGTAAAGAACAAAACGATTTCACATAGTAACTGAATTCTATCCGTTGGTGCTAGCTCAGGTTATTAATTAATACTTTTATTTCAGGCAAATAGCAATCGAAAATATCCATATAGTTTGTATACACACGTCTCTGTAGGGTCATGGAAAGATTTGTTAATTCAATTAGGGTTGTGAAAGCCATGCACAACCAGACGTGTGAAGACATGCCTCAACTCAAAGTTGGATGTTGCCCACGGCAGGTCGATTATGTAATAATAACAACAATAATAATAATGTTATTTGTTTTACGTCCCTTTTAACTACTGCTGCTTTTAGATACGCCGGGGTGCCGGAATTTTGGCCCGAAGGGGATCTTTAACGTGGCAGTAAATCTACTGACAAGGCTCTCTCGCATTTGTGCACCCTCAAATGCCAGCTGACTGCGCCAGGATACGAACCTGCAACCTAGGGTCCAGCAAGCGAGAACGTTACCGCTGAGCCACGCAGCCAGTCGGGTCGATTATGTCTCCAGATCCATAACATTCTTGATATACTTCTATCTTTCTTCAGTGTTGGTAGTAGTTTTTTCTAGGCTGTGGCGTTTGGTAGAGGTAAATAATTTCTAAGGTCCTCAACCAAGAAATGATTCTATTATACTCTTTGATAATAACAACGAGTAATAACTATACTCATACAATTCGGAGAAAGTAGGCTAATGTTCTTTACTGAACATCATGTTTAGCCTACTTTCGATTTTTGCAAGAAATGAAAGTAAACTTTGAGATCTACACAGGGCCAAAAATTGTGTGTCTGTCTGTGTGTCTGTCTGTGTTTGTGAGTGTACACTGAATGTATGACCCCCTCTCCCCTCCCCCCTCCCCCTATCAATTCAAACACGGTGAAACCTAATTGAACGAAATTTGGTTCAGAGGCAGCACTAGCAAAGGGCACCTCAGTGTCATGATTTATATCGCCGCCATCTCGACGGAAACGTAATGGCGGCCACCCAAATGTTGAAAGCTTAAAATAATATTACGACCAACCTAATGATCTGATCTCTACTACAATTTGCAACAATATACGTTTTTGTGATAAGCATCTTTCGACCAAACTATAAGGTCATCAGCCCAATAATTTGCGGATGGCGGCCATGTATTTGAGCAAATCGGTTCCCCCTATCTATTCACACACAGTGAAACCGAATTCAACGAAATTTGGTTCAGAAGTAGCACTAGCAAAGGGCACCTCAGTGTCATGTTTGGTATCACCGCCATCTTGACGGAAACGTAATGGCGGCCACCCAAATGTACAAAGCTTAAATCAAATTACGACTAACCTAATCATCCGATCTCTGCCATATTTTGCAACAACATATATATCTATGACAGCATCTTTTGACTAAACTACAAGGTCATCAGCCCAATAGTTTGCAGATAGCGGTCATGTATGTGTGCAAATCGATTCCCCCTATCAATTTAAACATGGTGAAACCGAATTGAACGAAATTTGGTAGAGAGGTAGCACTAGCAAAGGGCATCTCAGTGTCATGTTTGATCTCACCGCCATCTTGACGGAAACGTAATGGCAGCCACCCAAATTTTAAAAGCTTAAATCAAATTACGACCAACCTAATCATTTGATCTCCACCAAATTTTGCAACAACATACCGTTTTGTGGGAAGCATCTTTTGATTGAACTACAAGTTCATCAGCCCTACAGTTTGCAGATAGCGGCCATGTGTGTGTGCAAGCCGATTCACTATATCAATTCAAACACGGTGAAACCTAATTGAATGAAATTTTGAACAGAGGTAGCACTAGCATATTCATGTCTATTATCCGTATATCACGTTGTATTTCAACATGCAACTGCAACCAACATTCAATTATACTCCTTGAAAAGGACGGAGAATTATAAGAATACCCATGCATTTAGGAGAAAGTAGGCTATGTTCCTTGCTGAACATCTTGTTCTAGGTTATTTGATCGCATATTCCAGTAATTGGAATTACTTCATGTTGACCGACTGAGAGTTACAGTATCAATTATTTACAGTTAAATATTGAATCTTTAAATGCTGTTTCCTACAAGCCATCAAACTTAAAATAATATCGTATGGCCTCGGTGCCGGGTGCAAGCTTTGTTATTTGACACCCAGAGGGTAGCTTGCATGTCGAATTTCGTTGTTCCTTGAATCACTAGGGAAGTCAAGGAGGTTAGATATCTAAATTCCTTGAACACTATTGCGCTTTCTAGTAGAGAAATGAGGAACTATGTGTTGGCGGAAACTCCCGAGAATAATTTTGCCATTATGAACACGGCCTACTGAATTCAAATGGGTTCTTTGACCTGCCAACATCGTATGATATGCGTGTCGTATTTTTGCCGCCTTTCAAAATTCACTTACCACGGCCAGGAGCGAACCTGCAATCTTGGGGTTAGTAGACCGACACGCTATCCACTCACCCACCGTGGCAAGGTACCATCAATCTTTGAGTTATAGCACTGTTGCAACCAATGAGCGACTAATGTTTTCCTTGCGATCTGACCAACATGTCTGCCTAATATCAGCGAGTTCGAGAGGTTAACCTACGTGATGCTGCCCTTGTTAGTGCCTCTTCAATTCTTGCTCCGGATGTCTGCTGCACGTCTGTTTTCCTCCAGGGATTAATTATGACATGCTGGTTTAATTTGTGCATTCATTTCAGTTGAGTGCGGTTGCTGTTCATTGAATTATCGACTATGGTGAATTGCAGAAGGCCTTTGATTGTAGCCTCATAGCTGAGTTTTTATCGTTGTACTTGATCGTTCTATGGCCTTGTGCTCTGGCCTGGTGTGAATTGGATCTACCACAAAGTACTAGCTTGGCTGGCAGGTGGAGTCGCGTTGGCGTCTCATTGTTCGCTAAGCACAAAGCTCACTCCTCAATGGCCACTGGGAACTGATCTGGATGGTTGTTAACGAGACCACAAAGGAATGGAATGCCTCTGTTTTATGAACTGTTGATAGCGTATACAGGGTGGCACACTTACATCTTATATACAAATAACTAAAGTCTGAAATGACAAGAGATATTGAAAAACGATTTTCACAGGTATGAAGGTTGGTAAGTGGCATTTAGGTAAATAATAAGGGTTCTTTCAAAACCTTTATCAAATACGATGTTCAACGTAAACTAGTATGTTTTAAAAACGACATCTCATATTATTTATTAGCGGCTTCGGTGGTGTAGTCGGTAGCATGCTGAACTGCTGTGCCCAAGATAGCGGGTTCAAACCTGGCCGAAGTCGTCGGATTTTTAAGAGCGTTAAAATCCCTTAGTATGCCTTCCTTCGGAGGGGAAGTAAAACCGGCTGTCCCATGTCATAGATTTATGGCATGTAAAAGATCCTTCCACAGACTAAACTTGTGTGAAGCTAAATTGCTAGTTTAGATTTCGTCGGAACGCTCTATCAAAGTTCCAACGTTTACTACTAGGTATCTGGTAGCGAAAGTTGGAACTACTTGAAATTGAACGGAACTTGTCGCTGGAAGCAGCTACAGACTCAAGCGAGCCGAACATCGAACATGTTCTCGGACACTCCCGGCACTAAAAGCCATACGATAAATAGATAAATAAATAAATAAATAAATAATAATTGACTGCGCAAAATTCATAACATAGAAACTGAAGTTAAGAATGGCGTTAACTGCATCGCAATAAGTCAATTATAAGGCGTGATCACCAAGTTTCCGTTTGATGATGGAAGCTGGCGCAACCACTGGGAACCAAAAGCGTCGACGATGCAGGGTCTCATCCATCGTCCCCTCGTCCCAAGAAGTTCAAGACCCAACCATCCGCTGGAATGGTGATGCTCACCCTGTTCTTTGGTTACTGGGGCCCCTTGCTTATTGATTTCAAGGAACCTGGTGTCTCCATTACAGGAGAACGGTACTACGCAACACAGGAGAAATTATGGTGTGTAATTAACGCGAAACGTCCGGGAAAACTGCGATAAGGGGTCAGGCGCGGAATCAAGGGGGGGGGGGGGGGTGACGGGGTTCATGACACCCCCCCCCCAAAACGGAGACCAAATTTTTTTGCAAACTCAAAAATCGAAAACACAATAACCAGACAAATAAAACTTAACGAATTTTAACTGAAAAAACAGGTTTTATTTTATTTTATTCAATACTGAAAATATATTTATTGCAATTATTATGTTCTGTTACAACTGTACATATTTACAACTTCATACCTGTTATATAAAGACGATTATTTACGTAACAAAATCAACTCGTCTATTTTGTTTAGCAAACCTTGTGATTACCGAATCGATGTCTATAGTGATGTCACGATGAATGTGCAGCAATGCACGGATAGGAATTTGGGGCTTTTTCTGCACCAAAAAATTTTGCCAACGTCCAAACTGCAAGCTTGGTTGGCAATTTAAGCTGAGACTTTCTCCCTTTGTCGGTACCAACTCGACTTGCCGACAGCTCGATGTAAAAGTCACAAAACACGCAGTTGCAATTTGTACAAATATTTTTGGTGCGCTAAACGCATCAAATTTCTTTCCATTTAGCTTGCAAAAAATTGGTCTGGTTTCGTACTGCCCCCGTAAATTGAATTATTTTGGGACAAAATGAGAGTATTTTCCGTCCCCATGTTACAATTTAACCAGAAAATATAATTTCTGGAAGTGTGACACAAGAGGGTGGAGTTACAAGCTCGAGGCTGTGGGAGAGTCCGATCACGTGATATATTGCGCAATGGACGCTTCTAGAAGGCTATTATTGGCATAGCAACAGCGAGTTTGGAAATTAATGTTATAAATATTGTTATAAATTATGCTATTGGATCCCAGCCCAGAGCCAATGAGAAGAGGTCTTATTGAAGACGGGATCAACTTCAATTACACAATATGATGAAATTATGCATTTAGGCCCTTAGAAGAAGATTTTCTTATTTGGTAATGAAGAGAATATTAAGAGAAATCATATCTGATACTTTAAAAACCGCAGATCGGTTAATCTACGCAGTAATAAGCATTACTAATCTACGCGCTAAAATTATGGTGGGAGATTGATATGGCCGCCAAAAATTCGACTTGGAGGGGGAGATCCAAGGATCGAGGTTTTTATTCCGGCAGTCTTTGAAGAGTGAGGAAGTGTTTTTATTGGGTTAACGGAGATCCCAAGGCTTAGTCCGAGTGCGACGACTGTCGACTTGTGGAGACGCGAGGATAGCTAGGTGGGACGTAGGAGATCACCGCACTTCCATTCTACGTGAAGTTGCGAGGAACAATGAATTGATTATATCTCATATATAATTGAGATCTAAATATAAAGAAGCGAATATATATAAAGAACAGGTCGCATACTATATTCTGCGAAAAGTCGAGTGTTTTAAAATTCACCTTTTCGACAATATAAGCATGTCAAGTCAGATTTTCAAATGTGTTGGAAATAAAGCTGAATATCATTTTAAATTGCAACGTGAAGTTGGCGAACGCAGTTCAAGTGAACAGTAGTGGAGAACTTTTAATATTGGCGCAACACATAAACATTAACAGAATGACTATTATTATTCTTCAAATGTTTTCATTCAACTTAATTAATATTGTTGATATGATGAACTAAATAGTCATTCGCCAGAGACATATTCGATAACAGGAGTTAAGATACAACGATGGAGCTTCGTTAGACGACGTATTCTTGAATACAGGCGTGGGGTACGATCCATCTTGTGCATTTTCGTCAGTCTACTAACACTAATATAACATCAATTAGCAATGGAAATATTTCATTCACCATTTATATGAATATTTCCATAATTATATTCCAATGATGAAGCTGATACATATTTACGACGGAGAATGAAGACTTTACAGAAGAGATTTGTCAAGATGCTAGGGTAGCCCAGCAACCACAGAAGAATTTGCCGGAAGGATGTCGTTCGAGCCCAGGCGAATGTTGGTGAATTCCAGAGAGGGACGTTTCCTATCTCTGAGGTCGCAGATCCGAGGTTCGAATGCAGATCCATCTCAGTGTCTTGTACTGAGGAAACATCTAAAGTATTGTGGGAATACTTGCATAGATCTTCAAGTTTTCGTCCGAATAAAGTATCAGTGTATCTCAATTGTAGTATAGAGCTTGATTAGTGACATTCTGAGCCAGCGATCGTATTCCATATTTTTATATTTTCACATTTCATGTATTCCAGTATTCTCATGTATTTTACACTTCAGATGTGTGTTGAGATATTTATACTTCAAGATTATTTAGGAGATGATTGCCTTTCATCTATTTTTCAATTTTATTCTACGGATCAGTTGTGGAACTGACATTAAAAATTTTGTTTGAGGATTTATATTGCCTCATAAAAGACTAGTCGTTTCGACTCTCAAATTTTAATAATTTCATTTAAACCAAGTATTCTGACATTGTGTCATAGCTTCAAATTAAATTCTTATTAAATTTAATTTGAGCACTTTAATGTAACAACATTTAACTTCAAGAACAGAAGAAACATCGAATGATATTGTTATATCATTACTGTACATAAACTGTCGACGATCTAAGAAATACTAGTCGTTTGATAAGACCGTAGTCTTAATCCCTATGAACATTCTTTGTGTAGAGTGGAAAAACATTACGACGTTGACAAACCTTTCTTTATTTGTAAAGCTATGAGCTTTGTTCATTAATATGTTAGAGGAAATACCTTTTGATAGAAGATTATTCAAATCTTTGGCTAGGAATTCAAAGCTAGTTTATCCCGGTCAAGATTGAATTCTATCTGACACTATACATAACATGTGTGTTATTTTATTCTACTTGTGTAACATCACGTCATTTTGTCGACATGATATTACAACGATAAACAATTTAAAGCTTGACAAGTGAGGTGAGACAGGAGTATTATTTTTATTACATGTATTTGCGACAGACGAGTTAACAGTTAATTATCTTGTTGTGGAGTAAACTTTAGGAGGTTAATCACGACTGTCTAATATCGTTCATTACAATTGGAAGTTTCGTTTGAAGAACTTAAGCATGTATAATTGTAGTCCAGTAATCATGTGAAATGATACTGAGGGTCATGCCATTATTTGAGAGAAGTTCCTACATAAGATATGTTAATAACAATTATTCCTTTTGGTTATTGTTTAACATAGTAGATGATAATTGTTTATGTCATATATACTGTTATATGAGGAACTGTAGAGCTATGAAGAGTGCTCATGCGAGGGAGTTCCACATTTTAAAGGGAAGTCAAAGTATTGTTGTTCTTTGATAAGAAGGCATGGATCACTATAAGAGCCGTTGTATACAAGTAGTCCAGTTCTTGTGAATTAACGATTTAGCTGTGTTAACAGGAGGGTTTCAGCGGAAATGCAACTTAAGAAATATTGTCTACTTATGTCTATAATACAATTATTAAATTTTATTAAACCCGAAGTTATGTAATTGAGTACAGTTAACTTTAATTAGTCGACTGTATAATACCGACAATGTAATGAAACCTATATAAGACGATATGTAAGCAGTATATCAAAACTATGGAACGTTAGAGAAGGGTTATGTGAAAAACCAGTGTATATAGTTAGTTGAGAATTGTATTGTAACCGAGAAGCCAGGATCTCGAAAGTGTCGCGTTAGCAACACAAAATAATGGATATTATTATGAACATATTTCAAGTACTTTTTTTGAAAATGATTTAATTAGTTATATCATTTAGTAGGATTTATTAATCAATTGTTTTGAAATAGCGTGTGTTTTATGAGCGGATGTTTTTGGTATGAATGATTGTTCACTAATAAGAGTAAATGTGGAACCGAATTGGTCATGAACAATTACGGGGTGCGAATGAAAGAGTGTATAAATTTTTTTTGAATGATTGCTTAAGAAACAGAGTAGTTATGTGAACTTTTGTAAGATCTAAATGTTAATTTTTACGTGTTTTTATAAATGCACACACAAGCAGTCCCATGTGGGCTAGTCAGAATGATTCACCGTTATGTTGGAGAGCGATGACATAATATAAGCAGGTGTACACTCACCGCCTTGTATATAAATTGTAAAACAGTTTCGAGTGCGGCGTGGTGCTGAGGTTTCATTGATGAAACAAGACCAGCGCACGTGCATTCTACAAACGCAGGCTTGTGAATGAAATCAGGTGTCTGGAATGCCACGAGTGCAAGAGCCTTCATTAAACGGTTTTATTTTACGCAGTGTAGGCCTAGAACAAGCCAAGATTTATACTCATAATTTTTAATACAGCATTGTAATAAGATGTAGAGTTGAAAGGAGGTGTGAATGATTGCGTGTTTTTAATTTTATTTTTTATTGTTAAATTTGTTTATTTTTATTTTGTTTATACTAGATTAGTTTACCCTATTGCTAATAAATGTTATTCAGTTTGTTTTCCATTGTTGTTGGAGTGTGATTCATTTTAAATATAAGGTGAAGAGTATTGTGGATATATTGTAGGCGAAGCTGAATTCCCAGTCCCCGAGAGAGGTAAGTAAAGGTGAGTGCCCCGTGTAGTTGGTTGTTGATCCACAATATTCTTGTAACTGCTGTATGTAAATCCCTAAATGCCATGTTGGAAGCGATTTCTAATGTAGTATTTGCCGGAGCTGTTATAAATAGGCAATCCAGCGGTGGCAATGGATATTCCAACAGGATCCTTTCCGGATTATCGGGTACAGTAGGTTTGGTTATTTTGTGATTGCGTTTCTAGTGATACATTTTTTCTTAACAATTTCGATTCTCTGACTCCTCCCCCCTCCCCCCCAAGTCAAACTCTAGATCCGAGCCTGTAAGGGGTGCTGCTGCTTCATGATAACTAGGGCCCGGATTTTGTTTTAAAAAATCACCTCTAAAATGACTGAAAAAATCCGATAAAATGACCAGAAAACTTTAAAAATGACCAGAAGATTTGAATGGAACTGACATAATTTCAACACACAAAAATGCAAACAGACTACGTCATTGTATGTTGAAATGATTTTAATAGCTACCAATTATAATTTAATTATTATTTGACAAATACGAATTATTTGCACAGAAATACTGGTCATTATTTCAGTCTAGTGTTTCTCCTGGAATGTGGATATTCCAAGAAATAAGGGTTGAACGAAGTTGTGAAGGTTCACATGTCATCGTATTCATCCTCACTTTCAGTTCCGTTAATATCCAGCACCATACCAAAGAAATGCATCATAAACCATTATAAATGTGAGAAAATGACTCAAAACGTATAAAAATTCTAATAATAATATTAATAATAATAATAATAATAATAATATCGTATGGCCTCGGGTGCCGGGTGCTAGCTTTGTAATTTGACACCCAGAGGGTAGCTTGCATGTCGAATTTCGTTGTACCTGGAATCACTATGAAAGTCAAGGAGGTTAGATATCTAAGCTCCTTGAACACTATAGCGCTTTCTAGTAGAGAAATGAGGAACTTTGTGTTGGCAGAAACTCCCGAGATTAATTTTGCCATTATGAACACTGCCTACTGAATTCAAATGGGTTCTTTGACATGCCGACATCGTATGACATGCGTGTCGTATTTTTGCCGCCTTTAAAAAAAATCACTTACCACGGCCAGGAGCGAACCTACAATCTTGGGGTTAGTAGACCGACATAATAATAACGCGAAAAGCGAGAAAATGTACTAAAGGAAATAAAAATAGAAAATGACGAACAAATGACTTAATAAATATGCATTTCTGTAATGTGAGGGCCATGAACAGGATTTGTATATAAGTTAGCAATGTCTGTGGTGTACCATTTAAGAGATGACATGTCATCAGAATCCGGGCCCTGTTGATAATGCACGTCTCTATACCGGATATGCCCTAACGCAGAAGGTATACCAACTTAAGTGGGAGACAATAGAGCGCCCGCTCTATAGGCCTGATCTCTCCCCGTGCGATTATCACGTCGCGTGGATGACACCTGATACTAGAAAGCGTTTATTTTAATACCACGTATTTGATCGTTTAAAAATATAATACCCTTTTGCTCTCAGGCTATATTCACTAGTCATGTCCAAAACACTCAGGCCATTTTTCATGATTATGCATGTTAAAATGTAAAAAATCACTGCATAAAGAGATCTACAGATACAAAATTGAAAAAAATCACACTAGCACATTATTCAATGTAGTTTTAGGAAGAATATATCCCAAAATTGTTAAAGACATATTTTACCACAAAAAAAATATTGAAATTTGGAAAATAAATTACAAAAAATAAAAATATGTTTTCAAATACCAAGAAAGTAATCTGTTCTTTAGTGATCTTCTTGACCAGTCATACTGAAAACAAGAGCAATTAATTCTGTATAACATGATATAATTTTATTTTTGGTATTCTTATCCAGCCATGAAATATAGCACCTAATGTAAAGAACTGTACACGTACCTTCCTGGGTCAGCACTTGTGCTTAGGGAAGCACTCTCCATGCAAACCCTTGTTACACCTAGTGCATACTGTTCTGGCCCTCCTCCTCTTTTCTTTGGTGCTGCATACAACGCAGTTTGATTCTTTCTTCTCAGGAAGCTTTCTCACCCCCACTGGTCCTCTTTGATCATTAATCGCACTTAATTTTGTAGAAATCCATTCCTCCCCTAGGCTCTCAATTATTGACACTGTATAGTTCAGTCTAGATTTTATTTTCCCTGCTCCCTTATTATTTTCCTTATAAAGAATGTAACTGTTTAGTACCATTCTAGCAATGATATTGAAAGCCACCTTCTTCCAGTAACGTACAGTTCGCCTCTCATCGAGGTAGCTATACAACATCATGTCAGATGTGTCAATCCCACCCATACATTTATTATAAGATGTTATTATTGCTGGTTTAGTTTTGCTGTTGGCACTGTTGTGGGTTGCTGGAATTTCCTGTTCTTGTGCTATTGCATGGCTAGATAGAAGCATGACTGGGTTTTTCTGGGACTTTTTCTCTCGGAATGCACATGCTAACATTGGACCTGACCTAAAATATTGTTTCTGTCCAACAGCAAATTTATTTTTAAAATTCTGAGGCAAATATTTCCTATTCCTCCTAACAGTTCCTGTTATGTATGTACCCAGCTTGTAGAGGTGGCGTACAAGTGGTACAGACATAAAGTAATTGTCAACAAAGACATGATAACCCTTGTTGAGGTAGCCACCCATGACTAAAAGCTTCTTCACAACAATGTATCCCAAACCATGCTTTATGATATTGTCTCTGTCTTCTTGAGATCTGGCACCTCTATAGGTAAAAAAACCCAGGCAGTAATTTGAAACTGAATCACACAGCATCCAAAATTTGATACCCCAGCGATGGTGGTGTTTGTTCGGCAGGTATTGGAGAAGGCTAGTTTTATTTTTAGTCCCCACAAGAGACTCATCAATGCTAATCTGCTGATGTGGTGTATAGTGGTGCCTAAATACCCTGTTGGCATGATCCACTAGAGGATGATATTTTGCACAGGGATCATATCCTGTTTCTCCAGGCCCTGGCATCCCCTCATTGTTGACAAGATGAAAGAATCGCAGCAAGTGAGAGAACCTATGTTTAGAAAACATTTTAGGGAACCATGGGCTGAACTGAGAAGGCATAGTGGACCAGTAAGAGGCAATGGTTGGTTTTCTATTGATACCCATATTTAGAAGGCATGCAATAAATCCTTTCATTTCAGACATTGTGATCCTAACCCAATTCTTTAGAGGGGTGGGAACATTATCTCCCTTACTGGTGATGAACTGCTGGACATACCGATTAGATTCTGTCACCATAAGAGAAAGAAGAAAATCTGTGAAAAACAAAAGGAAATAAGCTGTTGGAAGAGAATCAGGAGGTGGCATGTGTTTAGGACCAGATAATTCATGATATTGAAATGGGAGAGGGAGAGGATTTTCAGGCGACAGAACCTCTGTGTAGTCCCCATCATTCATAATATCATCATCATCATGATCACTGTCAGATAATCTGTGAGCAGCTATCGGGGATATTTCTGGGGCACTATCATCACTTTCTATAACATCAGAATCACTGTCGGCAATAAAGTCACTGTCATCGTCTATAGCCTCTAAATAATCCAATACTTCACCATCATTTAGCCTAGAACTCGGCCCGGCCATTGAAAAAAATTTGGCCTACACTCGTCACGAAAACGTAATAACACGAAATAATAAACGCTACACTTCACTTGATAACACAGATAAACGCTAAATATAAACAAAATATAACAAATAATAAACTAGTATTAAAATGGAAACAAAATAACAAAGCCGAACACGTAATTTAAAGCGCAAAATATGACTTGACTGGCACACAGAACAGGTCAACACGCCATGCGGTAAACATTCATACGCGGCTTTATAATTTCATTTGTTTCATACCAATACGGCAATATAGTGTCTCTATCTGTCGAGAAAAGTGAAAACCAAACTCAAATGCTACTATGCCAATCTTCTCCTGCCATCTGGGAGTCCAGTTAGTCACTAATACAGCCATTCCAACACAGAGCCGATAGATCGGCAGCGTGAGTGTTTTAAGCCAAGCCACTCAAGCCGATAGATCGGCTCGCTGAGCGTATAAGAGTACAATAGAGCGCCCGCTCTATAGGCCTGATCTCTCCCCGTGCGATTATCACGTCGCGTGGATGACACCTGATACTAGAAAGCGTTTATTTTAATACCACGTATTTGATCGTTTAAAAATATAATATTAAGATCAAGACACAAAATACAAGGAAATATTTTTTTTCCTGACCATCACCGACTTTTTATTGCTAAATATGTATCATTTTCAAATAATGTGAAAAATTTCGTAAATTCAGATGTTCTACTTTTCCTATTCTTGAAAACAATTGCCGCACACGTCCATCCGATGGTCAAGGCAGGTCCAATTTTGGCACCTTCTTGTTGATTTGTTCCGACTTCAGCCACATTGATGATAGCGGCCTCTATTACATCGCCGAGACTCATCTGGGTGATTAGATAAGAGATCTCCAGAGAGGTATACCAAGACGTGCATGCGTAATTGCTTCGAGTTTTAAAAAACCGTTGTTGAAAGTTGTCTGGATGACACCTGCCATCTAGGCGGTTAACGCAGGGTAAGTTCTACACATTGCTGAAGAAGATCACAATGCGGCAGAAACTGGTACTAATAAATTAATTTCATATTAATTATAATATTATTGATTGAGGTGGAATAAATATATTTAATATCATTTGGTATTTACTTTAATTTCATGATCAATAAGGACACTTCCAGATATGATTAAGTTCCTATCTCTACGTACACAAGTTGAACATCCCATTTGCTTACCGGTACGTGTTTTGCATTCAAGGTTTCGAATTAATATAAATAAAGCATTTCCATTCAATATAGAAGCTAGACGCTCAGCTTGTCCAGCTGTTTGGCGACGCTGTGCGCGTGTAATTTACTGTTGAAAGAGTTTCAGAAACAAATTTAATCTGGAAAGCTTGCAGAATGGACTCGCTCTGAAAGAAAGAGAAAGAGTGAGTCATTGAACTAATGAAGGACTAATCTCGCCGTGTCAGTGGGGCAAACTGCGACGAGAAGTTTCCAAACAAGCATTGACATAGGTTGAATGTGATATATCGTTGTCCTGAACAAGCGTACTTGACTTCTGCCGACTCTGGTTCAACTTCAAATACAGTAGAAGGGGACGTAAAGGGATAGGGAAGGAAGTTTGTTGTTTTATGTGAACGTTAATCTCGCGATCACAAGACACGGGACCTCCATTTTACGAGGAATCTGAACCACAGGACGTGAAGCTTCAGTTCGAAAATCTCACACACATTGACCGAAAATCGAAAACAGTCCGCCTCGGTGAAAGACAAGCAGCTTGACCGCTGCACCATCACGCGCTGATGAAAGGGAGAAAGGGAAGAAAGGAACAAAAGAGAGGAAAGGATTGGAAATAAACGAAAGGAAGGAAAGAGAGTAAAGGAAGGAAAGGAAGGAAAGAGAGAGATGAAAGGAAAGGAAGGAAAGGGACGAAGGGAGGGAGGAAGGAAGAAAGGAAGGAAAGGAAGGAAGGAAAGAAAGGAAATGAAGGAAAAGGGCGAACGGAGGAAGAGAAGAAAGGAAGGAAGTAAGGAAGGAAAGAGAGGTAAGGAAGGATTGAAGTAAAGAGAGGGAAGGAAAGAGTGGTAGGGAAGGAGGGAAGGAAAGAGAGTAAAGACAGGAAAGTAAGGAAATGAAGGAAAGGAAGGAAAGAGAGGAAAGATAGGAAAGAAGGAAAGGGAAGGAAATCGATAAATTGAAACAAGACCTTAGGGATCTGACATTCTAAGAGACTGTGTAGAATTCAGAAATCGCGATAGGTAAGAAGAACAGAGTTGTTGTTAATCATTAATTTAGTGGCTTGGACCTCTTCGTCATCAGCCCCGTGTAGTTGGGTGTCTAGGAAATAATAGCTGACAAGCGTCTGCTTTTTGCTCAATGTTCGGGTTTCGATCGGGTCGGCCCCTGTACCTGTTCTTCAAAAGACCTTTGTATTTACTTTCGGGCTGAAACCTGTCTCATAATCACCCATTTTAAAAGTAAATACAGTGTGTCATTACCTGTTTCTCAATGATATTCATAACTGAAGTACTGGTGCTTCGAATTCCGGCGCTGTTAGTGGCATCCGAGGGAGGCTTTTCCCTTCTCCGCGATGGTTGGTAATTTAATTTCAAGTCTCATGACAAGTATCCTATCTCTTGACTTAATAATTATTATTAGTTTCACACACTACTACAGACACTACAGAAACACAGGTTATCAGACAACCAGGTAAATGGAGCTGATGATCAAAATGTCCCTAGCCGTTAAAGCGATAACGATACAGCAACATCTAGGACTGGTGTAAGGTCAGTGAACTATTGCCAACCATCGAGCTGTAGCAGTGCTCCCCAGCCACCAGCTGTGGTTCGTTCGGTTGGCTAATGAGGCTTAGCCGCCAACTGCCTGATTGAGCCTCCCCTGGCCTCAGCACGCCACTGGACCGAGTTATTACCAACCACACCGTCTACTGTTCGGGCTCGTTAAGTCTCGTCGTTATTACAGTCGACATCAGCACTATCAATGACTTGCCTACAAAGCAAGATATTCATTTTTAACCTACTTTTCACATTTTGCAAAAATGAGGAAAAAGTAGACTTATGAGATCGATCCGGGGAAATGTGTGTTTAGCCTACTTTTCACATTTTGCAAAAATGAGGAAAAAGTAGACTTATGAGATCGATCCGGGAAAATGTGTTTGTCTGTCTGTCCTTCTGTCTGTCTGTCTGTCTGTCTGGCTGTGTGTGTGTGTGTGTGTGTGTGTGTCCCAATCAACTCCTAAACGGCTGCAGCAATCAAAACCAAATTTAGTATGAGTAAAGATGTATACCGGAATATCTCAAGCCCATATTTGAAAATGATGTCAATGCTACCAACTGCTGAAAAAACGCACTAGAAATTTGAGCTCCATGTTGGATATCATGGAAGGTATGCATGGTAGCTATTCTAAAATTGGCACACATGTAGATTTCAGTTTAATTTCCAGGAAGCCATACATGACAGTGTTGCCAAAACAATTTAAACCTTCTGATAGGACCAATTTTTAAATGCATATAACGTCTACACCATCAATTGGATTTCATCCAAATTTTGTATGTAATATGTGTACATAAACAGATATGACTGAGCGTATTCTTAAGAGCCACCAGAGCTGCCAACTGTGAAAAATTGCTCCCTCAATTTCTTTTTATCCAAATACCAATATATCAGAAAGTATGCAAGCCGACAGCTTTAAACTATGCACACGTATAGTGCCTGACATTTTAGATTAATTCGGAGTAACTTATATATGTCAGTTCTACCAACATGTTTCCAAGCCTGCTGATAGGACCCATTTTAAATACATGTAACTTCTATACTATTATTTGGATTTCAACCAAATTTGGTATGTGCTATGTGTAACATAACAGATACGACTATAAGTATTCTTAAGAGCAATCAGGGCTGACAACTGTTAATAAATGCTGTCTATATTTTTTTTACCCTAATATCAATATATCAGAAAGTATACAAGCCAACAGCTCTATACTTTGCACAAGTATATCACCTGACTTTCTAGATTAATTTGGAGTAATTAATATATCAGTACTGCCAACATGATTCTATGCCTGCTGATAGCTCCAATTTTAAAATACTAACAAATGGATTTCATCCAAATTGGCACAACAAGATATCATAATATTTCAGATTATTTCTGAACAGCACATGCATGACAATGTGGCCAACATGCTTTTACGCGCGCTGTTAGATCCAATGTTTAACTGCATGTAACGTCCATGTTACCCATTGGACTTCAACCATATTTTGTATTCTGTACCTTAAGAGATGGAACTAAGAATATATTCAGTCAACAGGGCTGCCAAATGTAGTGCTGTATTAGCTACATTATGCCAGGTATACAGTATTTCGAACTAATTTGAAATTTCTATATTACCAACTTAATTTCATCATTATTCTAGATAGATCCATATACAATCATTGGCATGAATCTTAAATTTTAAGAAAAGTAGGCTCTATAGTGCACCCTTCAATAAAGCATGGTTTTCTCAAGATTCATCTACGGGGTCGTGTTCAGTCCTGACTGCGTTATACAGCAAAGTTCGCTTAAAAACAACATGCTCTAATGAATAGAAAGGTCCATGACAGAGGCTATACTAGAAATAAAATGAATAACAAGTAGAATAAAAGAAATTTAATGACTGAAAAATTATGTGCATAATAATAATAATAATAATAATAATAATAAATAAAAGAAATCCTCCCTGACTTTCACCCCATTAATAAATAAATATAACACTGAGCGGTAAGACTCGCTCCACCAACAAAACAATGTGAATACAACTTCACTCAAATGATTAAACATGACATAAAATTGAGCGATAAGAACTCGCTCGTCACAACATATGGATGCAAGTCCATTTTTTTCTGGTCAAGAAGTTATATAATGCATGGTGTATTGCTCGTTAATAAGAAAATGAGTACTGATGCGAGTCCGTTTACAACTGAAACAGTCATGTTGCTCACGGAGTTGCATCTTTTAAATCACACTACGGCTATGGGACCCACCCTTAATTAACACACTATAATTACTACTGGCACATGCAAGGTCTAATAATATAAAAAGATGAAGAATCTCCCTGAGATTCTAGCTGGTGCCAGAGCACACGGAATAAAAAGAGCATGCCAGAAATAGGCCAAAACGCTCGCATCACAAATTGGGAACATAGCCTCGCGCACCCTAATGCCACACGGGGTCATTGAACGCGTAAAATAAACACACAAGAAATGAAACAACAGCAACAAAATACAAGCCTAACGGCTGAAAACTATGTTTACATATTTATAAAACGCCAGACAAACAGGAGCTTCGGAAGCTACCTTACAACTATGGACAGCACCCATTTAAACAATAAAATATACATTATAACCGATCAGGTTTTTATGAATATAAAACAACGTCTAAAATTGAAGTACAGGATCCTGGCCTGTTACTAATGACAAGTCGCGTTATCTGATTTGAGCGCGCCCCTCTTGTATGAGTCATCGCTGCCTCAACTATCTCTCTCAGTCCTTCAAACTAGGTGTAAGTTCCATCTGGAAACGCCAACATATCTCACTCATCCGCCTGGATGGCAAGAAAACACAAATATATACCACAAGTCCAGCCTCGCGAGGTTATGAACTGGGCTGATGTGGAGCAAGTCAGAATAATCACAATTATATATTCTCGCTAGCACATCATAAAATCACACAACGCACCATAAAGCTTGGACTGACACGTTCATAAACATACCTACTGGGTCGGCTCAAAACAGATCAACCAATATTGCGTCCATTGACACATTAAAAAAAATACACAACAAAAACTCGGGTGCAAAATGCCATCCCGATCAGATCTGATGGAAAAGCAACTATCAAAATAATCCTGATCCGTCTAAAAAATTCTGCTCACAAAATCTTTACCCTCCAAATTCTATTATTAATCTCAAAATTAATTCAGTTCCATTTTTGTTATAAGGCATACCTCCGAATTATAATGCTTGACCGCGATTTACGCAAGCGAATGCGAGCACGAGCTGCGCGTCGCCCCGTATAGTTGAACCAAACACAAAATCACAATATTTACAAATTACACAACGCTCGGCTTGTCCCATACTTAATGTGTCAGTAAAACAAGAACTAAGAATCTACATTACCAAACAAGCAAACAAATATCTACAAAAACTTGTCCCATAATACCATAGCTGATTTAATAAATAAATAAATAAATAAATTCATTTGTACTCAATCCTTTAAAAGAGCGTCAAGGAAATGTCTGCAGCCATCTCCTTTAAGATGCTTAGCTCGACATCGACATCTTCTGGCAAATGTCCTGCTGGTTCCAAGATCCGGCCTCGTTCCTAGACGTCATCTCGTGCTGAATTAAATAAAGTTTTGTCAGATACACACACGATATATTTCCTATTAAATTCACCGATCAAGTACTAAATTCCTTGACAGTCTATTGGTGAGTTATATTCGATGAACTGGTCCTATCTGGTAGTACTGGGACTACAAATAAATCACTGAAGTTACACTTATAACTTGATGAAAATGTTCCATGTTCAAATACATGAAAAATATTGCAGAGCCTGCCTCGTGTCCTCGGACACCTTACGTCCTCAAATGCTCAAATAAAAATCAACGTTACGTCCTCAGACGCACAAATAAAAGTGTGTGTTACGTCCTCAGACGCACAAAATAAAGTGTACGTTACGTCCTAAGACGCACAAAATAAAAGTGTACGTTACGTCCTCAGACGCACAAAATAAAGTGTGTTCTCTCGAAGCTTTCTGGATCCTTATAAATGAACCTGGCCAGGGTAGGTGTGGAAGGGGATTTATGAAAAAATATTCCATAATAATTATCAGACTAGCATGCGATCGGTATCATTGAGTTCGTAGCAATGTGGAGGTTACGATTATGCTGTAGCTGGCTCGAATCGATCGTGGAATTAATCCGTAGATAACTCCCGCGTTAATTTACCAGGGTGCGTTACCAAGCCGAGTAGCCGTTAAAAAAAGGCGTCTTGATATTATTGGCTCAGACTCTTGTAGATCGTTGCGCGCTTTACTAGTATTACTGCCATAGGGAGTGGTTAACATGAAGATTGACCAATTACATCGTAGCATTCGAATTTCTTCTTGGCGCCAACACTCATAGCAACAGGCCATATTGTGCGTACCCAAGCCATCTCCGCGCTAAAAGTTGCACTTGTCCTATGTGTCATGAATATTTATGCTACTTCCTAAAATACCACTGGAGCTTAAACCATTGTGTCCTCTCGGCCACTGATTTCTCAATATTTCCCAACACCGTCTGGCTCTCATATCTGCTGTCTGTAGAAATGTATCAAAAGATAATGAATAATTTATTAGAATCCTTTATACAGCCTGTGGATAAAGGGTTCAATAGTTCTTTGCGGAACTTCTTGTTTTCTCTCATATTTTACGCCCTCATTGGAGCACTTTAATCAATACAAATACAATTAGGTCTAACAACGGTATTTGGAGATTAGCGATTCAGCTTCAGCTTCTTCTGCACCCAAAATTTCTTCATTCTATCTGACCTGGCTTCCCTTTGTTCATCTGTGATGGTGTAGTTTTTCCGTTCAAATGTTGTTGATGTGAATCGTAAGTATTTATTCCTTAAAATATTCTTCTCTTCTCAATTTTTAATTTGGAGCATCATTAAATTTAATTCATCTAAATCATGCTGGATCTCTTTGAACCAGTTGTTCTTTGTTTTACTC
This sequence comes from Meconema thalassinum, assembly GCA_946902985.2. NCBI lineage: Eukaryota > Metazoa > Arthropoda > Insecta > Orthoptera > Tettigoniidae > Meconema > Meconema thalassinum. The sequence goes on from OX336393.1 coordinate 228,375,874, forward strand.
TTCCAGAAGTAACTAAACAGCTGTTTTATCAGTCTGGTTTCTGTTAGGCGTGAGATATGGCAGGAAAAAAAATAGATTCTCCTTTTCCGCATTGTATCTATTATTGATTCACTCTCTCGATATACCACTTCATTCGGCAGCAATCGCCATTGGCCATTTACTTGATGTTTTTTTGTTGTTGTTAATAATTGTTCTGATGATTCTTCTGTCTGCTTTCTGCAGTTTGTCAGTTGTTGATTTGATGTTCAACTTGAAGAGTGTTCCACTACCATACGTGACCTCTGGTTTAACAACGGAATTGTAATGCCGAAATTTGGCATCCATTGAGAGAGATTTCCTTTTGTAGGTTGGCCAGGTGATTCGTTTTGCTTGTTTCAGTTTGGATGGTTTCTCGTTTGAGTTCCAAGTGATTATCTCCCCAAGATATTTGAACTTATTCACAATCTTAATTTGTTTACTATTGTTTAGTTGAAATGTTGGTGTGTCAATTCAATTTGTTTATAGTAAAACCATCTTTACTTCCAACTTGACGTTTCAGTGTTACCCTAGAGTTATGTAGTGGTCAGAAGGAAAACACTTTAACTAGGCAATCATAGGCAGTCATTCAAATCGATATATCACGACAAATCGAGTTTCGTTCACAATGTCGCGATTTAGCGAACGAAACTCTAGCCTAGCACTGAAACGTCACGTCGGAAGTAATGATGGCTTTACTATAGACCATCTCATGGTCTAGTGGCTGTCATCCCTGAGGCCCGGGTACGATTCCCGGTTCTGCCAAGAAATGTATTTCTTGTATAAGGACTGGAACGAGGTATACGCAGCCTGGAGAGGAAATGAAAGTGAGCGAAGAGGTTATTCGGTTCCTACATTAGCCATTCGAGTGGTTGTTTTCGGATGTTTCCCCACTTCGACTTCAGGAAAATGTCGGGATGGTACCTAACTTAAGGCCACGACCGCTTCCTGCCCAAATCCTAGCTCAATTACAAATGCACTCACTCGTACATACATCACAGTGACACAGGTCATCAGACAAATTCTACACACACCCAAGTACACTAAGCTACATAACCACGATGTTACAAAACCCCTAAAATAATCAACAACAACAAGAGACGTCTATTACAGGCTTGCACAAAAGAGACACTCGCTTACCGGATAGGAGCTGAAGTTGAGGAAGGATGCAGTGAAGTCTCGTATATAAATTCATAGGGTAGGCTAATTATTTATATGTCAAACTTACCGGTAACACAACATGTTCAGGGTGACTTCGGTGGCGTAGTTGGTAGCATGATAACCTTCTATGCCGAAGATTGCGGGTTTAAACCTGGCCTAAGTCGTCGGATTTTTTTAAGACGGAGGGGAAGTAAAGCCGGCGGTCTCATGTCATAGATTTATAGCATGTTAAAGAACCTTCCACTAATTACACTTGTGTGAAGTTAAATTTTAACATAAATTGACTAACGCTCTTAGGTTCCAACGTTCGTCGCCAGGAGCCGACTGCGGTGGCATATACTAACCCAGTTCAGAACTGGTAGTCGTTGACGGTGGTGTTTGGCGGCAAAAGTAGGAACTACTTGAAAATTCAATGTCTGCAGTCCTGACATGAATTAAAATAGATAACACACACTAATACAGCCATCACAATTAACACCGGTTATCAGACAGATTCTACACACTCCCAAAATACACGGGGCTACATGACCACTTTACCGCAGCCCCTAAACTGAGGAACCAACCAACCAACTTGTTCAGAACTCACCGAACACAAATAGTATGCTAATACTTACATGTGGGTGGATGATAGTTGACGACACTGACAGTATTGGGTCGTTCGTAGTCGGTAATCATCGTAACCGATTGGAGAGGACAGGCTGCATCTCAACTTGCCACTCCAAGTGCTATACGCATGTATTTGAGTATGGACATAGTCTGTACTGTTCTTCGTATGCTCGTTCACGGGCCACGAACACTGAAGATGGATGAATAGGCAAGCTCTCGACGTGCCTACCCTATGAAGAGATTCTGTTGCTAACATTTGTCGTTCAGGATTCGCGTTCAGTTTAAAAAGGACTAAGAATAAACACACAAAGCGGGACCGGCTGCGTGGCTCAGCGGTAACGATCTTGTCTGCTGTACTCAAAGTTGCAGGATCGAATCCAGGCGCAGTTAGTTGGTATATGATGGTGCACAAATGCGAGGAAGCAATGTGAGTAGGTTTACTGGCACGTTAAAGATCCCCCTTGAGGCAAAATTCAGGCACCCCGACATCTTAAAAAGACGCAGTTGATAACTGGGACGTAAAACCAGTAACATTATTATTCTTGAGAACGGACAATTTGAAACAATGTGAAGATAAAAAAAATACCCTTTCAAACACTATAAATATTGCAGTATGTACCATATGTGTCAGGAGAGAGATAAAATATATCATTTTGTCCAGGTAGGTTTATCCTACATTCCCTACCGAGCGGTTCCGCGCCTGGAAGGGAGCTGGCGAGAGCCATAGTGGTATCTACGCTACTTTCTAGTCAGACGAGTGAGTGGAATTGACAAAGTAAGCGGTGGACCTAAGATGAGTAGATGTTAATCTTACTAAGCAAGCCAGGTAGAAGGTACTAGCTCAGAACTTAAGCGAAGAGATAAAACTGATCCCCGCATATGGATGATCAAAGTTAATCGAATATAGTAAGTCCAGAAATGTCAGGCAGGGTAACTATTGGCTGCACTCACAACACCTCGCCAGCTGTTACTGTCTAGGACTGGTATCCACCAGTCTCTCTTTGCCCCTCCAGCTGACAGGTCTTCCATCCGTTGATCTCACCGAAGCCCTCTGTCTCTCCCCAGATGTCTATTCTTCGTATGTCTTCCCTCCCACAAATCCACTTCACCGCTCTATCATCTGCATGTGTTCGACATGTCCAATCTACTAGACTCTGTTTCCTCTGATGACCTGGTGGATATTTGGTCTGCCGTATTGAACATGAATGTCTACATTGCTTCGGCGTCTCAAGGTTACTTCAATAAATACAGAACCATAGATTCGCTGCAGAGCATAATTTAAAACAATTAGTTCGGTGAAGAACTATACAGCCTATTTTCATATATCCTACTTATGTTAATTGCCACTATCAACATACAAAATTTCAGTTTGATTGCTGTAATAGATTCGTAGATATTGAGAACCGACTGAATATTTCGGATGGTCGCCATGTTGGATTTTATATATGTAGGTAATAGAGTTATGTACTGTTACATGAAGATTATTGTGCACTTGTAGCATTCAAACTTCAATAGCATGATTAGGACACAATAAGGAACAAAGAGATTTTAAAATTTCGCACACCTGTCATCTTGTGGTTATGGAAAAAAATTGAAATAAATTAGATGCCTGTGGATTAACATTCGTATAAGGATTTACTGTACCAAGTTTCACTGCACTCGGATGGTTAAATTGCGAGAAACGTCCATGTGAATATTTATATTTCGCGTCGCCGCCATGTTGGATTTGTGATCACCGGGTTATTTAAAGTCCTATAGGTGAACTTAAGTTCATAGCCGCTATAAACATTAAAATATCAGCTTGATTGCTACAATAGATTCGTAGATATTCAGAGCCGTCTAAATATTTCGTATGGTCGCCATGTTGGAGTGTTAAATGTATAGGCCATAGAGTCATGTACCATTAAAATAAAATTATTGCGTAGGTTCATTATTCAATCTTTCCCTTCGATCGCATGATTACGACACAAGAAATAAAAACTTAATTATAAAATTCGCACAGCCGCCATCTTGAGGTTATGTGAACAATTGAACTAAATTAGATACCAGTGCATTACAATGTGTATAAACATATCCTGTACCAGATTTCATTGAGTTTGGAACATTAAATCGTGAGAAAGGTCTATTTAAAATTTTCAAATTCGCATGGCCGCCATGTTCGTTTTGTAGTTAACCGGTTTTTGAAAGTCTTATTGATGAACTTCCAGTAGTGCCCTTTATCTCCGTACAAAATTTCAGGGTGATACCGCTAATAGTTTCAGAGATATAGAATGCCGGTGAAATATTTCACACATCCGCCATCTTGTGGTTATGTAAACAATTGAACGAAGTTAGATGTAGGTGCATTACAATGTGTATAAACAGATACTGTACCAAGTTTTATTGCATTTGGTTGGTTAAATTGCGAGAAACGTCTATTTAAAAGTCGCAAATTCGCGTGACCGCCATGTTGGTTTTGTAGTTACCAGTTTTTCAAAAGTCACATTGGTAAACTTCTAGTAGTTTCCTTTATCACCGTAAAAAATTCCAGGGTGATATCGGGAATAGTTTCGGAGATATTGAATGCTGGTGAAATATTTCGCACAGCCGCCATGTTGGATTGGTGAGGCGTAACAAAATTTGAAGGGCACGGTCGGGGTCGCCCAGAATAGTGCTATGAACTTACCGAGTTTCATTGAAATCGCTCCAGCCGTTTAGAAGTTATTAGCGACAGACACACACACACCTCACACACACATATACACACACACACGGACAAAAGGTGATCTCATAAGCCTATTTTTTCAAAATTGAAAATAGGCTAAAAATGCAAGATGATGTCGGTCTAGTTTTGTGAAGGACCATGACTTAGAGCTGTGCAATAGAACAGAATAAAAACAATAGTCTATTGTGTGATATTGGAGAGAAGATGAGACAGGAGAAGTAAATTGCTTATGCAGCTTTGATGATGCGACTCTGGATGTCTTCCTTGACATGGCTTGATGTGGTTCCATCGTATTTGAAGTCGAAGACTATCACGGATTCTGTGATAAACGGTGTTTTTGTTAATTTCAGTGTGTTGTTCTGTGTTTTATATTCGTGAATAAAGTATGTATTCATACTTGTATAAAAACTAAGGATCGTGGCCAGACACAGATGTGTCGATTCCAAGGGAACAAGCTCACATTTACACGGTCTCTGTTTCAACTAGTTTAAAGAGATACACCATAAAAGAAGTGCCATTTCAGAGTGGCTCAATTCTGTTTCGTCAATTCTGCTCTAGACGAGATTGCCTTCTGCTACATAGCACAGCCCGATTCTCGAGAGTTGGAAGCCAGCCTTTCTTCTCTCTGTGTTCTGATTGTAGCTCTGGTTATTTGAAAACTTCCTACTTTTCCAATATACTGAGGAGAGTGTACTGTTGCTCTAGTCCAGAGTTCTTGGCTAGTCAGTTGAGCGGTCTTGATTAAAGTTCGTCTGTCTGCTGGCAAAAACAGAATCAAGAGCGAGTAAATGGTTCCTAGCGCGTTGGCGTGGGGAATTGAAGGTTTCGAGTTCTAGTCAGACCTTGGTCAGCACTTTTTATTTTATTTTACTGATACATCCCTTATTGTCTTTTGTGTTGTCTATAATGTGTTTGCTGTAGTCTTTTCGGTTTCGGAGCTATGTACAATATTTTAACATCATTATTCGTCCGTGACGCTTGAACGTGTTGTAAGTTTCATTCGCTAGAATTTAAATGCACCGTGGCCGGCGAAGCTACGTTCATGCGCACTGCGCCGAGTCTAATGCAGATACGCAAGAGCCCTTCTCTGTGTTCCACTCTGCTCCACAATCAAGCTAAACTATCTTTATGTAAACAATAACGTAAATATTAATTTATTAATATTTTTTTCATTCATTTTCATAGTCGTTTACCCTCCAGGTTGGTGGAACCCACGGACTCAGCGAGGGAACTCACCCCTACCGCCTCTACGGGCAGTGTCCTAGAGCTGGGAACATCTAATCGGAGTGGATACAACTGGTGCGGTGTGATTGGCACCTCGCCCAGGCGGCCTCACCTGCAAAGCGAACAGGGGCCTCATGAGGGAAGGTAATGGATGGCCAGGATGGATAGGCAAGTAAGAGGGAAGGAGGCGGCCGTGGCCTTGAAGAAGGTACCATCCCGGCATTTGCCAAAAGACGAAGTGGGGAAACCACGGAAAACCACTTCGAGGATGGCTGAGGTGGGAATCGAACCCCCTCTACTCATTAGGAACACCCGAGGCTGAGTAGACCCCGTTCCAGTCCTCATACCACTTTTCAAATTTCGTGGAAGAGCCGGGAATCGAACCCAGGACCTCCGGGGCGGCAGCGAACCATGCTGACCGCTACGCTACGGAGGCGACTTATTAATATTGTAAATAGAACAAGTAGTTCCGTGAAGAACTTTACAGCCTATTTTCATATATCCTACTTATGTTAACTGCCACTATCAACATACAAAATTTCAGTTTGATTGCTGTAATAGATTCGGAGATATTGAGAACCGACTAAATATTTCGAATGGTCGCCATGTTGGATTTTATATATGTAGGTCCTAAAGCTACGTACTGTTACATGAAGATTATTGTGTACGTGTAGCATTCAAACTTCAATCGCATGATTAGGACACAAGAAGTAAAAACGAGATTTTAAAATTTTGCACAGCGCCATCTTGTGATTATGGAAACAATTGAAATAAATTAGATGCCAGTGGATTAACATTCGTATAAGGATTTACTGTACCAAGTTTCACTGTACTCAGATGGTTAAATTGCGAGAAACGTTCATGTGAATATTTATACTTCGCGTCGCCGCCATGTTGGATTTGTTATCACCAGGTTATTTAAAGTCCTATAGACGAACTTAAGTTCATAGCCCCTATGAACATAAAAACATTCAGTTTGATTGCTATAATAGATTCGTAGATATTCAGAGCCGGCTAAATATTTCGGATGGTCGCCTTGTTGGATTGTTAAATGTATAGGCCATAGAGTCATGTACCATTAAAGGAAAATTATTGCGTAGGTTCATCATTCAAACTTTTATTTCGACCGCATGATTACGATACAAGAAATAAAAACTTAATTTTAAAATTCGCACAGCCGCCATCTTGAGGTTATGTAAACAATTGAACTAAATTAGATACCAGTGCATTACATTGTGTATAAATATTTCCTGTACCAGATTTAATTGCGTTTGGAACATTAAATCGCGAAAAAGGTCTATTTAAAATTTTCAAATTCCCTTGTCCGCCATGTTCGTTTTGTAGTTAACCGGTTTTTGAAAGTCTTATAGGTGAACTTCCAGTAGTGCCCTTTATTTCCGTAAAAAATTTCAGAGTGATACCGCTAATAGTTTCAGAGATATAGAATGCCGGTGAAATATTTCGCACATCCGCCATCTTGTGGTTTTGTAAACAATTGAAGGAAGTTAGATGTCGGTGCATTACAATGTGTATAAACATATAGTGTTCCATGTTTTATTGCGTTTGGTTGGTTAAATCGCGAGAAACGTCTATCTAAATGTCGCAAATTCGCGTGGCCGCCATGTTGGTTTTCTAGTTACCAGTTTTTCAAAAAATACATAGGTAAACTTCCAGTAGTTCCCTTTATCACCGTAATAAATTCCAGGGTGTTATCGGGAATGGTTTCGGAGATATTGAATGGTGGTGATATATTTTGCACAGCCGCCATGTTGGATTGGTGAGATGTAACAAAATTTGAAGGTCATGGTTGGGGTCGCCCGGAATAGTGCTATGAACTTACCGAGTTTCATTGAAATCGCTCCATCCATTTAGATTTTATTAGGGGGACACACACACACACCTCACACACACACACGCGCGCACACACACGGACAAAAGGTGATCTCATAAGCCTATTTTTTCAAAATTGAAAATAGGCTAAAAAAGCAACAACAAATAATAAAGTACATGATGTTGTCTGCCAACTTAAATATTGTACCACAAACATAACATAAAAGAAAAAATGTCAAATAAAGAAAATAATTAAAAACGATCAAGGAAGTTTCCGAACACGGTATCTTCCATTCCCAACGTCAACGCGCTAACGACTACGCCACGGAGACGAGGCGGGAACATGTGGGGGAATAGGACTACAAAAGTTTGTGGATTGATTTTAAACGTTCAATTTTGAACACACTAAGGCCCATTGGCAAAAACGCTCGAACAGGGGTTAAATATTTTTTTTATTAACCCGCCATCGGTAGCGTTGTCCTCACTTACGCGAGAGGTAGCGTGTATAGGCGCTCCCTAACATCAACTTGGTATATGATTTAGTGCTTATACGTGTTCTTCTTGGCATTTAGAATAAATGATACTAGTCTTTGATTATTTATTAATATATCTAGGTAAGTATATACTTACATATTTGTATATATCCACAGTAGTTTTTTACCTAAAAATTAACTACTACAATTTTGACTCCTTTATTATTTTCGTTCTTTTAGAAGGTAATTATAACATTGTTTTATTAGACTCGTTTTATGTTATCCGTTTATATACACATACATCTACATAAACATTACTAAATATTATAAAAAGGAACAAAAAACATTGCTAAACAACAAATTTGATCATGATCTGTAAACCACATTATTTTCTATCATTTTCCTGTTCTCTCATTTCACTATCTGAATACCGGGTGGGTTAGCCGTGGTTGTTACGGCGTGGCTGCAGGCAGTCGCTCACATCCGGGAGGCGATGAGGTTCGAATCCCCCCGCCGGCAACCTTGAAGACGATACCTTCCAATTCCTAGTCTTTACATTCACACTTTCCTTCCCCAGGCAACACTCCACACGCGACGGTACTTGTAGCTCACCCCATGGGTGTCTGCTAGAAGCAGCTACTAACTCCGGCGAGCCGAACTCTCCTGGCACTAAAAGCCATATGCTAAAGAAACTATCAGAATCGTTGGACTGCTCAGTATCAGTTTGATGCATTGAATGTTCACTAGGAGCATCACTTAGACAGTCAGAAGCACAGTCTTGGTCGTCAACATCTGTAAATACGTCGTCCGCTTCTTCAATCCAGCTCAAAAGAACAGATTCACTATCCCTATTAGTCTTTAAAACTTCACTTTTGCACTTCTCACAAAAATATTACACCAGCACGGAACGAGCAAAAATGTAACGCCAAAGGTATCGAGGCTAGATGCCACCTAACACTGCCTGTGACACTGACTTTCCTCCTTTCCACACGTGACACGTGTGCGTGAATCATCGCATAACAAAGCATAACATGTGACTCATATACTCATTTGAGAATACCTGGAGTTTGAAAAGGTTGAGTCTTAAAACAAAAAAACTTTTCTTAATAAGGAATGTTTTTGTTAGGAGCAACCTAACAACGATACCGATGGCGGGTTAAGAGCAAACCCACCAAATTTGAACACTTTTCTAGTAAACCACATGGCGGCCTCTCCTTGTCAGTAAGGTGCGACGTTTGTGAAGTAAGAGCAGGCATTGTACTGCAGTGTGACGTCAGTAAGAGCGTAAGGTGTGAGTTGATTCCGGGCTGTTTGTAGTGCAGGTTGTGTATTCAGAACGACAGTAGCTATGCTCGTCTTTTTCCATCCCTCTCTATTTTCCCTCCAGTGCACGTACTGCCTACCTACTGAGCAAGAGAGCAGCGTGGTGGAGTGGCCGTTTGCACACAGCTGTCTGGCCGTGATCTACACCTGCGCGCCAATTTAAACACACTTCGAGGTTAAGCTTGGTTGTCCTTGGAATATAATGAAATAGCCAGTATTGTGACACACGTGGGAACAAGACTAGTGAATATCTGTTATGACTTGAAAATGTGGCCGCAGGCGGGATTAAAACACGAATCTCTTGCTGTTCGTGTAGTTGTTTAGACACTTAGATCAATAAGACCGATTCAAAGATGGATATATTTCTATGCTTCATACGATTATTGAAGCTGACTGTTGAAACGAATTTCATCGACTAGTTACACAATGAACATAATGTGCTGCTTATTTACTGGTGAATATAGTAAATTAGCCTCCAGAGAGCCATGAGATCTCGTGAGTTTGGGTTTATTTTCAACCACCATAGATATTGTAATCTTTAGCCGATTCACCAGAGGATTTGAATTAGTTTTTAAATGTGGAAAAAATTTCATGATGAAAAACAATAAATGTAAAACAAAATAATGGAATACAGTACATTATGCAACGAACCTATAATGGCAATTACTAAGTCACGAGTATGTTTATAAAACGAGCGTAGCAAGTTTCATAATTTCCATACGAGTGTCTTAATTACCATTATAGGCGAGTTGCATACGACTGTTTATGTTCGACGATAATTATAACTTTATTTTATTTAATTTTATGTTCGAACATAAATATTCATAAATATCTGTCGAGATTCAGTCACTTGAATTTAGTGATCGGAGTGCAAGCGCCGAGTTTGCTCTCTTTGCTTTCCAAGTTCGCTAACCCACGCGCATGCGCTCTGTGTGCTTGGCAGCCAGCCATCAGCAGCAGCATTCACTCAAACTGTCACCGAAGTTGTATGAAAGAATGCCCTGTGTAGGAATTGGAGTTGGGGATATCAAGGAACAGAGCTATTTCTTTTCTCATATTCGCCAGTTTATTTACGCGAAGATATGGGACGGTGCACTTTCCATGTCGGTGATTTTGTCTTTGTGTTTGCCATTATAACTACAATGGTTGATCGGATATCTTTTAGATTGCCAACTTTCAAATCATGTAATTCATGTCCGACATGTTGGATTCTGTGCTCAAGTGCGAAGCTATCAAGTACCTACTTGGTCACACATCATACATTGATTGGATGAACTGTACCATAATGAAAACTTGTACTATAACGAGCCTCATTATAGTACCGTTTTCTGACACACAATATTTACATTTCGAACATGAAATAGAAACCCCTAATGGCATCAAATAAGCAGGTGGAAGCCTAAAGGAAGTAGGGTACTTCTGCTACTTATGAAGCAAAATAACCAGTGGTGGACGAAGCAAAGAGGATATAAAAAGTAGATTGGCTCAGGCAAGGAAAGCAATTCTACAGAAAAGAAATCTGTTGATTTAATATAGATATAGGTAACTTATTAGAACGTCAATTCTGAAAGCCTTCGTTTGGTACGTGGTGGTCTATGGAAGTGAAACTTGGACTGTTAGCGCAGCAGAAAAGAGAACATGATGATAATGATGATAATTGTTGTTTTAAGGGGCCTAACATCTAGGCTATCGGCCCAAAAGAGAAGAATAGAAGCGTTTAAAATGTAGTGTTACAGGAGAATGATGAAGATCAGATGGGTAGATAGAGTAACAAATGATGCGGTATTAAGACGAGTAGGAGATGTTTCTGGCGACTGGTAATGAAGAGAAGAGATAGGTTGGTAGGACACGTATTAAGACACCCAGGAATAGCAAACTTAGTTATGGAAGGAAGGGTCGAGGACAAGTACTGTAGGGGTAGACCAAGGTTTGAATATGTTAAACACATTGCCTCTGATGAGGCTTCGGTGGCGTAGTCGGTAGCATGCTGAACTGCTGTGCCCAAGATAGCGGGTTCAAACCCGGCCGAAGTCGTCGGAATTTTTAAAAGCGTTAAAAATCCTTCAGTATGCCTTCCTTCGGAGGGGAAGTAAAGACGGCGGCCCCATGTCATAGATTTATGGCATGTAAAAGATCCTTCCACAGACTAAACTTGTGTGAAGCTAAATTTTTAGGTTGGATTTCGTCGGGACACTCTATCCAAGTTCCAACGTTCACCACTAGGTATCACTGATATCTGGTAGCGAAAGTTGGAACTACTTGAAATTGAACGGAACTTGTAGCTCACCCTAAGGGTGTCCGCTGGAAGCAGCTACAGACTCAGGTGAGCCGAACATGTCCTCGGACACTCCCGGCACTAAAAGTCATACGATAAATAAACAAGTAGTTCCGTGAAGAATTAAATAGCCAATTTCCATATATCCTACTGATATTAATTGCCTCTATCAATATACAAATTGTCAGTTTGATGGCTATAATAGATTCGTAGATTTTGAGAACCGTCTAAATATTTTGGAAGGTCACCATGTTGGATTATTACATTGTTACGTGCCACCCCCCTAGTGGCACTTTTGTTGACTGGATTACGGTGGGTTGAAGCACAACACATATTGTTCCTTTTAAGAAATAATTAACTTTATTGCGGCCAGAAAGGTACACCACTCAACAGCAAATACAAGCAATTAATACCTTACTCCAGTTTCCTCAAGTCTCTTCCTTACGGAGAGCTCTTGCCCCCTTTCACACGGCCTTGCAGTTAATCCTCTCGCTAATAAGTCCGGTCCCGTACGCTGGCTGGAAATAGCTGCACTAAGTCTGTCACTCACTGTTTTGCAACTCACCACAATGACCTCTGTCGCACTAGGTAAGCACACTCGCTCAAAACACAGGCAGTCCCCTGTATGCTTCTCACTCCCTTCGCTGTCAAGAGAATCGGCTTCACTAGGGGTTTCGCAAGTCACCACACTTCTGTCGCTCAGGATAAACGCTCGCACTAGCTCGTAAAACACAACACACACTGCTTGACAGGTCGCTCTTATATAGCAGGCCGGTGACTCAATAAATGCTTCTAGACCCATCCAGGGTTCACGGATTCTCGAGGTTTCCTTCACTGGCAGATTCACGAATATTCTGGACCATCCCTTTGCCCTAGTAGTCCTGTTGCATAAGGTGCACGCAATACACTGAGGCAGGGCACAGCCCAGCCCGGGGGCAGTTGTGACTCATGCGGCGAACGATGAAACAAACTCACAGCCATAACACCACCCCCTTCCTAAAAGGCTGATCGTCCCGATCAATCATTGGTCCGTCTGTGTCCCTCCGTAGGCTGCCAGGCGATCTCGATGCACGATCTTCATCTTCGCCCTCGGGCTCCGCTGGATCCTGTAGACGACATCGTTGATCCGTTTCACGACTCGGTACGGGCCCTCCCAGGACTTCTGCAGTTTGGGTGACAGGCCTTTCTTCCGTAATGGGTTAAAGAGCCAGACCAGGTCGTCCTCGTGGAATCCGCCGGCATCCGTCTGTTGGTCGTATCGGGTCTTCATTCGGTCGGTCTTGATCCGCAGCTTCCTCCTCGCGAACGCGTGCAGGTCTCCAGTTGGTCGACCAGTTCTTGACAATACTGGCTTACCGGGACCGGATCATTCCCAGGTCGGCCGAAGGCAAGATCGACAGGTAGACGGAGCTCCCTCCCAAACATGGCCCGGGCTGGTGTGCACCCGGTAGCTTCATGCACGGCGGCACGGTAGGCCAGGAGAAATAGTGGAAGATGTTTGTCCCAATCCCTCTGGTGCTCGCTGACGACTATTCGGAGATGTTTCTCGATGGTGCGATTGAATCGCTCTACCATCCCGTCGGACTGAGGGCGTAGCGGCGTTGTCCTTGTCTTCCGGATTCCCAGCAGCTGGCATAGGTTCTGGAACACCTGCGACTCGAAGTTCCTCCCTTGGTCGGAGTGCAGCTCTAGGGGTACTCCGTACCGGCTGACGAATTCCTTCACCAGGGTCTCTGCGATCGTCGCGGCTTCTTGGTTAGGGAGCGCATACACCTCCGGCCATTTGGTGAAGTAGTCGCTGACGACCAATATGTAGCGGTTCCCTGCCTCGCTTAACGGGAATGGCCCAGCAACATCGATGGCCACTCTCTCCATGGGGCCGCCCACGTTGTAGGTCTTCAGTGGACCCCGTTGTCTTCGTCCTGGGCCCTTGCTGGCTGCGCAATCGTGGCAACTCGCGCAGTGGTTCTCCACGTCAGTTCGGCATCTGATCCAGTAGAACCGCTCTCTCAGCTTCTCCAGGGTCTTCTTTATCCCTAGGTGTCCACCAGATGATCCACCACGGACTTCTTTCAGGACTTCCTCCGTCATAGCCTTTGGAACGACGACTTGTTCCCGAGATGTCTTCCCGTCGGTGCTCTCGCAGGTACGGCATATGAGGCCATCCCTCACAACCAGCGAGTCGCACTGCGCCCAGTAGGACTAAAACTTTGGGCTGCTGTCACTCACAATGTTCCACCCGGGTCTGGGGACACAGGCCCTCTTCCATTCGGCTATCAGTCCCAGGTCATCATCTTCTGTTTGTTGGGCCGATAACCTAGATGTTAGGCCCCTTAAAACAACAATTATCATCATCATCTTCTGTTTGTGCCCGCGTGAAAGATTCGCGGCTCCAGCTCCCTTGAAGTACCACGGTGGTCCTTCGGCACTGTATCCTCCCTTCGGGCCCAGAAGGTGCAGTCTTCGGGGTACGGTCTTCGTGACAGGGCGTCGGCGTTAGAATGCAGTTGGCCTTTCCTGTGCTGAATCTCAAAGTTGTACTGTTGAAGCCTCTCTAACCACCGCGCGAGTTGACCCTCGGGCTGCTTGAAGTTCAGGAGCCACCGCAGGGATGCATGGTCGGTCCTGATGAGAAATTCTTGCCCGTACAGGTACTTGTGGAAGTGTTCAATGGTCTTCACGATGGCGAGCAGCTCCTTCCTGGTGACGCAGTAGTTCCTTTCTGGCTTTGACAAGGCCTTGCTTTAGTAGGCCACTACTCTCTCCTCGCCGTCCACTACTTGCGACAGGATCCCCCCTATGCCAAAGTCGCTGGCATCGGTATCGACGATGAGCCTTGTTCCCGGTCTGGGGTAGGCCAGAATAGGCGCGGTGCACAGAGCCTGCTTGAGTTGTTCGAAGGCACTGTGGCATTCTGCTGTCCACGTGATGAGTTGGTCCTTCTCAGTCAGTCGATGTAAAGGTTTGGCGATGTCGGCGAATCCTCTCACGAAGCGATGGTAATAAGAGCAGAGTCCCAGGAAGCTTCGTAGTTGGGACTTGTCCTTCGGAACTGCGGTCTTCTCTGGGTCGGTGCGCACCCCTTCCTCGGAGACGATATGCCCAAGGTACTGGACCTGCTTCTGGAAGAGCTGACACTTCTTGGGGCTCAACTTCAGCTGGGCAGCCCGTAGCTTCATCAAGATCTCCTTCAGGTTGCTGTAGTGCTCCTCGAAACTTCTTCCCAGAACGATGACGTCGTCTAGGTAGACCAGCCAGGTCTTCCAGTGTAGTCCCCTCAGAATGAACTCCATTAGCCTTTTGAAGGTCGCAGGGGCGTTGCACAGACCAAATGGCATGACGGTGAACTGCCAGAGCCCGCTGCCCACAGTGAACGCCGTTTTCTCGCGGTCCTTAGGGTGGACCTCCACCTGCCAGTAGCCACTCTTCAAATCCAAGTTGGAGAACCACCTTGACCCTGAAATGGTGTCCAGCGTGTCGTCGATCCGGGGTAGAGGGTAGCTGTCCTTCTTCGTGTCGTCGTTCACCCACCTGTAGTCCACGCAGAACCTGGTGGAACCGTCCTTCTTCTTCACAAGCACGACCGGAGAACTCCAAGAACTATGTGATGGCTCGATCACCCCTTGCTCCTTCATCTCTTCTACCATCCGGTCGACTTTGGCTTGCTTGGCGAGCGGGACACGTCGGAATGGGGCCCTAATCGGTGCGCTGTCCCCAACGTCGATTCTGTGCTGGACCAAGCTTGTCCTGCCGAAGTCTTTGCTCCCCACGGAGAAGACATCCTGGAATTCGTGTAGCAGGTCCCGAAGTTGGCGTGATTGTTCCTCGTCTAAATGGTCCTGGGATCCCTGGTACAGCTTCTGTAGTTCTTCTGGCAGTGTGCGTCTTCTTCGGTTGTCCGTCTGCAGGTGTCCGTCCGTCGTGTCTGTGATGCGGGCAATCCAGGTAACGGGCTAGCAGACTCCTAGGTTGGTGTCCCGGTGAACCGTAATATCGTAGTCGTTCAGGTTGGACAGGCCGACGTACCGCCGAGACGTCGTGTTGATGAGAGTCTTGGCAACTAGCAATCCTTTTGTCTGGATGTCCTCATATTTTGGCTCGATGACAGCCGCCACTCCCTCAGCTGTTCCGTCGACAATTACGGCAGCGCTGACTTCCGTCCTGGTGGGAACGATGACATCCTCTCTCAGCCTTACTCGTCGTGCGGCGACGGCCTCGTGTGCTGGTTGCAAAGCAAGTTCCTCACTTCCGAAGTGCAGAGTGTTGGTACTCAGATCCAAGATGATGTTGTTCTGGTCCAGGAAGTCCAGTCCGATGATCACTTCATTTGATACGTCAGCCACGAGCTCTGGATGCTTTATCGCCCGTCGACCAATGACGAACTCCAGTGATGCTTCGCCATGTACCGGTGCGGTCTCTCCGGTCGCGGTTATTAGCTGGAGGTTCCTTTGTGTGGGTCGCACTCTCCACTTCGGGATCACGGTGGGGCTGACGATGGTCCTCGATGCTCCCGTGTCGATTAGCATGGGCCAGCTCACTCCGTTGATGACTCCGTCGACCATCAGGCTGCTATTGTCCCTCCGTAACTTCATCACACGAACTTGGACTGCCGGGGCTTGACGACTGTCACAAGCCAACCTTTGCCCCCCGAGGCTGGCTAATACTCGTTTCCCTGGGCCGCGCGGTTTTCAGACGACTGACTTCCCGTCGGATACCCTCGGCGGCGGCGATCATCCCAGTCCTTGCTCAGGTGGCCTATCTTACCACACGTCCAGCAGGTCGGTAGTCCTCTTCCGGGCCGCCTCTCCGGTTGTCTTCCGGCTGTGTCGTTGCTGGTAGTGCCGCCACTATCGAAGAAAAGGCTTAGCGCCTCCATCAATTCGTCGGCCAGGGGCTTGGTCTCGTTGATTTTTGCTGGTTCGTCGACGTCCACTTGACGCACCCGCGCGTGAATTCTAGATGCCTGTTTTGCCGTCTCGAACTCAAGTGCGTGGCTCAGCGCATCTGCCAGGGTCTTATTGCGCGCGAGTCGCAGCGCCTGTTGAGTGTCCGAGTCCCGTAGCCCGTCGGTGAAGGTCTGCGTCGCAATCTGTTCCAGAAAGTCGGCCGGCGCTGTTGGGTAGGCGAGCCTTACGAGGCGTGCGATGTCCATCTCGAACTCCTGCAGGGTTTCCGCGTTCTTTTGTACCCGGGTCCGGAGGTGCATCTGGTAGGCCTGCTGAAGATGGCTATCCCCATATCGGGACTCTATATGGGCGATTAGTGAAGCGTAGTCCTGGGATCCAGTCGGGATTGCCTGAAGGACGTTAAGGGCGTCCCCTCTCAGCGCTACAATGAGAGCTGTAGCCTTTTCCGTGCTGTTCCAGTTGTTTATGGAACAGGCTGCCTCGAACTGACGTAAATAGGTGCTCCACGGGACCTTTCCGTCGAAGGGTGGGGGCGTCACTCTGCTCTGTCCCGTTCCTGATGTCCCCGGTGTACCTGTGGGCGGGCGTCGGCGCAGTTCGGCAACTTCCTCTTGTAGAGCTTTGACTATCTCATCCACCCCGGTCGGCGGGCGTCGGCGCAGCTCGGCGACTTCCTCTTGTAGGGCTTTGAATCTATCTTCCATCTCTGTCGGCGGGTGTCGGCGCAGCTCAGCAAATTCCTTTTGTAGAGCGTTGAATCTCTCTTCCACCCCTGTCAGCGGGCGTCGGCGTAGCTCGGCAACTTCTTCTTTTAAGGCGTCGAACTTCGTTTCCACTGCCATGACTTCCTCACGCAGACCCAGTTCTAATTTCTTCAGGTCCTGTGCTAACTTATTCTGCCCGTCTTCCATCTTCTTCTGGCCGTCCTCTATCTTCTTGTTTAAATTCTTCTGGCCATCTTCTAATTTAGCAGTTAGGTCCTCGGCTAACTTCTTCTGGCCGTCCTCCATTTTCTTCTGGCCGTCCTCCATCTTCATCTGGCCGTCTTCCTTCTTCTTCAGGTCATCCTTCAGGTCCTTGGCTAATTTCTTCTGGCCGTCTTCCATCTTCTTCTGGCCGTCTTCCATTTTGGTTTCCATGCCACTTAACTTTTCTAGCAATGCTGCCAATTGCGCCTCCATTTTAGTTGTTTGTCTTGTAAAGGGCATGCACTCACAGGAAAATTAGAGAAAATGACCTGCTCGGGTTTTGAAACCAGGACCGTCAGGTGTTGTGCTTGTGCTTGAGTTCGTAATCCGGCTTCTGACAC
The DNA here is from genome assembly GCA_946902985.2 of Meconema thalassinum. NCBI lineage: Eukaryota > Metazoa > Arthropoda > Insecta > Orthoptera > Tettigoniidae > Meconema > Meconema thalassinum. Next base: position 228,393,701 of record OX336393.1, read on the forward strand.
CAGTTTTACGTGCCACCCCCCCCCCCCCCCTAGTGGCACTTTTGTTGACTGGATTACGGTGGGTTGAAGCACAACACAGATTGTTCCTTTAAAGAAATAATTAACTTTATTGCGGCCAGAAAGATACACCACTCAACAGTAAATACAAGCAATTAATACGTTACTCCAGTTTCCTCAAGTCTCTTCCTTATGGAGAGCTCTTGCCCCCTTTCACTCGGCCTTGCAGTTAATACTCTCGCTAATGAGTCCGGTCCCGTACGCTGGCTGGAAATAGCTGCACTAAGTCTGTCACTCACTGTTTTGCAATTCACCACAATGACCTCTGTCGCACTAGGTAAGCACACTCGCTCAAAACACAGGCAGTCCCCTGTATGCTTCTCACTCCCTTCGCTGTCAAGAGAATCGGCTTCACTAGGGGTTTCGCAAGTCACCACACTTCTGTCGCTCAGGATAAACGCTCGCACTAGCTCGTAAAACACAACACACACTGCTTGACAGGTCGCTCTTATATAGCAGGCCGGTGACTCAATAAATGCTTCTTGACCCATCCAGGGTTCACGGCTTCTCGAGGTTTCCTTCACTGGCAGAATCACGAATATTCTGGACCATCCCTTTGTCCTAGTAGTCCTGTTGCATAAGGTGCACGCAATACACTGAGGCAGGGCACAGCCCAGTCCGGGGGCAGTTGTGACTCATACGGCGAGCGATGAAACAAACTCACAGTCGTAACAATATTATATGCCTTAGTTTTATGTATTACTAGCAGAAGTACCCGTTCTTCGAACGGTGTTATATATTAACACCAGACATTATCAATTGAGCTACTGTTGCAATGGTTAGCGGTTTGTCATTCCTTCATATGTTTTTCAGAACGAAGTTAGTTTTCTGGGAATATCACACACACTGTTAATTTAAGGGCCTTAAAATGTGGTTTTCGGAGACCCCTTATAGACTCGCGAATTTTGTGTCTCACAATGAGAAGCGCAGCATATGCTTTGATCGTCCTTCTAGGATAATTTTTATATTTCGCCTATTTTAGCATGTATTTTGAGATGTTTTTCCCTATATCCACCCTTCTACTGTATGAAAAGTACGGTGAGGAGTTTTATAAATGATTGGTGTATTGACTCATGTTTGAAATGAAAATCCACAGCCTGCTTCCAGTCTCCGACCGGGTCAGTAATGGAATGAATGAAGCCCCCATCTAGCGGCGAGGATATGAACAGTGCCGGCTGCCGAAGCCTGTCGTACTTCCCTGGGGCAATGATTAAATGAATGACAGATGAAATGAAATGATAGTGGAAGGTGTTTCTGGAATGAAATATTGACAGGTAAAACCGGAGTACCCGGAGAAAAACCTGTCTGCCTCCGCTTTGTCCAGCACAAATCTCACATGGAGTGACCGGGATTTGAACCACGGACCCAGCGGTGAGAGGCCGGCGTGCTGCCGCCTAAGCCACGGAGGCTTTATTGACTCATGTTTACCATACGTAATTTTACGATGCACCAAGCATCCGAACACGATTTATAGGCGTACATAAAGATACACAGAAAGACAGACAGACAATTCTATTGTCTACAACATATCACCCAGATATCCAAATATGGGTATATCTACCATTCGTATCAAACAAAATCATCCCTACGATGAACCCGTATGTCGACAAAAAAAAAAAAAAAGATTAGTTAAAATGTGCTCTCAAACTAAATTCACCTAACGTGTACTTCCTGACGTGAAATAGATTTGAAAGCCTTCTAGACGAAACGCAATACACCTCACATAAAAAATGTCCCTCTACGTTGTGTTAGGTCCCCATACACAGGAAGACCTCTTTCATAAATTATAAAGGCTTGTGGTGCATGAAAATTCAGGTTATTTAGCCTCAAATGGCCCAAATTCCTAAAAGCCGCAAAAAATGCTGATTCAATTCAGGAATTTTTGAAAATAATGTTGCTGTTTGTAGATATAATAGGCTTTCTGTACTATATGTCGCACGTGAAATTGCATGAAAAAATTCTAGGTTACCCCTTGACCCCCTTAATTGCATTGACGAATTATACAGTCTACTGTACGTTGGTTCCGTGATAACCTTATAGCCATTTGCAAACTTTCACAGAAATGTAATAAATAGAGTAGCCTAATAATAATATCGTATGGCCTCGGGTGCCGGGTGCAAGCTTCGTAATTTGACACCCAGAGGGAAGCTTGCATGTCGAAATTTCGTTGTTCCTTGAATCACTATGAAAGTCAAGGAGGGTAGATATCTAAGCTCCTTGAACACTATAGCGCTTTCTAGTAGAGAAATGAGGAACTTTGTGTTGGCGGAAACTCCTGAGGTTAATTTTGCCATTATGAACACGGCCTACTGAATTCAAATGGGTTCTTTGACATGCCAAAATCGTATGACATGCGAGTCGTACTTTTGCCGCCTTTCAAAAATCACGTACTGGCCGCACGTTTGTTTTAGACGATTGCCCTTGACCTTGAAGCCTGCGGGAGAGCCTGTACACAGTCACTCTCTCACCCTATCACTTCACATTTGTCACCACCGATCTGATGTAATGGAATTCCAGACTTGAGCAGACAGTACAGTCCACGTCGAAGTATTGTGTGACACGGAAGTACACGTTACGTAGTTACGAACAGAACGTCATTATATTTGCCAGGGACTATACTTCAGCAATAGTGTGAAACAGCTTTATCAATCAACGGAGCGCTTGGGGCAGCTGATAACAACAGAGGTACTGTAGTAACTCGCCTCCAGGTTTCCATTAAGATTTTTCACTCGTCTAAAACAAACGTCCGGCCTGTACCACGGCCAGGAGTGAACCTGCAATCTTGGGGTTAGTAGACCGACACGCTATCCACTCACCCACCGTGGCAAGGTATGAATGGAGTGACATTGCTTCTTACAGAAATAGATGGAAAGTGGATGCCACCCCTTGAGATAAAGTTGCCATGGTTACCGATTTCCATTCCTTCATTAGTTTGTTAAATTAAATTAAATTAATTTTCTGGGAATATTTCAGATACTGTTGGTTTTAGAGCCTTATAATGTAGTTTTCGAGGCCCCCAAGTTTTGTTTCTGGCACCGAGGGGCTTTGTCTCCTCGTTGTACGCCATATTATAATACTAATAATAATAATAATAATATAATATGGGGATAGGAATATGATAGACCTGCCGTACCACACCCGCAGGTGTAAATCGCGTGAAAAAATTCTAGTGTACCCCTTGACCCCCTTAAGCGCATTATACATATTGATGAATTTTACAGCTTAATTTGGTTCCGTGGTAACCTTCTAGCCGTTTGCAAACTTTCACACCAATGTAATTAATGGAATTGCATTGCGTCTTACAGCAATAGATGGACCTCTGAGAATCTGTTGCCATGGTTACCGGCTTGTATTCGTTCATTAGTTTATTAAATTAAATTAGTTTTCTGGAAATATCTCAAAAATGGTTGGTTTTAGGGGCTTGAAATGTGGATTTCGAGTTTTGTCTCTCACATTGAGGGGCTGAAAATGATCTTTGTCTCGTCCTTCTACTCCTATTTCAGCATGTATTTTAAGGGGGTAGGCCCTCTTTTATGAGAGGTACGGATAAGGGTTACATCAATGATTAGTGTCGTGCCTCTGATGGATATCTGTACCAAATTTTACGTTGATACACCCAGCCGTTCTCGAGTTATAAGGGAACAAAGTTGTCCACAGACAAACAAACAAAGAAACAAACAGACAGACAGACCAAAAAATTATTTTCGCGGTCATCCATAATAAAACAGTCTGAAACGCGTAAATAACTCAAATTTCCGTAGAAATTGCGAAAGAAACATACAAACTTTATTTTTTATGTACGTAGAGATATACTGCACCGCTCGGTGTTGACCGTGTTTTATTGCACATATTTAGGTTTTACTCGCTAACCTTTGGAGATACACGAAAAGTGATAAGAACCTTTTCGATAGAAAATTAAATGTTGAATCTCGTGTATGCATCAAAAGTTTGCTATTTTTTAGCGTTCTCTTTTTATTTGAAATGGAAATATGAAATTTTGAAACCAAGGGGTGTAGTGACGTCACATATGTGGGTTTTACTCGCTAACTGTTGGAGATACACGAAAAGTGATAAGGACCTTTCGGATAGGAAATTAAATTTTAAAGCTCGTATGTGCCATCAAAAGTTTGCTATTTCTTAGCGTTCTCTTTTTATTTGATATGGAAATATGAAATTTTGAAACCAAAGGGTGTAGTGACGTCACTAAAATGGTCGCCTATTTTTAATAGTGCAAAATATCGAAATTAAAAGTATCCTATATGTAAAGATGGTAAATCAGCTACATCCATGCAAAATTTGATTTAAATCGGACCAGTGGTTCTTGCGTTATTGAGTAACAGACAGACAGACAGACAGACAGACAGAAAGACAGACACACACCATCTCATTTTTATATATTAGTACTAGCAGAAGTACCCGTTCTTCGAACGGTGTTCGGTGTTAACACCAGACATTATAATAATAATAATAATAATAATAATAATAATAATAATAATGTTATTGGTGTTACGTCCCTTTTAAGTACTGTTGCTTTTAGAGACGCATCAGACATTATCAATTGAGCTACTGTTGCAATGGTTAGCGTCTTGTCATTCCTTCATAAGTTTATCAAAACGAAGTTCGTTTTCTGGGAATATCACACACACTGTTAATTTAAGGGCCTTATAATGTGGTTTTCGGAGACCCTTTATAGACTCGCGAATTTTGTGTCTCACATGCTTTGGTCGTCCTTCTAGGATAATTTCTATATTTCGCCTATTTTAGCATGTATTTTGAGAAGTTTTTCCCTATATCTACCCTTCTACTGTATGAAATGTACGGTGAAGAGTTTTATAAATGATTGGTGTATTGACTCATGTTTACCATACCTAATTTTACGATGCACCAAGCATCCGAACATGAGTTATAGGCGTACATAAGGATACACAGAAAGACAGACAGACAATACTATTGTCTACAACATATCACCCAGAAATCCAAATATGGGTATATCTACCACAGAGTATCAAAGAAAATCATCTTTACGATGAACCCGTATGTCGAAAAAAAAAAAGAAAAAAGATTAGTTGAAATGTGCTCTCAAACTAAATTCACCTAACGTGTACTTCCTGACATGAAATAGAATTGAAATCCTTGTAGACAAAACGCAATTCACGTCACATAAAAACTGACCCTCTACGTTGTGTTGGGTCTCCGTACACAGGAAGACCTCTATCATAAATTATAAAAGCTTGTAGTGCATGAAAATGCAGGTTCTTTAGTCTCAAATGGCCCAAATTCCTAAAAGCCGCAAAAAATGCTGATTCAATTCAGGAATTTTTGAAAATAATGTTGTTGTTTGGAGATATAATAGACCTTCTGTACTATATGTCGCACGTGAAAATTGCATGAAAAAATCCTAGGTTACCCCTTGACCCCCTTAATTGCATTGATGAATTATACAGTCTACGTTGGTTCCGTGATAACCTTATATTTGCAAACTTTCACAGAAATGTAATAAATGTAATAAATGTAATAAATTGCTTCTTACTGAAATAGATGGAAAGTTGGATGCCACACCTTGAGATAATGTTGTCATGGTTACCGATTTGCATTCCTTCATTAGTTTGTTAAATTAAATTTAATTAGTTTTCTGGGAATGTTTCAGAAACTGTTGGTTTTAGAGCCTTATAATTTAGTTTTCGAGAACCCTCGAGTTTTATTTCTGGCACCGAGGGGTTTGTCTCGTCGTTGTACGCCATAATATAATACTAATAATAATAATGTAATATAGGGATAGGAATATAATAGACCTGCCATACCACACCCGCAGATGTAAATCGCGTGAAAAAAGTCTAGACTACCCCTTGACCCCCTTAAGCGCATTTTACGTATTGATGAAATTTACAGCTTAATTTGGTTCCATGAAAACCATCTAACCGTTTGCAAACTTTCACACTAATGTAATTAATGGAATTGTATTGCGTCTTACAGCAATAGATGGACCTCTGAGAATCTGTTGCCATGGTTATCGGCTTGCATTCGTTCATTAGTTTATTAAATTAAAATAGTTTTCTGGGAATATCTCAAAAACGGTTGGACGTAGGACCTTAAAATGTGCTTTTAGGGCCTCCGAGTTTTGTCTCTCACATTGAGGTGCTGAAAATGAGCTTTGTCTCGTCCTTCTACTCCTATTTCAACATGTATTTTAAGGGGGTATGCCCCCTTTTATGAGAGGTACAGAGAAGAGTTACATCAATGATTAGTGTCGTGCCTCTGATGGATATCTGTACCAAATTTTACGTTGATACACCCAGCCGTTCTCGAGTTATAAGGGAACAAAATTGTCCACAGACAATCAAACAAACAGACAGACAGACCAAAACATTATTTTCGCGCGCATCTATCATAAAACAGTCTGAAACGTGTAAATAACTCAAATTTCCGTAGAAATTCAGAAAAAAACAGACAAATTTTCTTTTTTATATATGTAGAGATATACTGCACCGCTCGGTGTTGACCGTGTTTTATTGCACAAATTTAGGTTTTACTCGCTAACCGTCGGAGATACACGAAAAGTGATAAGAACCTTTAGGATAGAAAATTAAATGCTAAAGCTCGTGTATACCATCAAAAGTTTGCTATTTCTTAGCGTTCTCTTTTTATTTGAAATGGAAATATGAAATTTTGAATCCAAAGGGTGTAGTGACGTCACAAAAGTAGGTTTTACTCGCTAACCGTTGGAGATACACGAAAAGTGATAAGGACTTTTCGGATAGGAAATTAAATTTCAAAGCTCGAATGTGCCATCAAAAGTTTGCTATTTCCTACCGTTCTCTTTTTATTTGATATGGAAATATGAAATTTTGAAACCAAAGGGTGTAGTGACGTCACTAAAATGGTCGCCATTTCTTAATAGTGCAAAATATCGAAATTAAAAGTATCCTATATGTAAACCTGGTATTTCAGCTACATCCATGCAAAATTTCATTTAAATCGGACCAGTGGTTCTTGCGTTATTAGGTAACAGACAGACAGACAGACAGACAGAAAGACAGACACACACCATCTCATTTTTATATATTAGTATGATGATTACATGAAGATTATTGTGTAGGTGTTTTATTCAAACTTCAATCGCATAATTAGGACACAAGAAATAAAAGCAGAATTTTAAAATTTCGCTCAGCCGCCATCTTGTGGTTATGAAAATAATTTATTGAATTAGATGCCAGTCGATTAAAATTTGTATAAGCATATACCGTATCATGTTTCAATGCGCTCGGATGGTTCAAACGCAAGAAACATCCATTTGAATATTTAAATTTCACGTCACCGCCATGTTGGATTTTTGCTCGCCAGGTTATTGAACGTCCCATAGGTGAACTTATGCTTATAGCTTCTATACACTTACAAAATTTCAGTTTGATTGCTGTAGTAGATTAATAGATATTGAGAACCGTCTAAATATTTCGGATGGTCGCCAGGTTGGATTTTAATATATGTTGGCTATAGAGTTATGTACTATTAGAAGATGATTATTGTGTACGTTCATTATGAAAATGTTGATTTCGATCGCATGATTAGAACACAAGAAATAAAAAGTTAATTTTCGAAATTCGCACAGTCGCCATCTTGAAGTTACGTAAACAATTGATCTAAATTATATAGCATTGCATTACAATGTGCATAAACATTTGTTGTACGAAGTTTCATTACGTTTGGATAATTAAATCGCGAGAAAAGTCTATTTAAAACTTTCAACTTCACTTGCGCGCCATGTTCGTTTTATAGTTAACCGGTTTTTTGAAAGTCTCATAGATGAACTTTCAGTAGTGGCCTTATCTCCGTACAATATTTCATGGTGCTACCGGTAATAGTTTCAGAGAAATGGAATGCCGGTGTGGTACCCGATACAATGTTGTGTTAAGGGGGATAAGATGTAAGAATCTGGGGGATGTTTGGGATTCGAGTGTAGGGTGTGTAGGCGATTGATCTGTCAGGGGGCGTTGACGTAGCTCGGAAGGAGAACTCCCAATTTTGCAGTCTGGTTGGGTAGCTCGAAGGTGAGATAGCGGTGCTAAGGGCGGTTTAACAAATACGGATTTAAACAGCTGTGCCGCTACTCGGCTTAATACTAGCGTGAGCTGGCTAGCAAAGACTTGGAGCGAATACGCTGATACAAGCACTGTGACGGTGTAGCAAGTGGCTGTCCGCTGACGCCACGAAAGAACTAAACAAATAATACTAGAGGATCCTACCGGGATGAGGTCTAGAGGGTAGGAACTTATTAGCTAATTAAATAAACTGAATGACTAGTTAGCTTAAGACGTCTAGTTTTTAATGTGTACTTCTAGGGAGAAGTACTAATAGAGTTTGCAGAACAGCTATGATGCTAATTATTCAGATGCACATACAATACAAGCAATAGGGGTTGAAAGTGTAAGTGTGTGTGTGTAGACTGATACTCGATATACACTTACCCAGGTGGCACCAGTCGTGACGACACTCGGCCGAGGTTCGGCACTACAAAACAAGGTCTGTTCAGGTATGACCTCGAGTCATGAACTCCCAGAAGTTTTATAGATTCGGAAGTGCGGCGTGTGCAGAGTTGCACATTCCTTTAGTGTCGAGGCACCTACCGGGGTCGTTCGAGTTCAGGCGTGAGGTTACCTGAGTTTATTGAGGTGATATGATTTCAGATGTCGCTGTAATTTGTAGAAGTGGACCTGAAGGCATGTATTTGGATGTAGTTGTATGGGGTGTGAATAATAGGGGGTGGGGGTGGTATCCTACGGATACAACAATATACTGTACCAAGTTTCATTGCGTTTGGTTGGTTAAATCTCGTGACACGTCTATTTCAAAGTCGTACCTTCACTTGGCCGCCATGTTGGTTTTGAAGTTACCAGGTTTTCAAAAGTCACATAGGTGAACTTCTAGTAGTTCCCTTTATCGCCGTACAAAATTCCAGCGTGATATCGGTTATAGTTTGGTTGGTTCTTAAGTTTAGGGGCTGCGACAACGCAGTCACGTAGCCCCGTGTACTTGGTAATGCAGTGGAACGTGGCTAATTCGAACTTCTATAATTCGAAATCTTTTTTAATTCGAATTTTTCTCTCCGTCCCTAGCGTTTTATATTCAATCAATGCTAAAATTATCGTGGTTAATTCGAATTATATTTTGGATAATTCGAAGGTTTTACGTGTCAAGAGCCGATCGGAAGCCAAATAATTGGGTCAGGAATTCCTAAAAAACGACGTATTGTGCCCGTTTAGACCGAAGTCCGGTCAACCACATATGCATTTCACCAAAAATCAGTCAGCACGAGAATCAAAATATCCCGGGGCGCCAGATGGGTTAAAGTGACTACAATAACTCAACAAAAAATTGCTTTACTGATTTTCGACTCGATGCAACAATAAGGATAGAAGGAGATTTTCTGAAAGTAACACAACCTGTAAAATTATCTAATTTTATTTAAAACGTTAAAAATTACTGAAGGCATGCCAAAAATAGCATAAAAGATGCATGACGATTCATACGTTATATACAACACATGAACACTTGGCAATTGAGACGAAGATCAAATTAATAGTCCTGTTGACTTCACTCAAAATAATTATTTACAGTAGTAGGGTTTTGTCAGTGCAAAATTAATTGTCGTTCCTGATTCCTATATTATTGGAGTATTCACATATTGAAATGAAAAAGAATTTATCACACTATGAAAAATATATCACTGTTTCAGTTTTTCAAAAATATAGTAGCAAATTAACTAACACTTCAGGATTCAGTTATCTCAAGATTTGTTCAAATACGAAGTTATTAACAAGGAATACAACACAATATCATTTACATGGACTTCCGGGCATTTGGATTCGAAGAACTTCGATAAACAGAAAATATTTATTGAATCATCTGTTCTCGATCCAAAATCTATTCAGAGCTTTTGACTCAATTATCAATATAATAGTCAAAATATTATTATCAACAAGATATAAATTCAATTCAATATGGATTCAACTAAGAGCCTCCGTGGCTTAGGCGGCAGCACGCCGGCCTCTCACCGCTGGGTCCGTGGTTCAAATCCCGGTCACTCCATGTGAGATCTGTGCTGGACAAAACGGAGGCAGACAGGTTTTTCTCCGGATACTCCGGTTTTCCTTGTCACAATTTCATTCCAGCAACACTCTCCACTATCATTTCATTTCATCTGTCATTCATTTAATCATTGCCCTAGAGGAGTGCGACAGGCTTCGGCAGCCGGCACACTTCATATCCTCGCCGCTAGCTGGGGGCTTCATTCATTCCATTCCTGACCCGGTCGGAGACTGGAAGCAGGCTGTGGATTTTCATTTTCGTGGATTCAACTATTCAATCAATCAACTATCACTTGGAAATATTATTTAGAAAATTTATCATAAAACAATATCATTTGTTATTATCAAAATTACAATTATTTGACAAAATGTCAAATATGTTAATCATTAAATTAATTTGCAAAATGTTTATATATTTACAGGATCACAAAAATCCTCTCAGTTTGTAGTGGTTGTTAAGAAGTAACAGTCTTAAATAATATACAGCATCAGCCCATTCGATTTAAATGCGTCAAAAATCACATAATCATAATTAGCATCTAGACAACGGTAAAGTCTTTTCATAATGAAAGGTACAAATTTAACAATAACAATTTTTGGGTTGGAAATAACTAGGAACATTTCTAGAACACGTGGGTAAAATGTGAATTGACAATGATGGCTCAACAAAATAACCTTTGGTTATATCTCGACGAAAGTGTGGCTAAATTCAACTCCTCCACTAATTTCAAAGACATCCAACCTACAATATGGTTGATGCTTCATTTCAACAACTTCATTCCTGCGACTTAATTGCACAGTCAGAATGGCATATTTAACTCTTTGCTCACACAACAGTTATTTCTTCCCAAATTATACACAATAATCAAGCATTTGCTTGTTACGACAACTGGAAGATTTATAAGTTAGTAAACTCTACCAATGAGTTTACAATAATAATTTTACCATCAGTTTAAAACATGAATAATTCCACACCCTGTCTATTTTTAGCCATACGTTTTACCAAAAGACGTTGTTCAATAATGATTTTATATTTATACAAACTCTAGCAAAAAAAAGCCTGTTTTATACATGCTTTTGGCTTCCCGTATCATTACTTTCCGTGTCTTCTCAAAGATTTAAATGCATAATATAAGTGTAAAATACTTCCACTGAATTAATATGCTATTTGTTTGTGGGCATGCGTTAACCACTAACCTTCGGGATCAACAAGTATCCGATCTTTGGAAAATTGTTTTAAATGTCAAATGTATATATCACACTGCATGATAATGATTATTAGAAGTCACAAATTTTATTATTATCTCAGAAAATTGAAAATAATAATTATTATCAAATCAAAATTATTATTATTATTTCCTCAACAAATGTATTTAAAGTTGTTAAACTGTTCGGGGAATATCATCCTCGACTTCTTAATAATGGATAAATATCCATTCCTCAACTTAAATTTATTATTAAATTTTCAGTTACGATGGCTGATGACCGTGATTAGAAAAATATCAAAATTAAGTAAATGCTCGTTCTGCTCGTCCATAAATTTCGAATCAATGACTTCTGAGTGTAAAAACTGCTCAGATCAAAACTTCTATTGCAAAAAAAAAAAAAAAAAAAAAAAAAGATGCAACAGCAAAAACATCGATGAAAATAAAATATGTGTTGGTAAGACTGTAGAAAAAATTGAGAAATTCCAGCTAACTACGCGTAAAAATAATGCAAATTGTAGCTTACATTCCTTTAGATCTTGATGCTGGTAATCTGGTCTGAACCAGATTATTTCAGTCTTCTTGTCCCCATTAGGACACGTATTTATAATCTTGTATCGGCCTCCATTTTATACCCGCAATGGTCTTAGACAGACATAGCGGTATTCATACTTGTAGCCTGAATATCTTGATGAAAATAGTTCGTAAAATGTGCTGCTTCAACAGCTTATGTGATCTTGACTGGGGTTAGATCGAAAAGATCCATGATGAAAAATTACCAGTTTTAACTCGACCCAGCTGTAATGCCTTCAATACTGTCACTACTCTTACGATCTTATGCAACACATGTTCGAGTTCTGAAGATCTGTTCCCTGGGCAGAGTTTCTCACTCTCCAGACAATGCTATGCATGTTGGTTTCCCTATGTCGGCTAGTGAACTGAACTGTGCAAGACTGGTGGGTGAACAGTACTGACTTATTTTGGTTGGTCGAAAGTTATTAAGTCCACTACTTATTCTGGTTGTTTGGATGAAATAATCCAAGTTAAATTTTAGTGGACAGTGGAAAGCAAAATATAGACTAAGTCTATTCATATGTCCGTCGTAGCAGAAAATTATTACCAATGCCACAAAGTCTATCACCTCGGTGATAACTTTTGAAAAGTTCGAAGATCACTATAATGTTAAACACTTTTATAAGACCAGTAACCATGTACTGTGGTCGAAATCACTAAGTCCCAGCAACTGTGCTAGTAATAACGTACATTCTGCAACCATGTGCACGAAGATTATTTATACAGTACTAGCTGACCCGGCAGACGTTTTCCTGCCAATTAAAGAAAGTGTTGGGTATTGACTTTGTTAGTTGCAGTACTTTTGGATTCCCAATATTTTCTTATTTTTCCGTTAACCACCTCTAAACAATTATAAAAATAATTTACTCTCTCAGGAACATTCACGGGAGCGTGATCAACAACTCACGAAAGTTACATCGCAATGAAATGAATGGTATATGAACGCATACGGGACTGCTGAAACAATTAGAGCGCCATCACCCATTTGTTGAATATACTCGTACGCTACCTATTGTAAAATGGATTTACTAACTCGAAAACCTTTCCTGGCGTGTACCCAACAACTCATCAAAATTTCATCGCAATCGGATGAATGGCAAATGAACGCATACGGGATTTTGTTTAAACGATTCGCGCCGTCACTCATTTGTTGAATCTTCTTGTGCGCCACCCATTGAAAAACGGACTTACTAATTCATGAACCTTCGCAGGACTGGACTCAGCTCTCCAAAGTTTTATCACATTCGGATGAATGGTATATGATTGTATACGGGACTTTATTGAAACGATTCACGCGCTGTCGCTTATTAGTTAAATCTACCCGTTTGCTACCAATTGTAAAATGGATTTACTAAATCAGAAACCTTCCCTGGAGTGTACAGAACAACTCACCAAAGTTTCATCTCTATCGGACGATTGTATATGAACGCATACGGGTCTTTGTCAAAACACTTCGCGCGTCGTCGCTCATTTGTTGAATCCATTCGTGCGCTACCTATTGTAACATGGAATTACTAAGCTAGAAATCTTCCCTGAAGTGTACACAACATCTCACCCACGTTTCATCGCTATCGGACAAATGGTATATGAACGCATACGGGACTTTGTTGAAACACTTCGCGCGTCGTCGCTCATTTGTTTAATCTACTTGTGCGCTACCTATTGTTAAGTGGATTTACTAACCCAGAAACCTTCCCTGAAGTGTGCACAACATCTCACCCAAGTTTAGTTGCTATCGGACGAATGGTCTATGAACGCATAGGCGACTTTGTTGAAACTCTTCGCCCGTCGTCGCTCATTTGTTGAATCTACTCGTGCGCTACCTATTATAACATGCATTTACTAAGTCAGAAACCTTGCCTGTAGTGTACACAACCTCTCACCCAAGTTTCATCGCTATCGGACGAATGGTATGTGAACGCATACTGGTCTTTGTTGAAACGCTTCGCCCGTCGTCGCTCATTTGTTGAATCTAATTGTGCGATACCTATTGTTAAGTGGATTTACTAAGCCAGAAACCTTCCCTGTAGTGTACACAACATCTCACCCAAGTTTCATCGCTATCAGACGAATGGTATATGAACGCATACGGGACTTTGTTGAAACGCTTCACGCGTCGTCGCTCATTTGTTGAATCTACTCGTGCACTACCTATTGTTAAGTGGATTTACTAAGCCAGAATCCTTACCTGAAGTGTACAGATGATCTCACCCAAGTTTCATCGCAATGTGATGAATGGTATATGAACGCATGTGGGACTTTCTTGAAACAAACGCACGCCATTTTGTTGAAGCTACTCGTGCGCCATCTATTGTAAATTGGATTTACTACGCCTATAACTTTTCCGGTACTGTGCACAACAACTTACCAAAATTTGATCGCAATCGGACGAATTGTATATGAACGCATCGCCATTACGCATTTGTTTAAACTACTCGCGCGCTATCTGTTGTGAAATGTATTAACTATGCCTATGATCATCCCGGAAGTGTTTACAACAACTCACCAAAATTTGATCGCAATCGGATGAATGGTTTATGAACGCATAAAAGACGAACACACAGACATTCCCTTATATATATATAAGATTAGCAGAAGTACCCGCTCTTCGAACGGTCTTCGGTGTTAATAACCAGATGTTATTAATTGAGATACTGTTCCAATGCTTAGGGGCTTGTCATTCCTTCATAAGTTTATCAGAACGAATTTAGTTTTCTGGGTATATCGCAGACACTGTTAATTTAAGGGCCATAAAATGTGGTTTTTGGAGACCCTTTATGGACTCTATGGTTTTGTGTCACACATTGAGAAGCGCAACAAATGCTTTGGTCGTCCTTTTATGATAATTTTTATTTTTCGCCTATTTTAGCATGTATTTTGAAAAGTTGTCCCTTATACCCACCCTTCTATGAGAAGTACGTTGAAGAGTTTTCTAGATGATTGGTGTATTGCCTCATGGTTACAATACATAATTTTACGATGCTCTAAGCACCCGAACATGAATTATAGGCGTACATAAACATAAAGATATATCAACCACAGAGTATCAAACAAAATCATCTTTACGATGAACCCGTTTGTCGACAAAGATATGATTAGTTAAAATGTACTCTCAAACTAAATTCACCTAACGTGTACTCCTGACGTGAAAATAATATTGAAAACCTCGCAGACGAAACGCAATATATGTCAAATTAAAACTGACCCTCACCGTTGTGGAAAGTCCCCATCCCCAGGAAGACCCCTTTAATAAATTATAAAGGCTCGTGGTGCATGAAAATTCGGGATTTTTAGCCTCCAATGGCCCAAATTCCCAAAAGCGGCAAAAAACACTATTCCAATTCAGGAATTTTTGAAAATAATATTGCTGTTTGGAGATATAATAGACCTTCTGTACCACATATCGCATATCGCAAGTGTAAGTCACGTTTAAAAATTCTAGGGTACCCCTTGACCCCCTTAATCGCATTGTTGAATTTTAAAGTCTATGTTTTCCACGATATCCTTATAGCCCTTTTCAAACTTTAACAGAAATTTAATAAATTGAGTGGCATTGCTTCTTACAGAAATAGATGGAAAGTTGGATGTTACCTCTTGTGGCACTGTTGTCATGGTTACCGAATTGCATTACTTCATTAGTTTCTTCTTGTTATTCTTCTGCTTTCGGATGGGCCAGCTAAGGACCAAGACGTTCAACTTTTCAGCTTGGCGAAGGACTTGATATTTTCCCAATATTCGCGCATTCTCTGGCTATGTTTCTCCTTCCTCTCTTTTGTTCAGATGATACCGGTTTTCTTACAGGGTGGTCTGTCCTGAAAACTTTTCTATTCAAGTATCTTTCTGAGATGTGATCGGCTTCGAATATCACTTTTCATTATCTTCAGTTCTTGGATATCCTTGTTAACTACTGTTAGCGACGGTGTCACGCTCTTTCTCTTCCCCAGTAGTTGATAAGCCGGTTGGTTAGTCTTTTTGGGTTCATCCATGAGACATGTCCATAGAAAGCCAGACGTCTCTTCCTGGCCACATCTGTGCTTTTCTCAGTATATCTATATAGCTCCTGGTTTGTTCTTCTTCTGTACTCGTCATCTTTTCATTAGTTTATAAAATAAAAGAATGCCATATCCCCTCCAGGGACGTAAGCGACCTAAATAAGAGCCCTTGACTAAGTCTAGGGATCACTAACCAGGCATCCCGAGCCGGAGTTTGCGTGTGGTAGGGTGGCCAGTTCCTTTCCACTCCTCCTCCTACCATAGCATCCGGCAGGTTCCCATTTTGCATCACGAGGCTGGGAGAACCCGCACCAGACCATACCCAAACATTTTAATTCTCGGCAGAGCCGGGCATCGAACCCGGTACCTCGGGGGTGACAGCCAACAATGCTAGCCACTGCGCCACGAGGTGGTCTTTATTAGTTTATTAAATGAAATTAGTTTTCTGGGAATATCTCAGAAACGTGGTTTTAGAGCCTTTAAACGTACTAGCCTCCTAGCCACTGAGGGGCTGAAAATGAGTTTTGCTCGTCCTTGTACGCCATAATATAATAATAATCATAATAATAATTTATTAATATAGGGACAGGGATATAATAGACCTTTAGTACCCCTTGACCCCCTTAAGCGCATTATATATGTAGTGATGAATTTTACGGCGGATCCGTGATAACCTTATAGCCGTTTGCAAACGATCATGGTAATGTAATAAATGGATTGGCATTGCTTCTTACAGAAATAGATGGACTTCTGAGATTGTGTTGTCATGGTTACCGGCTTGCATTATTTCAATAGCTTAATAAATGAAATTAGTTTTCTGGGTATATCTCAAAAACTGTTGGTTTTAGGACCTTAAAATGTGGTTTTCGGGGCCCGTAGGGCTCCCGAGTTTTGTTTCTCACATTGAGACGCAGAAAATGAGCTTTGTCTCGTTTTTCTACGCCCTTTTCAGCATGCATTTTAAGGGGGTAGTCCCTCTTTTAAGAGAGGAACGGAGAAGAGATACATCAATGATGGGGGTCGTGCCTCTGATGGACATCAGTACCAAATTATACGTTGATCCACCAGGCCATTCTCAAGTTATAAGGGAACAAAATTGTCCACAGACAGACAAACAAACTGACATACATACATACAGATAGACAGACAGACAGACAGACAAAAAATAGTTTTGCGCGAATCCATCATAAAACAGTCTGAAACGCGTTAATAACGCAAATTTCCGTAGAAATTCAATAAAAACAGACAAACTTTCATTCTTATATATATAGAGATAACAGTGTTCGGAGCGACGTAGAGTTTTCAGCGGCTGAGTGCTTACGAAGGAATGACTATCCTAAGTTCTTGCGAAGAAGTGACTGTACTAAGCTCTGGCACTCAGGCTTTATATACCCCGCAAGCGGACTCCTTGAGGTCAATGCGTGAAATATACGGAAACTAAAGCATCTCATATCTCAGCTTCCGCTCAATCAATTTACTCGAAATAAGGCACATTCTTCCTCCCTTGTCCGTGCCAGTAATCTGATGTTAGTCTCAAGATTCTACTCCATCGGGAAATATTTAATGTCAATTTAGCTTCGACTATGACGCTCTCGCCTACGTCACTTAACCATTTCTTGGCCGCACAAAGCTTCCAATTCCTTCTTAGAAGGTTCGGCATGCGCTATTCAAACTTTCATTTCTGGACTTAGCATTGTGGCCTGTGCTCTCAAATCTAGACAACTGGATTTGGGCACAGTATCATTGGCATGCGGCCCCTACTCGATGGTTTTGCCTACATGACTAACAACATGCCTGCGACGCTCCTTCCAGGTCAATGCCCAACCTCTCCCCCTCTCATTGTTTTGCAACGCTCCACATCTCTTAACTCATAAGAGTGTCATCCCTAACACCTGTCTGGTAGTGCGTGCTGAGTGGTCTGATTAGATTTGTGGTTGTTGTTTAGAAGTTTGGTTTTGCCTGTGTTTTAAAGTGTGTGTACAGAACTAAGATGTTGTCATCAAAGCCTCGGGTTCCACACAAAACTTTGACTTTGGCGGAGAAAATAGTGATTATTTAATAAGTGGAAAAGAAAATGAAGGAACAAATCGGAAATTGCAAAGGCTTTTGGGATTCCTCCAAACACGTTGTCTACATACCTAAAAAATAAAGACAAAAGGCCGAAAAAGTTTAAGGGAACCAGAAAATTTGAATTTGAATATTCTCTCTACTTTTTTCAAATAACTTTCATAATTCGAATTTTTGGTAATTCGATTTTTTTTACTGGTCCCTTGAGGTTTGAATTATCCAAGTTTCACTGTAGTTTCGGAGATATTGATTGCTGGTGAAATATTTCGCATAGCCACCATGTTAAATTGCTGAGACGTAACAAAATTTGAAGGGCACGGTCGGGGTCGCCCGGAATAGTGCTATGAACTTAACGAGTTTCATTGAAATCGCTCCAGCCGTTTAGAACTTATTAGGGGGGACACACAAAAATCCTCCCACACACATACACACACACACGCACACACAGACAGACACACGGACAAAAGGTGATCTCATAAGCCTTTCTTTTTCATAAATGAAAATAAGGCTAAAAATAAATAAATTGCCTCTGATGTGAGGTGTGGTACCTATTTAGAGATGAAAAGATTAGCTCAGGACAGGGAGGCGTGGAGAGCTACATCACACCAGTCAGAAGACTGAATACTCTATTAAAACACAAGAATAAGCACGTGCAGTCAGCTAGTTCTCGTGATATGAGTGAAATTTAGCAAAACAGAAAGATATGTACATATTAATATAATCTCTCATTTATCGCCTATCACTGAATTTCAATAAAATGGGAGAGATTTGAACTCGATGAGGTGTCAATAAAACTACTGTAGTCGGACAGCTGGACTTCAATTCCAAACGTATTTAATTAAATTTCTGCTGGCTACACAATAGCACGCGTGACGTCACAACTACCACCAGTTGAGTGATATTGTTGGAAAAGGTCTAGTAAGCCGTGAAACATTACTCATTCACCGCTCTTATTGAAATTGATATGTACATCACTCTAAATAATTAATTTAAAATTAAGTCCATGCGTTTTGTAAACTAATATGGACATTGTTGATGGATAATTAAGGGTGTGGTTTCTCTATTGGAACGTGAGTCTGATAGTGTAGTGGTTAGCGTTGTAAACTGGCGTCTAAGAGGCCTGGATTCGATTCTCGTCTCTTCCAATAAATTGAAATCTAGTTCGAGGTCCTGGCACGGTGCATTTCGCTTTCTATTTGTATTTTTTTTAGCGTATGGCTTTTAGTGCCGGGAGTGTCTGAGGACATGTTCGGCTCGCCAGTTTTGTAGCTGCTTCGAGACGGACACCCAATGGGTGAGCTACAAGTACCGTTGGGGAGGAAAGTTGGAAGGGAAGGGCGAGGAGTTGGAAGGTAGCGGCTGTGGCCTATAGTTAGGGACCAACCCCGGCATTTGCCTGGAAGGAAGATGGGAAACCACAGAAGACCATCTTCAAGGTTGCCGGTGGGGGGATTCGAACCTCCTCGCCTCCCGGATGTGAGCGACTGCCATTAGTCATGCCGTAACGACCACGGCTAACTCACCCGGTTTCTATTTGTATTGAGTCTCCAGATTCGTTGTTTTGATGATAATTTGGGGACTTTGCGACATTGTGGTCATTCAGCCCCATGTACTGGAGTGTTAGTGAAATTTGTCTGATAACCTGTGTTATTATGATGGCTGTATTAATGTGTGTTTTTGTATTCCGATGAGGATTGGGAAGGAGGCGACCGTTGCCTTAATTCAGGAACCATCCTGGCATTAGCATGGGGTAGAAGTGGGAAACCTCGTAGAACCATTTTCAGGATGGCTTAGATTGGATTCAAACCCGACTTTTCTTATTTTGTTTCACGAGGCTGAGTGTACGTCGTTCCAGCTCTCAGACCAGAATTAAATTTCTTGGCAGAACCGAGAATCAAACCCGCGGTTACCGCCAAGATTGCTCACCACTACGAAACGAGGCGGACAAATATTCATTAACTTGTTAATAGCAAAGATACACATTGAAAATATGTTACCAGATCTGAATACCTTGACCACAGTGACAGTAACTCTTAAAACAACTCATAGGGAGCATGGAAAGTCATGCCGAAGCACATGTGGTTGTTAGAGGTAACCAGACGCTCCACTGACAGGTTTCTTGCTGCAGTCGAGATGTTGATAGAAGTTAATATATTTTCAATGCGTACTTTTACTGTCAACACACGTTGTTCTGTATGTTAAGCAAATATATTCATATATTTTGTTTAAACATTAAATTTGGACACCAATTAGAAATTAAACACATAATCAGTAATCGTAAATTCTACGTTAACATACTAAACATAAACTCAAAGCTCAATGACACGAATACAGGCGTCCCGCAGGGCAGCCTATTAGGACCAATTGTATTCCTAGCCTTGCGAGGCAAAACTGAGAAGAGGTGGGTCCGATTCCCACCTCAGCCATCCTGGAAGTGTTGTTTTCCGTGCTTTCCCACTTCTACTCCAGACGAGTTGGGATGGTTCCTAAATTAAGGCATGACTGCCTCCTTACCAACCCTTATCTGAATTACTACACACAGTAATGCAGCCGTCACAATAACACTGGTGAACAGACAAATTCCACGCACACCCAAGTACACGGGGCTAAATGACCACGATATCGCAAAGTCCCTGAATGAATCAACAACAACGTTTATGAATTGTATGTTTTGGACAGGCTATTGTTATACGCTAAAATATCTTATGGTTAACATTTACAATGTTCATTGTTTAGTTATAGCAGCTAGCGTTATTGACTGTCACCCCGGAGGTCCGAGTTCGATTCCCGGCTCTGCCAAGGCATTTTACCTTGCTGTGTGAGGGCTGGAACGAGATACATTCAGCCTCGTGAGGCAAAACTGAGAAGAGGAGGGTTCGATTCCAACCTCGGCCATCCTAGCAGTGGTTTTCCGTGGTTTCCCCACTTCTATTTCAGGCAAATGCTGGGATGGTTCCTAACTGAAGGCCACCGTTGTCTCCTTCTCAATCATATCCCCAATTAACAAATACACACAAATTTCACACACACCCAAATACACTGGGCTATATGACCACGATGTCGCAGCCCCTAAAATAAGCAACAACTCATGTCATCACCTTCATTTTCACATTCTTCCGAACCGTTGGGCCTGATAATCTAGATGTTAGGCCTCTTAAAACAACAATTATCATCATCACATGACACAGTTTGTCACAGATATTCAACCCACAAGTACACGGGGCTGATGACCAATCTATCCCTAAGTCGTAAAATGAATCAACAGCAACAGCAATAATGATAACCGGAGCATTCTGGGAGCTCTTGACGGCTGGATTTTAACGAAGGATTGTTGCTCACATAATGTGATTAGCTGCGAAGCATTAACATGGATCGATTCTACTTGCACTTCTCTAAGCTATTTAGCGTTAATATTGTCGTTTAGCTGGAACGCGTCAGCATAAAAATGTTTATTAAGTTAGGGTGCCAACCTGTCTGTTGTATCCCGGGTTGCATTAAGACGGCTGCAGGGGCGTGGGACAGGAGATTACTACACGGCGCCATCTCCCGAGTGATTTCCGCTATTAGATTTAGTTGTCGCGTCTGATGTCATCCATCAGTCATTTCAGCTCCTAGTCTCGGAGAAATGTTTGACCTTTCAAAAGGAAATTATGATCCAATCTTCGAAGGATGTAACTTTGTGGGGTTCTACTCTCTTTTAGGAAGAGAGATATCTTCTGATATTTTACATTTTCAGGTCGCATTATTATTCACAAGAAGAAGTACCCGTTCTTCGAACGATCTTCGGTATTAATAGCTAAGCTATTGAGCTATTGTTGCCATGGTTACAGGCTTACCATTCCTTCATGATATTATCAGAGCAAAGTAAAAAAAAAAATACAAAATTCCTCTCGGCACGCCGGAAGACGGAGGTAGATTTCACCGGGCAAACTAGGGGATAGGCTATAATAGGCAAAATATGCAGGTTTTCGAAGGAGGATCGGACCTCATTTATTGCGAGAAAGTATTTTACAATTGGAGGTTAATTAACTTTCTTTTTCGTCTTTCAATGCATATTTTTAACATTTTATTTCTTGTCATTTGGGGTTCATTTTTAGCCTATTTTCAATTTTCGAAAAATAGGCTTATGAGATCACCTTTTGTCCGTGTGTGTGCGTGTGTGTTGAGATGTGTGTGTGTGTCCCCCTAATAAAATCTAAACGGCTGGAGCGATTTCAGTGAAACTCGGTAAGTTCATAGCACTATTCCCGGCGACCTCGACCGTGCCTTCAAATCTTGTTACGTCTCACCAATCCAACATGGCGGCTGTGCGAAATATTTCACTAGCATTCAATATATCCGAAACTATTACCGATATCGCCCTGAAATTGTGTACGGTGATAAAGGGCACTACTCGAAGTTCACCTATGAGACTTTCAAAAACCTGGTGACTACAAAACCAACATGGCGGCAAAGCGAAGTTGAGACTTTTAAATAGACTCTTCTCGCGATTTAAATATCCAAACGTAATGAAACTTGGTACAGCAAATATCTATACAAATTGCAATGCACTGGAGTCTAATTTAGTTCAATTGTTTACATAACCTCAATATGGCGGCTGTTTGAAATATTTCACTGACATTCTATATCTCCGAAACTATTACAGATATCACCCTGAAATTTTGTACGGTGATAAAGGGTACTGATACAAGTTTACCTATGTATATTTCATAAACCTGTAAAGTACAAAACGAACATGGCGACCAAGCGAATTTGAAATATTTTAATAGACTTTTCTCGTGAGTTAACTCTCTGAGCGCAGTGAATGTGGTACAGTAAATGATTTTGCAGATTGTAATGCACTGCCATCTAATTTAATTCAATTGTTTACATAACCTCAAGATGGCGGCTGTGCGAAATTTTAAAATTAAGTTTTTATTTCTTGTGTCGTAATCATGCGATCGAAGTGAAAGTTTGAATACTGAACCTAGGCAATAATTGTCCTTGAATGGTACATAACTCTGTGGCCTATACATATAACAATCCTAATTGGCGAGGTTCCGAAATATTTAGACGGTTCTCAATATCTATGAATCTTTTACAGCAACCAAACTGATTTTTTTCATGTTCATAGAGACTATGAACATATGTTCACCTATAGGACTTTCAGTATCCTGGTGAGCACAAATCCAACATGGCGGCGACGCGAACTATAAATATTTAAATGGACGTTTCTCGCGAATTAACTATCCGAGTGCCATGAAACGTTGCACGTTAAATGCTTATACAAATGTTGAACCACTGGCATGTAATTTATTTCGATTGTTTGCATAATCACAAGATGGCTGCTGTGCGTAATTTTAAAATCTCGTTTTGACTTCTTGTGTTCTAATCATGCGATTGAAGTATCAATACCACACGTACACAATAATCTTAATGTAATAGTACAAAAATAAAAATCCAACCTGGCGACCATCTGAAATATTTAGACGGTTCTCAATATCTACTAATCTGTTACAACAATTAAACTGATTTTTTTTAATGTTGATAGAGGCAATTAACATGAGCAGGATATATGAAAATAGGCTGTATAGTTCTTCACGGAACTGCTTGTTCTATATAGAGAGATCTACTGCACCGCTTAATGAATCTTAATTTTAAGAAAAGTAGGCTCTTTATTTCGTCACGGAACTTCTTGTTCCATCTGACTATGAGGGAAGCGGCTAACTGGTAGCATGCTGAACTTCTATGCCCAAGGTCGCTGGTTCAAAGCCGGCCAAAGATTTTCTAAGAGCGCTAAAAATCCGTCAGCATGATTTCCTTCGGAGGGGAAGTTACAACGTTCGTTGCAAGTTGCTGGTTGCGGTGGCATCTAGCAGCCAAGTTCACAGCTAGGTGTCGTTGACGTTAGTATTTGGTACAAAATTAGGTACTACTACTTAAAATTGACCGTCTGCAGACCTTACCTGAATTACAGACTAATACAGTCATCACAAATAACACCGTTTATCAGACAGATTCTACACACACCCATATACACGTGTTTACATGACCACCTTGTCGCAGCCCCTAAACTGAGGAACCAACCAACATCTCTGCGGGAGATAAAATTTTGCGTGAAGAAGTAACAGACTGTTAGATAGTTACACATTAGTTCCAAACCTTGCATAAGGACAGTGTGACCACAAGTATAAAAATGAACCCCAAATGACAAGAAGGTTACCATCCCCATAAGACAGTAAAATGTTAAAAATATGCATAGAAAGACGAAAAAATGTTAACTAACCTCCAATTGTAAAATACTTTCTCGCAATAAATGAGGTCTGATCCTCCTACGAAAACCTGCATAATTTGCCTATTATAGCCTATCCCCTAGTTTGCCCGGTGAAATCTACCTCCGCGTGCCGAGAGGATTTTTAGCCTACTTTCGATTTTTGCAAAAAATAAAAGTAGACTTATGAGATCAACACAGGGCGAAAAAAGTGTGTCTGTCTGTGTGTGTGTATGTGTGTGTGTGAGTCTGTGTGTGTGTGTGTGTATGTGTGTGTGTGAGTCTGTGTGTGTGTGTGTGTGTGTGTGTCTGTGTGTGTGTGAGTGTGTGTACTCTGGATGTCTGTCCCCCCCTATCAATTCGAACACGGTGAAACCGAATTGAACGAAATTTGGTACAGAGGTAGCACTAGTAAAGGACACCTCAGTGTCATACTTTATATCGCCGCCATCTTTACCATAACAGAATGGCGGCCACTCAAATGTTCAAAACGTAAAATCAAATTACGGCTAAACTAATTATCCGATCTCTACCAAATTTGGTGACAACATACCTTTATATAGGACGCGTCTTTGACCCAAAATTCAAGGTCATCGGCCATGCCATTGCAGGATGGCGGCCGTGTGAATTATGCAACCATTTTAATCAATAGCTTAAGACCCACCAATTCCGATTATCGAGCCTAGGGGGGTTTAAGCTATCCTGAAGGTCGTGATCCGTTATTTATTATAATTTAATATTATAATATTATACAGTACGAGTGGCTTAAAAGAGCTGAGCCGTTTGTGTCACACGACAAGATGGCAGCTGTCCTCATGTGCCTGTCTTATATTTCAGTAGTTTTAGTATGTTGTATGTGATATACCGTACTGATACAATAATATAAACTTTGTATGAAATGATCTTTAATGAAGATGTACTGCAGTGAAGAAATCGTTTATTTAAAGTCATTAATTGCCAACAGTTTGTATCTAATATGTCAGTTAAGAACACCTGACGTCATGGATAGGGTTAGCTCTGGGCTAGCATGTTAGTCTGACACGCAGTTGACTGGGGATCGAGTACTGCTACAGTTAGGTTTTTTTTCTTGAATTCTTTTACAAATGATGTGCACGAGTTTTTTCCACAGATACTGAATAAAATGTCATTTAGCTCAAAGGAGAGGATAAAGTATACACTCGTATATTAATAAAATCACAAATGGACACATGGAAAAGGCATTTTGAGGAGATTCTAAACACGAAGAAATTATCGCCAGACATTCACTATGTCTCAACAACGGAATCCCAAATAAAACATATACAAATAACCCAAGAAGAGGTGATAAGTGCAATTGCAAGAACTAAGAATAAGAAGGCAGCAGGTCCAAACGGAATATTCAATGAGCACATTAAAGGAACTGCAGCCCTACTTTTGGATGTATGGATAGATCTCTTTAATCATTGTTTGAACACAGGCCAAATACCTGAATCATGGAGACAATCAGTCATAAAAGTATTGTATAAAGGGAAAGGGGACACATCCAACCCACACTCCTACAGAGGTATTGCACTTGAAAACAATGATTTCAAAGTATTTACAAGAGTGATTACGGACCAGCTAGTTAAGGAAATAGATCACCTCCTTCCTGATCAGCAATACGGATTCAGGAAACAACGAGGCACCATACAAGCAGTTAGCAACCTTGTGAGTGAAATAGAACAGACATTGCGATTTCCAAGAGGAAAATATTATGCAATATTTATAGATTACGCTAAGGCTTTTGATCTTCTAGACAGAGAAATTCTCTTACAAAAATTGGCAACAATGATAGGAGAAAACCATAGTATTACAATATTACTAAGAAACATTTTATCATATAATAGAGTCAACATCAGTGATGGAATCACTATTTCCGAAGAAATATACCAGACAAATGGGGTGATGCAAGGAGATCCGATTAGCCCAATTCTGTTTAATATTGCCA
Organism: Meconema thalassinum; assembly: GCA_946902985.2. NCBI lineage: Eukaryota > Metazoa > Arthropoda > Insecta > Orthoptera > Tettigoniidae > Meconema > Meconema thalassinum. Next base: position 228,419,893 of record OX336393.1, read on the forward strand.
CAGCCGACATACCTATGATTATTGAGCATGAAACAACATCATTACACCTATATGCAGATGATATGGTGCTGAGCTCAGCCAATCTAATACACCTGCAGGAAGCAGTGAACAAGTTGACGGTATGGGCAGATAAAAATAGCCTTCAAATTAACACAGACAAGACCAAGCAAATGACTTTTAGAAAAGGAGGAAGGCCTGCAGAAGACGACCACATAAAGTTAAGAGGGGAAAATGTTCCAATCGTTCGGGCATTCACATATCTCGGGATTACGTTACAAACAACAGGTCACTGCTACAGACTTCACGTAAAAGAAAGAGTGTCAGCTGCAATTAGAGCAATATATACAATAAAAGATCTACAGAATGTATCAATAAAATCAGCAATGAAACGGTTTCATGCAGTAGTGAGCCCTGTAGCAACTTATGGGATACAGATTATATGGGATCACCTAACACTCGCAGACCTCCGATCCATAGAAAAAGTGAAGGCAAGGTTTCTTAAAAGAGCACTCTGTGTTGGAATGAACACAAAGTCGAGACTGGTATATGAAATGGCCAAAGAGACTTTCTATATCGATGACATAAAGGCAAGTTTCTTACTACCATCCACTCAAAATAGTGCCAAGGTACTTGAAGAGAGAAGACAAAAAAGGGAGGATATTTGGCTTGAATTTTATTGTACAGACGTCATGTGGGACCGACACTGGAGAATTAAGGCGTGTCATCACAAGTTGAGCGGTTCATGGATATCACCACAAACTATGTGCGACGACACATTTCCATGCAGTAGGAAATGAGTGTGTGTGTACTTTGTGTGGCGAAAGATGTGAACGCTATCACATCAACCGATGCAAAAATAGGACAAAATCAATTTTAGAATATAGCAAAGATCAATAGACTAAATAACCAACATGAATATTGTATTTTGGCCATTCGGCTGCAATTAAATTTATTAATAAAATCACAGTCCCAGCATCGCACATAAACAGAAGACATTAGGAAAAGGAGAATAGAAGAACTAGATACACGTTGTCATTAACCACAGCCTTCTTAATGCCTCTGTACGGTGCTGTCCTCTTGTGGGTTATGTGGGTAATATTGTTCCAAACATAACTCTGTGTAAATGCCTGAGCTGGCCTCCTGAAGTATGGCAATTTTGTAATACTGGTAGTTCAACTATTAGCCACGATCGCGCTCCGAATACCTTTAAACACTGCCAGCTGGATCGCCTCCCTCCTGGCTACTTTAAACTGCCTACTCATTCAACACCCATAGAACACTGCCATCGTAGTACATTACGATGGCAGTGCATAGACGTGCAAGATAAAGATTAATTCACCGATAGGTCGCAGCACCAACCTACTGTGATTGGGGCGGAAGATTATTAATTTTGCAGGCTGGCTTAATATAGAGATTAACGGACGTGAATGCATTACAATAAGTTAGTAGTTTTGTTATTCAATCGTCATAAAGTATATAATATTGATTTTGACACTTACTGGCTTATTATCAATATAAAAGAAAACAAACAATACATTGTGGTAGAGGTGATTGTGTTAGGGATGAGGACAAAGAGTCATAAAGATACCCATACATTTAGGAGAAAGTAGGCTATATGTTCTTTGCTGAACATCTTGTTTAAATTTGGTACGGTTTTGATATTGTGCCTATTAAGAGAGATATGATTAATGTTTCCCGAAAACCCCACTTCTTTCCACCCCTTTGGTCAATGGTTGGGGCTATCCAAAAACTTATTTGACATACATTTTTGGCACTTATCCGACATATATTATGAACTTTGAATTGATTCGATATTTCACGTATTAAGAGAGTTATAGCGAAATTTCACTTTTTCAAAAAGAGCCCCCCATTTTCACCCCCTTCGACTAATTTTGCCCATTAACGAACTCGACCAAGAATTTTATGGGGTACTTATTATGTAAAAAATCAAACTGATTCGGGCAAAATTACGATAGTTATCGTGTCCACAAGGAACTTATATATATACATAAATTATACGTATATAAACTTTTGAACTGACGGTGGTTTTGGGGTCTGGGGGATGTGAAACGCGAAGATATGTCGAAATTTTCCGGAAGTCGAAACATAGTACCCATTGCAATAGTTAGCTTTCTAATGAAATCTACCTAAAATCCCTCAGTATGCATTCCTTCGGAGGGGAAGTAAAGCCGATGGTCCCTTGTCATAGATTGATGGCATGATAAAGAACCTTCCACTAACTACACTTGTGTGAAGCCAAAATTTGTAGGTTGGAATTGATAACGCTCTATTAGTTCCAACATTTGCCGTCAGGTGCAGACTGTGATGCCATCTAGTAGCCAAGTCCGCAAGCTAGGTGTCGTGGACGGTAGCATTTGGTAGCAAAAGTAGGAACTACTTGAAATTGCTGTCTGCAGTCCTTACTCGAATTAAAACAGATAACACACACTAATACAGCCATCACAATTAACACCGGTTATCAGACAGATTATACACACACCCAAAGTACACGGAGCTACATGACCGCGTTGTCACAGCCCCTAAACTAAGGAACCAACCTACCAGAGCGAAGTTAATTCTCTGAGAATATTTCAGAAAATGTTGCACACACCCAAGAACACGAGGTTGATCACCAAGGATGTTCCAAGCCCTTCATACGAATGTAAAATGACAGAACAGAGAACGCCTTCCTTGGTCTCTTCCTATCTCGAGGGTATGAGGTATCCGGGTCGTTGTTTCATTTGAGGGGCTCCAACATCGTGGTCATTTAGCTCCGTTTACTTTGGTGTGTGTGAATAAAGTAAGTACATATTGAAATATTTATTAATACATAGAATTTCTGTTAATCCGTATTATTTTAGTGTAAGAAGAAGTGTCTGAATTTGTAATTCAGGTGAGGATAGGGAGGGAGGCGGCCGTGGATTCAAGTTAGAAACCATTCCGGCATTTGCCTGTGGTAGAAATGGGAAACCACGGAGAATCACTTCCAGGATGGCTGAGGTGGTAATCTAGCCCAGATCTCCGGGGTGACAGATAAGAATGCTAGCTGATACAGAAGGAGGTGTACCAGTGTATCGAGGTCTAGGGATTCTTTCATTTTCTCACCCTAATTCACCCTTGTCTATTCTTCCTAATATCTTCGAGGTGACAGACCTTTTGTTATTTTTCACATTATCTCCTGCCAACTGTGAGAGGCTCTAAAGGAGGCATGGTTTATTGTATGTACCCCAGCACACTTGGATTGCCTTTGATAGCATTGCACCCTCAATGGGTTATGACTAGTAGGTTCGGGAGATGTCGACCACGAGGGATTCATGAGCTGGGTCCTATTTCCTCCCATTTCCAGTGATTTTTGGGCTGACACTCTCCTATATTTCTCATATTTTTCCTTTTATGGCTTCACTTCCGTCCAAGTTCCTCAATCGTCATTATTTGAGGGTTGAAGGCATCACTTTCCTTGTATTTTATTTGCCTTATTCCTCCTCCCTTGACTGGATGCGTGACTCAGTGGTAACGTTCACACCTGCTGTCCCAAGATTGCAGGATCGAATCCTAACGTGCCACTAGATTTATCGGACCCAGCTAAGGAATCCCTCGTAGTCGACACCTCCTGAACCAACCAGTCGTGAAAAATTGTAGGATCGAATTTTGGCGTGTCAGTAGATTTACTGGCACGTTAAAGATCCCCTCCGATGCAAAATTCCGCCATCCTGGCGTCTCTAAAAGCCTCAGTACTTAAAAGGGAAGTAAAATCAATAACCCTATTTATTATTATTATTATTATTATTATTATTATTATTATTATTATTATTTTCGTTAATTCCCCCTTAAGGAGAGCGTTAAAACACAGCCAATTTTCAGTTTTTTTAATCTGCCCCCTTCTTCTTTCTTCACAAAAACCTCTCATATATTCACTTTAAGATTTATTATTCTTCTTCTCCTTTCGATTCGGCCATCTAAGGACCACGTCATTTCAACTGTTTCTTGTTGCATCGAGCTTTAACGTCCTCCCAGTACTTTCGCATTAGTTCTCGATGCTGTTGTTTCCTTTCTGCAGTCCACTTCTTGCCAGTTGGAAGCTTTGGCTTTTCTTGAAAACATCGGTGTGCTGTTAGTTTTTGTTTAAGTGTGGCACGTTCCCAAATATCGTTGCCTGTTATTCCCACTCCTTGCAAATCTTTGTCCACCTCAATGAACCAAGCTCCCTTGGTTTTCTTTTTGAGGAAGTAGGTGAAAATTCTATTTGTCAATCGTGCTGGGTTCATTCTTGTTATATTATTATTATTATTATTATTATTATTATTATTATTTTAATTGAGGTTAGGATTTCAGTAGAACTCAACCGTGGACTTAATTTAAGTACCATTTCGGCATTTGCTTCAGGTAGAGCTATGGACAACCACTTATCCATGGGTAATGGTGTTACTTGTATCAGCTTATTATAAATAGAGCTAACCACGTCCACTATACACGCACTAGAATTCACCTGTTCACTCACTGTCGTTGAATTGACTGCAAAGGCCTGGCTGAATTCGTGTCGGCAATGGCAGAAATAGAAGAATCTATTCTTGTAAGGAAGTGGCGGTCACATTGTCAAGCGGGTTATTGTCGTTAGTGGTTGTTAAGTGTTTGGTAAGGAGATTTCGCTGCGGGTGGCGGGTGACAGGGTGCAGTGTGGCAAATGTTACTTTTCTCAGAATTACTGCTGGCAGGATCTTCTGCTCAGTTCTTGTGAAATAAGACAGCAAAAGTACGAGTTTAATAGTCTTGAATGGTCTTGGGAGCTGGAGTCTATGATAGGTTCATGGATATGAGGATAGCAATATTTGTTACAGAATATGAAATATAAATATCTTAATTAGAGCCGGCGACCCCTTTTATCACTCTCTGCGCCCCGCACTTTGAGAACCTCTGCTCTACACTGCGAGGTGGACGCTATCCATACTGGTCAAGTTATGTTCAACTCATTCACACAGCTGTAGAATATTTTTTCTGGAAGTTTCACTAAATTTTAAAAAAGTTGTGTGCTGTGCATTTTTAGCCTATTTTCAATTTTGAAAAAATAGGCTTATGAGATCACCTTTTGTCCGTGTGTGTGTGCGTGTGTGTGTGTGTGTGTGATTCGTGTGTGTGTCCCCCCCTAATAAAATATAAACGGCAGGAGCGATTTCAATGAAACTCGGAAAGTTCATAGCACTATTCCCGGCGACCTCGACCGTGCCCTTAAAATTTTGTTACGACTCACCAATCCAATATGGCGGCTGTGCGAAATATTTCACCAGCATTCAATATCTCCGAAACTATTACCGATATTACCCTGACATTTTCTATGGTGATAGAGGGAACTACTATAAGTTCACTTATGTGACCTTTGAAAACCTGATAACTACAAAACCAACTTGGCGGCCAAGCGAATTTGCGACTTTTAAATAGACGTTTCTCGCGATTTGACCAACCAAACGCAATGAAACTTGGTACAGTATATGTTTATGTACATTGTAATGCACCGACATCTAACTTGGTTCAATTGTTTACATAATCACAAGATGGCGGATGTGCGAAATATTTCACCGGCATTCTATATCTCTGAAACTATTAGCGGTATCTCCCTAAAATTTTGTACGGAGATAAAGGGCACTACTAGAAGTCCATCTATAAGATTTTCAAAAACCGGTTAACTACAAAACGAACATGGCGGCCAAGCGAATTTGAACATTTTAAATAGACCTTTCTCGCGATTTAATGTTCCAAGCGCACTGAAACCTGGTACTGGAAATATTTATACACATTGTAATCCACTGGTATCTAATTTAGTTCAATTGTTTACATAACCTCAAGATGGCGGCAGTGCGAATTTTAAAATTAAGTTTTTATTTCTTGTGATGTAGTCATGCGATCGAAGTGAAAGTTTGAATAATGAACCTACGCAATAATTTTCCTTTAATGGTATATGACTCTATGGCCTATACATTTAACAATCCAACATGGCGACCATCCGAAATATTTAGACGATACTGAATATCTACGAATCTATTTTAGCAATCAAACTGCCTTTTTAATGTTCATAGGGGCTATGAACTTAAGTTCACCTATAGGACTTTAAATAACCTGGTGATCACAAATCCAACATGGCGGTGACGCGAATTATAAATATTCACATGGACGTTCCTCGCAATTTAACCATCCACGTGCAGTGAAACTTGGTACAGTAAATCTTTATCCGAATGTTAATCCACTGGCATCTAATTTATTTCAATTGTTTCCATAACCACAAGATGGCAGCTGTGCGAAATTTTAAAATCTCCTTGTTACTTCTTGTGTCCTAACCATGCGATTGAAGTTTAAATGCTACACGTACACAATAAGCTTCATGTAACAGTACATAACTCTAGGACCTACATATATAAAATCCAACATGGCGACCATCCGAAATATTTAGTCGGTTCTCAATATCTACGAATCTATTACAGCAATCAAACTAAAATTGTGTATGTTGATAGTGGCAATTAATATAAGTAGGATATATGAAAATAGGCTGTATAGTTCTTCACGGAACTACTTGTTTTAGCGTATGATTCTGCGTTTGACTCGCGTGTCTGCAAGCGCCTCTTGGCTACCAGCCAAGTTAGTAATCCGCTTCGTTCACGAGTTTTAAATAACCGACTCAAGCGCCGTTGGTTTATGCAACCCAACGTGCTCATGAGTTCTCCAGGAACGTCAGATTTTTCTCGTTGGTCCCGTATTATTTCACATCCCAGCAATCGACTTCTCGTAGCCCACAAGTGTGAAGTTTGTTCATCTAATGAACGCAGCTTACTCAGTACATGTGTCGTAGCGTCCCACCGGATGAACACAATATCATGGATTCATTTCTAGACTGAGATAGCATATTTATTATTGACAACAACCTCCCGGCGGTGTAGCGGTTACCAATCTTGGCTGCCACCTCTAAAGACCGGGTATGATTCGCGACACTACCAAGACATTTAATTTTGGTCTGAGAATTGGAACAGGATACAATCATATTCGTGAGGTATTGATATAAGTGGTGGGTTCGATCCCCTATTCAGCCTTAATAGTAGTATTTTTTCCATTGTATTCCATTGCTACTCGAGACAAATGTTGGGATGGTTGTTAACGTAAAGCTACAAATTGCTACTCAATTACAAAAACAGACACCACAGTATAACAGGTTAACAGTCGAATACGAATTCTAAGCTCATCAATGTACACGACACTGATGACCATGATGTTAGAGCCCCTACGTGAGACGACGACCACTACGACCATCGCCACTACCACCACCACAACACTGCCACCGACGCCGACGCCACCGCCTCCACCACCACCTCCACCGCCACTGCCACCACCAACACCACCACACTCACCACCACCGACACCACCGCCGCCACCACTACCACCACCACCACCACCACACTCACCACAACCGACGCCACCGCCTCCACCACCACACTCACCACCACCGACGCCACCGCCTCCACCACCACAACCACCGCCTCCACCGCCACCACCGCCACCACCGGCGCCACCACCGCCGCCACCATCACCACCACCAGTCGACCCTACTAAAAGTTACATACCTTTAATGCACGGTGCTGATTGTTGACCAAGACTTCCCAAGATCCTAACATTACTATCGTGTTTTGTCGCCGCCACCACCACCACCACCACCACCACAATACCGCCACTGCCAGCGCCACCGCTGCCATCACCACCGCCACATCCACCGCCTCCAGAAGCGCCACCATCGCCACCACCACCACCACCACCACCACCACCACCACCGCTACCGCCACCGTCGCTGCCACCACCACCACCACCACCAATGGTATATTGGCTTTCACGGGCAGTGAATTAAAACTCAGCAATTTTTATAGGTTTGTGCCGCGTCTTGTTTGGGGTTTCGCCTAGGACAGTAAAGAGGCGCAGGTGCGCTTCATAAAAAGGTAGATAGCTAACAGTTCGTCACTCCTGTGGGGGTCCGGGCAGGGACACCAAGAGCCCGCTGATGAGCCAGCTTGGTGTCCTAGGCGAAACCCCACACAAGACATTGCAGAAACCTAGAAAAATTGCTGAGTTTTAATTCACTGGCCGTGAAAGCCAATATACCATTTTTCCTGTTTAAATTTGCTCTGTAGGCCTATTCCCTCATTCCTAGACGGCGTTGTTTCTTTCTCTTTTTTTGTCCACGACTTTCAGGCTTCCAGCGTCGGTTTAAGTTGGAAACTCCAATGTTCCGAAGAGTTTTCTCCTAAGCTTGTCACGCTCCTGGATATCTTCACATGAGATCCCAATCTCGTACAGATCTTTTTGTATCTCACTGAACCAGGCTCCGTTTGTCTTTTTCTTTTGGAGAAAAGTGGAAATGCGATAAGTTAATCGTGTTGTCATTCGGGCCACGTTCCCATAATAAAACGTAATAGTCTTTTCCGCATCGTATCAGTAAATATCTTCACATATGTATAGAAATCCTGCTTATACCGTCTTCTAAACTCATCATTCTCTTTACCCGAACCGAAGATTTTCCTCAAAATCTTCCTTTCTTTTGTTTTCATCATCCCTTCCTCGTCCATGGCGAGACATTCCGCTGTATTTAAAGCTTCTGGTCCGATAATAATGAATAATAATAATAATATTATTAATATATTTATTTTCGTCTTGGCCTTCTATGGACCACGCTTGACAGTCTTTACATTATGCTTTGCCTTCTCTGCCTCGACTCTCTGCCAGTATCTTCTGATCCTTTCTCCTACATCCCTCTTCTGTTCTTCTGTAGGTTCTTTTCTTAGTCACTGGCTCCTCCCCCGTCCCCTGGAAACCTCTGTTCTCCTTAATTAGTCGTCTAAATGTCTCCCTATCTGCTATGCGGTCTTGTTGTACCCCTATCTTGGCTAGGTCCGTTCTCACTTCTCGAAACCATTTGAGCTCTTTCTTTTTCTTCCTAAAAAATTCGAAAATTATTTTTGTCAGTCTGTTGCCATCCATTCACAGAAGGTGTCCATAGAACTGTGATGTCATCTTCGTCAGTTCAACCACACCTTCAGTTTTCTGGTAAAATTCTTTGTTTGGTCTTAGTCGTTTCATTCCATCTTTTACCTTTTGGCCCGGGAGTTTCCTAAGCATTTTTCTCTCTTTTCTTTCTGACATTTTCAAGCCCACCTCTCCCAATCATGTTCAACGTTCCTGCTGCATACAGGTAATCGAGTTTGACGACAGTGTCTAGGTGTCTTCGTTTAGCCCCGTAGGATAGCACTTTCTTGTTGTAAGTGTCCTTCGTCAATTGGTAAGCCATTTTCATTTTTCTTATCCGGTATTTGATAATAATAATAATAATTGTTAAACAGAAATACATTTAAGAATATAGTGAAACATTTGGAAAGGATTCCAGCCGAAGGAAGAACTAAGAAGACTGGAAGAGCCTGGACAGAAGAACAGTGGAAGAAGGCCTGCGAACGAATGAAGGAGAACTGAGCACAGAGAAAACTCCGTACGAGGAAAAAGAAATGAACTTGTAGCGTGATCCTAAGTGTCAATTCGCTTGTAAAAATAATGATTACTAAAGGAGATGTGCGAGAAATCTTGCATGCACATAAACCACTCACCCGGTTTTACTCTTATACGGGCTTATTGTTTATTTGTTCAAGCGCACATTTTAAACAAATTGCCAATATTTATGAAATAAAAGTGCAATTTGTCACTAATGCGGATGATTCTGTTTCATTTAAATGCACAATCGACTACATGAGAGCGCCTCATGTGTATTGGCTTTAGTGTTATGCGGGCTAGACGCGACACAGTTCTGCAAGTTGCTATAGTCTTGTTTATTGATGTGTAACATCTTTTCACTAGGTTGCTGGATATTTTTGTGGGAGTGATTTTGAAAAATTGGACTGAAGTGGATCGGACGGAAGTGTGTAAGACGCACTGCACGCTGGATCGCATCCTTCCTGGCTGCTAAAGCAGTGGTACCATGTGGAATGTATATAACATACGGATTGCTTCAAGGTTTGGAGGCGCCATTACAGATATTTGCAATAAATCATCTTCTCGTTGTCGTCCTTTGGTGTAAAAATATTCATTATATCATATTTACTGAAAATAATTATGATTTATTAAGATACTGTTTTTCAAACTCTGGATAAAAGTGATGGGCATCCACTTCCCGAATAACTTTGCTGAACACACTCATACTGAACGGTAAACGCTCATGCGAACTCTGGTGTTAATTGATTGAAACACAAACTACATGTTAAAAATCTTCGTATCAGTATATAAATGATGATATGCTTTATTTTGAAGCATTGTAACTAGTCGGCAAAGCCGGTATTATGTTTCTGCACAATGGCTATTCAGATATTAACCCACATTGCGGTAATGCAGTGATCTATGTGATATATATCGATGTTTTTACACGGTATCGGAGCTAGCCTTTCATAGACCACTTTAGGAATTCCCTTTTCTGTCAAGTAGGCGTATTCATAACTAATTTAAAACTCAATTCCACGCAGGAACATTATCGAAAAAAGCATTTTTTATGGAGCATTGAAATATACTTCCACATTATTACCGGCACGAGAATATGAGTAACTGTCTTGTACTCCAAATTTCTGTAGTTGTAATGTCTGAGTTATTATTATCTTGGTCTGCGAATCATGAGGTCTCAGGTTCGAACCCCAGTCCCGGAATTTTTTTTGCTACCGGATTATCGATATAAACGATATCAATCATAACATTATGCGTCATTTTAATAGAATCTACATGAAATTACGATTTATCTAATTAAATTACAATAGTTTGCACCAAGCAGGAGTTGGGAAATTTGATTGTATTGAACATTATTTCTAGTAGTCTATAGATAGGCTAGAGACTATGGTTTCATTCCTCCTCTTAATTTACAATATAATATGTGATGTTTGTTCCAACAAGTGTGACAGTAGCATATATCCAATTCAATCTATACATTCATCATAGTACCAGTATGAAAACGGAGCGTAAATTAATATTTTAAGAATGTCCAAGCTGTGTAGTATACGAGTAGGATAACATGTCAGATGACTTCACATACATTTCATCTCAATTTCATAGTAGGGTAACATGTCAGATGTTACACATCATATGTGACTACTGTAAGGTTCGTATCTTCTTTGTTTTTGTTTAAATGCATTTGTTAAACTAATAAATAAAGCTCCGTTGACTTTTCAAAAAATGCAAGATTTTTCCTGGACTATTGAGATGATTTGGAAGATTTTTACACAAACTGCACCTTCTAACTCCCGCTGGTTTAAGAGCTTGAGTTTTGTAAAACACACGCCTTAGCGTCTTATGTGTATGATGATGATACTAATAACAAACATCTTATGGATTTTTCGCCCATTTTAATTACTGAAGCTTTCTTTTAGAGACGCTGGTGTTTTGAAATGTTCCCCCGAAGTGGGTGTTTAACGTGCCAGCAAATCTACTGATAATGGCTTTCTCACATTTAAGCACCTCTAATGTCAACTGACTGCTCCAGGATTCTGTCCCACAACCTTGGGTGCACCAGGTGAGAACGTCACCAATGATGAGAAACACTGTTCAGTTTTTTGATAGTGTATGGTTAAAGGTCGCACCACTGTTGAATTTGTAAAGAAGTAAAGGTAGAGCCAGAGCTTCATTTTATCGTCTGTAGAGAAGAAGCGGCATTAGGTGCGTGGGTGCTCTACTTCCTGAGTAATTAGCTGAAAGTTGAATTTCCTTCGCCCACTACCTCCGACCTTTCTATTCCAGTATTTATTATTCTTCTCAATTCCTGTTGGAATGCACCTGGCGCAAATGTAATAACTTTCATATAATGAAGATAGACAATAGAAGAGACTTGCGGTTAAAATATTCAGGTGATACTGGAATGTAAAACATCCATCTGCAGGAAACTAGGAAATGATGATGATGATGATAATGACGATAATGACGATGGAAATGATATATTCAGGTTTCCTCCTGTAAGGAGACTTTCTTCAGTCTGAGGACTGACTATGCAGTGAGCGCTGATTTCTGCTTTAGTTTCCGTTCCAAAAAAAAAAAAAAAAAAGATCCCTCTCGGTACGCTGGAAGGTGAAGGTAGACTTCACCGGGCAAAGAAAAATATTTCAATGTAACTGAATCTGTCAATTAATTGTTGTATACCTAGAAACGTTCTATGTGTGTAGCATCTTATAATTCTGAAAACATTTTGCTCTTGGCGTAAAGATGGGTCATATCAAAAATTCTTTCAGACAAATGTTTCAGGCAATTTATAGGGGAGTATTGACCAGTTTAAACTGTTTTCATATTGTACCTATTAAGGGAGGTATGATTTTTTTGCCTGAAAAATCTATTTTTCCAACCCCTTTGGTCAATGGTTGGTGCTATCAAAAACATTCACTGGGATAAGTGTTGGGCCCATTTCTGAAGAATACTATACATTTTTGAATGGTTTCGAGTTTTCATATACTAAGAATGGTATAGCAATATTTCATTTTTTTGTAAAAGGCTCATTTATTTCCACCCCCGGTTGCGATTTTAACCTTTAACGAACTCGACTGAGATTTTGAATGATTTGACTCAGTGAGGAAAGCCATGGCAAACTACCTCATTCCTCACCTTGCCTAGTACGACTCATTATAGTGCTGCCTTGGTCTTGTGGGTTTCACCACCACATAACCTATGATGGTGCTTTTTGAGGATCCAACCAGCCTCCGGGCTGACTACCCGACAGACAGATATTTTATGTATAAATTCTAACGTGATTGTTGAAAAATGGTGGTAGTTATCGTGACCACAAGAATAGGTATAGTTAGCTTTCTAATGAAATCTACCTCAAATGTATCATCAACCCATGTACTTGGGCGTATGTGATATCCTGTATCAATGCAGTGACTGTACTTGTGTTTGCACTTGCAAGTGAGGTGGAAATGGCCGCGGCCTTACCTTATGTATATAAGTGGGAAAAGTCTATTTTCTTTCTTTGTTGGACGAGGCACGAATCGAATCCGCTTATTTTTGAGCTATTCTCATGTGGTTATGCTTATCCCCTGGTGACATGATGGCACAGTGGTCAATCTCCCGGTCAATGCAGGTGAAATATCGCATCCTGTGGTTCGGAATCCACGTAAAATGGAAGTCCTGTGGCTCATGATCGTGGAATTAACGGTCACGTAAAAATAACAAGCTTCCTTCGATTGCGACGTTCTGTGAGAAATAGCCATGGTTTATTTTTTCTTAGGACAATCTGTATTTAATACAGTTTCTGTATGAATTTTGTTGTTGTTGTTGTTGATTATTTAGGGGCTTTGCGATGGCATCGTGGTTATCTAGCCCCATGCTCTTGGATGAGTGTAGAAGTTGTCTGAAAATCTGTGTCACTGTGATGTCTGTACTAGAGTGTGTATTTGTAATTCAGGTAGAATTTGGGTAGGAAGCAGCCGTGGCCTTAAGTTAGGTACCATCCCGGCATTTGCCTGGAGTAGAAGTGGGGAAAAGCACGGAAAACCACTTCCAGGCTGGCTTAGTTGGGAATTGAAGTCACCTATTCTCAGTTTTGCCTCACGAGGCTGAGTTTACCTCGTTCCAGCCCTCGGACAAAAAAAAGGAATTTATTGTCAGAACTGGGAATCGAACCCGGGCCTCCGTGGTGACAGCCAAGAATGCTAGCCACTGCGCAACGAGGTGGACAAAAGACGACTAAGGCTATATACGGAATGTCTCTCATACTTCTGTGTTGGTTGTTGCTGGCGAATAATACCTGATGCAATGAAATGAAAGGGATGGCTATGCTCTATACTTTAGTTTAGGGGCAGATGACCTCGTAGTTCCGCCCCTTAAAACAACAATAACTAACTAACTAACCAACTATACTTTAGTTAGATTTTTCAATTTCCGTTTTTTTTCTTTTTATTTCTGCATCACTGAAAGCCTCCGTGGCTTAGGCGGCAGCACGCCGGCCTCTCACCGCTGGGTCCGTGGTTCAAATCCCGGTCACTCCATGTGAGATCTGTGCTGGACAAAACGGAGGCAGACAGGTTTTTCTCCGGGTACTCCGGTTTTCCCTGTCAACATTTCATTCCAGCAACACTCTCCACTATCGTTTCATTTCATCTGTCATTCATTTAATCATTGCCCCAGAGGAGTGCGTCAGGCCTCGGCAGCCGGCACAGTTCATATCCTCGCCGCTAGATGGGGGGCTTCATTCATTCCATTCCTGACCCGGTCGGAGACTGGAAGCAGGCTGTGGATTTTCATTCATTCATTTCTGCATCACTGTATTGATTATACACTGTATTTCTCATTGAAGATCTACAGTATAGAGATATAACGTACCCATGTAGTGGCCAGTATACATATAGTCTACTCTAGTATATACGTGATTGGAATGATTCGCATTTATTTTTCCTTGACGAAAGAGTGTTTTTTGTGTTGAGAACCGCTGCACCGGAAATTTAATCTGAATATAGAGGAGGCAGACATATCGTTAATCCTAGAAGTCCTTAGAGAGCTTGGAATAGTATCTCTGTATTTTTAAAAGAGACATACTCTAACTGATATTCTCCCTTGTAATCTCATTTGTATTAAAATCATAAATTCACAAACGTCTGTCAGCTATTATGTCATACATTGCACAAATGGCACAGTCAAGGATGTTTAATAATTTATTAATGCGCACAATTTGTGCAAAGTAAATAACAAGGAAAGTACACGTCACTTCCTGCAGAAGTCTGTGATAGATTTTCCACATTTTATGCATTTAATGACTTGATACCGATCACATAGCAGTTTCACAAATACACTTCATGTCAGGTTCGTGTCAGGATTTCACATTGCACACTCTGTGATGATACCCGTGAACGACCAGTGAGTTCACGAAATGCCGCATCATACCAAGGCCTCTGTCGTGTAGGTAGCTTCGGTGGCCTAGTTGGTAGTGTGCTGAGCTTCTATGCCCAAGATCGTGCGTTCAAACCCAGCCAAAGTCGTCGGATTTTTACGAGTAATAGATTTCTGACATGTAAAAGAACCTTCCACTAACTACAATTGTGCGAAGCTAAATTTGTAAGTTAGATTTGATTAACGCTCTGTTTAGTTCCAACGTTCGTCGCCAGGTGCCGGTTGCGGTGGCATCAAGCAGTCAAGTTCACAGCTAGGTGTCGTTGACGGTAATATTTGGTAGCAAAAGTAGGAACTACTTGAAATTGATCGTCTGCAGTCCTTACCTGAATTACAGATAACACACACTACTACAGCCATCACAATTAACGCCAGTTATCAGACAGATTCAACACACACCCAAAGTACACGGGGCTACATGCCCACGTTGTCGCAGTTCCTAAACTGAGGAACCAACCAACCAACTTGTGTCGTGTTGAACTCCATCCAGATATCCTTTTTCTTTGATGTCCTGTCCTCCAGTTGATCGTAAAAGGCAAAGCGTGTTTGAATCTTAGATCTTTTACTAGAAAGGGTTCCCTGGCTAGTTCGTAGACAATTCTTGAGAAAGGTATTAGAATACTCCAAGAAAGTCTTTCAAGTATCTTGATTTCACCTTTTCTAATGTTTGGAGGTCCCCTGTGCTTAAATTCTCCCAGATGATCTCTATCCTATATGTCAGAATTGGGATGATTTTGGCATCGAAGTGGGCCATTGCGTATCTAAATGATAGTGTGGATATGTTACTTATATCAAAGACTAGCAGTAGTTTATTTGTTTTATGGATGATAATGAATACTACTACAGAACTGTAGTGCTCAAGGATAAGGATCGGAATAAATGAAAGTAAATTTGAAAGCACCTACGCTTATTACAGCTGATAACGTCAGTATACTGCACCAACACCATCGCCCTTATACAGAGGCATACTATTGTCATGATGATAACTGTTTTAAGGGGCTTGTGCAATCTTTTGCCCTAATGCAATTTATAAGCAGCTCGCAATTCTGCACCAGAACACTGGTAGGGGCGGCGACGTGACGCAGCCCGCTTTGCCAGGCAACAATAGACTTGGGTATTATTGAAGCTGTTCGGGAGCGCTTGTCCTTCCGACTTACTGAACAAAAAACAATCTTTAAGGTTACCTGAGAGGTGTAGCCTAATGCTACATAGCCTAAACTATTCCTCTTGAATCTGGCTATCATATGCAAACAGAATTTTTCGAATCCGACAGGTAGTTCCAGAGATTAGCGCACTTAAACACACAAACAAACTCTTCAGCTAGATTATAAGTTATTATTATTATTATTATTATTATTATTAGTAGTAGTAGTAGTAGTAGTAGTAGTAGTAGTAGTAGCCTACAGATAGCTTTCGTGGCTGCTGCCGCTCGCTATCTAATGGGACTTTAGTCAAGGATATTTATACCTTGACCGATCATATTCTTCCCTTGTAACCTCTGACCAATGCCGCTTAGACGTCATCAGACCACCTCGTGATGTAGTGGCTAGTATTCTCGGCTGTCGTACGGGAGGTTCGGATTCCATTCCCGGCTTTGGTAAGAATTGTAATTCTGGTCTGAGGGCTGGAACGGGGTACACTCAGCCTCGTGAGGCAAACTGGCGAAAGTGTAGGTTCAATTCCCACGTCACTCAGCCTGGTAGTGATTTCCCGAGGTTTCCCACTTCTACTACTTTTGTTGTAGCCTATTGTATGGTTGACCTGGATCTGATGACGAACGAAACATTCTTCCATGTAACCTTCCCTGTAACTGTTGTTTTTATGACTTATTTTAGGTGCTTTGCTGTATCGTGGTCATGTTGCCCCGTGTACTTGTGTGTGTGTAGAATTTGTTAACCTTTATCACTGTGATGTCTGTACAAGTGTGTGTATTTGTGACGAGGGGACTCGTATGGCAGCAGCAAGGCGGCACATCACTGAGCGGTTGGTTCCTCTGTTTAGGGGCTGTGACAAGGTGGTCATGTTGCCCCGTGTACTTGTGTGTGTGTAGAATTTGTTAACCTTTATCACTGTGATGTCTGTACAAGTGTGTGTATTTGTGACGAGGGGACTCGTATGGCAGCAGCAAGGCGGCACATCACTGAGCGGTTGGTTCCTCTGTTTAGGGGCTGTGACAAGGTGGTCATGTTGCCCCGTGTACTTGTGTGTGTGTAGAATTTGTTAACCTTTATCACTGTGATGTCTGTACAAGTGTGTGTATTTGTGACGAGGGGACTCGTATGGCAGCAGCAAGGCGGCACATCACTGAGCGGTTGGTTCCTCTGTTTAGGGGCTGTGACAAGGCGGTCATGTAGCCCCGTGTACTTTGGGTGTGTTTAGAATAAGTCTGATAACCGGTGTTAATTGTGATGGCCGTATTAGTGTGTGTTATCTGTAATTCAGGTAAGGACTGCAGACGATCAATTTCTAGTACCGGTAGTTCCTACTTTTGCTACTGTCAACGATACCTAGCTGCGAACTTGGCTAGTAGATGCCACCGCAATTGGCACCTGGCGACGAATGTTGGAACTTAAAGAGGGTTAATCGAATCAAACCTACAAATTTAGCTGCACACAATTGTAGTTAGTGTAAGGTTCTTTTACAAGCCATACATCTATGACATGGGTCCACTGGCTTTACTTCCCCTCCAATAGAAGGCATACTGAGAGATTTTTTAACGCTCTTAAGAAATCTGACGACTTCGACCGGGTTTGAACCCGTGATATTGGGCATAGAAGCTCAGCATGCTACCAACTACGCCACCGAAGCATCATCACTGAGCGGAGACTGCGAACTGTGAACTTGGCAGCCTGCTACGTGAGAATTGTGTAAATAATTGTACAGTAGCCATAATAGTGATTGGTAACGCACGCTACCAGTTGTGATTTGATTTAATGATTGAACAATGGTTCTCGTCACAGTATAGCCTACTGCCCAGTACATATTGTGTTTGTTTCTAGACTCTTTACCGATATACTTTTGGTTCTTCAGTATGCATTCGTAATTTAATGATTTAGGCTTATATACGTTTTTACCGTTATGTTGCAGGTAAGGGATTACTCTTCTTCTGTCAATCAGTGAGCTGGCTAGATCAACAACGTAAGTACTATATTATATGTGTTGAAATTCTACTGTATATTGAACAGGTATACGCATTCACACACACATTTCAGGCGTGCATGCACCTGAAGTAAATCTCTAAGCAATTTTACGCTGTTGAAGGGTGATTTTAAGTTTACCCTTCTGTTACCGCTGTTTCTACGGAATGGGGGCTGAGGTGCATGGATCTTACGGCCGGATACTCATCCTGACGCTAACTTCATGAGGTGTGTTGCCGAAATCGAATGAAAGTGAACAAGGAGTTGTAAGGATACCGTCGGTCTTGCCCTATTTAGAAGATTTTATCTCGACATTTGCCTGGAATTGAAAATGGGAAACCAAGGAAAACTTCTTAAAGGTAGGGTTTGAACGCTCTCGTCGATCGAACCTGTCCCCATGGTCTTCCATATTAGTGTACATAGCTATTGTGGTAGTCGATGAAGGATTATTGTCGTGGTGCATTTATAATTTATAATAGTGGCAGAATACTTCGAAATTTCCAGTTCCTATTCGTCTTCAACAAGTATTACTACTATACTACTACTACTACTACCACTGTACGAGTAGAGTATCTTTAGATAATCTCTAATTCAGAAAATTAAACAAGTTAAGAAGTAAAGCTAAGAATGGAAAATAGAGCACGAACTTCATAGCTGACCATATTTTCATCATGCTATTTTTTAGTCTATTTTCATTTTATGAAAAAAAAAATAGGCTTATAGACCTTTTGTCCGTGTGTCTATGTGTGTGTGTGTGACGTGTGTGAGTGTGTCACCCCCTAATAACTTCTAAACGGCTGGAGCGATTTCAATGAAACTCGGTAAGATCATAGCACCCTTCTGGCCGACCCCGACCGTGCCCTTCAAATATTATTCTGTCGCACCAATCCAACATGGCGGCTGTGCGAAATATTTCACCAGCATTCAGTATCTCCGAAACTATTACCGATATCACCCTGAAATGTTGTACGGTGATAACGGGCACTACTAGAAGTTTAACCTATGAGACGTTCAAAAACCCGGTAACTACAAAACCAACATGGCAGCCAAGCGAAGTTGAGACTTTTAAATAGACTTTTCTCGCGATTTAACCTTCCAAACCTAATGAAACTTGGTACAGCAAATGTTTATATACATTGTAATGCACTGGCGTCTAATTTAGTTCAATTGTTTACATAACCTCAAAATGGCGGCTGTGCGAAATATTTCACTGGCATTCTATATTTCCGAAACTATTACATATATCACCCTGAAATTTTGAGCAGTGATAAAGGGCACTGCTACAAGTTTATCTATGTAACTTTCAAAAACCTGGAAAGTACAAAACGAACATGGTGGCCAAGCGAAGTTGAAACATTTTAATAGACTTTTCTCTTGATTTAACCATCTGAGCGCAGTGAAATGTGGTACAGTAAATGTTATACATATTATAATGCAATGGCATCTAATTTAGTTCAATTGTTTACATAACCTCAAGATGGCGGCTGTGCGAAATTTTAAAATTAAGTTTTTATTTCTTGTGTCGTAATCATGCGATCGAAGTGAAGGTTTGAAGAATGAAGCTACGCAATAATTTACCTTTCTCTATGGCCTATACATATAACAATCCAAAATGGTGTGCATCCGAAATATGTTGACGGTTCTCAATATCTACGAATCTTTTACAGCAATCACACTGAATTCTTTTGCCCATAGAGGCTACGAATATAAGTTCACCTATAGGTCTTTCAGTAACCTGGTGAGCACAAATCCAACATGGCGGCGACGTGAAGTATAACTATTTAAATGGACGTTTCTCGCGATTTAACCATGTGAGTGCACTGAAACTTTGCACGTTAAATGCTTACATAAATGTTAATCCACTGGCATCTAATTTATTTCAATCGTTTTCATAACCACAAGATGGCAGCTGTGCTAAATTTTAAAATCTCGTTTTTACTTCTTGTGTCCTAATCATGGGGTTGAAGTTTGAATACCTCACGTACATAATAATCTTCATGTAATAGTACATACATAAAATTCCAGCCTGGTGACCATCTGAAATATTTAGACGATTTTCAATAGCTACGAATCTATCACAACAATCAAACTGAAATTTTGTATGTTGATAGAGGCATTTAACATGAGTAGGATATATGAAAATAGGCTGTAGAGTTCTTCACGGAACTACTTGTTTGTGTTTGAAATAGGACATGATTTTCACGTCACATGTATTCAGAGCGATACCAACAACCAGCAGAGAAACATATTTGTACTTATCTCTGAAACACGGGGACGTGATAGCGCAGTGGGTTCGCTGCTCGTCTTTAACCCAGACGACCAGGGTTCGAATCCCGGTGACAGCGGGTTGGAATTTTCACCTGAAAAATCAAGTGGCGTCAGGAAGGGCATCCGGCCTTAAATCCCCGGCGAAAAACAAAAAATGAGCCTGATTGGCCCCGGCGACCCCAATTAAAGCCGAAGAAAGTTTTTTTAAAATCTCTGAAACATCCTGTATATCTTATCCCATATATTCGTTCACATATATTAACAGCATGAGTGTTAAAGATCTGATGATGATGATTATCATCATCATCATCGCTTGATGAACAAAACTGGTCATCCAAGTGTAATTAGTAGGGACCGGAAAAAATCGCATTTGCGATAAATGCGATTTTTTGTAATATGTGTTAAAACCATTTTTTAAATAGTTTTAAGGTGTTCTGAAGCACTGTGGTACCTAAATTCAAAATGCGACAAAATGCGAATTTTGACCAAAATGCGAAATTAGCACAAATATGCGATTTTGGTGCGAATTCTGCGAAATTTTGTTATTTTAGTGGCGAAAACCACATATTTCGGCGAAATCATGAGAAATACTGCAAATATGACGCATATCTTTTTCAACCGCTCTAATCGATATACCGTATTTGCTCGCGTATATCTCGCCCCCGCGTATATCTCGCACCCCATGTTTTTAATTGAAATTTCAGGGGGAAAAAGTACTCGCATATATCTCGCATTCATCACTGACACCGTCATATAAGTGACCGTAATAACCTTCAGGTAGAAACACGTTCGATTTAGCGCGCCACAACAGTCGTCATTGTCCAAGAACTTACCCGAAGCGATACTAACAGGAAGAGCGAGCAACAACGAGTTGATCCGAACTTCGATACGAGCCGATTAAGGATCGAGGCGCCGCGTGCAAGCATACGGCGCTGCGTGATTGTTAGCACGCTGTACATCGTTCGCCGCGTCTTCGGCCAAGATTGGCTAAATTCGCCACCTTGAGATACGTTCGAATTAGCGATTAGCACGCCACAACAGTTGTGCAAGTAGGCCTACTGTTACATCGCAGAGAAATGCAATTCAGTCTTCTCGAATCTCAATGATTTCGTCTTTACGCATTGCGTCGCATCAGAGCTCGGCCGCGTGCAAGCATACGGCGCAGCGTGAGTGTTAGTACGCTGTGCATCGTTCGCCGCGTCTTCGGCCACGGTTGGCTAAATTCGCCGCCTTGAGATACGTTCGAATTAGCGATTAGCGCGCCACAACAGTTGCGCAAGTAGGCCTACTGTTACATCGCAGGGAAACGCAGTTCAGTCTTCTCGAATCTCAATGATTTCGTCTTTACGCATTGCGTCGCATCAGAGCTCGGCCGCGTGCAAGCATACGGCGCAGCGTGAGTGTTAGCACGCTGTGCATCGTTCGCCGCGTCTTCGGCCACAGTTGGCTAAATTCGCCACCTTGACACACGTTCGAATTAGCGATTAGCACGCCACAACAGTTGTGCAAGTAGGCCTACTGTTACATCGCAGGGAAACGCAGTTCAGTCTTCTCGAATCTCAATGATTTCGTCTTTACGCATTGCGTCGCATCAGAGCTCGGCCGCGTGCAAGCATACGGCGCAGCGTGAGTGTTAGTATGCTGTGCATCGTTCACCGAGTCTTCGGCCACGATTGGCTAAATTCGCCACCTTGAGATACGTTCGAATTAGCGATTAGCGCGCCACAACAGTTGCGCAAGTAGGCCTACTGTTACATCGCAGGGAAACGCAGTTCAGTCTTCTCGAATCTCAATGATTTCGTCTTTACGCATTGCGTCGCATCAGAACTCGGCCGCGTGCAAGCATACGGCGCAGCGTGAGTGTTAGCACGCTGTACATTGTTCGCCGCGTCTTCGGCCACAGTTGGCTAAATGCAATTCAAACCCAGATGAAAGAAAGTGAAAAATGTGATATCATGCTTGCATTAACTGCAGTTCAGACAGAGTTCAGCATATTTGTAAATACTGTTTTGTGGACCCCAACGGACAATGTAGATAGCGAGCGTGTGTTGTCCCATTACAACACAGTGGTTACAGACAGACGGTGCAATTTGAAAGAAAGCAATGCTGAACTACTGACAATGCTTTTGTTTGAGGACTATAACTGCACTTCATAACCATGAAGTCGTTAAAATAATATTACAATGTGATGATTTTTAACTTTGTAAATAGATGCTAATTTTGAAGAAAATAGATGCTAATTTTGAAGAAAATAGATGCTAATTTTGAAACAAATAGATGCTAATTTTTCCGGTCCCTAGTAATTAGTAATCCATGTAATTTCTTTCAAGTTTATGAAACAACATCCATTACAATTTGGGTACAATCGTGTTGACCGACAGAAAAGCATTTACATTTTACTATAGATTTTATATTAGACTATAGAGTTCTCTATTGAAATGTTAGAAGCCATTTGTTAGAGAATTATTAAGTGTTTAAGTAATTCATGTAATATTCCTTTCAGAGGAGTAGGATGATAATTGTTGCTTCTTGCCCAATATAATTGTGTTGACCAACTGAAAAACAATTCTGTTAATAGATATACAGACGTGGGAAAATTATTAGAATTCAAATGGCTCTTCCCAGTTCATTAACAATTAAGACAGTAACATACATTTTATATTAGTCAATGATGAGAGTGGAATTGCTATATTTTGAGCTATATCTCATATTATGCTATTATGTTGAGCCAAAGGGGCCTTTTCTGCTCATTGTTCTGTGAAGAATTATCATACCTTTCCTCCTATGGGGACCCGGAATCCAATATTTGAAGAAATATTCAATTTCTTGAAATATTGAATCTGTAATCATTTCACATTATATCTGTGTTTAAATTTTGACAATATTCAAACCTGATGTATATTTTAAAATTATTTTATGTTCGACCCTGACTATTATATGTCATAAAACTGTACTATAATGAGGCTCATTATAACACTATTTTTCATTATGAAACAGTTTCTCCCACCAATCAGAGCTCAAGAAATAGTTGTTTGACAATTTAAATAAGAATAGCATCGCACCTGCGCTGACTTCCACGGCCTTCTAATTTAAATTTCACTGCGTGGCCTAGTGTCATAGTAGGGTAATCGAGGAGGCCATGGTCAAATAAAAGGCATTCATTATTATTTTTTATTTGAATTTGATTCTCACTGTTTACCATTTGTGACATATATTTGTGATTGGTGCTCCTGATAGGAATAGAGAAAGAAAGAAGTACATAAAACTGGCGAAATCTCGACAGATATTTATGAATATTTATGTTCGAACATAAAATAGTTATAATAATAATTATCGTCGAACCTAAACAGTGGTATGCAACTCGCCTATAATGGTAATTAAGACACGAGTATGTTTATAAAGCGAGCGTATGCGAGTTTTATAATTTCCATACGAGTGTCTTAATTGTTGCCATTATAGGCTCGTTGCATAATGTACTATTGTAATAGCATGTATGGCTTTTAATCATTAGTGTTGCAAATTAAAAGGTTATTTCTCATAAAATACTTTTTTATATTTAACACTTTTGATGCCAAGCTTTTGCTGAGTGGTCATGTTAAGAATGCCAAGTTTAGTGAAATTACAAGTTTTCCTGTTGCAGGTAAATATATTTTAAACGTTGTAATAATATTTGTCTTCATTGAAATTACTTAAAATATATTTTTCATTTCAAATTTAAATAGGAAAATTTTCTTAGTCGTCATTAGTCAAGAATATATTTGCACACACTTCACTAAACGTAAAGCATTATCTATTTCCTCTTCTTTCAAAGAGCTTGCCATATTTATTTCTACGTATTTTAATTAGCTCCGAGCGTATCGTAAACGAATTCTATTTCAAAAGGTAACACGCGCGGGAATTCAGCTGACTGCAAATGAATCAAAGAAAACCGTACTTAATATGAATCCACGTGAAAATCCACAGCCTGCTTCCAGTCTCCGACCGGGTCAGGAATGGAATGAATGAAGCCCCCATCTAGCGGCGAGGATATGAACTGTGCCGGCTGCCGAGGCCTGACGCACTCCTCTGGGGCAATGATTAAATGAATGACAGATGAAATGAAATGATAGTGGAGAGTGTTGCTGGAATGAAATGTTGGCAGGGAAAACCGGAGTACCCGGAGAAAAACCTGTCTGCCTCCGTTTTGTCCAGCACAGATCTCACATGGAGTGACCGGGATTTGAACCACGGACCCAGCGGTGAGAGGCCGGCGTGCTGCCGCCTAAGCCACGGAGGCTTGTAATATGAATCCAGGTATTCACGTAAGTAGGATATAAAGGCCGGTTCTAGCGCAGGGGCTAATGGGCAAGATGGCCGCCGCGCGCAACAAGCCTTATGTTATTGTTATGGAGGGGTCAGTCAGAGCTAGCGCAGTGGCTAATGGGCAAAATGGCCGCCATACTCTGAGACCGTGAATAATGTCACAGGGGGAGTTCGACCGTGTAGTCGTTAAAAGGAATATTTATTATTATTATTAATAATAATAATTTTATTAGGTAATTATTGATTGATAGCTTGCCACGGTGGGTGAGTGGTTATCGTGTCGGACTACCAATCCCAAGCTTGCAGGTTCGCTCTTGGTCGTGGTAAGTGATTTTTGAAAGGCGGCAAAAATTAAGACACGCATGTCATACGACGTTGGCATGTAAAAGAACGCAGGGAGAGGTCGGCTATGTAGTTGCTAAATGGAATATTTATTATTATTTATTATCATTATTATTATTATTATTATTATTAGATTATTATTGATTGATCATGTACAATCAAGACCAGCCTCATATTGCCCCACTTTATGGTGTAGTGGTTAGCATTCTTGGCTGTTACTGTGGAGGCTCGGGTTCGAGTCCTGGCTCTGTCAAGATTTTAATTCTAGGCTGAGGGATGGAATGGGGTACACTCAACCTTGTGAGGCAAAACTGACAGGAGCTGGCTTTTTTGATTCATACCGCTGCCATTCTGCCTAACCCAACTTTACCTAACCTAACCTAACCTAACCTTACTTAACCTAACCAGATCCCACCTTACCTTACCTAACCTAACCTAACCTAACCTAACTTAACTTCAAAGTCAGAAGGTACAATACATTTATTGTTTTTTATACCCTCATAAATTAGATATAGAGAATGTCCATCACGATTTAGATCCTAGAGCACATTTTTCTGACATATATCATTAAAACGTGTAGAAAGGAATATCTGATAATTTTCACTAACACATAATACAAGTTCACCATACATTGTGCCCACTTTTTGAATGTTAATGATACGGAAAAGAGTATGCATTGGTAATTCAGTGAGCTTTTTCTCTCTAATCAACAGTTCTACCCCCCATAGCATTGTGAATATTTATTGTAGTAGCCTATAAAGAAACAAAAAAAAATCATATCTATTACAGTTGAGCTATAAGTGACCAGAACCACTATAACATTTTATTCTAATAAGGAGATTTCCATAATGATAAGAAAACAAAGCTTACCATAATGATGGATTGTGTCTAAGTAAACGTCTGTTGCTGCATGATGCCACTACTAAACTGATAGTCATACAACAGACAAGTGAGTTCATGTTTCGCTGACGTAATCGTATGTTCCCACGCACTTCCTGTGTGTTGCACGCGCCGTAGTGGCTAAATTTGAAACTAGATGAGATGATTTGCTGATGTAATCGTATGTTCCCCCGCACGCACACGCAGGCCCCTGTGGACGGGTCCTTGTGGACGAGTCCCTGTGGACGGGTCATTGTTGACGGGTCATTGTTGACGGGTCCTTGTTGACGGGTCCTTGTGGACGGGTCCTTGTTGACGGGTCCTTTTTGACTAATCCCTTTAGACCGGTTCCTTTTGACTGGCTCATGACCCCTAATGCTATAATGAAATTAAACGTTGTTCCACATGATACGCAAGCAAAGAGCTGATCGCTACTATGAATTAACATTTATGTTTTTGTTTTGTTTTTACGCATGTGCACTTTTTTTTGTAAGAGGGCGGGCTTTTTGAATACAGATTTATAGATGAGTTATTTATTTTTAAATTACCAAAAGATCCAAAACTAATAGGTAATTAGCTTTTTAACATTTCATGAACCAATAAGGCTATGGGACTTGTATTAGAGGTCGTTGGACTTGAAGTGACATTTTGTTTTTGAATTTATTATTATTTTTGTTAAAAGGGTCTAACTACACTTTTGTTAATATCTCGCTAACTAATAATCAGAGAGGGTCAAGTGAGGAGTCATGGGACTCAGGATGGTCAACCCTTTTCCATGACCAACGAATTTACCCAAAAGATTCAAAACAGCAAGGTCATTGACCTAAGATTTTATAAACTAATAATTGAATATTAACATGTGAGGTTTCATAGGACTTAGAATTGTCAACCCTTTCCCATGGCCAATGCATTTACCAAAAGTACCCAATACATCAAGGTCATTGACCTGAGATTTTATAAACTAATAATCGGGTACGAACATGTGAGATGTTTACCATGTGTGATGAAACATAGCTAGGTAGAGAAAGAATTAGTGTAGGCTACATGTATTGTGACTGACAAGTTTTTACCATTGAAACTTGTTTTCAGATCAAACTGCAGTATAGGGAGAGTATAGGTTAATAAATGAGAAACGGTGTACGCAAACTCTGATTTATCAAGAATTAAGAGTAGACTATCTTTATTTGATTGGTTAAAGAGGATAGCTAAAACACAAAAATGCTCAGTGGTTACCGAGACAAAATGATCGCTACACACAACAAGCTTTAAATACTTGAGGCTAATAATCAATACACACACACACTCGCTTGTTCTAAACTAAACTGTGTTGCTGTCAGTGCTCAGACAGTAGGCTGATGACGAAATGCATTGCTAACAGAAATATAATCATTTCCGGTTGTCTAATGTTACCAGCTATCCATTTATTTATTTTTTGTGTTGCAGTGGTAAGCACTTTTAGCTCTTGTATTGGTAGTCTTAACTCGATTTCCAGGTCTGAGACCTAGAACGAGTTGAACTAAGAAACAAGGGCATGGTGGTGCAGTGGTTAAGCTGTTAGCCTTTTCACCAGAGGGTTCGATTTCAGGTTAATATGCATGTCATAAACATATTAAACAAAACAAAAACAGAGATAAGGTTTAAAACTGATTGCATTTGTGACTTTTCAAATTATTACTTGGATTACAAATACAAAGGTGAACTGGGTTTGATATACAGTTAATGCTGTCTATCACACACTCGACTGTAAGAAAGCCAAAAGAGCAAAAGGCTTAGGTAGAGCAGTGGTAAAATTGCTATATGTAGAGAACTACCTGGCAAAGCTATATCGCATAAACAGTGCAGGATACAATCGGGCAATCAAATTTGTATCTTGTGGAACAGAGAAATGCACTTACGTGAGAAAATGCAAGTTCATGTGTAATATGACCTAACACAAAAGTGTTCACCTGTGCACGTGCACAATAAGAGATAACAAGTCACATTCTGTTTTAGTTCGTACGTAACGTTAGGTTAGGGCTAATGCACACACCCTAGTACACGAGGCACATGCCATTTGAGAGTAGGTCAAGGGATCTAACTTGGTGGATGAATGTGTTCTAACGAGTCATTTGTAGTTGAAAGAGAATAATACTTGTTCTTAAGATGTTAAAACTGAGGAGATGGTATGTACAGTAAGACGTCTTGTTATTTCCTGTGTAATATTACAGACATGGCAGAGAGCACACAGTTCTGTTGCTATGACTACGCTGCAGTAATTTGCAACCCTACGTGTTCATTAAATCAATGGGTGATGATTATACAAAGTTAGCAGTCATTGGATATTACACAGGTGTTCCTTCAGGTGTCATGTTGCTGACATGTAAGAGCAGGTCAAGGGATCTAACTTGGTGGATGGATGTGTTCTAACGAGTCATTTGTAGTTGAAAGAGAATAATACTTGTTCTTAAGTGATAATTATACAAAGTTAGCAGTCATTGGATATTACACAGGTGTTCCTTCCGGTGTCATGTTGCTGACATGGCAGAGAGCGCACAGTTCTATTGCTACGACGAACGCTGCAGTAATTTGAAACCCAAGGTCTTGATCAAGGCAATGGGTGATGATCATGCAAAGTCAGTAGTAATTGGATACCACACATCAAAATTGACTAAATCATAAACGTGTTGTCATAACCAGCAGAAACCTCATTTAAAGATTTTAGATTTTACATTTTAAATTTAAGATTTTTTTGATTTTTAGATTTTACTTTTTACATTTTCCTAAAAGAGTAAACAACAAGGTCACATACCTAACCTCAGTTTTTAATGTCAGTTTTTAGTTTTTTTTTCAATTTGATAATATGGAAAACATGGAGTTTTGCATTTTGTTGTTTACACATTTATTAATTTCACAATTTCCCATTTTCAGTTCTTAAAATGTTAGTTTAAAGTTTTTCAATTTCATGATATTGAAACATGGATTTTCCAATTTGTTGTTTTCACATTTGTCAATTTACCAAATTCACATTTACAGTTTTTTTTAAATTTCAGTTTAATGTTTTTTGTTCTAGTTGTTAATATGGAAACATGGATTTTTTTACACTTTGTGTTTTTTACATGTCATGCAATTTTTCTTATGCTAGTCTTATAGGTTACTGTACAACATGATCACTACCCCACTGGATCTTTTTTCATTTTGTTATTTACACATATGCCAAATTTCCAATTCCCCATTTTCAGTTTTTTTTAATATCAGTTTTAAGTTTTTCAATTTCTTAACACGGAAACATGGATTTTGCATTTTGTTGTTTACACATTTATTAATTTCACAATTTCCCATTTACAGTTCTTAAAATGTCAGTTTAAAGTTTTTCAATTTCATGACATAGAAACATGGATTTTCCAATTTGTTGTTTTCACATTTATTAATTTACCAAATTCCCATTTACAGTTTTTAAAATTTCAGTTTAATGTTGTTGTTTTTTTCTATTTGTTAATATGGAAACATGGATTTTTCCAATTTTGTGTTTTACATGTTCATTTTTCATTAGGAGTGGAGAGAGGTGGGTAGTAATTAAAAATGTGCAAGCAGTGTCCATTGTTGACAGGTCATTGTTGACGAGTCCTTTTCATACAACAGAAAAGTGAGTTCATGATTCGCATGCATTACCTAAAATGTAATACCATGCAAGTGTTTAACATTTTACAACTAACCTGTTAGTTTGATTTGCACACTACAAAGGTTATATCTGTTCTGGTAATAGAATTATTTAGCGTTGGCTTTTATATTTAATATGTACAGTTTAAAGTGATAGAAAAGTGGTAGAAATGTGGTAGCAAAGTGGTAGACAAGTGGTAGACAATTGGTAACAAAGTGGTAGAAAAGTGGTAGCAAAGTGGTAGCAAAGTGGTAGAAAAGTGGTAGAAAAGTGGTAGAAAAGTGGTAGCAAACTAGCAAAGTGGTAACAAAGTGGTAGAAAAGTGGTAGCAAAGTGGTAGAAAAGCGGTAGAAAAGTGGTAGCAAACTAGAAAAGTGGTAGCAAAGTGGTAGAAAATATTACATTTATTGTTAAGAAATAGTTTAAGCGGTTACATGGATTCATTACACAATAATTTTAGCATGACAAAGCTCATTTTCTATATCCAATAGTTCTTCCTCATATTTAGTATGAACAGTTTACACATTTATCAATTTCACAATTTCCCATTTACAGTTCTTAAAATGTCAGTTTTAAGGTTTTCAATTTCATGATATAGAAACATGGATTTTCCAATTTTATTTTTTTCATTTATCAATTTACCAAATTCCCATTAACAGTTTTTTAAATTTTAGTTTAATTTTTTTTTTCTATTTGTCAATATGGAAACATGGATTTTTCCAATTTGTGTTTTACATGTTCATTTTGCATTAGGAGTGGAGAGAGGTGCGTAGTAATTAAAATGTGCAAGCAGTGTCCATTGTTGACAGGTCATTGTTGACGAGTCCTTTTCATACAACAGACAAGTGAGTTCATGTTTAACATGCATTACCTAAATTGTAATACCATGCAAGTGTTTAACATTTTACAAATTAGCTTATGTGATAGTTTATGTGTGGGGTCTTATGTTGGGTATTTTGTGTTGGCTTATTTGACAAGTTATTTTGTCAATGCATTTAGTGGATTTTTCTCTTGGTCTTGGAAAGTAAATCAGTCCATTTTATCACAACATAATGCTTACTGCCATGTTTGTAAGCAACAACAACACACTAAACTTTCAAAAAAAATCTAAAGTACTCTAAGGTACTCTCAACTCGTACTCTTACCTCTATCCCATGCCAAGTCAAGAACATTATTTTTTTTCCAAAAAAAGAAAAAAAAAGGAGATTGGGGAAAAGTAGACTATATGTTTAAACTTAAAAAAATCATATAAAGTCATATGTTAACTCTAACACCTACGTTTATCCCATTCTTAGTCGAGAAATATTATATTTTTTTAAATTTTTCTAAAAAATATTTGGAAAGTAGGCTATATTTTTGAAAAACTATTCATTCTATAAAGTCATATATAGATTTAACCAATGGCTTTTATATCCTTAATCGTTAGAATAAAATATGTAATTTTTGACATTTTTTTTCCAAAAATGTTCATTTTTTTTAAAATGGACTATATTTTGGAAACTAGGAATTTTACAAAAAATTGTGTTTGACATAAATGACAGGTATTTACCCCCTCTACCCACAAACCAAGTCCCAGATCTCTGGGACAAAATCCAAAATTGTTTAATTGTGAAAGTAGGCGATATTTTGAAAACATATCATTCTAAAAAGTCATATATAGACTCAAACAAATGTTCTTTAAGTTATTTAACGTTAAAACAAAACTTAATTTTTTTTCATTTTTCCGAAAAAAGTCCAATTTGCAAAATTGTCTATATTTTGGAAACTAAGAATTTTACAAAAATGTTTGTTTAACGTGAATGAAAGGTCTTTACCCCCTATACCCCAAAAATAAATGTCAGGACCCTAGAACAAAAACTGTGCAGTAGTGTGTTTTGGATGGTTCCGCAGCCTCCTCCTCCTCCCCTCCTCCAAGATGGCGGCCGTAGCTTAACTTAACCTGGCCTAACCTAACAAGATGGCGGCCGTAGCTTAACTTAACCTAGCCTAACCTAACAAGATGGCGGCCGTAGCTTAACTTAACCTAACCTAACCTACGAAGTGTGATCAAAAAGTTCCAAAAACGTGACTGCGACTTAACCTAACCTAGCCTAGCCTAACCTAACCTAACCTACAACGTGTGTTCAAAAAGTTTCAAAATGGCGGTCGTAGCATTACTTAACCTAACCTAACTTAACCTAAACCTACGAGGTGCGATCAAAAAATTTTCAAGATGGTGGTCATAGCTTAACTGAACCTTGCCTAACCTAACCTAACCTAAACCTACGAAGTGTGATCATAAAGTTCCAAGATGGCGGTCGTAGCTTAACTCAACCTAACCTAACCCTACGAGGTGTGATCAAAAAGTTCCGAAAATGGCTGCCGTAGCTTAACTTAACCTTTGAGTCATTTTTTTTACGGGTCCCGGAGGACGGGTCCTTTTTGACGGGTCCCCGTGGCGGGTCCTTTGGACTGATCCCTATGGACTGGCCCTTGCATTTTATCCAAAATTATGTCAAAGGGGACCCGCCACAGGGACCCGTCAACAAGGACCCGTCCTCCGGGACCCGTAAAAAAATGACTCAAAGGTTAAGTTAAGCTACGGCAGCCATTTTTGGAACTTTTTGATCACACCTCGTAGGGTTAAGTTAGGTTGAGTTAAGCTACGACCGCCATCTTGGAACTGTATGATCACACTTCGTAGGTTTAGGTTAGGTTAGGTTAGGCAAGGTTCAGTTAAGCTATGACCACCTTCTTGAAAATTTTTTGATCACACCTCGTAGGTTTAAGTTAAGTTAGGTTAGGTTAAGTAAAGCTACGGCCGCCATTTTAAAATTTTTTGAACACACGTTGTAGGTTAGGTTAGGTTAGGCTAGGCTAGGTTAGGTTAAGTCGCAGTCACTTTTTTGGAACTTATTGATCACACTTCGTAGGTTAGGTTAGGTTAAGTTAAGCTACGGCCGCCATCTTGTTAGGTTAGGTTAAGTTAAGCTACGGCCGCCATCTTGTTAGGTTAGGCTAGGCTAAGTTAACCTACGGCCGCCATCTTGTTAGGTTAGGCTAGGTTAAGTTAAGCTACGGCCGCCATCTTGGAGGAGGGGTGGAGGAGGAGGCTGCGGAACCATCCAAAACACACTACTGCACAGTTTTTGTCCTAGGGTCCTGAAATTTATTTTTGGGGTATAGGGGGTAAAGACCTTTCATTCACGTTAAACAAACATTTTTGTAAAATTCTTAGTTTCCAAAATATAGACAATTTTGAAAATTGGACTTTTTTCGGAAAAATGAAAAAAATGTTAAGTTTTGTTTTAACGTTAAATAACTTAAAGAACATTTGTTTGAGTCTATATATGACTTTTTAGAATGATATGTTTTCAAAATATCGCCTACTTTCACAATTAAACAATTTGGATTTTGTCCCAGAGATCTGGGACTTGGTTTGTAGGTAGAGGGGGTAAATACCTGTCATTTATGTCAAACACACTTTTTTGTAAAATTCCTAGTTTCCAAAATATAGTCCATTTAAAAAATGAACATTTTTGGAAAAAAATGTCAAAAATTACATATTTTATTCTAACGATTAAGGATATAAAAGCCATTGGTTGAGTCTATATATGACTTTATAGAATGATTAGTTTTTCAAAAATATAGCCTACTTTCCAAATATTTTTTAGAAAAATTTAAAAAAATATAATATTTTTCGACTAAGAATGGGATAAACGTAGGTGTTAGAGTTAACATATGACTTTATATGATTTTTTTTAGTTTAAACATATAGTCTACTTTCCCCCAATAACTTTTTTTTCTTTTTTTGGAAAAAAAAATGTTCTTGACTT
This sequence comes from Meconema thalassinum, assembly GCA_946902985.2. Classification (NCBI taxonomy): domain Eukaryota; kingdom Metazoa; phylum Arthropoda; class Insecta; order Orthoptera; family Tettigoniidae; genus Meconema; species Meconema thalassinum. Next base: position 228,453,192 of record OX336393.1, read on the forward strand.
GGCATGGGATAGAGGTAAGAGTACGAGTTGAGAGTACCTTAGAGTACTTTAGATTTTTTTGAAAGTTTAGTGTGTTGTTGTTGCTTACAAACATGGCAGTAAGCATTATGTTGTGATAAAATGGACTGATTTACTTTCCAAGACCAAGAGAAAAATCCACTAAATGCATTGACAAAATAACTTGTCAAATAAGCCAACACAAAATGCCCAACATAAGACCCCACACATAAACTATCACATAAGCTAATTTGTAAAATGTTAAACACTTGCATGGTATTACAATTTAGGTAATGCATGTTAAACATGAACTCACTTGTCTGTTGTATGAAAAGGACTCGTCAACAATGACCTGTCAACAATGGACACTGCTTGCACATTTTAATTACTACCCACCTCTCTCCACTCCTAATGCAAAATGAACATGTAAAACACAAATTGGAAAAATCCATGTTTCCATGTGGATTTTCATTTTTCCATGTTTCCATATTGACAAATAGAAAAAAAATTAAACTGAAATTAAAAAAACTGTTAATGGGAATTTGATAAATTGATAAATGAAAAAAATAAAATTGGAAAATCCATGTTTCTATATCATGAAATTGAAAACCTTAAAACTGACATTTTAAGAACTGTAAATGGGAAATTGTGAAATTGATAAATGTGTAAACTGTTCATACTAAATATGAGGAAGAACTATTGGATATAGAAAATGAGCTTTGTCATGCTAAAATTATTGTGTAATGAATCCATGTAACCGCTTAAACTATTTCTTAACAATACATTTAATATTTTCTACCACTTTGCTACCACTTTTCTACTACTTTTCTAGTTTGCTACCACTTTTCTACCACTTTGCTACCACTTTTCTACCACTTTGTTACCACTTTTCTAGTTTGCTACCACTTTTCTACCACTTTTCTATCACTTTGCTACCACTTTTCTGCCACTTTTCTACCACTTTTCTACCACTTTGCTACCACTTTGCTACCACTTTTGTACCACTTTGTTACCAATTGTCTACCACTTGTCTACCACTTTGCTACCACATTTCTACCACTTTTCTATCACTTTAAACTGTACATATTAAATATAAAAGCCAACGCTAAATAATTCTATTACCAGAACAGATATAACCTTTGTAGTGTGCAAATCATACTAACAGGTTAGTTGTAAAATGTTAAACACTTGCATGGTATTACATTTTAGGTAATGCATGCGAATTATGAACTCACTTTTCTGTTGTATGAAAAGGACTCGTCAACAATGACCTATCAACAATGGACACTGCTTGCACATTTTTAATTACTACCCACCTCTCTCCACTCCTAATGCAAAATGAACATGTAAAACACGAAATTGGAAAAAGCCATGTTTCCATATTAACAAACAGAAAAAAACAACAACATTAAACTGAAATTTTAAAAACTGTAAATGGGAATTTGATAAATTAATAAATGTGAAAACAACAAATTGGAAAATCCATGTTTCTATGTCATGAAATTGAAAAACTTTAAACTGACATTTTAAGAACTGTAAATGGGAAATTGTGAAATTAATAAATGTGTAAACAACAAAATGCAAAATCCATGTTTCCATGTTAAGAAATTGAAAAACTTAAAACTGATATTTAAAAAAAAACTGAAAATGAGGAATTGGAAAATTGGCATATGTGTAGACAACAAAATGAAAAAAAAATCCAGTGGGGTAGTGATCGTGTTGTACAGTAACGCTATAAGACTAGCATAAGAAAAATTGCATGACATGTAAAAAACACAAATTGTAAAAAAATCCATGTTTCCATATTAACAAATAGAACAAAAAACATTAAACTGAAATTTAAAAAAAAAACTGTAAATGTGAATTTGGTAAATTGGCAAATGTGAAAACAACAAATTGGAAAATCCATGTTTCAATATCATGAAATTGAAAAACTTTAAACTAACATTTTAAGAACTGAAAATGGGAAATTGTGAAATTAATAAATGTGTAAACAACAAAATGCAAAACTCCATGTTTTCCATATTATCAAATTGAAAAAAAAAAACAACCTAAAAACTGACATTAAAAACTGAGGTTAGGTATGTGACCTTGTTGTTTACTCTTTTAGGAAAATGTAAAAAGTAAAATCTAAAAATCAAAAAAATCTTAAATTTAAAATGTAAAATCTAAAATCTTTAAATGAGGTTTCTGCTGGTTATGACAACACGTTTATGATTTAGTCAATTTTGATGTGTGGTATCCAATTACTACTGACTATGCATGATCATCACCCATTGTCTTGATCAAGACCTTGGGTTTCAAATTACTGCAGCGTTCGTCGTAGCAATAGAACTGTGCGCTCTCTGCCATGTCAGCAACATGACACCGGAAGGAACACCTGTGTAATATCCAATGACTGCTAACTTTGTATAATCATCACCCATTGTCTTAATGAACACGTAGGGTTTCAAATTACTGCAGCGTAGTCATAGCAACAGAACTGTGTGCTCTCTGCCATGTCTGTAATATTACACAGGAAATAACAAGACGTCTTAATGTACATACCATCTCCTCAGTTTTAACATCTTAAGAACAAGTATTGTTCTCTTTCAACTACAAATGACTCGTTAGAACACATCCATCCACCAAGTTAGATCCCTTGACCTGCTCTCACATGTCAGCAACATGACACCGGAAGGAACACCTGTGTAATATCCAATGACTGCTAACATTGTATAATCATCACTTAAGAACAAGTATTATTCTCTTTCAACTACAAATGACTCGTTAGAACACATTCATCCACCAAGTTAGATCCCTTGACCTGCTCTCACATGTCAGCAACATGACACCTGAAGGAACACCTGTGTAATATCCAATGACTGCTAACTTTGTATAATCATCACCCATTGTCTTAATGAACACGTAGGGTTTCAAATTACTGCAGCGTAGTCATAGCAACAGAACTGTGTGCTCTCTGCCATGTCTGTAATATTACACAGGAAATAACAAGACGTCTTACTGTACATACCATCTCCTCAGTTTTAACATCTTAAGAACAAGTATTATTCTCTTTCAACTACAAATGACTCGTTAGAACACATTCATCCACCAAGTTAGATCCCTTGACCTGCTCTCAAATGGCATGTGCCTCGTGTGCTAGGGTGTGTGCATTAGCCCTAACCTAACGTTACGTACGAACTAAAACAGAATGTGACTTGTTAGCTCTTATTGTGCACGTGCACAGGTGAACACTTTTGTGTTAGGTCATATTACACATGAACTTGCATTTTCTCACGTAAGTGCATTTCTCTGTTCCACAAGATACAAATTTGATTGCTGGATTGTATCCTGCACTGTTTATGCGATATAGCTTTGCCAGGTAGTTCTCTACATATAGCAATTTTACCACTGCTCTACCTAAGCCTTTTGCTCTTTTGGCTTTCTTACAGTCGAGTGTGTGATAGACAGCATTAACTGTATATCTAACCCAGTTCACCTTTGTATTTGTAATCCAAGTAATAAATTGAAAAGTCACAAATGTAATCAGTTTTAAACCTTATCTCTGTTTTTGTTTTGTTTAATATGTTTATGACATGCATATTAACCTGAAATCAAACCCTCGGGTGAAAAGGCTAACAGCTTAACCACTGCACCACCATGCCCTTGTTTCTTAGTTCAACTCGTTCTAGGCCTCAGACCTGGAAATCGATTTAAGACTACCAATACAAGAGCTAAAAGTGTTTACCACTGCAACACAAAAAATAAATAAATGGATAGCTGGTAACATTAGACAACCGGAAATGATTATATTTCTGTTAGCAATGCATTTCGTCATCAGCCTACTGTCTGAGCACTGACAGCAACACAGTTTAGTTTAGAACAAGCGAGTGTGTGTGTGTATTGATTATTAGCCTCAAGTATTTAAAGCTTGTTGTGTGTAGCGATCATTTTGTCTCGGTAACCACTGAGCATTTTTGTGTTTTAGCTATCCTCTTTAACCAATCAAATAAAGATAGTCTACTCTTAATTCTTGATAAATCAGAGTTTTCGTACACCGTTTCTCATTTATTAACCTATACTCTCCCTATACTGCAGTTTGATCTGAAAACAAGTTTCAATGGTAAAAACTTGTCAGTCACAATACATGTAGCCTACACTAATTCTTTCTCTACCTAGCTATGTTTCATCACACATGGTAAACATCTCACATGTTCGTACCCGATTATTAGTTTATAAAATCTCAGGTCAATGACCTTGATGTATTGGGTACTTTTGGTAAATGCATTGGCCATGGGAAAGGGTTGACCATTCTAAGTCCTATGACACCTCACATGTTAATATTCAATTATTAGTTTATAAAATCTTAGGTCAATGACCTTGCTGTTTTGAATCTTTTGGGCAAATTCGTTGGTCATGGAAAAGGGTTGACCAACCTGAGTCCCATGACACCTCACTTGACCCTCTCTGATTATTAGTTAGCGAGATATTAACAAAAGTGTAGTTAGACCCTTTTAACAAAAATAATAATAAATTCAAAAACAAAATGTCACTTCAAGTCCAAAGACCTCTAATACAAGTCCCATAGCCTTATTGGTTCATGAAATGTTAAAAAGCTAATTACCTATTAGTTTTGGATCTTTTGGTAATTTAAAAATAAATAACTAATCTATAAATCTGTATTCAAAAAGCCCGCCCTCTTACAAAAAAAGTGCACATGCGTAAAAACAAAACAAAAACATAAATGTTAATTCATAGTAGCGATCAGCTCTTTGCTTGCGTATCATGTGGAACAACGTTTAATTTCATTATAGCATTAGGGGTCATGAGCCAGTCAAAAGGAACCGGTCTAAAGGGATTAGTCAAAAAGGACCCGTCAACAAGGACCCGTCCACAAGGACCCGTCAACAAGGACCCGTCAACAATGACCCGTCAAAAATGACCCGTCCACAGGGTCTCGTCCACAAGGACCCGTCCACAGGGGCCTGCGTGTGCGTGCGGGGGAACATACGATTACATCAGCAAATCATCTCATCTAGTTTCAAATTTAGCCACTACGGCGCGTGCAACACACAGGAAGTGCGTGGGAACATACGATTACGTCAGCGAAACATGAACTCACTTGTCTGTTGTATGACTATCAGTTTAGTAGTGGCATCATGCAGCAACAGACGTTTACTTAGACACAATCCATCATTATGGTAAGCTTTGTTTTCTTATCATTATGGAAATCTCCTTATTAGAATAAAATGTTATAGTGGTTCTGGTCACTTATAGCTCAACTGTAATAGATATGATTTTTTTTGTTTCTTTATAGGCTACTACAATAAATATTCACAATGCTATGGGGGGTAGAACTGTTGATTAGAGAGAAAAAAGCTCACTGAATTACCAATGCATACTCTTTTCCGTATCATTAACATTCAAAAAGTGGACACAATGTATGGTGAACTTGTATTATGTGTTAGTGAAAATTATCAGATATTCCTTTCTACACGTTTTAATGATATATGTCAGAAAAATGTGCTCTAGGATCTAAATCGTGATGGACATTCTCTATATCTAATTTATGAGGGTATAAAAAACAATAAATGTATTGTACCTTCTGACTTTGAAGTTAAGTTAGGTTAGGTTAGGTTAGGTAAGGTAAGGTGGGATCTGGTTAGGTTAAGTAAGGTTAGGTTAGGTTAGGTTAGGTTAGGTAAAGTTGGGTTAGGCAGAATGGCAGCGGTATGAATCAAAAAAGCCAGCTCCTGTCAGTTTTGCCTCACAAGGTTGAGTGTACCCCATTCCATCCCTCAGCCTAGAATTAAAATCTTGACAGAGCCAGGACTCGAACCCGAGCCTCCACAGTAACAGCCAAGAATGCTAACCACTACACCATAAAGTGGGGCAATATGAGGCTGGTCTTGATTGTACATGATCAATCAATAATTATCTAATAATAATAATAATAATAATGATAATAAATAATAATAAATATTCCATTTAGCAACTACATAGCCGACCTCTCCCTGCGTTCTTTTACATGCCAACGTCGTATGACATGCGTGTCTTAATTTTTTCCGCCTTTCAAAAATCACTTACCACGACCAAGAGCGAACCTGCAAGCTTGGGATTGGTAGTCCGACACGATAACCACTCACCCACCGTGGCAAGCTATCAATCAATAATTACCTAATAAAATTATTATTAATAATAATAATAATAAATATTCCTTTTAACGACTACACGGTCGAACTCCCCCTGTGACATTATTCACGGTCTCAGAGTATGGCGGCCATTTTGCCCATTAGCCACTGTGCTAGCTCTGACTGACCCCTCCATAAGAATAACATAAGGCTTGTTGCGCGCGGCGGCCATCTTGCCCATTAGCCCCTGCGCTAGAACCGGCCTTTATATCCTACTCACGTAATTTAGACACATCGATAAGTCGGGAGAAAATGATTACCGTGTGGTCTTGGATACAGTAGTGACAGGACTACGGGGCTGGAAACAATAAAAAAAATTATATAAACGGAGCAGATAGATATGCCCGTAACATTTTTAGCAGAGGATCCATCAGCCGATATACCTAAGGTATATAAAAAAAAGGTCAAGGAAAATTTTCTCAGTTTGTGTTGAATGTAGGAACTTGAAACTTTCAGGTTATATTTATAATATTAGCATACATGCGCAGTATCCATGTAGAGGAAACAGACTGAAATGTTTGGCCTTTTATTTAAACTTCAGAATTAAAACAAGTAGTTCCGTGACGAACTAAAGAGCCTACTTTTCTTAAAATTTAAGGTTCATGCCAATGATTTCATCTCGATTAATGACAAAATTTGCTTTGTGCTCGCCAGGTTATTTAATGATCCATAGGTGAACTTATGTTAATAGCTTTTATCAACATACAAAATTCCAGTTTGATTGCTGTAATACTGTAGATTTGTTGTTAATAGATTTGGAACCATCTAACTATTTCGGATGGCCGCCATGTTGGATTGTTATATGTGTTGGCCATAGAGGTATGAACCATTAGATGAAGATTATTGCGTAGGTTCATTATTCGAACGTTCACTTCGATCGCATAATTAGGACACAAGAAATAGAAACATAATTTTAAAATTTCACACAGCCACTATCTTGAGGTTATGCAAACAATTGAATTAAATTAGATGTCAGTGCATTACAGTACAAAGTGTATACAAATTTGCTGTACAAGTTCCACTGCGCTCGGATGGTTAAATCGCGAGAGACGTATATTTAAATGTTTCAACTTTGCTTGGCCACCATGTTCCGTTTGGTACTTAACAGGTCTATGAAAGTTGTATAGATGAACGTCTAGTAGTAACCTTTGTCACCGTACAAAATTTCAGGGTGATATCTGTTACTGTTTCGAAGATATAGAAAGCCAGTTAAATATTCCGCACGGCCGCCATGTTGGATTGGTGAAACGTATTAAAATTTGAAAGGCATGGTCGAGGTTGGACAAGGTAGTAGTATGCACTTAACGAATTTCATTGAAATCACTTTGACTGATTAGATTTCAATATGACACACACACACACACACATACACGGACAAACTGTGACCTCATAAGTCTCTTTTTTTTTTTTTTCATAAAAGAAAATAGGCTAAAAATATACTAGTATGTGAATAATCGTTAACAGGCTGCATAATAATTAATTTATCCATCTGAAACACTAGTATAGAGCATTACATGGCCACGTTTGTAGAAGTTACATAAAATATCCGATCCAGTACACGTACGACTGCTGGCAAGGAATAATTAAAAGCCTAGCTGCAGCCTGGCTATTTATGTGACCCAATAAACACGTATATCACACACGGTGGGCTATATTGCGCCGCTGAAGGCTGTATCGTGACCTAGGTACTGTATTAGTCATGCTCCTCACTATTCATGGGCGGTCAAGGTTAAGATCGCGTAAATCATCCAACATGAGTCTTTAATGGAACAATACGGGCTGACCATACAGCATATTGCTGGCCAATGCCGAGGGTATAGCGTGGTTTGCAGAGTGTTTCCAACTTTGTTGTTTCAGTTAGGGACTTAGATCTCGTTTTTCTAATAACCTGGATGTGTTTTGTGGTACGTGTGTGTTTGTGATTGAGGGTGGGATTGAGAAGGGGGTGGCCATAGCTTTAAGTTATGTACCATTCTGGCACTTGCCTAAAGTAGAAACGGGAAACCACCCAATATCACATCTAAGATTGCTAAGAAGGGAATTAAACCCACCTCTCCACAATTTTGTCTCACGAAACTGAGTAAACTCCGTGTCAACCCTAATAGTACATTATGCAACGAGCATATAATAGCAATAATTAAAACACGAGTATGTTTATTCATAAATATTCATAAATATCCGTCGAGATTTCACCAGTTATATGTACTGAATAGAGCGCATGGGGCACAGAGAATACCTTGTATTTAACCATGGCCTCCTGAAATACCTCACTATGACACTCGCCACGCAGTGAAATTTAAAATAGGGGGCCATGGAAGTGAGTGCAGGTGCGATGCTATCCTCACCTAATTGGTCACTCAAGTGTTTCTTGAGCACCGATTAGTGGGAGAAACTGTATCATAATAACTTGTACTATAATGATCCTCATTATAGTACTGTTTTCTGACATATAATATTTACATTTCGCCAGGGTCGAACATAAAACCAAAATAAGGCGTCCTGAGTAGTTGCTTATGTGTATTGCTTATTTATTTATTATATTTGAAAAGCAGCTAATGACCATAGCGGGGCATTTTTAATTGAACGCCCAAAGGCTCCCCATTAAGTTCAATTTCAAGTAGTTCCAACTTTGCCTACCAGAGATGCCACTATCACTGACACCTAGTGGTGAACGTTGGAACTTGGAAGAGCGTTTCTAACCAAATAAACTACAGATTTAGCTGCACAATACCAATTATTGTAGTGGTAGGTTCTTTTACGTGCCCATACTTGCCAACTCTCCCGATTTAGGCGGGAGACTCCCGATTTTACACCATTTCTCCCGCCCTCCCGCTTAACGTATTAAATCTCCAGATGTTTTAAAACTCTCATGCGTAATTTCGGACCTAAAGTGCGAGATGACAAACGTAAGGCATCAATCGAACAGGTCGATTTTACGTGTGAAGAAGTGTGTTTCAATACCGTAGTTTTACTTCGTATCGATAATTTTATAGATAATTCTCCATAACTACTCGTACCACTTAGATGGATTTGAATCTCTCTTTGTTTGAAATAGTCGATGGATAATTCAGCGTGTGTTTTCATAATAGCCTGTGGGTGAGAGATAGTTGTAGGCTGCGGAATATTGTATCTGCTTAACACGTGAAATTATTTGTGTATAACTTTGATGTTGGCGTTAATATGCCGGTAGGCCATTGTACTTTTTTGGAGTGATTTTATCGTTTCCTCGGTAATAGACTATGTCGAAGAAATATTATTTATTAGACATCGATCGTGTTCAAAATCTCCCGATTTTTCAGTTTGAAAGATTGGCAGGATTGCATGCCAAAGATCTATGACACGGGCCGACCGGCTTTACTTCTCCTCCGAAGGAAGGCATACAGAAGGATTTTATCGCTCTTAAAAATTGCTTATAGAACGTGAATGTGTACCCTACACAAGGCTATTACGCAGGTAGCCAGTGAATGGATGGGCATAAACAAATAGGCGACCATAGCTGTGTTCCTCCATGGTCCGGAAGGTAACACGGTCGTACAGAATCTCGTAGCCTACGTCGTTGCCATGCTTGTATCGAGGTTGATGGCCGTCATGTTGAGCAACTTTTATGAGTTTGTACACACTAATGCAGTAACTCCGGTCCACTCATGGCATGGCCGTCAGTTACAGTGCTACTTGTGTAATAATACACACATTCACTGTAAATAAATAAAGCCAAATAAACAATAACCGTGCAGAACACGTTATTTGTGTTTCCCACCCTTACACATTTACACCAGTGCACACATTTACTGTCAACAAACATACCGTTGACTTTACGAAGGCTTTTGACCTGGTAAACAGAAAGCTGCTGATACATAAGCTGGAAACACTCATAGGTAGGTCAAGGCTGACGACCCTTATGTCGAACATATTGGCAGAAAACTATATATAAGTGCAGGACGGAGTTGGACAAACCAAATGGATGATACAAACGAATGGAGTACTTCAAGGGGACCCCCTCAGTCCCATTCTATTCAATGCGCTCTCACACGATGCAGGAGACAAAATAAAGGAATCGACTGAGTCCAAACTGTATATATACGCAGACGACATGGCAATCGCCTCAGAGGAGATAAAGGATTTGCAAGATGCAATCAACATACTAAGCGAATGGGCCCAGGAAAACGAACTAACAATCAACGAGGACAAGACTGAGATGGTCGTCTTCCGGAACGGGGGCAGGTCAGCGGAATCAGACCAAGTGCTATGCAACGGCAAGGAACTGAAGAAAGTAAACAATTTCAAATACCTCGGCCTCACGCTCCAGGTAACAGGCCGAAGCTTCAGAATACATACAAGAGCGAAAGCGGCCGCAGCAGTGAAGGCCATAAACGACATAAGCCATATTACCCAAATATCGCTGGAAACAGCAATGATGCTCTTCCGAGCCAAGGTCATACCCGTACTAACATACGGTCTGGAGCTAACATGGGAGTTTCTCAACTACAAACAGCTGGAGGAACTCGAAAAGGTGAAATCTAGGTTCCTCAAAAGAGCCCTCGGAGTCTCCAAGTCAGCCAAATCTCGGCTGGTATATGAACTAGCGAGAGAAACGTTCCTAATAGAGGACCTTCGGTCACTTTTACTGTTGCCTTCCACAGAAAGCTTCAGAAAATTACTCCAGGATCTGCAAAGCAAAAGGCTTGACATTCCGAAGGAATCCTACGCGACTGATGCCATGGTGGACAAAAGATGGATGCAACCCATATCCGAAATGAGACACGTCGTGACGAGACTCGCAGTTCATGGGTTCCACCATAAGGTCTGCTCACGAAAGACATTTCATGACCCGGATGAGAGGTGTATATGTGAGCTGTGTAGGAACGAATGCGGCAGGTACCATATCACGACATGCCCCAACAGAACTTTATCAATAGTGGCTTATAGTAAGGACTAGAAGCGAACCATAGTATCTAGTAAGTGTACATATCTGTAACATGTAATATGGCCAACTGGCTGCAATAAAGGCTATTATAACCACTCGGTGTTACACATGTTTACGTCCATAGCACCTTTGGGTGTCCTTGGAGACCACTTGCTTCTTTCACACACATTATAACGACTGTTTCTATCGTTATAGCTTACCAATTTGAATGATTCTTGTGGAAACAGAATCCATTTGTTGCTTTATTTTGCTAATAATTCCTTCGTCATTGTTTCTTTTTTAAACTAGACCATTTAAAGAAACCGCTATTTGTAACATTCTGTCCATTTAATTATTTAATTATTCAAGTGACGATTGAATCATTTGTAAACAATTCCTAAAGTTTGGATTATTCGATGTCAGTCTTTATTTTCACCAAGAAGTGTACCGTCATTATGTCAAGTATGCCGTATACTGTATCCTATCTGTTATCCACGCGTGTTGCTCAGTGCACTGGGCGTTTTCATTGGATTGTAATTTACTCCGCTATTAACAATTGAGATAATGTCACTTCATTTGAGGAGCTAGGGCATTGTTTCATTTTGCCCCCTGCACTTGGGTGTGTGTATAAATGAATAAGTAAATGTATAAGTAAATGAAGGAATGAATGAATAATATAATGAATATATGAATGAATATGTGAATAAATGAATACGTGAATGAATGAATGAAAGAATATATAAAGTAATGAATGAATTAATTAATTAATTAATACATGAATGCATGATTAAATACATGAATCAGTTCATAAATAAATGAATGAATGAGTAAACAAATGAATGAATGAATGAATGAATGAATGAGTAAACAAATGAATGAATGAATGAGTAAATAAATGAATGAATGAATAAATAAATAAATGAATGATTACATAAATGAATTAATGAGTAAATAAATGAATGAATGAGTAAACAAATGAATGAATGAATGAATGAATGAGTAAATAAATGAATGAATGAATGAATAAATAAATAAATGAATGAATACATAAATGAATTAATGAGTAAATAAATGAATGAATGAGTAAATAAATGAATGAATGAATGAGTAAATAAATGAATGAATGAATAAATGAACGAATGAGTAAATAAATGACTGAATGAGTAAATAAATGAATGAATGAATGAATGAATGAATGACTAAATAAATAAATGAATGAATACATAAATGAATTAATGAGTAAATAAATGAATGAATGAGTAAATAAATGAATGAATCAATGAATGAATGAGTAAATAAATGAATTAATGAATGAATAAATGAATTCATGAATAAATACATTAATGAATGAGTAAAAAAATGAATGAATGAATGAGTAAATAAATGAATGAATGAATGAATAAATGAACGAATGAGTAAATAAATGAATGAATGAATGAATGAATGAATGAATAAATGAGTAAATGAATGAATTAATGAATGAGTAAATACATAAATGAATGAATAAATAAATAAATAAATAAATGAGTAAATAAATGAATGAATGAGTAAATAAATGAATGAATTAATGAATGAATGAGTAAATAAATGAGTGTGAATGAATGAATGAATGAGTAATAATGAATGAATGAATGAATGAATGAGTAAATAATGAATGAATAAATGAATGAATGAGTAAATGAATGAACTAATGAATGAGTAAATAAATAAATGAATGAATGAATGAGCAAATAAATAAATGAATGAATGAGTAAATAAATGAATGAATGAGTAAATAAATGAATGAATGAATGAGTAAATGTATGAATTAATAAATGAGTAAATAAATAAATGACGAATGAATAAATGAATGAATGAATAAATAAATAAATTAAAGAATTAATGACTAAATAAATGAATGAGTGAATAAATGAATGAATAAATGAATGAATGAATAAATGAATGAATGAATGAATGAATGAGTAAATGAATTAATTAATGAATGAGTACATGAATGAATGAATGAGTAAATAAATGAATGAATGAATGAGTAAATAAATGAATGAAAGAATGAATGAATGAGTAAATCAATGAAAGAATGAATAAATGAACGAATGAGTAAATAAATGAATGAATGAATGAATGAGTAAATGAATGAATTAATGAATGAGTAAATGAATGAATGAATAAATAAATGAATGAATGAGTAAATAAATGAATGAATGAATGAATGAGTAAATAAATGAATGAATGAGTGAATAAATGAATGATTGAATGAATAAATGAATGAATGAATAAATAAATAAATAAATGAATGAATAAATAAATGAATTAATGAATGAATGAATGAGTAAATAAATGAATGAATGAATGAGTAAATAAATGAATGAATGAATGAATGAATGAGTAAATAAATGAATGAATGAATGAGTAAATAAATGAATGAATGAATGAGTAAATGAATGAATGAATGAATGAGTAAATAAATGAATGCATGAATAAATGAATGAATGAATTAATGAATGAATAAATGAATGAGTAAATAAATGAATGAATAAATGAATGAATGAATACATTAATAAATAAATAATTTAATGAAATTGTGAATAAATGAATGAATAAATCAATATCTGATAATCTGTGTTATTGTGGTGTTTTTAGTAATGTGTGTATTGGCAATTTAAGTGATGATTGCAAGGAGGCGCGGCCGTGGCCTTAAGCTAGCAACCATCCCGGCATTTGTTTGGAGTAGTAGTGCGAAAACCACGGAAAACCACCTCCAGGATGTCCAAAACTCTTCAATGTAGTAACAATATTTTCCTTTATCCTTTTGTTTTTAGACTGGTCACGTGACTCATCGTTAACGTTCTCGCCTGCTGATCCCTAGATAGTGAGATCAAATCCCGGTGTAGTTAGCTGGTATTTGAGGGTGCGCAAATGCGATTGAGCCTTGTCAGTAGATTTACTGGCACGTTTCAGATCCCCTTCGGAGCAAAATTCTGGCATCCAGCGTCTCTAAAAGCCGCAGTAGTAAAAAGGGACGTAAAACCAATAACATTATTATTATTATTATTATTATTATTATTACTACATTTTATTTTTCCTTTCTTCTTATAGTGTGTAAGTTTATTATAAGCCGGTAGCTTGAAGTGCAGTAGTTAAGTACTGTGGGTTAATTTCTTTCTCATGTTTTCACTATCACCCAAACCATTAGGGGCCGATAATCTACATGTTAGACCCCTTAAAACAACAATCATCATCATCAACATCATCCATATTGTAACTTGTGGTTACAAGGTTCATTTTCGTCGAAATGTCACAGTACATTTCCTTAGGTGACTTTTAGGTTAGGATAATGGCTACTCTTTGCTGGTGGGATATTTTATAGCAGGCCTTGGCGCTGATCATAGAGATTCCTTGAAATAGTGAGGTGGAAGAGGGACTTGACGTTACAGACAGCTAACGCACAGGGCTGCGAGTAGCGTACAAAGCCGAAGTTATACGATTGACTTCGCGTCACCACATGGTAGCTTGACGATTGCTTACGAAGTGAGAAGCGTATATCCTCTCTGCTTCAAAATAAATCATGTGATTGTGCCAGAGCTTATCTATATTTACGACACATTACTAAATGTAAAATACTGTAGTGTAATATTCGACATATACAAGTGCAGGACGGAGTCGGACAAACCGAATGGATGATACAAACGAATGGAGTACTTCAAGGGGACCCCCTCAGTCCCATTCTATTCAATGCGCTCTCACACGATGCAGGAGACAAATTAAAGGAATCGACTGAGTCCAAACTGTACATATACGCAGACGACATGGCAATCGCCTCAGAGCAGATAAAGGATTTGCAAGATGCAATCAACATACTAAGCGAATGGGCCCAGGAAAACGAACTAACAATCAACGAGGACAAGACTGAGATGGTCGTCTTCCGGGACGGGGGCAGGTCAGCGGAATCAGACCAAGTGCTATGCAACGGCAAGGAACTGAAGAAAGTAAACAATTTCAAATACCTCGGCCTCACGCTCCAGGTAACAGGCCGAAGCTTCAGAATACATACAAGAGCGAAAGCGGCCGCAGCAGTGAAGGCCATAAACGACATAAGCCATATTACTCAAATATCGCTGGAAACAGCAATGATGCTCTTCCGAGCCAAGGTCATACCCGTACTAACATACGGTCTGGAGCTAACATGGGAGTTTCTCAACTACAACCAGCTGGAGGAACTCGAAAAGGTGAAATCTAGGTTCCTCAAAAGAGCCCTCGGAGTCTCCAAGTCAGCCAAATCTCGGCTGGTATATGAACTGGCGAGAGAAACGTTCCTAATAGAGGACCTTCGGTCACTTTTACTGTTGCCATCCACAGAAAGCTTCAGAAAATTACTCCAGGATCTGCAAAGCAAAAGGCTTGACATTCCGAAGGAATTCTACGCGACTGATGCCATGGTGGACAAAAGATGGATGCAACCCATATCCGAAATGAGACACGTCGTGACGAGACTCGCAGTTCATGGGTTCCACCATAAGGTCTGCTCACGAAAGACATTTCATGACCCGGATGAGAGGTGTATATGTGAGCTGTGTAGGAACGAATGCGGCAGGTACCATATCACGACATGCCCCAACAGAACTTTATCAATAGTGGCTTATAGTAAGGACTAGAAGCGAACCATAGTATCTAGTAAGTGTACATATCTGTAACATGTAATATGGCCAACTGGCTGCAATAAAGGCTATTATTAATATTCGACATATCATATTCACAGAATACATTACATTGAAAAACCTCCATTTTCTGTCTCTTGCACGTCGGCCTGTTGGTCTCGGGGTACGGTTCCTGCTTCGAGTACGAGAGGTGCCGGGTTCATATCCCGGAAATGCCCAGCCTATTTACTTTTGTTTTATCTCTTGAAAAGATTCAAAAATTGTATAACAGAACCTTAGGGACGTTCTTTTTTTCGTGCGAGACTTGTACATATACCGGTAATATAAATAAATAGTTTGAGGTCAAACGCTTCTTTTTTCTTCTTTTCGTCGGTTTACCCTCCAGGTTGGCTTTTCCCTCGGACTTAGGTTGAATATTACACTACAGTATTTTACATTTAGTAAAGTGTCGTAAATATAGATAAGCTCTGGCACAATCACATGATTTATTTTGAAACAGAGAGGATATAAGCTTCTCACTTCGTAAGCAATCGTAAAGCTACCATGTGGTGACGCAAAGTCAATCGTAAAACTTTGGCTTTCTACGCTACTCGCAGCCCTGTGCGTTAGCTGTCTGTAACGTCAAGTGGAAGAGGGCCAATTGTTGCAACTCCCATTTGTTTCTATTCATTTCTGACGTGGTCAAGCCTTGTAATATCCATGGACCAACGCAGCATTTTAATAACCATTCGATTGGGGGGACTTGCTCGTATTGGTTGAAGCTGGCCAACATTCTGTGCCGTAGAGTGCCACTGGCCTTATTATGGTCTTGTTAACTTTTCCTTTCAGGTGGAGAGCTTTTTCTCATCGCACAGTTCTCCAGTGAGTTGGCGCCATTTCAGCCACATAACATTTACTCGGGTTTGGGCGTCCAGAATGGTCTCGCCATCCAAAGTGATGAGAGAACCAAGAAACTTAATTTAGTGGCTATATTGTGAGTTGATGGGCTTCATTGCTCTGTGTGCCACATTGCAGATAGTTAAAGCCCTGCGCGGATGCAGATAAACCCGCAGATATCCGCAAAATCTTTTGCCATGCGGATATAGCTTGCATGGCTGTGCGGATAGCGGGTAAGCTGCGGATAATGTTTAAGGAAAATTTAGTTTTTAGAATACAATCCGAATTGTTTAATACCATTATTAGGACCGGGATGTTTATGACATACCAGTATCATATTCTTCCGGTTCTTTTTTCATGACAAATGAAGATGATGATTTGAGCTAATCTCATTCTAATTATGTCATTACGCATAATTAACACTCGGAACTGTAAAGGGTTACAATTCTTGCTGTGTAACATTCCTTTTAAACATAGCACTTGGCATTCAAAGCCTAAGGGAACGACTTTCTTTCACAAATGTCTAAATATGTTGCTTTAGTAATTTATGCTTTATATAACGGCTTCGGTGGCGTAGTTGGTAGCATGCTGAACTGCTCTGCCCAAGATAGCGGATTCAAACCCGGCCGAAGTCATCGGATTTTTAAGAGCGTTAAAAATCCTTCAGCATGCCTTCCTTCGGAGGGGAAGTAAATCCGGCGGAATGTGGAAAACAGTCATGCGGATGCGGGGAAGATTCGGATAACAGTTGTGCGGATGCGAGGAGGATTCGGAAAACAGTTGTGCGGGTGCGGAGTGGATGCGGATAACAGTTGTGCGGATGCGGGATGGTTGCGGGGCGGATGCGGGATGGTTGCGGATAACAGTTGTGCGGATGCGGGATGGATGCGGATAACAGTTGTTCGGATGCGGGACGGATGCGGGGCGGATGCGGGATGGTTGCGGATAACAGTCGTGCGGATGCGGGATGGATGCGGATAACAGTTGTGTGGATGCGGGGCGGATGCGGATAAGAGTTGTGCGGATGCGGGGCGGATGCAGATAACAGTCGTGCAGATGTGGCGCGGATGCAGATAGCAGTTGTGCGGATGCGGGATGGTTGCGGATAACAGTTGTGTGGATGCGGGGCGGATGCGGATAACAGTTGTGTGGATGCGGGGCGGATGCAGATAGCAGTTGTGCGGATGCGGGATGGTTGCGGATAACAGTTGTGTGGATGCGGGGCGGATGCAGATAGCAGTTGTGCGTATGCGGGACGGACGCGGATAACAGTTGTGTGGATGCGGGGCGGATGCAGATAGCAGTTGTGCGTATGCGGGACGGACGCGGATAACAGTTGTGTGGATGCGGGGCGGATGCAGATAGCAGTTGTGCGGATGCGGGATGGTTGCGGATAACAGTTGTGTGGATGCGGGGCGGATGCAGATAGCAGTTGTGCGTATGCGGGGCGGATGCAGATAGCAGTTGTGCGGATGCGGGATGGTTGCGGATAACAGTTGTGTGGATGCGGGGCGGATGCGGGATGGTTGCGGATAACAGTTGTGTGGATGCGGGGCGCATGCGGATAACAGTTGTGTGGATACGGGGCGGATGCAGATAGCAGTTGTGTGGATGCAGGGCGGATGCAGATAACAGTTGTTCGGATGCGGGACGGATGCGGGGCGGATGCAGATAACAGTTGTGTGGATGCAGGGCGGATGCAGATAACAGTTGTTCGGATGCGGGACGGATGCAGATAACAGTTGTTCGGATGCGGGACGGATGCAGATAACAGTTGTTCGGATGCGGGACGGATGCAGATAACAGTTGTTCGGATGCGGGACGGATGCAGATAACAGTTGTGTGGATGCAGGGCGGATGCAGATAACAGTTGTTCGGATGCGGGACGGATGCGGGGCGGATGCAGATAACAGTTGTGCGGATGCGGGACGGATGCGGGGTGGATGCAGATAACAGTTGTGCGGATGCGGGACGGATGCGGGGTGGATGCAGATAACAGTTGTTCGGATGCGGGACGGATGCGGGGCGGATGCAGATAACAGTTGTGCGGATGCGGGACGCATGCGGGGTGGATGCAGATAACAGTTGTGCGGATGCGGGACGGATGCGGGGTGGATGCAGATAACAGTTGTTCGGATGCGGGACGGATGCGGGGCGGATGCAGATAACAGTTGTGCGGATGCGGGACGGATGCGGGGCGGATGCAGATAACAGTTGTTCGGATGCGGGACGGATGCGGGGCGGATGCAGATAACAGTTGTTCGGATGCGGGACGCATGCGGGGTGGATGCAGATAACAGTTGTTCGGATGCGGGACGGATGCGGGGCGGATGCAGATAACAGTTGTGCGGATGCGGGACGGATGCAGATAACAGTTGTGCGGATGCGGGACGGATGCGGGGTGGATGCAGATAACAGTTGTGCGGATGCGGAACGGATGCGGGGCGGATGCAGATAACAGTTGTGCGGATGCGGGACGGATGCGGGGCGGATGCAGATAACAGTTGTGCGGATGCGGGACGGATGCAGATAACAGTTGTGCGGATGCGGGGTGGATGCGGGGTGGATGCAGATAACAGTTGTGCGGATGCGGAACGGATGCGGGGTGGATGCAGATAACAGTTGTGCGGATGCGGGACGGATGCGGGGCGGATGCAGATAACAGTTGTGCGGATGCGGGACGGATGCAGATAACAGTTGTGCGGATGCGGGACGGATGCGGGGTGGATGCAGATAACAGTTGTTCGGATGCGGAACGGATGCGGGGTGGATGCAGATAACAGTTGTGCGGATGCGGGACGGATGCGGGGTGGATGCAGATAACAGTTGTGCGGATGCGGAACGGATGCGGGGCGGATGCAGATAACAGTTGTTCGGATGCGGGACGGATGCGGGGCGGATGCAGATAACAGTTGTGCGGATGCGGGACGCATGCGGGGCGGATGCAGATAACAGTTGTGCGGATGCGGGACGGATGCGGGGTGGATGCAGATAACAGTTGTGCGGATGCGGGACGGATGCGGGGCGGATGCAGATAACAGTTGTTCGGATGCGGGACGGATGCGGGGCGGATGCAGATAACAGTTGTGCGGATGCGGGACGGATGCAGATAACAGTTGTGCGGATGCGGGACGGATGCGGGGTGGATGCAGATAACAGTTGTTCGGATGCGGGACGGATGCGGGACGGATGCAGATAACAGTTGTTCGGATGCGGGACGGATGCGGGACGGATGCAGATAACAGTTGTTCGGATGCGGGACGGATGCGGGGTGGATGCAGATAACAGTTGTTCGGATGCGGGACGGATGCGGGGCGGATGCAGATAACAGTTGTTCGGATGCGGGACGGATGCGGGGCGGATGCAGGTAACAGTTGTGCGGATGCGGGACGGATGCGGGGCGGATGCAGATAACAGTTGTGCGGATGCGGAACGGATGCGGGGCGGATGCAGATAACAGTTGTGCGGATGCGGGACGGATGCGGGGTGGATGCAGATAACAGTTGTTCGGATGCGGGACGGATGCGGGGCGGATGCAGATAACAGTTGTGCGGATGCGGGACGGATGCGGGGCGGATGCAGATAACAGTTGTTCGGATGCGGAACGGATGCGGGGCGGATGCAGATAACAGTTGTGCGGATGCGGAACGGATGCGGGGCGGATGCAGATAACAGTTGTTCGGATGCGGGACGGATGCGGGGCGGATGCAGATAACAGTTGTGAGGATGCGGGACGGATGCGGATAACAGTTGTGCGGATGCGGAACGGATGCGGATAACTGTTGTACGGTTGATAGGCGGATGCGGATAACGTTTTGTTTATCCGCGAAGGGCTCTACAGATAGTCTGCTAAAATTGTCTAATAACCAGTTTTTATGTTGTAACTGTAATCCGATACAATACTGTTCTATCAAAGATGAAGGAAAAAGTACAGAATGACTTCGTCAGAAAGTTTGTTGTGTCTGCTTTTTATACCGCCCCGACAGCAGAGGAAGTGTAGATACTTTTGCCTGATAGAGCAGCACGTGTGCTTGGAGCAGATTTCGCTACATAGAGTAGTTCCACGTTAACATTCAACATTTCCTGTAATATAATTTAATCAGTGAACTCTATGAAGTTTCGTCTCGCACTAGCATGTAGCAGTAGAAGTTCCTTTCATATGGAACACGCACACGTTTCTGATCACAGGTGCTGCGGTTTCTGCTGTATTCAAGTTGGGTTCATCCGTTGCTTAGCAGAGCGTAGGTACAATGTTTACTTCCTATTCATATTTATTTTTAAATTTGACCGGCATCGTCGAGGGGAATGAGTATCTCACGTAGATCGCACTCAAAGACTAATATATTAATTTCTCCATAATCATAACTATACTGAAAAACGAAACTGTCGGAATGAAAAATTTAAATATAAACTGGAAGGGCAAACTGTATTTATTTGGTTACAGTCAGGGACCGAATATTTAGGTTTTCAAAATAATTGTCATTTTAGGTTTTCAAAACATTTTAAAAAGATTTTTTGGTTTTTAATAGGTAGAATAGGCTTTTAAATAGGTTTCTATGTTTAAAGGGTAGCAAAAGTTGAAATAAACTGCGCAGAGCTTAAAATTAATGAATTGTTGTAGAAAATCTGATTGCAACGAGAGTGTACGTATTTCACATAATAATACGTCATTTATCAAATTACCACCGATAATTTCACACTTTTAGGCAATATTTGCTCTCCTTAAATATGCTAATTATTCAAATTAAATAAAACCAAGTATGTCAGAGGTGATTTTCACACTCTAGCCTGTTTAATTAACTTTGTTTAGCATATAGGGAACTTCGAAACAATAAGATATCTATACCCACTTTACTCACAGTAACAATATGATATGATATTTAGCCGCACTTTTCTTGGTTACAGTAAATAATTAAGTATCTCATTATAAATATAAACTAAAGATTCAAATCTACTCAAATAAATGGAACAAAACTGCAACTAGGTATTTTTAGGTAGGCCTACACGCATATCATTTAGGTTTCTTTAGGTACTACAGAATTCATGACTATGGCTATTTTGAGTGTGATTCATATAACTATTAAAATATTTTTGTATTTAGAAGTAAGGAAAAAATAGGAAAACACCCAAGAATTCGGTCCTTAGTTATAATAATACAACCCTACCAAGTAGGCCTACCTTAGGCCATTACTATTATTTTATATTAATGGTGGAATTCTTGGCTGTCACGTTGGAGATCAGGGTTCAATTGCCGGTTTTGCCAAGAAATTTAATTTTGGTTTGTGGGCTTGAACGGGGTACACTCAGCCTTGTGAGGCAAAACTGAGAATAGGTGGTTCGATTCCCACGTCAGCCGTCCTGGAAGTGATTCTCCGTGGTTTCCCACGTCAACATCAGAAAAAAATGTCGGGATGGTTCCTAATTTAAAGCCACGGTCACCTTCTTCCAATACTCACCTGGATTACAAATACACACACCTAAGTAGATGGAGCAAAATGACCACGATGTCCCTTTTAACTACTCTGTCGTTTAGAGACGTGAGGGTGCCGGAATTTTGCCCCCAGGGGGATCTTTAACGTGCCAGTAAATCTAGTCATTCGGCTCCCTCGCATTTGCGCACCCTCAAATGCGCCAGGATACGAACCAGCAACCTTGGGCCCAGCAACCTAGAACGTTACTACTGAGCCACGCAGCCAGTCCTCAATGGTATACAGTGCAAGTTCAGAGTTTCTGGCAGTTAGCTCTGCACTTCCCCATCCCACTCCCACTGCAGCGTTAAACTTTTGCCAAGCTGAGCGTGTCTGTGTCTAATTGTGAGAATCTACTGTCACGCACGTCAATGTTTTCAAATAGAGAAGTATTTGGCCCGCAACCCACACCGCTCTACAGCCCTCTCTTACAGCTGAGCTCTCAAGAACAAGTACATAGCTAAACGCCGATATCTGTTATCATGTCACATAATACAAATACGTTAAGTTTGAGTGTTATGCTAGGTGGTTCAACTTTGGACAATATTGCGACGGGAATTAGGTTTCACTCACTAAATCATCACACAACTGATAGTGCACGTTACTACTCGCTAAATTAACTACGACTACTGTACACAATTATTTACATACACTGTACTCTTCTCATGCCAAGTCCACAGTCCACAGTCCTACTCTGGTGGTGCTCCACCATGAAGTTTACACCAGAGTCCTGCTACGTAGTCCGAGTGTCTATCCACGCACCACGTCGAACCCAGGGTTACCACTGCTATCCCACTGCTGCCCTCACACAACGCTTCGTTGCCGTTAAAACTCTTCGCTCCACTGCACACATCTTAATTGACTTTCACTTGTCACAGCTGTCAGTCACTGCTTTCACTCAACGTACTCTGTTCCCACTCGTCGATCTTTAAGTACCTCCTTGTAGCTTTCCGGCTACTTCAGACCTTTTGGGTGACGACACTGTCTCTCGAACTGTCTAGCGGCTCGCTCACCTCAGCCTCTTCTAGAAACAAAGCAATATCGGCGTGTCAATGTTTTTAATTTTCTTTTTAGCGTATGACTTTTAGTGCCGGGAGTGTCCAAGGACATGTTCGAATCGCCAGAGTTTGTAGCTGCTTCTATGCGGACACCCATGGGGTGAGCTACAAGTAGCGTCACGTGTGGAGCGTTGTCTGGGAAGGAAAGTTTGAATGTAAGGACGAGGAGGTGGAAGGTAGCGGCTGTGGCCTATAGTTAGTGACCAACCCCGGCATTTGCCTGGAGGGAAGATGGGAAACCACAGAAGACCATCTTCAAGGTTGCCGGCGGGGGGATTCGAACCTCCTCGCCTCCCGGATGTGAGCGACTGTCTGCAGCCACGCCGTAACGACCATGGCTAACTCACCCGGTGGCGTTTCAATGACTTTCCATGACTCACTGAGGCCCTTTTTTTTTTGCGAGGACAGCTCTGCGACCAGCATGATGGATGCGACCCGGGAAACTCTGTTCACTGCCTCGCCGGCTGGGTGGATCTGTCACAATTTGTGTTTTCGGTCACATGTTATGTAAACTTTTATGTCACCTTGAAGCTGGACAAATAGTCTTCATTCATATTGTATATCGAGATATATTTTATGAGCAGTCTTATCATAACTAAACTGAAGAACGAGAGCGAGGGAACCTTACATAGTGCAACCCTGTGCATTTCTACCCCTGACTTTTCTCGTTCCTATGGGATCAGGTAGAAGTTTCTATGTGGCATTGTTTTCCTTTAACACGGATATGTATTTGTGCTGGGGGGAGAATTAGCGTGAACACATTTCAGACACCTAGTTACCATGGTAACAAATACTAGCGCACTTTGTTCCCACTCGCCGAAGCGTGCTGCGTCGACAAAGTTTCAACAACTAGTTACAAGGACAACAAGTGATAGCGCACTTATTTCCCACTGCCTAAAGCGTACGGGCCCACCATACACAAGTCGAAGGCGATCCATATAATACAAATAGACACATAAAAACGTATCCACGATTGTATGGTTTGGTTCTGTAAGACATAATGTAATGTTATGTTATTTATTTCCGCCAGATGCCCTTCCTAACCTCATGAGAGGAGTTGAATGGCGATGGATGAAATAGAACAGGAAGTTGAAAAGGAAATGGCCGTGGCCTATTGGAAGCTACCATCCCGACATTTGCCTGAAGTTATAAGTAGAAGACAACTTCAGGGATGACCCAACATGGAATTCAAACCCGCTCGTTGGCCTTGAGCATTCATGTGCGTAGTTATCCCAGTATGCCTAATAATAATAATAATAATAATAATAATAATAATGTGATTGGTGTTTACGCCGCTGTTAACTACTGTGGATTTTAGAGACCCCGGGATTCCGGAATTTTCCCCCGAAGGGGTCTACTGACACGGCGCCCTCGCATTTGCACACCACCAATTGCCAACTGACTACGCCAGGACTCGATCCTGCACCCTTAGGAACAGGAGGCGAGAACGTTTCCGCTGAGCCACGCAGCCAGTTATACCGTAAAGTGGAATCCTCTATCCTTTAACACCACACAAAAGTCACACGTTACTGTTATTTCATTTGAGGTCATTAAGCCCCGTGTACTTGGGGTGTGTGTAATTTTGTCTGATAAATGTGTTTTTGTGATGACTGTATTAGTACAGTAAAACCTGCCTAAACCGGATCCTTCATACTGTATATCGGAAACCAGGACAAACGGAAAACAAAATTCGGAACAGAGGTATTTCCTATGTAAAATTACTCTGTTAACCGGAAAACTGCCTAACGCGGAAACGGAAAGAACTTCTGGAACTGTAGGCGTAAACAACGTGACTAAAACGGATAATCTTATCCATAATACAAAGCTAGGTGCAGTACTAATTTTTTTGCGTGACTCTATTTGCACACAAGTTCTAGGAAACATTAACGCCTGAAGTCGTTCAAAGTGCAGCTGGTATTGCTGCCGAAAAAAGAAGGTGCGAAGTCATTGAAGAAATGGATGACAACGACGATGAAGGCAACGAAAGGAGCTAAAAATACACACCTTGGGAGAAGCACTATCTGTTGTGAGTAACCTTCAGGAATTTGCAGCTTCCAAGAATGTTCCAGAACTCCTGGAATTAATGCAGGAAGCAAAGGAGATCATACAACGATCTCTTGTAGTCGCGACAATGCGCTTTGAAAGACATGTGGAAACAAAGAAACGAGCAGAGAAACTGCAATTTTTGTACGTAAGTTGAAAATACAATGTGTACCTATTTTCTCTTTTATTTGCAGACTATTATTTAATTGTAATCCTACGCCATAATACAGTATTTCTTTGTATTGCATTTTGTCATATTAACATTCAGCCGTTTATAAAACGGAAACCTGTGAAAACGGAAAAATAAACCCGGAACAATTGCGTTCCGTTTTAGGCAGGTTTTACTGTATCTGTAATTTAGGTACCTATTGGCATGGCCTTAAGTTAGGAACCACCCGGCATTTCCTGGAGTAGAAGTGGGAAACCACGGAAAACCACTTCCGGGATGACTGAGGTTGTAATCCAACTTACCTCTTGTCAGTTTTGCATTTTGAGGCTGAGTGAGCCCCGTTCCAGCCCTCAAATCAGAATTAATTTTTTTGGCTGGCTGCGAGGCTCACTGGTAGCGTTCTCGCCTGTTGTGTCCAAGATTGCGGGATCGAATCCTGGTGCAGTCAGATGGCATTTGAGGGTGTGGAAATGCGAGGGAGCCGTGTCAGTAGATTTACTGGCACGTTAAAGATTTCCTTCAGAGCAAAATTCCGACACCTTGTCGTCTCTAAAAGCCGCAGTAAAAAGGGTCGTAAAACAAAAGTCATTATTATTATTTTATTAGAATTACATTTCTTGATAGAGTCAGGAATCGATCTTGGACCTTCGGGGCAACAGTAAAGAATGCTAGCCGCCATACCACCACGTGGTCAGAAAAGTTACTCACCAATGACCTAATAGTGTGTAATTCCCCCATAAATCTTGATAATTCACTATGGTATGAACTGCGCAAGGTTCTGTATGTAGGAGATACCAATCTTCAACCACTCGGTATCGAGGATTTGCGTAAGATAGACCAGATTGCGGGGATCTGCTTCGTGGTGTTCGACACGTTTTCTTGCTGCTGTCTCAAAATTTCAGCTCGGTTACAATTTTGCGTCCCATTCCAAATATAATTGCTCCTGAATATTCATCACACCAATTAATCACAATTGCAGGCCGGAGAAGGAAGTAATTGTCATCCTGGGAGTCAGGAAGAGAAAATAGTTGCGTACCTCGTTAAAAGTGAAGCGCCAGCGGCAAATCCTAGTTTCGTCAACAGCTCGATTTAAGAATTATGATTCAAATAGTATTTTACTCCAATCGAAGAACCCAATCACGACATTGAAAGTGAGAGTACATTAGAAACTCGAACCCGAATCCCTTGCAGTTCGGCACACTTTCCCTAGAAGTTTCCACAGCCGAAGAAACTCATTGAAAACAAGTAGTTCCGTGAAGAACTATACAGCCTATTTTCATATATCCTGCTCATGTTAATTGCCTCTATCAACATACAAAATTTCAGTTTAATTGCTGTAACAGATTCGTAGATATTCAGAACCGTCTAAATATTTCATATGGTCGTCAGGATGGATTTTTATTTTTGTACTATTACATTAAGATTATTTTGTACGTGTGGTATTCAAACTTCAATCGCATGATTAGAACACAAGAAGTAAAAACGAGATTTTAAAAGAACGCACACCAGCCATCTTGTGATTATGCAAACAATTGAAATAAATTACATGCCAGTGGATCAACATTTGAATAAGCATTTAACGTGCAACGTTTCACGGCACTCGGATAGTTAATTCGCAAGAAACGTCCATTTAAATATTTATACTTCGCGTCGCCGCCATGTTGGATTTGTGCTCACCAGGTTACTCAAAGTCCTATAGGTGAACATATGTTCATAGTCTCTATGAACATAAAACAATTCAGTTTGGTTGCTGTAAAAGATTCATAGATATTGAGAACCGTCTAAATATTTCGGAAGCTCGCCATTTAGGATTGTTATATGTATAGGCCATAGAGTTATGTACCATTCAAGGACAATTATTGCCTAGCTTCATTATTCAAACTTTCACTTCGATCGCATGATTACGGCACAAGAATAAAAACTTAATTTTAAAATTTCGCACAGCCGCCATCTTGAGGTTATGTTAACAATTGAATTAAATTAGATGGCAGTGCATTACAATCTGCAAAATCATTTACTGTACCACATTTCACTGCGCTCAGAGAGTTAAATCACGAGAGAAGTCTATTAAAATATTTCAAATTCGCTTGGTCGCCATGTTCGTTTTGTACTTAACAGGTTTATGAAATATACATAGGTAAACTTGTACCAGTACCCTTTATCACCGTACAAAATTGCATGATGATATCTGTAATAGTTTCGGAGATATACAATGTCAGTGAAATTTTTCGCATAGCCGCCATTTTGAGGTTATGTAAACAATTGAACTAAATTAGACTCCAGTGCATTACAATGTGTACAAACATTTGCTGTGCCAAGTTTCATTACGTTTGGATAGTTAAATCGCGAGAAATGTCTATTTAAAAGTCTCAATTTCGCTTGACCGCCATGTTGGTTTTGTAGTCTCCAGGTTTTTGAAAGTCTCATAGGTGAACTTCTAGTAGTGCCCTTTATCACCGTACACAATTTCAGGGCGATATCGGTAATAGTTTCGGAGATATTGAATGCTAGTGAAATATTTCGCACAGCCGCCATGTTGTATTGGTGAGACGTAACAAAATTTGAAGGGCACGGTCGAGGTCGCCGGGAATAGTGCTATGAACTTACCGAGTTTCATTGAAATCGCTCCAGCCGTTTAGATTTTATTAGGGACACACACACACACACACACACACACACACTCGGACAAAAGGTGATCTCATAAGCCTATTTTTTCAAAATTGAAAATAGGCTAAAAATACAGTAATGCACCAAAGAGGGTTTATTGGATGCGAAGGAATGTACGCAAGAGATAGCTAATGTTATTATTATACGTCCCTTTTAACTGCAGCGGCTTTTAGAGACGCCAGGGCGCCGTAATTTTGCCCCGAAGTGGATCTTTAACGTGACAATCAATTTACTGACACGGCTCCCTCGCATATGCGCACCATCAAATGTCAACTGTCTGTGCCTGCAACCTTGGGAACAGCAAGCGAGAACGTTACCACTGCACCACGAAGCCAGTCAAATAACAGAAGATAGCGCTATGAGAGGAGAAAGATTGAGTGGTAACTTCGACAGAGTCGGTAAGCATTTAAGGGTGATTAAATATGAGAGACCTGTGTCAATTGGTTTACTGTACAGTCTAGGAAAATATTCAGACACTCCTGCGCTTTTAAAGGCCGCGGCTAAAAGTGATAATAATCACTCAGTAACATCCTGATGGGTTGTAAAACAAGATACTTTCGTCACCTCCCACATACAACCTGGATTCGTTCCAGCTCACAGCACGGCGATAATGGCTGTCTGCCAATGGCAGGACATGTATGGGTGCTGAGACACAAGACCTCTTTCCGTTAATGACCTGGGATGGTTCAAGCAGAGATAGGTGTCTGTAAGGAAAATGTCACTTGTGTGAGGATGTTACTTACTCACTCCTTGGCGCTACAGCCCTTGTAGGGCTGTGACCTCCCGGACAATCTCCACCCGTTCTCCCCTGTCTACTGCTTTGATTCTCCATCTTGTGACTCCCATCCTTCTCAGATCCTCCTCCACGTTATCCAGCCATCTTGTCCTAGGTCTTCCCCTCACACGATCTGAACGATGTTCAGACGAGCAGAAATCATCGCCATCACTACACGATGAGAAGCGAATATCCCCAAGAATCAATACCGGTGAGTGAACTGACCAAACATCACAAATTCTCTCTTTTAAATAATTTGGCAAGTAAATTCACTGCATTGGAAGTACGGTAAATGTAAATTCAAACTCCACTCTTTTCATAGTCCATTTTTAACGTAACTTCAGTAAACACATCAACTTATTATTATTATTTTTATGTTTTTTCTTTCTCGTATTAAATTCCATATTTTGAATTCATGCCTAGTGTTTCCCTTACTGTAGTTAGAAATAGCTATAAGTCAACCCTTTCGCCTGAAACAAATATTATTGTGGTTGGAGACAGAGTCCCATTGCGGCCTGGAAAGAAGAGTTAGTTAGTTTGTTATTGAGGTTCTCCCCCAGGGGAGAAGAAGAGTACCTAGTGTGAACTACTTACGGTACATCATAACTTATACTATTCGGTCGTTAACGGTGTGTTATGACCATCGCACCCATTCATTATTATTATCAGCATTAGACATATTATATTTGGTCGCATAACAGTGGGACTCCTTAAATTATATTACATTACCTTATCAATATTTCTGTTTTACTAAGCACGTATTCTTCAAGACCGGTACGCGGAGAAAAGTGCGAAACACAATGTAGATGTGTCAGACAGCCAACGCATTGGACGAACAGTTTGTTTGTTTGTTTGTTTGTTTGTTTACATTACATTCGGTGCGCTAGTGGTCCCAACTTTGCTCGGTCTGACGCCGGCGTGGCGTGCGGTGCAGCTAAGCTAGCACGCCGAGCGTGCAAAGGCTGGACGCCTCTGCTCTAAGGCGAAATTCTGGCACCCTAACGCTTCTAAAGCCACCATGGTGCATGTTGTTTGCTGATGACATTGTTTTGTGCGACACCAGTAGGAGAGAACTGGAAAGGTGACTAGAGAACTGGCGAAAAGCCTTGGAGATCAGAGGCCTGAAAATCAGTCGAAAGAAAACCTAGTATTTGTACCTTGCTGGTGAGGGCAATGAATTAGTGCAGATGGAGTAAGCTTAAGGCCAGTCAGTAGCATCAAGTATCTTGGGTCAACAATGTCTGAAGATGGTAACATAAATACTGAGATTAAACACAGGGTTCAGTCAGCCTGGATGAACTGAAAAAGGTTTTCTGGCATTCTGTGTGACAAAAGGCTCAATATGGGGGTGAAAGGAAAGACCTACAAGACAGCTGTGAGGCCAGACATGATGTATGGTGCGGAGACATGGGCAATAACTAAGTCACAATGTCATAAGCTGGATGTGACTGAGATTAAGATACTGCGCTGGATGAGTGGCGTCATTAGGATTGATCACATTACATATGAGAAAATCAGGAACCAAGTTAAAGTAACAGAAGTCTCCAAGAGCATCCAGGAGAGAAGACTGTTGTGGTATTTGTTATGCGTCGAAACAACTACTATGTAGTGAGGAGAGTGATATCTCTGGACGGGGATGGCGCGAGGAATAGAGGCAGACCTCGAACAATATCCATGAAGAGAAGCAGTTGGGGGACGACGATGTGTGGGACAGAATAAAATTGAAAGGAGTTGCCAGAAACATCGACCCCACTACAGGTGGGATAAGATAAAGAAGAAGATGAAGATCCTACAGGGGTTGTAAGACATTCGTCACCTCTCACATAGAACCTGGATTCGTATCAAAATATGACGGCTAAACTCACCAGCCAGGACTTCAGGTTATTCGGGTTCGAATTCTGACTGTGGTCACAGTTTTAAGCCGTACTCAACAGATATGAGCGCCACAAGGACAGTTAAGTCATTAAGCCTTTTCTATGTTTCAAAATTCAAAGTTCAGTTTCAAACACTGGTCTACAGGTGGCTCTGTGTGTATCGTCAAAGTCCACGCCATTCCAGAAGCCGCCACCACAGCGCCCCTCCGTCTAAGACTTGAATATGTGCCACAATCAGAGCATAGCCGCATTGATGTAAGTGGCTAAATGTACAGCAGGAGATTCAGGTTCATATCCAGACTGGTTCACATTTTGAAGTCATATTCAACATACTGTATTATAATAATAATAATAAGAAGAAGAAGAAGAAGAAGAAGAAGAATAGTAATACATCATTAAGGCAGACATGCCAGATGACAAATGTAGGAGATGACATCGCGAATCGGAGACCATCCAGCATATCACAGGGGGCTGTACAACAATTTCATCTACGTACTACTTGAAGAGGCATGACCAAGTAGTCAAGATAATCCACCTGAACCTGGCAAAGAAGCATTCCTTAATTAATAATGTTCTGCCTTAATATCAATACATTCCTGATGCTGTTCTGGAGAACGATACACACGAGCTACTCTGGGACAGTTCAGTGATCACAGATAGACCTATATCAGCAAACAGGCCAGACATTATTCTTATTGATAAAGTGCAGAAGAAAACTCTTCTAATAGACATCGCAGTCCCTAACTTGCATAATATCCAACACAGTTATGCTGAGAAATTGACGAAATACGTGCCTCTGGATTAAGAGATCCGACAGATGTGGCGACAGGAATTTGTCACTGTATTGCCTATCATAATCTCTTGCAATGCGATCATACCGAAGTCGCTGAAGGCCAACCTCGATAAACTGGGGCTCCACCATAATCTGCATACCAGTATGAAGAAATTAGTTATTTTAGCGACCTGCTCCATAGTTCGTTCGTTCCTCAACCTACCAACATTGAGAACTCCACTCCATCTTGCAACAAATGCCGATGAAATGGTGAATTGTACCCGATGACATAGTGACCATATGAACAAAAATAATAATAATAATGTTTTTTCTTTGGCGTATACCAGTTAATTAGGATTGCCGGAACCAACCAGGCTCATTTTGGTTTAGGCTGGGATCTTATGCTGGATGCCCTTCCTGACGCTACGGTTTATTTTTCAGCTGAAAATTCCACCCCGCTTATACCGGGATTCAAACTCCGGCCGTCTGAGTGAAAGAAGAGCGGTTAGGCCACCGCGCCATCTCGTTTCCAAATAATAATAATGATAATGATAAGAATGATAATATTTTATGATAGTCAACTCCCAATTTTTCTTGACAATCTTTATTTTACTCACTAACGGAAAATATATCTGTATCAATCTAATTGGAAAGTGTAAAAACTGTGGATAGGGACATTTTGCAATCAATTTCTTTACTCGTATTTCGGTAATCACTTAACTAGACTTGATCCTTGTTGCCCATCTTAGATCACAGGGCTTCCGAGAAACACACACCCTCCCATTCCTTGGCACTCCTCCTCAATCGTCTTCTTTGAACGCCCGCATTTTCGAGTACCTTTGGGATTCCAGTCAAGTGTTATCTTTTCAATGGCTCCAGTAGGATTCCTTAGAGTTTGACCTGTCCAGAGTCATTCTCCTTTTTCTCCTTTATTTGGGTTTCAACTGGCTGGTCATTTGTTAAATTATTTCGGAAATACTGTATTTACACGTGAAAGTGTAAATGTGCGCAAAATAAGTCTAACAAAGAGAAACTTTATAGCCGAGATTTATGTATTTCTTATTAAATAATGGCACAAATAACACATATTTGAAAACAT
Source organism: Meconema thalassinum (assembly GCA_946902985.2). NCBI lineage: Eukaryota > Metazoa > Arthropoda > Insecta > Orthoptera > Tettigoniidae > Meconema > Meconema thalassinum. The sequence continues at coordinate 228,485,721 of OX336393.1, forward strand.
AGGACACATTCTTCATAACGTAATAAAATTTCAGGTCAGAATTACCAAGCGCGGTAATGCATAGGACCAGCCTATCTTCAGACTGGGAAATGTTTTATTTTTCAACTCCAGACGAAACAGGAACGGCAGTTTTCTTACAACTTCTTACCCAGTTTTATTCATAACCAAGTATTTCACCTCTAATTAACCCCTGTGATAATACAGGCGTCGAGAAGGCCATCTTTCTTTATTCGTGTCAGAGGCACTTTTTTTACATGACATACATTCATATTTACACTCGTATAAAAAAATTACGAGCCTCACAGCAGTCGCATATGATGTGTAACATCTGACATAGAAGAAACCTCACGTGAAATTGTTGATACACCGGTATTTTAAACTATTATTGGCACAAATATTAATCTATTGTAAAAGGGAGTGTTTTACAGATATTGTAGTTTATAATACGGAACTCATTTTATTAGATGATTTGTAGCTTCCACCAGCACTAGCCTAAATAAAGAATACGATATGGATCAACAAGATTAATAGACGCGACACCGCTCATAACCTTAAATTCCTTATAAACAGGTCCTCTTCATTCACAGACAAACACGTAATTTCAAATGGATTCTGTTAAAACGAGTCATATTGATATGATAAATATTGCTTAAAATGATAATCTGGTAGCAAAAATATCTACTCCGTCCGGAATTTGAACCCAAGATCTCTAGATTCACAGTCATAAGCACTAAGCTATTTCGACTACGCAAATTTTGTGCACAAGATGGTGACATATTGATCGAGCGGGCAGTGCATACTTCCGTTTTCCACCACTGCCAGCTAGTACTCTTCCGTTCGATCGATCGAGTGGGCAGTGCATACTTCCGTTTTCCACCACTGCCACCTAGTACATTTCCGTTCGATTGATCGAGCGGGCAGTGCATACTTCTGTTTTCCACCATTGCCAGCTAGTACAATTCCGTTCGATCGATCGAGCGGGCAGTGCATACTTCCGTTCGATCCACCACTGCCAGATCGATCGTTCCGATCCACTTCCGTCCCCAATTTTCAAAATCACTCCCACTAACCTATCCAGCAACCAAGCGGAAAGATGTTATACATCAAAAAGCAGAAACAAGGTAAGGGCTGGCAGTCTTGCAGCTAGATGTTAGCTGCTCAGTAACGGGAGACGTCGATGGCATTGGGAGCGGCTGCAATTAGGTCATCCATAGTAAAAAAAAAAAAGTCAACCCCTGGCACTTTACAGCCCATGACGGGCTAAGGCCGACCAAGCGACCGCTGCCCAGCCATTTGGCCTACAGATATTGGGGTGACGCGTGATCAGCGCGTCGGGTCCCCTCGGCCGTTAATCTTGGTTTTCGTGATCGGGGCGCTGTCTCACTGTCAGACAGCTACTCAATTGTCCTCACGAGGCTGAGTGCACTCCGTTCCAACCCTCACGTCAGTTTTAAAATCCCTGACGGAGCCGGGGATCGAACCCGGGGCCTCCGGGTGAGAGGCAAGCGCGCTACCACAACACCACGGGGCCGGCAAAAAAAAAAAAACGATGGCTTCGGCCAGGTTTGAACCCGCTATCTTGGGCATAGAAGCTCAGCATGCTACCGACTACGCCACCGAAGCCGCCTCATCCGTAGTACAAGACACAATAACGTATTCAGGCCAGATTATAAAAAGAGTAGGGTACTTCAGATACCTTGGCATCACCCTTCAAACAACTGGAACCTCATATAGAATACACATCAGAGAAAGAGCGGCAGCAGCTATAAGAGGGATCTACGACATTGAGCATCCAACCATGCTCTCCCTGGAAACAGCAATACGCTATTCCAAAATAAAATTATTCCTACTATGACCTATAGCATTTATCTCATCTGGACCCATCTTACAACGTCCGACTTGGAAACTCTGGAAAGAGTAAAAGCTAGATTCCTGAAAAGAGTGCTGGGCATAGTTAAGTCGGCGCCATCAAGACTAGCTTATGTGCTTGCGAAAGAATGTTTCCTTATAGAACACTTGAGATATACCCTACAGTTACAATCAACAAATCAAGCAGAAGAAGTTCTTTAAAGAAGGAGACAGAAAAGAGAAGAAATATGGCCTGAGTTTTACTCAACCGGAGCTATGCTGGACCGACGATGGACCAGCCCAAACCAGGATTACAGAATGCTATCACATGATTGTCTGTCCACGGATTTCATCAAAGATTATGCACGAAATCATATTTCCATGAACCGGGCGGTGAAGATTCACCGTCGTTTTTCCAACTCCTGTACGAAGCCTATTTAGGACCTTCCATGTTGACCAGTGTTCCTTGTGGCCACATGGGAGACTTCAGAAGTGGGGTTTCTGATCCAACACATCTCTCTGTGATTGTGGAGAACAACAGACGACACAGCATTTTTGTCGGTGCACCTTGTGCACTTAAACTTGTACCATTATTTATTTAGAAGAGAGCGCACAAACGTGCATAAGGTAAGTACATAAGGTACAATTTTAAAATCTCGTTTTTATTTCTCGTGTCCTAATCATGCGATTGAAGTTTGAATAATACACCTACAGAATACTCTTCATATATTAGGACATAATTCTAAGGCCTACAAAAATAAAAATCCAACATGGGTAAATCGCGAGAAACGTCCATTTAAATATTTATATTTCGCGTCGCCGCCATGTTCCATTAGTGCTCAGCAGGTTATTGAAAGCCCTATAGGTGAACTTATGTTCATAGCCTCTATCAACATACAAAATTTCAGTTTGATTGCTGTAAAAGATTCGTAGAAATTCAGATCCGTCCAAATATTTCTGATGGTCGCCATGTTGGATTGTTATATGTATAGGTCATAGAATTATGTACCATTAAAGGAAAATTATTGCGTCGGTTCATTATTCAAACTTCACTTCCATTGCATGATTACGACACAAGAAATAAAAACTTAATTTTAAAATTTAGCACAGCCGCCATGTTGAGGCTATGTACACAATTGAACTAAATTAGATGCCAGTGCATTATAATGTGTATAACTGTATGCTGTACCAAGTTTCATTGCGTTTAGATGGTTAAATCGCGAGAAAAGTCTATTTAAATATCTCAACTTTGCCTGGCCGCCATGTTGGTTTTGTAGTTACCAGGTTTTTGAAAGTCCCATAGGTGAACTTGCAGTAGTGACCTTTATCACCTTACAAAATTGCAGGGTGATATCAGTAATAGTTTCGGAGATATTGAATGCTGGTGAAATATCTCGCACAGCCGCCATGTTGGATTCGTGAGACGTAATACAAATTGAAGGCCTCGGTCGGGGGTCGCCCAAAATGGTGCTATGACCTTACCGAGTTTCATTGTAATCGCCCCAGCCGTTTAAAAGTTATTAGGAGACACACACACACACACACACACAGACACACAGACAGACACACACACATACGCACATACACACGCACAAAAGGTGATCATAAAATGTAAATAGGCTAAAAATTGACATTTTTATTCTGTTTTTCAAAAGTTCAGTGAACTGAAACCGGAAGGAAAAGTTTCTGATTCAAAATATTGATGAATGGGTTTCAGAGGAATAGGTTAAAAAATGTGGATTTTCTCCCTAAACGTATATACTGTACATAGGCCTACCTTATATAGTGGCTGCGTTTTCGTGACCTTCGCCATTGAACTACTAGACTGAAAATGTTCAAGGCTGCGTGCACTGCGGGGATATTGTATAAAGGAGTCTAGTCACGAACATCGCTACCGTTTGGCGTTGTTACTACATGCTGTAAACTTTATGGAAAGTCAATCTTGTTCTCGCATTGGAGGACTACTAAATGTAAATGACGTAGGCTGTGTTGCAAGCGAAGGTACATTCAGTGAAGGTCACGGATCGTTGTTTGCGTGGTATAGTTATACCTTTTATTTCGAAAGAAAGAATGCGAAGCATTTGGCGGGAACGACATAAAATGGCCACCGCGGGCCTCTATTGGCTAGAGTTTGACAGCTAGCAGAACACGTCTCCGCAATTTAACATGGCGGCTGTGCGAAATATTTCACCGGCATTCTATATCTCCGAAACTTACTACTGATATCACCCTGATTTTTTTACGGTGATAAAAGGCCTTACTAGAAGGTAACCCATATAACTTTCAGAAACCTGTTAAGTACAAAACGAACATGGTGGCCAAGCGAAGTTGAAACATTTAAATTTATGTTTCTCGTGATTTAACCATCCGAGCGCAGTGAAACTTGGCTAGGCAAATGTTTACACACATTGTAATCCACTGACATCTAATTTAGTTCAAATGTTTGCATAACCTCAAGATGGCGGTTGTGCGAAATTTTAAAATTAAGTTTTAACATCTTGCGTCCTAATCATGCAATCGAAGTCAACGTTTGAATAATGAACCTAAACAATAATAGCCATCGAACAGTACATAACGCTATGACCTACATAAAAATCCGACATGGCGACCATCCTAAATATTTAGACGGTTCTCAATATCTACGAATCTATCAAACTGAAATTTTGTACGTTGATAGAGGCAATTAACATAAGTAGGATATATGAAAATAGGCTGTATAGTTCTTCACGGAACTACTTGTTTTGACTTAAGACACGGCATACTCCTCAATTCTTGTTAGGACATTTCATTAACATTTTGTTAAACAATTTGAAATCTAGTGTCATCTTCTTACCATTATTATCATTATTTCCTTCTTTTTTCTATTGTTTCCCGTCATAGTGTTCAAATATTACGGCCTGTCATCCAATAGCTACAACTCGGCAATGATATCGCCACAGAGTGGCTTGTTTGGGTGCTCAGTGCTAAATATTTATTTACTTAACATTACTTTCGTATTATCACAAAAGCTGTTATTAACCGTCAAGAGTCGCGATACAGAGAGTGTGCAAGGTGTTATCATGATCTGTTGTATCAGTGTCATCTATTTTGCGAACCACCTCCACTGATACTCTTGTTTCATCTTGAAGAATAATCATTGCATAGTGAGCACTTTTAAAATCACCAGATCACTTTGTATTAGCTGGAGAGTGTTTGCCCTCTTTGTCGTATTTATTGAATTGAATACAGGTGATAAAGGAAGCATAGCTTCGGTATATACAGGAATTAATCAATTAATTTACGTACCGTATTCCTCTGTTTGAATGCACTCTGCGTTGATTCAAGAATGCCAACACCTGACATTTCTGATAAGAAGATGCCACTAGATTTCAAATTGTTAAAAAAAATAAAAAATGTTAATGATATGTTCTAACAAGGATTGAGGAGTATGCTATGTCGTAAGTCATCTTCGGGGAAACCAAGCAGCTCCATTATTTTAAATTACATTATGAATAAAAGTCTGTTAAGTAACTATTAAGTTACGTGTAATTGTACCGAAATAATGTCTGAAGTGTGGCCCTGTGTATTTTTCGAATCTGCTGATTTATGACAATGAAACTTGTAACACAGCTCAGCTGTTTCAAGCTCCCGCCATATCCTACACGTTCTTTCCCTCGAAATGAAGGGTATAGTACATACAGTTTGGTTTACTGTATGGTAACGGGAGAAGTTGATAAACTAAGTTTAGTTTAAAAGCATCCTTAATTTAAAATAATGTTGCTAAATGAATATTGAAATGTTAGAAACCATTCAGTATTGCCTAGGGCTTAGAGCTGAAGTCAGAGGTGTCCATACGTCATGCCGGGCGTGCGGACACGGATGCTGCACGCCGGCGTGCTTCTGGCGTGGACGTTCCTGCAGTGGTGGTGGGGGAAGACTATATGTCTCTCTCTCTCCCGCGTTCTCGTCTCACTCCCTCTCATACTGCCTTCGCTGTGTTGTGGTTGATTGGTCGAACATCAAACGGTATGAAAACAAATTGAAACAAAACGATAAAGTAAAAACAGACAAAAAACACAATGTGACCGAAATTGCAATGCCTTACATGAATTCCATGTTACGTTATCACAATATTTCTGTTTTAATGCTAAACACGTAATCTTCAAATAGAATACCAATACGTTGAGAGATGCGCGAAACGTAATGAAGATTTGTATGACAACCAACGCTTTTTTGGTTGTTTACATTGCATTCGCAGCGCTAGCGATCCCAACTTGACTCAGTAAGACGCCAGCAGTCATGTCAGACAGCCCAGCCAAGAGACTCAGGAGCCAGCCTACTGGCGTGTGGCGCAGCATAGCTAGCACGCCGAGCGTGCAAAGGCTGAACGCTACTAGCTTATAGGAATAGTAGCTACACCCTCATGGACTATTTAGTAGAGGGAGACTATTTGTGGCTGGGATTGTGATCACGTGTTGTTTGTTCATCTAGTAGAGATATCCATGCATTGCTATATATTTGTAAAAAACATTGACTTGCCATATACCTAAAAGAAGGGTGTGATAATTCCTCTTCACGAATATTTCTTCCTGGTCCATGCGATTTTGTTGTATGGAGTTCACTGTACTACAGGCAAAACCAGACTAATTCTAGGAACACTTCAGTTTAGTTTTCATTTTCAACATACTCGTGTTATTTTTTGCATGTACTTTACATTTAAAATATATTATATTGTTAAGGATGTATAATTAAAGGATTACACAAAACAGGCAAATGTTCATAGAGTATTTTAGTGGGGTGAATTTTGAACCCCAACACCGCAATCATTTAAATGGCATACCAATAGGAATTTAATACATTTAATACTCCTTAGTAAAAAAAATACACCAATTAATGCAATGTATCAGTTTCGGCCATATTATGGCCTTCTTCAGCGATGATTTTAAAGAAAAGATACTATTGCAATTACGAGAAAAGCTTTGTAATAATACTTTTCTATGGAAAATGAATTTACAAAAATTATTAAAATCAGATCTGTAACAAATGTGGGCTTCAAATTGAGGATAATATAAAACCAATTTTGACAAAATGAAATTCTCGTTATTAAAATAGTTCCTTTTCTTTTAAAATCCATTGCTGGTAGAAACTGGTACATTGCATTAATTAATTAATCGATTTTATTGACTTAGGTGTATTACGTTTAGCCGGCCCCGTGGTGTTGCGGTAGCGCGCCTGCCTCTCACCTGGAGGCCCTGGGTTCGATTCCCGGCTCCGACAGGGATTTTACAACTGACGTGAGGGTTGGAATGGGGTTCACGCAGCCTCGTGAGGACAATTGAGTAGCTGTCTGTCAGTGAGACAGCGCCCCGATCACGAAAATCAAGATTAACGGCTGAGGGGACCCGATGCGCTGATCACGCGTCACCCCAATATCTGCAGGCCAAATGGCTGGGCAGTGCTAGGGATTGACTTGTTGTATTACGTTTAATAAATATCCATGGGTATTTCATTTAGATTAATCGTCAATAAGGAAGCTCTTAAATATGATTAAGTTCATATCACTGAGAGCAGCGATTCCCAACCGGGGGAACGCGTACCCCATGGTGGTAGGCCCCTAACCGGTTAGGGATACGCCAAAAATAAACGGTAATTGCGGGCGCCATGTTCCCATCGTACGTGTCAGTCGTAATGTACACGTCAAGGTCAATGCTCCCACCCTTCCCCAACCCCAGTCACTTACACCGCTGCACTGCTATTGTCTTGATTTGTCTATTTTAGCCAAACTAATCGCTAGAATTAATTGGCTTTCAATAAAATCGAAATTAAAACAATATTATGTCATGTAATTGTTTATTTTTATCAGCTAAATGTGTATACATCTTCATTTACACAAGTAAAGAAGTAAAATTGAAAATTATATTTTGCATTTTATTGAAATGAAACGCATACCGTACTAACAGCAAACAAATAATAAATTATTAGTTATACTGTATTCAAAGAAATAAGTTATGTTATGCTTATTGTCCGTAAAATATCAAACGTTTTAAAAGTTTACATTTTAGGGGTACTATTTTAGATAAATATGTATAAAGGGGTACGGGAGGAAAATGGTTGGGAACCGCTGACTAGGAGCAATGAATGTCAGAGTAGAATATACGAGCACCACTGCATTTAACTTGAGTATAATACTGCATTTTATCCACACTCATTTAAAGTTCTGTTAGGTAGTCAGCCCGAAGGCTGGTTGGATCCTCAAAAAGTACCGCCGTTACGTTATGTGAGTAGATAACCACAAAAACCCAAGGCAGCGCTATTTTGAGGCGTTCTAGGCAAGAAGAGGAGTGAGGTAGTTTGCCATTGCTTTCCTCACTGAGTCAGACCAGCAGTCCTAACCCTATGAGTTGAACCTTTCACAGCATTCACAGGCACTGACTGTGCCCCGAATGCCATTACTAAGCACCACCCATACCTCAGTAGCTTCCATATAATCACAGCCATGAGTGAGACTGAGACATCGGTGAAAAGCCACCTTTTACTCTAGCCTGTGCCAACTGACAAATGCAAAAGTACTGTATTCATCAAGGGATGGCGAACAAAGTTAGCTATTATAAAAGCTGACACAAAGAATTCATTATGTTAGTAAAAATACTAGAAAAATATGTTTGGAAGGCAAAATGTAACCTGTTAGGGCCTGTAAGGGGACGCTATGGTTTGAGCGAGAGAGAGCCATGATGGTTCACACTGGTGGTGAGTATTAACTATTTTGCCCGTTATTCCGGAGACTAACGTCCACATATGCGAGAATCCCGAAAACAGTTGAGCACGAGACTCAAACAAATCTCAGGGAAAACTGGGTATGGGCTAATGGTGCGAACTGAATTAGAGATCCCCGCTTCAATATAAGAAGGATGAAAAATGACACACAAGATTCATAAAAACCTTCCACTTTTATTAAATAAAAGTAATAAATATCAGGGCACTCCTACCTAAATCTCGAGGGCAGCTAAAAATGGAGTCTCTTGCCCTGAGATTCCTTACTATATATACTCAATAAATGACACTTCACTCTAAAGAAAAGAGAGTCTTGTACACTAAATAAACCTTCAAACGTGTCCATATCAGGCATCACACTGGTTTCACACACTATCTAATTATCACACGGTTCATATCGTAGCACTGTTATTAGATTTGGATCAAATTTATCACTAATCAATTATGTTATGAAAAATCAGATTTTATGACCAAATTAATATTCCAATAAATAGTCTCACTGATTTTACTTTTAGTGACTATCTCAACCACATGTTTGCTTAAATACTGATTTGAGTGTAGAAAACCTTAAGCTCATCATAAAAATAAAAAGAATACTCCTTGCAATTTATATCAACTGATTTTACATGAGAAGCACGAGTTGAGCAAGATTGTGACATAAAAATCCAAAAAGCTACACTTTCCAAATACTGTTCATTCATATTTATCAAGAATATTTGCGTAATTCAAAAATACCACAACTTTCCAATACTTCGAAAACAACTCATATTTCATCAACAACACACTCAAGCCACCATGCTTGAGACCTGATAATTATCCAATAATACGGCGCCATGTCCCCGACTTGCCCTCTTCAACTGAGGCTAACACCTGCCTTCCCTGAATGCAACATTTTACCTCACACAATAAATGTCACGACTGCTCAGGAATTTTCTCAAATTATTATTTATAATTTACCACTTTCACAGCATGTGAGAATCAACTTTACTATCACTTTAGAATTCAGTTTATGTGTCATTGGATTTGTTTATCAACTCCTAAAAAATCAAACAGATTATTATTAATAACTTTTATTTGGCATATTACTAGGGGAGTACGACAGCCTTCGGCAGCCGGCACAGTTCATATCCTCGCCGCTAGATGGGGGCTTCATTCATTCAATTCCTTGACCCGGTCAGTCGACTGGAAGCAGGCTGTGGATTTTTTCATTTGGCATATTACTGATTCGAATCGTTCCACTATTAATTGTCATAGGCAAATTAGTCAAATATTTCATTATATCATCATTAACTCAATTATATTTCATTTTCACATAAGCATTTGTTTATGAAAAATTCCTGTTCAAAATACTCAAAATATTCAAAATTATTATTTACAAAATGGCTATGAATCACGAAGCGAATATAACCCTGCGATGCTCTCCGCATAATGCCGCACTCGGAAGAAAATCACAATATCACTCAAAATCAAAAGCCACCTAGACAAATAGAACTATCTAGAACTTCCAATCACGGGCTATGAATACGTAGAAGAAATACTAACTAAAGATTGGGAATATGCCAGTAAGCATGATTAAAGGTTTAGAATACTTAAATAAGCATGACTCAAGTTTCGGAATACACATGACTACGATATACACTAGACTACCAAGGCATGACCTGGTCTTACTTTATGATGCTGGAGAATCTCGATCCGGCCCCCTGTATGGTGATGAATTGCATCGTTCAGGTTCCTTCCCGTGAATTATGGTTCCACGACTGCCTGACTGCCTGGATCGAATGGCAGTGACCTCCGACGGTACTCCATCACATGGTTCCATTCGGTCTTCCTGGTCTCCTGGAATGTGATCTCGGATCGCCGTCTTCATCCTTCTTCCTCCCGTATAACCCATCGCTGGCGTGTTTAGTGCATTCCCATAGTCATATTGCAGAAAACTGTAGGAATATTCATTCGATGACCATAATATTCCGTACATATTCTAGAATTAGCAGTGGAATGGAGCACTTCAATGTCCTTGCACATGCTGGTCAACTCAAGTATAAATCGTAGGCCATATGCGTTATATATTTCACTATAAGCGTCCTCAATGAATGATCGGTACAGTTTATTGCTTGGTTCGAAACCTTGTTTCACAACACTCTTTACTGCGAGAAAATACTTTAAATTCGATGGGAAAGTCTCCTACTGTAAGCTTCACATAACAGGTTATCGCCTTTAAGCCTCTCCACAGCATGGAATATGTTCACTGTTCACGAGTCATATCTTCACCGATGATAATAATAATAGTTCCACTTCAATTACACTACAGTGTAATAGTCCGAGCAATTTGTAAAGTATTATTTCAATCACTTGTTCAGCATAATATTCAAAGTTCCGTACAAATGTAATGTTCTCGAACCTTCAGAGTTCCCAATTTGGCCTTCCACCTCATTAAGTCCACAGCCGAAAAGACCATGGCAGAGAAAGACCACAAGCTATAATGTCCACCAAACCAAAATGTCCAGAGTGACAAAATGTCCAGTAATATATGCACCCCGTTCAAAATGACCACAATTAATGATGTCCAGAGTGTCAAAATGACAGGGAATGTTTGCACCTCGTCCAAAATGACTACAAATAATGGTGTCCAGAGAAACAAAATGTCCAGGAATATTTAAACCCCGTTCAAAATGTCTTCAAATATTGATGTTCATTAAAACAGGATTCTTATCTTTTTCAACTGTTTCGTAACTATTCATTATTAAAATAGAATGAAAAATGTCCAGACTGAGCATTTATGTAGGTGCTTGTCGGTACCATCAACGAGGACGACAGGATGAGCAAGTCAGCGTTGGTGTGGGTTGCAGCATTGCATATTCTTCTTAAAATGTACCTCCAGTAAATTTTGGTTCTTTGCTTATTGAAATCGTGCTAGTGATAAAGAAATTTCTGAAATGGAAGTAGTGGTTTCCCATTTCTTGAATCAGTGGTTTCTGGAAAATCTGCCATTGTATGCTAAATTTCAAGTGTAAACATTGCCAGTCGGCCGCACTTGACGCGCGTCACGCCACGGCTAACAATGCTTCCTGGGTCTGCACCGACAATTAAGACTGGCGCTGGCTGAGCTGGACCACGCCCAACAACTCGCGGACCACCAAGCCACGTGATGTTTTAAGTCCTGGACTTTTTTCACTTTAGACATTTTGTAGTCTGGACATTTCCCACTTGGAACGTTTGGTACTCTGGACATTTCCCACTTGGAACGTTTGGTACTCTGGACATTTCCCACTTGGAACGTTTGGTACTCTGGACATTTTGACTTTCGGCCGTTTTGTACTCTGGACATTTTGTCATGGGGACCAAAAACCAATGGACCAAAAAACCTGGCCATTTAAGACCTGGACCAAAAGGCGTGGACTTCCTTGTACCTGGACATTCTAATCGTGGACATTATATCTGGTAACCCCAATTGGGTCGGGCGTGGCCTAGCGCCACTTCGCACTGCACTGTCGAGTCAAGATGTTCGGCGATAGTATTACACTCGGCGCACTAGGGGCATGGTATCGCTCCCAAAAGTAAGCTGACCTACAGAGATTCCGGTCGCTGTTTTATACTGTCCAGCGGCGTGACGTGTGATTTCAATGACGTAATAGTTCTATAGTTAATATCTTTTCAACGCGTTGTGCGATTTACTTGATTCTTTTTGCCAAATAGTCATAAAATTAGTGGCTATTTTATAGTGTGGTTCTCTTCTCTGCTATGCAACTAGGTAAGAATTATTAATCTTTCTAGCATGTTCGGCTTCTTGCTATTTGCTGCGACTCCGCACGCTAGCAGCGGACTGGCTTGCTTCCAGGTGGCTCTTGTTTGAAAGTCTGCGCGTGGCGCTACATTCAAACTCTCAAATGATATTACTGCACCAAGGCCACGGGTGCACTATGTATGATCTACCTGCAGTGGATTTTTGCCTACTAGTTCTAATTCGTAGAGCATTAATAGAATAGTTTGAAATGTGGTGTTACAGGAGAATGATGAAGATCAGATGGGTAGATAGACTAACAAATGAAGAGGAATTAAGACGAGTGGGAGAAGAGAGATGTTTCTGGCGACTGTAATTAAGAGAAGAGATAGGTTGGTAGGACACATACTAAGACACCCAGGAATAGCAAACTTAGTTATGGAAGGAAGGGTCGAGGACAAGAACTGCAAGGGTAGACCAAGGTTACAATATGCAAAACAAATTAACTCAGATGTAAGATGTGGTAGCTATGTTGAGATGAAACGGTTAGCTCAGGACAGGGAGGAATGGATAGCTGCATCAAACCAGTCAAAAGACTGAAGACTCAAACAACAACAATTCGTAGATGTAGAGCGATAGAGTAATTGTTTCAATTAGGAGCTTGGGCATGTATCGTCATCAGTTCCAGCTAGGCTACTTGGGTGTGTGTGGAATTTATATGATAACCTGTAATTGAGGTGTCTGTAATATGTGTGTGTGTGTACCTGCAATGTGGTCCAGTATTGGGAAGGAGGTGACCTGAGCGGCTAGCTGGTGAACCATGTCTTAATTCCCCGTACAAATACAAACCGATATAAAATAAGTGAAATAATTTACGTATTTCTCAGTCATACAGCATAACTTTTTGATGTATAAGGATTACAACGCAACCAAGAACTACATTTTCCAACGACCCCAAGCCGAGAAAAAGTTACCTTACAAAAATAATAACAACTTTCGTTCTTGAACACGCAAAATTTTGAAATTAATTAATAAACCAGTTATAAAACATTCCAATTTATATTGTGTTAAAATTTGGATTTGATCTGATGACGGGTTTGTGAGATAATAATTCTTAAATGTGACGCATGGTTGAAACACGCTTAGAAACGGGCACTTTTTGTGTTTCAACTACGATAAAAATAATAAAATATAAGTTAAATTTCCAATCCTACATGAACTAACGTACAATAGAACGACGAAAATGATGATGTTATTGGATTTTATGTAGGTCTATTGGTTACGTCACAAACAACCTTCAAACTCGAGTGCACATAATATTTGGGTCGACAGTAGGATGGCATTGATGTAAATCGAACGCACTATCTACTCAGTTATCCTCACGTAGATGAGTGGACCCTGTAGCAGTCCTCAGACCTGAATTACATTCCTTAGCAAGGTCGGAAATCGAACTCTGAACCTTAAGTATGTTTGCAGAACCATGCTAACCATGCTACTACGAGGCGGTCAAGGTTAGTGGAAGAGAGAGGGACAGATATATTTTTATTCCCATGAGAGCAATGTGGTAATCTACTATCTGCAGATTAATATGGATGTGCTAGTGATTGGATATTGACATAGAATTTGCGGTAATAATTTTAAAATATTTACCCCATTCCAAAATAAAGTGGATATATTCTACTCATGATCGGTGCAATATAGACTGTATGACCCCACCACTGGGTCAATAATGCGGCTAGAATTTGCTGCTGCATGGAATGTCATTCCATTCACGCGACGATCGCTACTAGTACCACCGCAACATAGTAAATCACCAGCATTACATTTTATATAGGATACATTAATTTGCACTTAACGATTACTAATATTACATTTCATGGCTGTTCCGTGCATAATACATTGTCACCTGCGCCTAACGGAACTTGTATTTAAGGGAAGTCTGTTCTTCGTATGACGGCTGATCAAATGAAATATAGATTGATGCTCAGAAAGGAACACGATATGACAGTATTAGACAATATGCATTACAGGGTGTCTTTTATGTTCCTGTGGAGAATGATAGGTCGTGTAGGGGACGGGTATAGAAGTAATTTGAGATAGGGAACTTGGGGTCGGAGCGGCCTCCTTAACCACTAAAATAAGGGTTGATTCAGGCCCTCCATCCTGTAAGTTAGGCAACCGTCCCAAACCTCTATTACCTTTCTCAATCCTTTAACTCTTGGCAGATTCATTTCACCATGTGGCGCTGGCTTAATGGATAGTGTTGCGATTTGAAACATTGGTAGTCCCGGGTTCGATTCCGGGCTTTCACATGGTGAAATGAATCTTGCCAAGAGTTAAAGGATTGAGAAAGGTAATAGAGGCTTGGTGCGGTTGCCTAACTTACAGGGTGGAGGACCTGAATCAACCCTTATTTTAGGGGTCAAGGAGCCCGCTCCGACCCCAAGTTCCCTATCTCAAATTACTTTTATACCCGTCCCCTACACGACCTATAATTTTCCAAATGTACATAAAAGACACCCTGTATATCACAACGGCAGTATATAGATGGCAGTTTGAGGGAGTCGACAGATATTCACCGCCACTGTTCAGCCACATATCTCAACATTGAAAACGTTTCCCTACACCCTCCGCGAAGATGGACGCCAGTAGCTTATGAAACCTCTCTTACAACACTGATCTCTCTCGTTGCGACTATCACGTGCTTGATCCATTGAGGAAGTTCCTGAAGGGCAACGATTTTGCCACTGATCAAGCAGTTCGTGATGTTGCTGGAAAGTGGTTTCTATAGAAACCAGCGTCCTTCATCGTGGGAGGGAGGTGTAGAGAAACTTGTTTAGTATTGTGAGAGGTGCCTTTAATTATTTATTATTTATTTACTCATTTATTTATTTATTTATTTATTTATTTATTTATGGTGGTGTATGATTGTGTGTATATTTGTATTCAAGGCGAGGATTTGGTTGGCGTGGCCTTAAGTTAGGAACCATCCCGGCATTTGCTTTGGGTAAGAATGGGGAAACCACGGAAAACTACTTCTACGATGGTCGAGCTGGAAATCAAACCTCTTTTCTCAGTTTTGCTTCACGAGGCTGAGCATACCCCAATTCCAACCCTCAAACCAGGATTAATTTTCATGGCAGAGCCGGGAATCTGACCCGGACCTCCGGTGCGACCTAAGAATATTAGCTGCTACACCACGCGCTGTCAAGATACCGTGTATATTATTCAACACGTATTGTAATCGTTACTAGACATCACTTCATGTTTAATTTGAACAACCGATATACCAATGTGTTTGGAGAAATGTTCTAAGACTGCGGGGAGGTAATGAGTTCCAATTATAAGGTGCGTTCCAAAAGTAACGAGCCGGAGGTTGGAATGCGCAAACCGGTGACTCCATCGGCTAATCGTGGCGTGTGTAACGAGGTGTGGTTCCGACCAGAGCGTGGAAGATCACAGCCCGTCGCTAGAGGGCACGCATTCACGTCACGTGACGATACAAAGCGAGCAGCAGCATGCATCAATCGTCCAACGCTGCCAGTCGCATTGCAAACAGTGACATGGAGGCGTCAACCGAAGAGCAAAGAGGTGTTGTTCGGTTTCTGTCAGCGGAAGGAGTAGGGGGAACGGACATTTATCGCCGAATGTCACAAGTGTACGGCGAACACTGCATGTCCCTTGCAAGGGTCAAGGCGTGGTACAAGCGCTTCAGGGAAGGACGGGTGTCGTTAGCCGATGATGCCTGGTCTGGGGGGCACCCCCCTGCATTACCGATGATAACGTCCAGCTGGTTGATGCACTCATTACCCAGGACCGCCGAGTGACAGTGAACGCCATAGCCGCCGCGGTCGCTCCACGACAATGCACGACCTCAAACGGCCAACACAGTCGCGGCACTCCTGCAGTCCAGACCTCTCTTCCTGTGAATACGCCAGGTTTGGTCCCCCGAAAAGGGCTCTGCGGGGCCAACGATTCACCTCGGACGCCGACGTCCAGCTGTACGTGCGGAACTGGTTCACATCGCAGCCCAGGGAATTTTATGAGACAGCTATTCACTGCCTCGTGTCACAGTGGGACAAGTGCCTCAACAGCCAGGGCCAATACTTCTAACAAACAGGTGCTGGTTTCTGTAATTATGCCTCCGGCTCGTTACTTTTTGAACGCACCTTATATATCAATATCACGATTAATGAAATAATATTTCCCATAGTCTAATTTATACGCTGCGGTCGGCTCTTATCTTTATGCGGATGATCTACCCTGCTCAGGTGGATGGGATTTCCCCAGATGCTAGATTAGTTCTTTCCATGCTTGCCGAATAGTGTAGGTCTGGAATTCGTCCTTCTGTCCATCAGAGATTCCACCCTAGTTTCTTTATCATCGAGCTACACTACTTCTAGAATTAAAATCGTTGAAGACAAACCTAGCAGCCTTCCTTTGTACCATCTGTTCATTGTTGATCCCTACTGGATATGGGGCCCAAACCACTGAGCTGCTCCAAGATTGACCTCATCAGGGTCAAATATTATACTATCCAAATTTATTACAAAATGAAGTGACATGTACGCTTTGGACACGACACATCCCACACGGGTACTCAATTTCAGATAATTCCTTACATGGATGACGAAGTATTTGCACGGGTCTTCTTCTACAAGAATTTACGAGTTGATATTATATTGCGTTCAAAAAGTAACGAGCCGGAGGCATAATTACAGAAACCAGCACCTGTTTGTTAGAAGTATTGGCCCTGGCTGTTGAGGCACTTGTCCCACTGTGACACGAGGCAGTGAATAGCTGTCTCATAAAATTCCCTGGGCTGCGATGTGAACCAGTTCCGCACGTACAGCTGGACGTCGGCGTCCGAGGTGAATCGTTGGCCCCGCAGAGCCCTTTTCGGGGGACCTGGCGTATTCACAGGAAGAGAGGTCTGGACTGCAGGAGTGCCGCGACTGTGTTGGCCGTTTGAGGTCGTGCATTGTCGTGGAGCGACCACGGCGGCTATGGCGTTCACTGTCACTCGGCGGTCCTGGGTAATGAGTGCATCAACCAGCTGGACGTTGTCATCGGTAATGCAGTGGGGTGCCCCAGACCGGGCATCATCGGCTAACGACACCCGTCCTTCCCTGAAGCGCTTGTACCACGCCTTGACCCTTGCAAGGGACATGCAGTGTTCGCCGTACACTTGTGACATTCGGCGATAAATGTCCGTTCCCCCTACTCCTTCCGCTGACAGAAACCGAACAACACCTCTTTGCTCTTCGGTTGACGCCTCCATGTCACTGTTTGCAATGCGACTGGCAGCGTTGGACGATTGATGCATGCTGCTGCTCGCTTTGTATCGTCACGTGACGTGTATGCGTGCCCTCTAGCGACGGGCTGTGACCTTCCACGCTCTGGTCGGAACCACACCTCGTTACACACGCCACGATTAGCCGATGGAGTCACCGGTTTGCGCATTCCAACCTCCGGCTCGTTACTTTTGGAACGCACCTTATATATCAATATCACGATTAATGAAATAATATTTCCCATAGTCTAATTTATACGCTGCGGTCGGCTCTTATCTTTATGCGGATGATCTACCCTGCTCAGGTGGATGGGATTTCCCCAGATGCTAGATTAGTTCTTTCCATGCTTGCCGAATAGTGTAGGTCTGGAATTCGTCCTTCTGTCCATCAGAGATTCCACCCTAGTTTCTTTATCATCGAGCTACACTACTTCTAGAATTAAAATCGTTGAAGACAAACCTAGCAGCCTTCCTTTGTACCATCTGTTCATTGTTGATCCCTACTGAATATGGGGCCCAAACCACTGAGCTGCTCCAAGATTGACCTCATCAGGGTCAAATATTATACTATCCAAATTTATTACAAAATGAAGTGACATGTACGCTTTGGACACGACACATCCCACACGGGTACTCAATTTCAGATAATTCCTTACATGGATGACGAAGTATTTGCACGGGTCTTCTTCTACAAGAATTTACGAGTTGATATTATATTGAAAATCGTGCCTTCGCCCTCTCCTTATTTTCAATGAGACTACATTTACTGGTATTTATATTCATTTTGTTGTTAACCACCCATTTATGGACAAGGTTGAAGTCAGTTTTTTACTGAACGTTGTCTGGTGAGTTAGCATTCTTTGGGAGAACCTCTCGGGGGAATCAAATTCGTGTCATTGCGAAGCGTAAAGCTGCTATATCCACGCCAGCTAGACTATGATAGCAGTAAGCGCTGCTGTAAATATAGGCATTCTATTTGATGATCAACTTCATCAAGGCGGCTTCGGTGGCGTAGTTGGTAGCATGCTGAGCTTCTATGCTCAAGTTCGCGGGTTCAAACCCGGCCGAAGTCGTCGGATTTTTTAAGAGCGTTGAAAATCCCTCAGTATGCCTTCCTTCAGAGGGGAATTAATGCCGGCGGTACTATGTGATAAATTTAAGGCATTTTAAAGAACTTTCCACTAATTACACCTGTGTGAAGCTAAATTGTAGGTTAGGTTAAACATTTGACAAACGCTCTTAGGTTCCGACGTTCGTCGCCAAGAGTCGACTGCAATGGCATCTAGTAACCAGTTCTGAACTAGTAGTCTTGTACGGTTGTGTTTGGCGGCAATATTAGGAACTACTTGGAAAAATTTAATGTCTGCAGTCCTTACTTGAATTGAAAACAGATAACACACACTAATACAGTCATCACAATTAACACCGGTTATCAAACAGATTCTACACACACCCAAAGTGCGCGGGGCTACATGACCGCGTTGTCGCAGCCCCTAAACTCGGGAACCAACCAACCGACCGAACTTTATCAAACTCCACTAATACAATAACGTCTGGTCGAAAGGTGACACCACAACAAATTCAATTACAACGGAGAAAATGTCAACATAGAATTATATACGGAACGATGTGCTTTGAGCAAACCTATTTCCTGCCACTGAATCAACACAAATTCGATTACCCACGGTGATTGAAAGAATAACGCCACACACAAACAAAACAGTTTACGAGTCGGGGTAAATGCACTCGTTATTAGTTATTACTGAACAAAAGCTTTTGCTACATCCACTTGGCAGTCATCAGTAAATACAATCGAACGTTCAGCTGCCGCCATTTGAGGTCTCGGGAGACTCCTGTCCCAGAAGTTCTTGGTCCGATGTCTGGCCGTGCCAAAAAATGTATTTCTGGGCTGTGGATTAACTCAGTCTTAAATGGACAGTTTAGAAGACGTGAGTTCGATTCCACCTCAGTCATCCAAAAGTGGTTTTATCTGGTTTCCCACCTCTTCTCGATGCTAATGCCAGGATATTACCTAGGTACATTCCGACAGCATTGGCTACGCTGGCTAAAGCGCAGCGTCAGGTCATGGGGCCAAGCTCTGCTGACTCGGTAGACGCGTGAGTTTGAGCCCCACCGTCGGCCGTCCTTGAAATGGTTTTCCGTGTTTTCCCCATTTTCAGCACCAGGCAAATGCTGGGACGGCACCTATGACAGGCCACGGTCGCTTTCTTCCACATCCTAGCCCAGTTTCATTCATCTACATCCATTCCATCTCTCATCCCGACGCGCAGGTCGCCCACGGGCGTCGCCTAGAAAGACCTGCACCTGAGCCAGGCCACATGGCAAAAAAAATATAATAATAATAAATTATACGAGCCTTACAGTAGTCGCATGTGATGTGTAACATGTGACATGTTATCCTACTATGTGTGTCCCGGGAGCGCAAATCCCTTGTTGACAGTGAACTCTGTTGTTCATTGAAATAACTACTTGTAAACTCCAGTGCCAAATCCTGACCGTAATGAATCTTAATTGTTATTTGCCGTGGTGGAAGCAATCCACTGCCTACTTGATGCGAGGTGCGCTCTATACCGGCCAGTTAGTGAACCCATGCCAGCGATGTTATTGAAAATGGCCTCGTTTTGCCGATCAGTGCACTGCCAAGTATAGGCGCGATTAAAAATTAGGTGTGCGCAAGGTATATTAAATATATTTCTCCCAGTGATATGTTTAGACCATCGAAGTTTCAATTATTGTTAGTAGTCGGCGTTAATATACTGAATTCCTACGTTGTTTGGAACGAACGAACGAACAGGAGTTATTTCATTCCCTGCCCCGCAAAGCGAGACAGGGCGGGCACCCAGCTCAACAGGGAACTCTTGTGCCGAAGAAGAGGAAAGGGTTAGAGAATAAATGATATTTGGAAGAAAATATGCTAGGCATATGGATAGGAGGGACGAAGGAGGATTCAATGGCGCAGAAGTCACCGCGACCCCAAGGCGGACCCCCCCAGACGAGGCCCCCCACCACACTCGCCGGAGCATTACCCCACTAGCCCCGTTTATTCAAAAAATATACATGATACATAAAATAAAGATTGCCGTGGGTAAAATACAGAAGTATATATAACAAATTGAAAAGTAATGTCCAGAAAGAATGTCTATTGTTTTTATGGCTGGAAAAAGAAAAACACTGGAAAAGACACAGAAAATGAATGAGTTGCAATGTTTGAAAGTTCAAAAGATTGTCTATTGTCCATGCTGAAAGAGAAACAAAAATATTGCAGAAGCACACGCATCACTGAAAGCACTGAGGTGTAGCGGCAACAAGGCCGATAGAATTTAGTAGCACTGGGAGCACTGTGGGACGATGCGTGGAGCCATTCCGGAGAACGAAGTAGACAGAATAAGGTATAGTGGGGCAAAATAAAAATAAAAAAATTATGTAACTGCGACAGGGGCGATGTGAATAAGATAAAACTGAACGAAAATAAATAAACAATGAGAGGGCACTTGTGGTGCCGACAGTAACAAAGAGGCGGGGCTGACTATAGCCCCCCAAAAGAAAGTAGAACATGTGGAAAATGTGCACAGAACAGAATAATGAGAGCGTGAGAGGGGGCTAGTCGATGAGCGGAGGGAAGAGATGACCGGTTTCCGGGGTGCGTGTGGAGTTGAGGATAGCAGTGGCATAGGGGGAGAGCTCAAGAGCTTCAAGGGGTTGGGTGGCGTGGGAGCGGCGTGCACGAGTAAGGTAGGAGAAACGAAGGGAGTGAACATGGGCGAGTGCAGAAGGGAAAGTGAGCATACCAGTGAGGGTGGCGGAAGGGGTATCGAGTTTACAATGATAGGCGATTCTGATAGCGTGGCGGTCAAGGGTGAGTAGACGGAAATAGAGGCGGGGGTGGGCGGTGAGCCAGGTAAGGGAGGCGTAGGTGAAAACTGGGCGAATGAAGGTCTTGTAAACGTTAAGGGTCTGAGGGGGCCGTAGGCCCCAGGTCTTACCGGTGAGGAGACGGAGTATGCGAAAGCGGGAGAGGGAGCGTTTGTTGACTGAATCGAAGTGAAGGTTCCATTTGAGGTTATTTTGGAAGGTAATGCCGAGGTATTTAAGGTGATTTAGTTGAGGAATAAGAGAATCATTAAAGGTGAAATGGAGGCGCTGGGAAGGGCGGCGACGGGTGCGGGAGCGTTTGATATGGATGTATTGGGACTTCTGGGGGTTGACTTGAATGTGCCAGTGATTGCACCAGGTTTGGAGGGTATGAAGGTAACGTTGTACGTGGCGTTGGAGGGTGTGAGAACGAGGGAAAAGGGCGAGAATGGCAAGGTCGTCGGCGTATTGATACAAACGGAGCGGAGGAGAAGGGGTAGGGATATCATGGGTGTAGAGGACATAGAGAAGGGGAGAAAGGGGGCTGCCTTGAGGGACTCCGGCGTGGATAGGGAAAGTGAAGGAAGAAGTACCATGGATGAGAATTTGGGCCGTGCGATGATACAAGAAGTTTGCAATGAGGCGGACGTAAGTGATAGGTAAGGGGAGGTGGAGGAGCTTGAAGAGGAGGCCAGGGAACCAGACTTTATCGAAAGCTTTTTCAATATCGAAACAGAGGAGAAGGGCGTGTTTGTTATTAGGGGAGGCTAGGAAGGCTTCGATGGAGGCAGTGATGTGAAAGAGGTGATCGTGGGTGGAAAAGTTAGGGCGGAAGCCAGCTTGATGATCGGGGATGAGTTGAAGGGAGTGGAGATAGGGATAGAGGCGTTTGGTGATGAGAAGTTCAAAAAGTTTGGAAAGAACAGGGAGAAGGGAGATTGGACGGTAGGAATTGATGTCCGAGGGAAGTTTAGAAGGTTTGAGAAAAAGAAGGATGTTGGCATTTCCCCAGAGGTGGGGAAAATGTCCGGTGTAGAGGATAGTGTTGTAGATCTGAGCAAGATAAAGGAAGAGGATGTCGGGGGCCTCGCGAAGGTGACGGTAAGTAATGCCGTCACCCCCGGGGGCTGTAGTGCGGCGATGCTTAAGGAGATTGCGGATTTCTACAGGGGTGATAGGGGAATTGAGGGGGTGTTGGTAATCAGTGGAGGGAAGGTGGGCAAAGGAAGGCGTGAGACGAGGGGAAGTTGGGTCGGTATAGGCATGAATGGTAGGTTCGTTGGGGTGGGAGAGGTGAGGGGCGATAGTGGGGAAGAAAACGTGGGAGTAATGCTGGGCAAACATATCGGCTTTTGCTTGATTAGAAACAACAGGAGAACCATTATGGAGGATAGGGTACGTGGGATGGGATTTACGACGTTGGGAAAGGCGAGAGAAAGTTTTCCAGAAAAGGGCAGGGTCAGGGATGTGGGAAAGGTCGGAACAGGCGTCATTCCATTGCTTGCGGCGGATGGCTTTGATAAAAGAGCGAGCGTGACGAAGGGTTTTACGGTGTTCGGTTAGGGTGACAGGATCGTGGGTTCGACAGTAGGAGCGGTAGAGATCATGAGCAGTATGAAGGAGACGGAGGGCGCGGGGAGGGATAGGAGGTTTCGAAGGGTGATAGGAGTGGCGGGGAACATGGCGGAGATCGGCGGTAATTAAGGCCTGTTCAACACGATGGATGAGTTGTGAGAGGGCAGGGTGAGAGGCAGGGGGTGTAGGAGAAAGGGGGGTGAGGGAGGAAGTTAAGGTGGTACGGTAGGCGTTCCAATCGGTTTTAGAGTATTGACGGGTTGGAGGAGGTCGTGGAGAAGGTTGGAAAGGGGCGGGGAGGTAGTTAGACAGGGAAATGTGGGTTGGAAGGTGGTTACTACGATAGTGGGGAGGACAGTAACATTAGCAATATTGGCGAGATTGGGAGTAAGCATAAGAAAATCGGGAGTGGAATTGGAAAGGGAAGCGTGGGGGAGGGAAAAGGGATGGACATGCCCCGGCTGATGGACAGGCAGTCCTGGAAAAGACGGGCTTGGACAGGGGTGTAGGAGGTAACATTGATATCGGCGGCAAAGAAATAAGTAGGAAAATTGGCTTCGAGGAAGCGGAAGAAAGCGATGGGGGGAGGGGAGCGGGGTACCAGATACATAGTGACAAGGGTGGAAGTTTGGTTAGGAAAGATAAGGTCAAGAATGAGGTATTCATTAAAGCCGTCAGGGAAATTGAAATAGTGCTGGCGAGTGGGAATTGAGTTGCGAACAGCAACTGCAACCCCACCCGACCGCTGAAATTGACGATCGGCACGAATGAGTTGGTAGCCGTCAAAGGGGGGAATTGCTTGGGAAGGTTTGAGGAAGGTTTCATTGAAAATCATGATGTCCGGGGCATGTTGGGAGAGGGAGATGTCCAACAATGGTCGGTTGGAGAAGAGGGAGCGGATGTTGACAAAGTAAAGGGTGAGGTTAGGCATTTATCAATAGGCAGGGACGGTACTCAGCGGGAAAAATGCAAAATACATCTTATTCCCGCTATACGACATGTCGACATGCGTATTCAGAGTGAGACGGGCGGCGAGTTGGACTTGGGAAACAATGAGTGGACGGGCGAAAGGAAGGACGTTTTGGAGGACCATCGTCACGAATCGGACGATGTTCTCCGTGGTAGGGGGAGGGGTAGGGGATGCGGAAGGGGGGGGGGGAAGATCCTGGGATATGACGGGGACAACCTGTTCAGGCTTAGCAGGGTCGGGAAGAGGCCGGCCCCGGCATCGGTATGCGAAGGCGGGGTGGGTCTCACCGCAGGTTGCGCACTTCGGGTGCTCCCGATTTACGCAACGAGCGGTAGGGTGTTCTTGGGCACAAATACCACATACCTGATCGTTCGGGCAGATGGCTCCAGGGGGGTGGTCAAATTTCTGGCACCGGTCGCAGCGCGTACGTTGAGGGGCGGGAGTCAGGGAGGGCTCCACGCGATGACGCTTACAATAGATGGATGCACCGTTGCGCAGAAGGGCGTCGATGGAGGCGACGTTCTTGCACAGCACCCGCACCAGGGTGAGGGGTCATGGGCGTTGTTGATCCGTACCACCTTGAAGATATCCAGGCCGGCGAGTTGGAGCTGAGCGGCAACCTCGTCGGCGGAGTATGAACGATCGACCCCATAGATAACCGCTGACATGATGGGAGTAGTGCGGTGAGATGGGGGAGGCTGATGTGATGGCTGTGCCATAGTAACATTATGAGCCCGACAGGAGGGGGAGAATTGGGCTGTACCGATGGAATTAACTATGATGCTGTACAGCGGCTCGGTGGATTTGAGGTTGTGACCCTCCTTGGTCCTCTGGATTTCGAGGTTGTAGGCAGCAAGATTGGGAATTAACTTGGATAGGACTTGGTGGAGATGGCGGGGGTGGTTGTGTTCGGGCATGAGTTTGATTAGACGGACGAGATAGTAGGTGGGAGACGGGATGAGGGAGGGGGCGGTGACGCTACGCGTACGGACATCAGAGGGTAAGGCGGGGTTCCGTGCGGCGTCGGCGTAGCTGCGGAGAAGTGGGCCGGGTACAATATTGGCCGGCATGTAGGCGTCGGAAGATTCAGACTGGTTTTGTTGCGGCGATCGAGGTGGGAAGTGAAATGGGGCAGCGATACGAGATGGTGAGAGACGGCGGAGCGGAGAGTCAATCTCCAAAAGGCTCTTAATACCCAGCTCCTCTGGGGGGCTCCTCCGTGGGTGTACAAGTAGTGCTAGTAGAAGCAGAACTCTGCCCTGGATAGCAGGGCTTCTTAGCACGCGCGATGGAAGGAGGCGTGCGGTCCTTGCGGGCCATTTTAATTTGGAGAGTTTCCATTTCACTATCACTCACCTCGGGTTGTTCGTGGTCAGAGTCCGAGTCCATCAGCAGCGACGGCATGGAAGGAGCCTTAGAAGAAGAAGCTTGAGCAGAAGGCGGCATTTTAGCCGCATCAGACGGTGTTTTCACCATGACGCACACGGACACAAGCACTGGTAAGTATAAACTCGCTAGCACGGGCACACGCAGAAACTGGTGAGAACCGGTCGTAGCACTGAGAATATTTATAAGTTTTGTATTTATTTGTAGACACACGGTCAGCGTAACAGCTTCTTTGATACTGAACAGAGAGTGTTGTTTGGAGTGTTTGTTGATGCGATATAGATTCCACATAGCCGAATGTACATCGAGTGTTTACATTAAATAAGAATACAGCAAAAGTATGAAGATTTAATGAATCGTAATTGTTTTCAGCAAATATGGTATAATGAATATTTTCACACCAAAGAACGACAACTTGAAGGATGATGTATTGTGGGAATTTCTTTAATGGGGCCTCCAACCCTTGAGGTAAACCGTATGCGATTTATATTCCACATAGTCACATGGCCTCCAGTACGTCGTTGTACTGATCTCCGGCACCGCGCGCGCTCATTGTTTCCGTCCCATCCAATTCCGTCTCTTTTCCAAAATCACTCCCACAAAAATGTCCAGCTACCGAGTGGAAAGATGTTACACATCAAAAACAACCTAAGTACATAATAAATTCGAAGCTACGGCCACCTTCTTCTCAATCCTAGCCATAATTACAAGTGCTCACACTAGTACAGACACTACAATAACACAGGTTACCATACAGATGCAGAGTATTACAACATGAATTGTTGGGTGTTCAGGTCCCTTTGGAGACCGTAACGGCTCAAGCTGGATTGGCTGGAGAATGCATATATGCATGCATACATACAGTACATACATACGCACGGTTAGCAATGTTACGTTAAGAAATGAGAAAATCTATCCAGAAATTTGAAGTGATGGATTTGATGTTTAGTCAACAATGCTCGAATTTTCCTACATATTCCTTCCCTATTAGTAGGGGACCATTTAATTATTCCAAATTAATAATAATAATAATAATAATAATGAAAATGAAAATTCACAGCCTGCTTCCGGTCTCCGACCGGGTCAGGAATGGAATGAATGAAGCCCCTATCTAGCGGAGAGGATATGAACTGTGCCGGCTGCCAAGGCCTGACGCACTCCTCTGGGGCAATGATTAAATGGATGACAGATGAGATGAAATGATAGTGGAGAGTGTTGCTGGAATGAAATTTTGACAGGGAAAACCGGAGTACCCGGAGAAAAACCTGTCTGCCTCCGTTTTGTCCAGCACAGATCTCACATGGAGTGACCGGGATTTGAACCACGGACCCAGCGGTGAGAGGCCGGCGTGCTGCCGCCTAAGCCACGGAGGCTTAAATAATAATAATAATAATAATAATAATAATAATAATAACAGGCCCAACGATGATCTATACCTAAAGCAAGAACCTCTAATGGACACAAACATCAAGAGACGCCTCCAATTCTACGGACACCTTGAGAGAATGAACGAGTGAAGATTGAGCAGTGTAATCCACAGAGCCAGCTCCTGCAAGAAAACAACATCACTGAAGTACCAGCAAGTTAAACAAGAACTGCAAACCTTTAAGATCTCTGAATCCGTTATACAAGACAGTCAAGCTTTCCGGAAAATGTTAAAAGAAGACCCACAGATTAAACTTAAGACAGGGCAGAGACCAAAGGGGTCAAAAGCAGCTAATCAACTACAAAGTCAGAAAATGAAGGAGATATGGGCTAGGAAGAAGGCTCTTAAGAATGTGAAAGCAATCCCAACTTATCAAGCTGAAAACCATTTTGGTTAACCTACGTAGTCCATAGTTGGCTCATTCGAAGAAAGAATAATAATAATAATGAGGCAACATTTGATATAATTGATGGCAGCGCTATAACGAAGCTTACTAGGAAAGGCAAGGTGTGAGGTAGTTTAGTTTGTCATTACTTTTCTTACCGAGCCAGTGCAGCAGCACTGACCGTATGTTCACCACTTTTCAGAAGATACGCATGTCCTAGCACTGCTCAGCACCACCCATAACTCAGTAGCTTTCATACCATCCGAGACTGAGATATCGGTGAAATGACATGTTTTACTCTAACTTGTGCCAGACAAATCAAATATAAGAGTTGTTATTTTTGTTTGAGTGGCTGCATATTATTACTGAACTCTTTTTTCATTAATTTGTATATTATTTTATTTATTTATTTATTTATTTAGTTTGTTCCTTCAACAGAATAAAACTTCAATAAATGGAGACTAACATTACATAGCATAATCACAAATGCTTAACATATTAAATAATACACAACGCATACAATAATAATACTGTGCATAGTAATACCATACAAACAATATTCAAAATATGTTAATTAGTTATTAAGTTAAAATGAACTTTAAGTTAGATTAAAAAGAAGATTCACAAATATTTGTTGATGAATCATACTAAAAACTAGATAAAAATAAAGTAAACTTAAGTTCAATTAGGAGGAACATTAAATCCATAACTATTTGGTTAATAAATCAGACTAACCAACAGATTACTGGTCTTTCTTACGTTTATTCAGACCATACTGAACGACAGACTTTCAACCCTCTCAGAAGTAATGGATATAGTTTCCACGTCGGGAAAACTATCACCTCTTAAACAAGAAGTTCCGTGACGAACTAAAGAGCCTACTTTTCTTAAAATTAAGTTCATGCCAATGAGTAATCTACAGTATATGAACCTATCTAGAATAATGACGAAATTAAGTTGGTAATATCGAAATGTCTAATTAGTTCGAAATATACCTGGCATAATGTAGCCTAATAGAGCACTACAGTTGGCAGCCCTGGTGACTGAATATATTCTTAGTTCCATCTCTTAAGGTACAGAATACAAAATTTGGTTGAAGTCCAATGGACGTTACATGCAGTTAGACACTGAATCTATCAGCACGCGTAAAAGCATGTTGGCAACAATGTCACGCGTGTGCTGAAATATTATGATATTTTGTTGTGCCAATTTAGGATGAAATCCATTTGTTAGTATAGAAGTTACATGTATTTTAAAATTGGACCTATCAGCAGGCATAGAATCATGTTGGCAGCACTGACTTATATTAATTACTCCAAATTAATGTAGAATGTCAAGTGCTATACGTGTGCAAAGAATAGAGCTGTTGGCATGCATACTTTCTGTTATATTAATATTAGGGTAAAAAATATAGACAGCATTTATTAACAGTTGGCAGCCCTGATTGCTCTCAACAATACTTATACTCATATCTGTTATGTTACACATAGCACATACGAAATTTGGTTGAAATCCAACTGATAGTATAGAAGTTACATGCATTTAATAAAAATTGGTACTATCAGCAGGCTTATAATCATGTTGGTAGAACTGACGTATATAAGTTACTCCATATTAATCGAAAATGTCAGGTACTATACGTGTGCATAGTTTAAAGCTGTCGGCTTGCATACTTTATGAGATATTGGTATTTGGATTTTAAAAAGTAGAGAGAGAGAGCAATTATTAACAGTTGGCCGCCCTGGTGGCTCTTAAGAATACGCTCAGTCATATCCGTTTATGTACACATATTACATACACAATTTGGATGAAATCCAATTGATAGCGTAGAAGTTATATGCATTTCAAAATTGGACTTATCAGAAGGCTTAAAATTATTTTGGCAACACTGTCATGTATGGCCTCCTGGAAATTAAACTGAAATAGTATTATCTACATGTGTGCCAATTCTGGAATAGTTCCCATGCATACCTTCCAAGATATCCAACATGGAGCTCAAATTTCTAAATTTCTAGTGCGTTTTTTCAGCAGTTGGTAGCACTGACATCATTTTCAAATATGGACGTGAGATATTCCGGTATACATCTTTACTCATACTAAATTTGGTTTCGATTGCTGCAGCCGTTTAGGAGTTGATAGGGGGGGGGGGGGACACACACACAGCCAGACAGACAGAAGGACAGACAGACACACATTTTCCCTGATCGATCTCATAAGTCTACTTTTTCCTCATTTTTGCAAAATGTTAAAAGTAGGCTAAAAATTGTGGAGGAAATATCTGATAGTTATTAATACAAATATATTGATTTTATCTGACTCAAGGTTCACCAATCTTGAACAGCACAATCTTATCTCGCCGAGAAACCAGAAAATAAGTTTTTTATTTAAGAAATAACCCAAGAGTATTAAAGGAGATGTTTACTTCCTACTCCTGTTTACAGTCTGGGTCCTGGCCGGAGCTAATATGATCCCTGAGGATCAGTATGGCGAGGACACTGATCTAGAGGGGCGGGCATCACTTCCAACCGGGAATTCCAGTCAGGTAGCCAGGGTTACCTCAATTCCACCCGGTCCTCCAAGGGACCCAGAAATGAGTTCCTGAACTCCACCCAGGCTTTTCCCCAATGACGTAAACAAATGGCATAACCCTCCTGCTCGCATACCAAGGGCCGGGGTTATAGTTTGAAATGAAGTAAAGATTTATGTGATTTAAGAAACTGATTTTTCTTATTTTATTAAATTTCCTGCCCATATTTTTATTTAACAACAGTGATTAATATCTAGCTCTTTATGTACACACATCAAAAAAAGTTTTGCATCACCTCGGTTCCCAGATCTCCGGCATATAGACGTTGACTGTGTATATTGTATCCAAGATACAGTCCCTTTGACTGTTCATAGATGTCACTAAAACTGCTCAAAGATGTAAACAACCATGCATGAGCAGGGCCTATTAGACGGAGGGGGTACGACAGCCGATCAGTTCCAGTCATTCCACCAGGACGAAGGTACGCTGCTCATGTTGTCTGTAGTTCTACCATGCCTAGAAGGTCAATACCGCAGTTCGATCGCGTCCGCATTGTTACTTTGTGTCAAGAAGGGCTCTCAACAAGGGAAGTTTCCAGGCGTCTCAGAGTGAACCAAAGCGATGTTGTTCGGACATGGAGGAGGTACAGAGATACAGGAACTGTCGATGACAGGCCTCGCTCAGGCCGCCCAAGGGCTACTACTGTAGTGGATGACCGCTACTTACGGATTGCCGCTCGGAGGAACCCTGACAGCAATGCCATCATGTTGAATAATGCGTTTTGTTCAGCCACAGGACGTCGTGTTTCAACTCAAACTGTGCGCAATAGGCTGCATGATGCGCAACTTCACTCCCGACGTCCATGGCGAGGTCCAGCTTTGCAACCCCGACACCATGCAGCGCGGTACAGATGGGCCCAACAACATGCTGAATGGACCCCACGGAATTGGCATCACGTTCTCTTCACCGATGAGTGTCGCATATGCCTTCAACCAGACAATCGTCGGAGACGTGTTTGGAGGCACCCTGGTCAGGCTGAACGTCTTAGACACACTGTCCAGCGAGTGCAGCAAGGTGGTGGTTCCCTGATGTTTTGGGGTGGCATTATGTGGGGCCGACGTACGCCACTGGTGGTCATGGAAGGCTCCGAAACGGCTTTACGATACCTGAATGACATCCTCCGACCCATAGTGCAACCATATCGGCAGAATATTGGAGAGGCATTTGTCTTCATGGACGACAATTCTCGACCTCATCGTGCACATCTTGTGAATGCGTTCCTTCAAGATAACGACATCGCTCGACTACAGTGGCCAGCATGTTCGCCAGACATGAACCCTATCGAACATGCCTGGGATATGTTGAAAAGGGCTGTTTATGGACGTCTTGACCCACCAACCACTCTGAGAGATTTACGCCGAATTGTCGTTGAGGAGTGGGACAATTTGGACCAACAGTGTCTTGATGAACTTGTGGATAGTATGACACGACGAATACAGGCATGCATCAATGCAAGAGGACGTGCTACTGGGTATTAGAGGTAGTGGTGTGTACTGCAATCTGGACCACAACTGCTGAAAGTCTAGCTGTATGATGGTACAACATGCAATGTGTGGGTCTCATGAGCAATAAAACGAGCTGAAATGTTGTTTGTGTTGATCTCTATTCCCTTTGTATTTAAAGGTTCCGGAACTCTTGGAACCGAGGTGATGCAAAACTTTTTTTGATGTGTGTATTATGTTTATGTCTGATTTAACGAATGAGCGGACTTGACTTCAGAGCGTTTGACCGATGGCGTGGTGGTGTTCGCAAGACATTGTTGTGCCATTGGTCAACCGCTCTGATGTCAAGTCCGCTCATTCGTTAAATGAGATATAAAGTGTTTGGCACATTATAACTTATATGGCAGATAATACAAGTGATTTAAAATCACTCATAATATTCTTTTAAATAAGTCTGCCAAGTTTTCTATTTTTTTCTACAAATTCTATACATTGTTTTTAACATGTGCATAATTAAATGTTTGTATGTTTTTTGACCTCGTCAGACATTATTAAATTAAATTTAGATAATAATAGGTGTATAATTTGAACTTAAAAGAATACTTTCGATATCAGCTGCGGATGCTGAAAATACTGTTTTCCAGCCTAGAACGGAAAAATCAGCTGCATTCAAGAATTCACTCATGTGCTGCATAAGGTGTTAGACCCGGCCCTTGGTATGCGAGCAGGAGGGTTATGACATTTGTTTACGTCATTGGGGATAACCCCTTCGCCGACCCCTTGTCAAAGTCTGAGTGGAGTTGAGGAACTTATTTTTGGGTCCCTTGGAGGACCGGGTGGAATTGAGGAAAATCTGGCGGAATTGATGTTCGACCATCTAGAGAACACAAACTACTGTAATATCAATGACTGTCCAACGTTGGGATGGGTGTGACGAGTTTTATCTTCATTCAAAATAACTATAATAATAATAATAATAATAATAATAATAATAATAATAATAATAATAATAATATGCAAGCTAAGCTCAGACATTACAATACGGTGATTATACCCAAGTGTCTCTATGGAAGTGAATGCCACTGAATTACTGAAAAGGGTGGTCTGAGGGAATCAGAGAAGTTTGAAAGATCCTTAGGAATATAATGGGCCCGAAGATCGTGGCTGGACAATACAGGTTGTGAGGAAACACAGAATTGTTCCAAAGTAACGAACGACTGTTGAAATCCATAAAGATGAGACGACACAAATTCTATAGTCACCTATTTAGAATGGTCAACAAGAGGTCGACTAGTAGAATTTTCACTATACTTGATGGATTGAAAGTCCATAGGTGAACATTTGTTAATAGCATTTATCAACATACATCATTTCAGTTTGATTGATGTCATAGATAAGTAGATATTAAGAATCATCTAAATATAAGGTGCGTTCAAAAAGTAACGAGCCGGAGGCTGTAATGCGCAAACCGGTGAAGACATCGGCTAATCGTGACGTGTGTAACGAGGGGTGGTTCCAACCAGAGCGTGGAAGGTCACAGCCCGTCGCTAGAGGGCACGCGTGCACGTCACATGGCCATACAAAGCGAGCAGCAGCATGCATCAATCGTACAACCAAGACCAAGACAGTAGGCCAAATGACATGCTTCCTGGTGTGGTTGAAGACTGTGGGGAACCCATAGGGCACACACTTTCCGCATGTGCAGTCGTTCCTTAATGATGGTGTGCACACTTCCGACGCTCAATCCGACCTCGGCGGCTATGGCGTTCACTGTCACTCGGCGGTTCTGGGTAATGAGTGCATCAACTGGCTGGACGTTGTCATCGGTAATGCAGGGGGGTGCTCCAGACCGGTTATCATCGGCTAACGACACCCGTCCTTCCCTGAAGCGCTTGTGCCACGCCTTGACCCTTACAACGGACATGCAGTGTTCGCCGTACATTTGTGACATCCGGCGATGAATATCCGTTCCTCCTACTCCTTCCGCTGTCAGAAACCGAACAACACCTCTTTGTTCTTCGTTTGACGCCTCCATGTCACTGTTTGCAATGCGACTGGCAGCGTTGGACGATTGATGCATGCTGCTGCTCGCTTTGTATCGTCACGTGACGTGCACTCGTGCCCTCTAGCGACGGGCTGGGACCTTCCACGCTCTGGTCAGGACCACACCTTGTTACACACGCCACGATTAGCCGATGCCGTCGCCGGTTTGCTCATTACAGCCTCTGGCTCGTTACTTTTTGAACGCACCTTATATTTTGGATGCTCGCCACGTTGTATTTTAATGTGTGTAGGCCATAGAGTTATGTACTATTAGATGGCGATTTCTGAAAGGTTCATAATTCTATCGTTGGCTTCGATCGCATGATTAGGACACAAGAAATAAGAACTTAATTTTGAAATTTTGCCCAACCGCCATCTTTACGTTATGTAAACAATTGAACTAAATTAGATGTCACTGCATTACAATGTGTATACACATTTGCTGTACCAAGTTTCACTGCGCTCGGATGGTTAAATAGCGAGAAAAGTCGATTTAAATGTTTCAACTTCACTTGCCACCATGTTCCTTTTGTAATTAACAGGTTTATGAAAGTCACATTCAGGGGCTGGCCTCACGACTGGTGCAGCACTGTAGGTAGAAGGTCGAGCCAAAGGTCAGACGAGCACATTGCAACACGGAGCTGAGACAGTAGTGACGCAGGATTTGAAGAGTAAAGTTGACTTCGTTATTTAGCTAATAGCCTATTTTAAGTTATCAGTTTATAACGTGTGTACGTGGTTGTTGTTTAATAGTTATTGAGTTTCATAATATTATAATGTGTTATTGCTAAGTGTTAAAGCCTATTGGTTCAATTTTAATTTATGGGGAAAATTAAAAAATAACGTTTATGCAACAAACCCTCACACTCTAGATGAACTCAAACTAAATATCACGAGGGAAATCTCGGTGGATGAACGGATGAATTAATGGTTGTGAATGAAAATTTCCTTAGAAGATGCCAGAAATGTGTAGATGCAGGTGGAGGACATTTTCAACATCTTCTGTGACAATGATTTTACTTTGATTATGTGTTATTATTGAGTACTTGTTATTTACATGCGATTCGTACGGGCGCTCTCTCGATTCCTAGCTCAGTAAGTGACCATGTGCTCGTAGGACCCTCCACGCGCCGTGCGGCGCGGCCGGCCCCACTTTGAGTGAAAGACCCTGTATGTGACATTCAAGTAGTTCCCTTTATTACCGTACAAAATTTCCGGGTAATATATTACTGATGCGGAGATATAGAATACCAGTGAAATTATTTCACGAGGCCGCCATGTTGGATTGGTGAAACGTATTAACATTTGAAATAAGCCTCCGTGGCTTAGGCGGCAGCACGCCGCCCTCTCACCGCTGGGTCCGTGGTTCAAATCCCGGTCACTCCATGTGAGATCTGTGCTGGACATATCGGAGGCAGACAGGTTTTCCTCCGGGTACTCCGGTTTTCCCTGTCAAAATTTCATTCCAGCAACACTCTCCACTATCATTTCATTTCATCTGTCATTCATTTAATCATTGCCCCAGAGGAGTGCGTCAGACCTCGGCCGCCGGCACAGTTCCTATCCTCACCGCTAGATGGGGGCTTCATTCATTCCATTCCTGACCCGGTCGGAGACTGGAAGCAGGCTGTGGATTTTCATTTTTTCATTAACATTTGAAAGGCACGATCGAGGGTGGACGAGGTAATAGTATGCACTTACCGAGTTTCATTGAAATCGCTTCGGACGTTTAGATTTCATTAGGGGACACACACACGTGAACAAAAGGTGATCTCATAAGACTTTTTTTAAATAAATGAAAATAGGCTTACAAATATTCAAGGTTTTGTTCATTACCCCTGTGATGGTTCGGGCACGGTCACCAGCAGCTAACTGATGAGCCTGACTTGGTGCACTTAGGCGAAACCCCGCAAAAGGCATGGAAAACCCTAGAAGATTCGCTGAGTTTTAATTACTTGGCCCTGAAAGTCAATATGCCAGTGTTATTGTGTTTCTTCCTTTGATGTGACAGAACATTTATTTGATCATTCCTCAGTTTCCGTATTTTATTTTCCAAGTTCAAAAGTATATCATCATGGTGTCATGCTGTATGGAGCTGTTTGCATGGCTTGTCATGGCCTAAAGCAGAGGCGTCCAGCCTTTGCACGCTCGGTGTTGTAGCTTAGTTGCGCTGTCTCCTGACTCTCTTGGCTGGGCTGTCTATCTTGACTGCCGGAGTCTGACCGAGTCAAGTTGGGATCGCTAGCACAGCGAATGTAATGTAAACAAACAAACAAACTGTTCGTCCAATGCTTTGGTTTTCTGACACATCTACTCCGAGTATCGGTACTTGAAGATGATGTGCTTAGCATTAAAACAGAACTATTGATAGGGTTCATGGAATTCATTTAAGGGATTGCAATTCTGGTCACAATGTGTTTTTGTTTTGTGTTTGTTTTCCCTTATTTTTGTTTTGTTTCATTTTGTTTTCTTCTTGTTTTCTGAATACGTTTGACGTTCGACCGATCAACCACAACACAGCGAAGACAGTACGGGAGGGAGTGAGACGGGAAAGTGAGCGAGAGGGAGACATAAAGTCTTCCCCCACCATCGCTTCAAGGCCATACGCACCAGAAGCACGCCGGCGTGCTCTATGGACACCTCTAGCCTACAGCAATACTTCAATACATCAATACATTTGAGAAACGCCAGATACTGCCGGCTGTTGCTTCACAATGTAATACACTGTGGCACCCCTATTGCAATTTCAAGTCTCTTGCACGCTGCTTATACTCAGCTCTTGATGGAGCCTAACCTACAAAGATGTTAGCAGGAATGGAGGATGAAATCCCATAGTACGCTGTGAGCTGACCTAGTCCCCCCCCCTCCTCCTCCCTCCCGCCCACGAGTCTAGGTGAAGGTTAGAGGATATTCTCTAGCAAATTTACTTTTACGATGTTTTGTCTGTCCCCAAGAAACACTTCGCTAGATGTTTGCGACATACATCTCGTTTACTGCTACATGACATTGAAGGTCACCAGTTTTATTTCATCACATTTTCTTGTGCCTGGATAGTATTCTACACTTTCCTTGATTTCTTTTATTTTACTGCGCCATTAAGAGCGTCTTTGGTGACCTGAGACAGCAATAGGCCTGTTCGTCTTCAGGGTAAACATGAGATAATGAGGCTCTCGGCTCATAGCGCGTGTCTCATACTGCGACGCGACGTCTCCAGCTCGTCTCGAGGTTAACCTCCTGCACGAGATTTCAACATTAACTCAAGAATGAGACGATACAATGCATGACTAAGGAGGACATTTAATTTTTAAGGATGCTGGGTGATGTTGGTGGGTTCCTCAGTTTAGGGGCTGCGACAACGCGGTCATGTAGCCCCGTGTACTTTGGGTGTGTGTAGAATCTGTCTGATAAACGGTGTTAATTGTGATGACTGTATTGGTGTGTGTTATCTGTTTTTTAATTCAAGCAAGGACTTGCAGACTTTGAATTTTTCAAATAGTTCCTACTTTTTCCGCCAAACACCACCGTCAACGACTACTAGTTCACAACTTAGCTACTAGATGCCACCACAGTCGGCTCCTGGCGACGAACGTAGGAACCTAAGAGCGTTGTTTACATTCTTAACCTATATAATTTAGCTTCACACAGGTGTAATTTGTGGATTTTTTTTAACACGCCATGAATCTTATGACATGAGACCGCCGGCTTTACTTCCCCTCCGAAGGAAGGCAACTGAGGGATTTTAATGACCTTAAAAAATCCGACGACTTCGGCCGGGTTTGAACCCGTGATCTTGGGCATAGAAGCTCAGCATGCTACCAACTACGCCACCTGGGTGATGTTAGTCGTAACTAAATAATTATGTTTCAAGTGTTGTGACGAACAAGACTGCAGAAAATTTGAAGTTCTTGATCGTATGTACAGTGAGTCCGGGAATGTTCTCCGCAGTGCCTACATGCGTCTGGGAGAGCTAGCTACAGCAGTTACGTTGGTAGCTCGGCTGCCGCTTGCATCATCTCTACTTGGTATAAAACAAAGTCCCCGATTCTTGAATGTTACGAGTAAACTCGAGAACCACTGGATGGATTTTTATGCGGTTTTCACCATTCTGTAAAGGATATATCGAGTATGATTTCTGTAGAAAATAATTTATTTATGATCAAAGGAAGCCGAGCAGTAACGATTTTAGTGGAATAGTCGATAAAATACCTGGCGTCGTGCACTTTGTAATCTTACGCTTACACTACGAGTGTAAGAATTGTTCAGCATGAAAATTTCTACAAAAAAGTCCGCGAGAGCATATGTCTATCTTCCATACATCGCTCACTATAAGGGAACAACTGAAGCTTGTCTCTTACAGCTCTATGTGCTGTCGACTTAGAGATTCCTGTTTGAGCTAATTTTAGTGTTGATTTACTTGGACTACGCAGCATTATATCGGAGATTTCATCAAGTTCTTCGTCTGTTAAAAGCGTAGGCCTGCCTGTTCCCGGTACATCGTGAACTGAGCCAGTCACACGAAATTTACTTACCAAATCCCGAACGGTATCACGGTTTGGACACTTTGAATTAGGAAACCACACCTGAAATCTTAATTTTACATTTTCTGTAAACCGATCGCCTTCGCGAAAAACGTATTCCACCAAAAAAACTCTCTCTTCAGTAGTAAACATTACCGCCTATATACTGTTACACTCTTCCAATAATAATCTATCTGAACGCTCGCTGACTGTAATACACGCTGAAGACATGCAGGCTGGCGCGCTTATCGCGATACACATCGACAGCTCACACGGGGAAGTCCCGCTTTGAAGGACACAGTGCAGTGCAGCCAACTAAAACTCATGACTCAACCACTCACAGCTGCACGTACCCACTGCGGAGAACATTCTCGGGCGCCCTGTACAACAAACAAACAAACAAACAAAATGAACATAATGAAATTAGTAAACCATTTTATACTGCACCAGGCATGGTGGGGCCACTCACACCCTACCTCCTTTACGGCGGGGTTAGGGATCAGAAAAGAAAGAAGAGGTCTGACTCCTCGAAAATACTAAAAGTATCAGAAAACAATAGACAAGGGCGAGGTAAAGCAGGGAAAATGAACGACGGCTACCCCAAAACCGTTGGGGATTGAAGAGTACAAGAATCCATTG
The DNA here is from genome assembly GCA_946902985.2 of Meconema thalassinum. NCBI lineage: Eukaryota > Metazoa > Arthropoda > Insecta > Orthoptera > Tettigoniidae > Meconema > Meconema thalassinum. The sequence continues at coordinate 228,524,173 of OX336393.1, forward strand.
CTGGACTCAACAGGTGTGTCGTTGTCACCAACCAACGTCCCAATAGTTGTGAGTTTCTGGGTGCTGTTCGATGACTTGGATGGAATCGGTGCTGAGGGACTTGAAGACAGGTATTGTTTTGGAGGGAGTTTTTAAAATATGGGGGTAAACTACCCAGACAGAACATGCTGGAAGACTCAGATCGAACGCTTCACGTTTGGGTGCCTGGTCCTCTCATTACACATATTTGGCGCGTACGGCTATGAAGGCAGTAACTACGTATAATGTACGAGTGAATGCTGTTACTCAAGCCTAGGGTTGCCAGACGTTCTGTTTCACCCGGAACAATTCCGTTTTTCCTTGTTTTGTTCCGCGTTCCGTTTTAATCTTTAACGAAACGCCAAATATTCCATCTTTTGGTTAATTTGATAATATATTCAATTTCGCACCAATTTTCAAATGTCCCATTTCAGAATTGATTGTAATATCACGCTTGTTTTCTGGTGATACAGGCGCAAGTTTGAAAGAGAACATGATTTCTATGTCTGAGTCAGATAGATGGGTAGGCTACATGTTATAGATTTATTAGGGGCAACAAAATTAAGGAATATCTTAGTCCTTGTGAAGTTAATACTCAGCATTTTCCCCTCCAATGCTTTTACGGAGAGAGTTTTTTCAGTCATGAATATCAAATGGAGAGATGAAAGAAACAGAAGCTCTTTTAGTTTGATAAAACAAGAATATTGTTCACATTATGACGAAAATTGTAGTGAATTTTATCATAAGGTACTTACAAATAAAAAATCCTTGCAAAGGGTCGTTTAAATGAAAAGTATTTATAAGTTGCTGGCGTCATAGGCCTATATGATATGTCAGCAATATCTAGTTTTAATTTTGTGTATTTGATTATAATATAATGCTTATTTAATACATATCTGTATTATTTATTACAATATTTAACAACAAAGATTTAAAAAAATACAGTCAGTTTGAAAGACTAGACGTTATATCATTTCAAATGACGCATGCTACAAATGCTACACTTGTTAGAAAGGCTCAGGAGGGCTTCTCGCTTCGCTCGAAGCCCCAGGACTCTTTTAACAGCCTCCATTACCCATTAACTTAGGCTTCTCGCGCGGGCACTTCTTTAAGGGTCACCCTGTATTTGAGTCTGACATCTTTTACAACTCTTTAAGGGTCACCCATTATTTGAATCTGATATCTTACAAACCTCTTTAAGGGTCACCCTGTATTTGAATTGAATCTAACATACTGTACACCTCGTTAAGTGTCACCCTGTATTTTGCTCTGACATCCTGCTCACCTCTTTAGGAGGCGCCCTGTATTATTATCTGGCATCTTGTATATCTCTTTAGAAGTCACCCTGTATTCTTGTGTGACATCTTGTACACCTCTTTATGAGTCATCCTGTATTCTTGTCTGACATCTTGTGCACCTCTTTAGGAGTCACCCTGTATTCTTCTCTGCCATCTTGTACTCCTCTTTAAGAGTCACCTTGTATTCTTATCTGACACCTTGTATATCTCTTTAGGAGTCACCCTGTATTCTTATCTGGCATCTTGTACTGTATTTTGCTCTGACATCCTGCACACCTCTTTAGGAGGCACCCTGTATCCTTATCTGGCATCTTGTATATCTCTTTAGAAGTCACCCTGTATTGTTGTGTGACATCTTGTACACCTCTTTATGAGTCACCCTGTATTCTTGTCTGACATCTTGTGCACCTCTTTAGGAGTCACCCTGTATTCTTCTCTGCCATCGTGTACACCTCTTTAAGAGTCACCTTGTATTCTTATCTGGCATCTTGTATATCTCTTTAGGAGTCACCCTGTATTCTTATCTGGCATCTTGTACACCTCTTTAGGAGTCACCCTGTATTCTTTTCGCTTCGCTCGAAAGCCAGGTAGCTCGACGCCCCAGGACTCTTTCAATAGACTCCATTAACCATTAACTTAGGTTTCCCGCGTGGCTGCATGACGTCACACGCACTCGCCGTCCATTACCCATTAACTTAGGCTTCCCGCGTGGCTGCATGACGTCACCGTCTCCGTCTCCGTAACGCATAACTTTTGACTCAAGCATAACGATGAAGTCGACAAGATCATTTGAAATGAGAAAACAACAACAATGGTTTGGGACGTGTGTTCCGTTTCTCCATTCTTGAAATCCAGCAACCCTAGGTCAAGCTATTTCTCGAATGAAAGCAGGCTCTATTCAAACTCTGGTTCACCTCATTCCCCCCCACCTCCTGCTCTTCGTTTCGACGTTTCAAGTATTTCCCTTTGTAGTCATTCATCAAGAACTTGCCATTGCAATTAGAGGAGACTCTCGATGATCTCCGACCAGATAAGGCTATAAATGAAGAATGTGATTACAAAAGTATAAAAGGATGACGTATTGCAAAGAGTGAATCATATCGGTACACCTTGAAACATGGATACCAAACAGTCTGTCTGAACCCCTTGTACAGTATAATCTACGAGTATTAAATATAAGTAAAAATATAAATTCACTAGGAGACCCGTGCGAGAAATCTTGCACGTTCATAAACGACACTTTCCCCAATAGGTTTATAATGAGAGACTTAAGGAGAAAGGTTGTTATGATTTTATTTCAACCAAATGATTATAGAACACTATTTACATTTCAGTTAGAATTCTAAGTTCTACGTTCTACGTTCACTGAAAATTGGATCATCATAACACGCACCGGTTATTCGATATTTATGAAATTATACGATTTGAGTATTAATTTCTTTGATTTACTGTTTCTAAAATACATGAACAGTGATAAAGGAAAGACCTCAGATATTAAAAAAGACATGAAACAGGCGTCACAGCGGTTAAAATGTGAAGTGGACAGCAATTATGAAGCGTATTTTCATACAGCAACAGTATCTGCAAATCGCACACTTCGTACAATTTTTGAAAGTCACTTTTTAATGAAAGTATAAATATTTATGAAATTAGAGTGCAATTCGTCACTGCTAATGTCTATTCTCTTTCATTAGAATGCTCATTTGTCACGATCGGTCTCTTGTAAGCGCCGGAGGAGGGATCTATACTACTGAAATAATATATATGATTATACAAAGATTTACTCCGATCACTTGAATATGATACGAGAAATAAGAACTTTATTTTAAAATTCACATTGCATGCATCTTGATTTTCTAAAACAATTGAACTACATGGGATGCCGATATATTTAGCTGTAAGTAAGGTTTCGCTCTTTCATGTTTTACTACGCTCTTATGATTAGCGGGTTCAAACTCGGCCGAAGTCGTCGTATTTTTTAAGAACGTAGTAAAGCTGGTGGTCCCATGTCATAGATTTATGGCATGTTAAAGAACCTTCCACTAATTACACCTGTGTGAAGCTAAATTAATATATGTTAAACATTTGACTAACGTTCTTAGGTTCCTACGTTCGTCGTCAAGAGCCGACTGCAATGGCATCTGGTAACTAATTTTTGAACTGGTTGGTCGTTGACGGTGAAGTTTGTCGGCAAAAGTAGGAACTACTTGAAAAATTTCAATGCCTGCAGTCCTTACTTGAATTAAAACAGATGACACAAACTAATACAGTCATCAGTCATCACAATTAACACCGGTTATCAGACAGATTCTCGACAGTAGTGGCTACGCTGGCTAAAGCTCAGCATTAGGTCATGGGGCCAAGCTCTCTGCTGACTCGGTAGACGCGTGGGTTCGAGCCCCACCGTCGGCCGTCCTCGAAATGGTTTTCCGTGGTTTCCCCATTTTCAACACCAGGCAAATGCTGGGACGGTACCTTCTGACAGGCCACGGCCGCTTCCTTCCACATCCTTGCCCAGTTTCATTCACCATCATTCATTTCATCTCTCATTAACTCCTCTCATGAGGTTGGCGTCAGGAAGGGCATCCGGCCGTAAAAGTCATCGCCACAAAGACTTCCATCGCATCTCATCCCCGACCCCGTTGGAAAACGGGAATAATAAGGGGTAGACATACATACATACATCAGACAGATTCTACACACACCCAAAGTACACGGGGCTACATGACCGCGTTGTCGCAGCCCTTAAACTGAGGAATAAACCAATCTTATGATTAGGTCGCCAGAAAAAAATCTTCTAAATAATATTTGAAATTCGCATAGCCGTCATGCTGTTTCTGTGCTTACAATATTTTTGAAAGTCACATACGTATGCTTACATAATAATCCTCCATGGCCATGCAAAATTGCACTTGGATTGCTGCAATATTGTCGGGGATATTTAGTACTGGTCAAAGAATTCAAGTCGCGGCTATATGTTGGTTTGGCGAAATCGATATTGAAAAAGGAGAACACTTCAATAGTCCATGAAAATCTCATATATAATAGTGAAAGTCTGTTTGTGGGTACGTATGTATGTATATATATTTGTTCTCTATACAAATCTATACCGTTCCACCAATCTCAACCAAATTTTGCATACACATAGTTCAGGAGCCAATAAACAGCTGGCTGCATGCATTTTTGATAGTCTTTCTCACTCTTCTGATTTCAGCCATTTTGCACTCGATCAAAGGCTAATAAAGTCATAAAATAAACTGATGAAGGAATGACAGGGCAGTCGCCATGGCAACGGTAGCTCAAGACGTGACCACCAAGTTTCCATCTATCTCAGTAAGAGGCCATGCCACTCCATTTTCTCCACGGCAACAGTAACTCAAGACGACACAACCCGGTTTCCATCTATCTCCGTAAGAGGCCATGCCACTCATTTCTCTCCGTGGCAACAACAGAAGCTCAAGGCGTGACTACCAGGTTTCCATCTATCTCTGTAAGAGGCCATGCCACTCCATTTTCTCCATGGCAACAGTAGCTCAAGACGTTACCACCAGATGTCCATCTATCTCAGTAAGAGGCCATGGCACTCCATTTTCTATCCAAACCACAATAAGAACATTAAGAATCTAAACGCCATAAACATCTGAATACGTAATTTTAAAGTTTTTTATTAACAGGGGTCGATGTAGGGAATGAAAATTAAAAAATAAATAGGCCTACATTGACTATCCCTGCATGCGGCGTAACTTTACAACGGCTGGAGATATCATCACGAAACATAGTACAGTATTAAGATTAAATGAGCTTAAATGATTCTGTTGTTGTTGATTGATTTAGAGGCTTTGCGACATCATGGTCATGTAGCCCCATGAACTCGGGTGTGTATGAAAGTTTTCTGATAACCTGTGTTACTGTGATGCCTGTAGTAGTGTGTGTATTTGTAATTGAGATGAGGATTGGAAATAAGGTTGCTGTTGCCTTCAGTTAGAAACTATCCCGGTATTTACTTTGAGTAAAAGTGGGAAACCACTGAAAACAACTTCCAAGGTTTGTCTCGGGAGGTGCAGTGTACCCCGTTCCAGCTCTCAGACCAGAATTAAAATTTCTTGGCTCAGCCGAGATTCAAACTCGGACCTCCAAGGCGTCAGCCGAGAATGTTAGCTGCTAATCCACGTGGTCGTCTAAATGATTTTGAATTTTATGTAAAATTTTATTTCATTTTTATTGTCTTTAGGGTACCGAAACCTATATAACATTTTCGGTCTAATTTTATACTCTTGACGCTGCTGTTGTTACGGGAGATAATGAATTTTTACCTTATGACGGAAGTTATCACGCGCAACATATAATTATGGTATTGTAGTGTTATACTCTCCGTTAAGATGTATTCTACTACTGATATGTTGATGTTTATGTTTTATTAATCCTAATGTCTTTATGCTGCATTTTTTAATTGTTGACAGTATTAACCTGTACCGGCTGTATTTTTTTTATTACAAATCAGAAATTCAGTAACTTTTGCGTGATATTTCAGACTGTTCTATGAATGGTATTTGTCTTGGTGATTCGGGTTATATAGTAATTGGTAATTATCCAGCTCTATGACTATGCTAATTAGTAATGGAACCAGACGTTAAATTATGAATTTAGTTGATAACATGTTAACAACATAATTAAACTACGAATATATATTATTCTGCGATAATTTTCGGTTGATAACGACCAAACAGTAAGTAATGTTACTTTGGCATAAGAATAGCGGACATTATAGTTCGATTCTATTCGTTCACACGTTTTCCCCTATATTTATGTACTTACGAAAGCAATTTTAGTGCTTACTGACAAAAGTTATTGAATAATGTTATAATTGTAATGATTTCTAATCACTTTGGATTCCGCTATAGCATTTTTGAGATTATTAAAGGATTGAGTTTAGAGAATTTATTTCTTATCCTACGAAATATTTTAAGGGCTAAGGAAGTCCGATGTGTTCCGAATCTAAGCTTCATATTTCGCATATTACTGAGATTATACGATGATTAATTTACTTTAACTTGATGTGGATGAGATAATATGCGTGTAAATTATTTTTACAGCAATACTGTTCCTTAATATGTTGCACACATGATTCTACGGCTGCTAATAGGTCATATCGTTATATGCATGTAACTTCCATACTATCAATTCTATTTCAACTAAATTTCGTATGAACTATGTATACCATAACATATATGACTATGCGTATTCTTAAGAACAACCAGGGCTGCCAACTGTTCATAAATGCTCTCTCTACTTTTTTAAATCCTAATATCAATAATCAGAAAGTATGCAAGCCAACAGCCTTCAGCTTTGCACACGTATAGTACATGACATTCTAGATTAATTTGAAGTAACTAATATACGTCAGTGCTGCCAACATGATTTTAAGCCAGCTGATAGGTCCGTAGTAGTTCTCAGGTGAGGTAACTTCTATACTAACAAATGGATTTCATCCAAAATTGGCACAATAATAGATCATAATATTTCAGATCAATTCTGAGCAACACATACATGACATTGTTGCCAATATGATTTTACGCGCGCTGTTAGATTGAATGTAACATTTCGTTTCTGATATATAGATTATTCATTGGCATGAATCTCACATTTTAAGAAAAGCAGGCTCTTTAGTTCGTCACGGAACTACTTGTTTTGTTCTCCGCTTGATAGATGCAATATAAAGGCTGACGCAAGCATTTACACAATCCATTATAACATAGAAACTGAGGTTGATACGTAAATTCTGATATTATATCTGGATTCAGGTACAAATTATCTTCCAGAAATAGTTTTCTTTTTGTTTTTGTAACTGAAAAAAGAAGGTTTTCTTTTCTGTAGACCAGTGGTATCTGTGTTGGCAGATCTGTTGGTTAAAGTAAGACGACTAAGAACATAACACGTTATTGTTGTTGTTGTTGTTGATTGTCTTACGGGCTTTGCGATATCGTGCTCATGTAGCCTCGTTTTTTTTTGGTTGTGTGTGGAGTTTGTCTGATAACCTGCCTTATTGTGATGGCTGTATTAGAGTGTGTAATTTTAAGGAAAGCATCTATTGGGAATGAAACGACCCTGGCCTTAAGTTAGGAACATCCCGGCTTTTGCCTGGAGTAGAAGCGGGAAATCACACAGAAAAAACACATCAAAGACGGAGGAGGTGGAAATCGAACCCATCTGTTCTCAGTTTTGCCTCACAGGGCTGAGTGCACCCCGTTCCTGCCTTCAGACAAGAATTATTATTTTTTGGCGGAGCCAGGAATCGAATCCGGACCTCCGCTGTGACAGCCACGAATGCTAGCTGCTACGCAACGAAGTGGACTGGTTATATTATCCTATATTGCCAGAGCAGCGTGAAACAGTCTGTATTATGCGTGGGAATGTTCCAACAAAGTGCTCGCAGATCGATCGCTCTATATAAACCAACATCAGATGGAAAGTGAAGGCGTTGCGGCGCGCCGGACGCCAATAGATGGACTGTAAGTGACGCCGAATGCGGCTAGAGACGCTGACCTGTCGAGTAAACACATCAACATCTCATTGGCACTTGACGCTGAGTAAGGTCAATGCGCTACTTCAAGCTCGCTTCCACCACCGCGTGGGACTGTTCTATTCTTTAAGAGATAAGAAATATATTCTTTAAGAGAAAAGATACCCATGGAGCTACCTCTTTCCTATATAAGATAGTTGGTTAGTTCCTCAGTTTAGGGGCTGCGACAACGCCCTACGTTGCAGGATCGAATCCTGGAGCATTCAGTTGGTATTTGGTATTTGACGGTGCACAAATGCGAGGAAGCCGAATGATTTTACTAGCACTTTTAAGATCCACATCTGGGTCAAATTCCGGCACTGTGTCATCTCTAATACACTCAGTAGATAACAGTGACAAAAAACGAATAACAGTCTACGGACAGAAGTATGGATACCGTAACTAATTCTCTTCACAGCTACATTATATTTTTTGCAGTCACCCTACCCCGAGTGTGTTTTTGTTTATCTGAACTAGAACTCGGCTGCCGTTGGCCAAACACGATCTGACAGTTTAGCGATAACTAAGCTAACCGCTGTCACCTGTCTCCCGAACGTTATTTTAGTCAACCTCACAACGCAATAAAACTACGCTAAGAATTATTTTATACTGCTAAAAATGATCGGCTTAAGAGACAATCCTTTTTATTTTTATCGTTCTTTCCTTTTCCATTTCAAAGCAGTCGGTTCAATATATATCTTTAATTATATTAATTCCCACTCATAGGCCCAGTACAGCTGTACTGGCTCGGTGAGGAAAGTAATGGCAACCTACCCCACCCGTCACTTTCCATCTATCTCTGCAGGAGGCAATGCTAATCCATTATTATCTAAAATACAATAAGAATGAATGAATGAATTAAAGAAATCAATAAATAATCATTCAATCTCGTGAGACAAAACTGAGATGTGGTTTACAGTGGTTTCCCACGTCTAATCCAGGCAAATGCCGGGATTATAACTAAAGTAAGGCCACGGCTACCTCATTACCCAAATCCTAGTTTCAATTACTAATTAAATGAATACATAGATCGAATATAAACAGTTTAATGAATTATAAGTAATTAAATTAGATATAAGTAGATAACTGTAATAAATGAAAAAAAGGCAGGCTGCTCGGTTTAGCGGTAACGTTCTCGCTTGGTGTTCCCAAGGATGCAGAATCCTGGCGTAGTCAGCTGATATTTGAGGGTGCGTAAACGCGAGGGAGCCGTGTCAGTAGATTTACTGGCACGTTAAAGATCTCCATCGGGGCAAAATTCTGGCACCCAGGCTTCTTAAAAAGCCGTAGTAGTTAAAAGGGGTGTATAACAAATAACATTAATATAAAATGAAAAATAAATTATTTAAGACTTTAGATGAATAAATTTGATTAATAGAAAATAAACGAATGAATAATTAAATAAATAAATAAATAAATGAATAAATAAGTAGATGAATAAATGAAAATATGAAAAACTAATCAAGTAGACTAGATAGATCGCTAGATCCCTCGAGTTAGGACCCACAACGTGGTTATGAATAAATGAAGCTCCTAATACTACAGATACTTTCTGCACCTCTTGTGTGACGGGCCGGCAACTTGAGCAGGAGATAACAAAAGGTCAAGTGGCGGTGAGGCCGGAGGTGAGCCCTTTCCGCAAAAGCGATAAACATGACACGAAACTCGGTCTATAACTTTATAAATACACGGCAACGATAACAAGTTTTATAAAGAGTGTTTCTAGGGGCAGATTACCCCCGATGATTTGCCCCTTAAAATAATTACCACCACCATCTCCACTAGGGTGATTCAAGAAGCACCTTCAGATTTTTTGAACGAGCTCATAGGAACATTATTTTTATCTATTTAACTAAATATTCTCATACCCAATATCAAATGGTTGTTGCTGTTTAATTTGTGTCTTGGAACGTAGTGTTCACCGCCCTCGTGAACTTACGTATTTGTAGAATCTCTTTGATAACTTCTGTTTTGTGGTGCCTGTAACAATGAGTGTGCACTTGTACTTGAGGCTAGGAATAGAGATTGGGTGACGGTGGCCTGTTAGGTACCATTTCTGCATTTGTATAGAATTCAAGTAGCGAAACCAGAGAAAAACACTTCTATAATGGCTGAGATAGGAATATTAAAGAAAGCTTTCCAGTCGGTCAACACTAATTGTGCCCAATTACACTAGGCGGGAAAACAAGTAAGTTATTTATACACCCTAAGATGAAAGAAATTACATGTTACACTGGGGCGAAACGCTGATAATATTTGAGCTTACCCGGAACAAAATATGTTAATTTTGTTGAATATTCTAGCTCAAAGGACCATAACAACCTGTTTCTCACTGGAGAACATTCTTTGGACGTATCGATAACCAAGATAAGGTTTACATTTGTTTTGAAGGAAGACTATATTTCCTGGAGTGCTTTGGCAATGCTCGTGACGTCGATACTACATATTGTAATGTGTATCAAGATGTCTTGTATTGGCCTACTCAGTGAGTATAGCCAGCGTCTTGGTGAAGTGTACCGTACCAACTGACGAGCCCAATGGTACACTGGGGCAAAACGCTGATAATATTTGAGCTTAGCCGGAACAAAATATGTTAATTTTGTTGAATATTCTAGCTCAAAGGACCATAACAACCTGTTTCTCATTGGAGAACATTCTTTGGACATATCGATAACCAAGATAAGGTTTGCATTTGTTTTGAAAGGAAGACTATACTTCCTGAAGTGCTTTGGCAATGCTCGTGACGTCGATACTACGTATTGTAATGTGTATCAAGATGTCTTGTATTGGCCTACTCAGTGAGTATAGCCAGCGTCTTGGTGAAGTGTATCGTACCAACTGACGAGCCCAATGGTACACTGGGGCGAAACGCTGATAATATTTGAGCTTAGCCGGAACAAAATATGTTAATTTTGTTGAATATTCTAGCTCAAAGGACCATAACAACCTGTTTCTCATTGGAGAACATTCTTTGGACATATCGATAACCAAGATAAGGTTTGCATTTGTTTTGAAAGGAAGACTATACTTCCTGAAGTGCTTTGGCAATGCTCGTGACGTCGATACTACGTATTGTAATGTGTATCAAGATGTCTTGTATTGGCCTACTCAGTGAGTATAGCCAGCGTCTTGGTGAAGTGTATCGTACCAACTGACGAGCCCAATGGTACACTGGGGCAAAACGCTGATAATATTTGAGCTTAGCCGGAACAAAATATGTTAATTTTGTTGAATATTCTAGCTCAAAGGACCATAACAACCTGTTTCTCATTGGAGAACATTCTTTGGACATATCGATAACCAAGATAAGGTTTGCATTTGTTTTGAAAGGAAGACTATACTTCCTGAAGTGCTTTGGCAATGCTCGTGACGTCGATACTACGTATTGTAATGCGTATCAAGATGTCTTGTATTGGCCTACTCAGTGAGTATAGCCAGCGTCTTGGTGAAGTGTATCGTACCAACTGACGAGCCCAATGGTACACTGGGGCGAAACGCTGATAATATTTGAGCTTAGCCGGAACAAAATATGTTAATTTTGTTGAATATTCTAGCTCAAAGGACCATAACAACCTGTTTCTCATTGGAGAACATTCTTTGGGCATATCGATAAGCAAGATAAGGTTTGCATTTGTTTTGAAAGGAAGACTATACTTCCTGAAGTGCTTTGGCAATGCTCGTGACGTCGATACTACGTATTGTAATGTGTATCAAGATGTCTTGTATTGGCCTACTCAGTGAGTATAGCCAGCGTCTTGGTGAAGTGTATCGTACCAACTGACGAGCCCAATGGTACACTGGGGCGAAACGCTGATAATATTTGAGCTTAGCCGGAACAAAATATGTTAATTTTGTTGAATATTCTAGCTCAAAGGACCATAACAACCTGTTTCTCATTGGAGAACATTCTTTGGACATATCGATAACCAAGATAAGGTTTGCATTTGTTTTGAATGGAAGACTATACTTCCTGAAGTGCTTTGGCAATGCTCGTGACGTTGATACTACGTATTGTAATGTGTATCAAGATGTCTTGTATTGGCCTACTCAGTGAGTATAGCCAGCGTCTTGGTGAAGTGTACCGTACCAACTGACGAGCCCAATGGTACACTGGGGCAAAACGCTGATAATATTTGAGCTTAGCCGGAACAAAATATGTTAATTTTGTTGAATATTCTAGCTCAAAGGACCATAACAACCTGTTTCTCATTGGAGAACATTCTTTGGACATATCGATAACCAAGATAAGGTTTGCATTTGTTTTGAAAGGAAGACTATACTTCCTGAAGTGCTTTGGCAATGCTCGTGACGTCGATACTACGTATTGTAATGTGTATCAAGATGTCTTGTATTGGCCTACTCAGTGAGTATAGCCAGCGTCTTGGTGAAGTGTACCGTACCAACTGACGAGTGCAATGGTACACTGGGGCAAAACGCTGATAATATTTGAGCTTAGCAGGAACAAAATATGTTAATTTTGTTGAATATTCTAGCTCAAAGGACCATAACATCCTGTTTCTCATTCGAGAACATTCTTTCGACATAAGATATTTAACACAAAATAACATGTTATTTACAAAAATATGTGATGATGTTACAAATTTCCAGGGATAATGGAGGAAGGCAATTGAACCCATTTGCGATGAGGAACCATAGTCCGGAAACGATCGAGTCAACACTTATTAATAATCACAGTTGTTTAACGTCCGTCCTGTATTCTAGTTCTTATCAGACGCCGGGATGGCGGAATTTCGTCCCGCAGGCGCTCTTTAACGCGCCGGAAGCCAACAACATGGGGTTGGCACGTTTTAACAGCCGTAAACACTACCGACGTGTGCAGGTAACCGGTATTAAATGAGTAGCATTTTGCTTATAACTTGTGTCTCGATCGTTTCCGTACTCTGGTTCCTTATCTCACATTGATCCATTTGGCTTCCTCCATCATCCCTGAAAGTTTGTAACATCATCACAGAAGCGGCTTCGGTGGCGTAGTTGGTAGCATGCCGAACTGCTGTGCCCAAGGAGCGTTAAAATCCTCCAGTATGCCTTCCTTCGGAGGGGAAGTAAAGCCGGCGGTCCCATGTCATATATTTATGGCATGTAAAAGATCCTTCCACAGACTAAACTTGTGTGAAGCTAAATGTCTAGGTTAGATTTCGTTGGAACGCTCTAACAAAGTTCCAACGTTCACCACTAGGTATCACTGACATCTGGTAGCGAAAGTTGGAACTACTTGAAATTGTCAGAACTTGTAGCTCACCCTATGTTTGTCCGCTAGAAGCAACTACAGCCTCTGGCGAGCTAAACATGTCCTCGGACACTCCCGGCATAAAAGCCATACGATAAATAAATAAATAAATCCTCACGGATACACCTGTATATACAGTATTTGTTCATAAGTGTAATTCATTAACACGTACTACACTAATTAAGACTAAGTGAACAAGATCTGAAGATGAACCCTTGATGTTCGAAACATTTCATCCAATTAAGCACCCCCTATTTTCAGGGCGGCTTCGGTGGCGTAGTTGGTAACATGCTGAACTTCTATGCCCAGGATCGCAGGTTCAAACCCGGCTGAAGTCGTTGGATATTTTAAGAGCGTTAAAAATCCTCCAGTATGTCTTCCTTCGGAAGGGAAGTAAAGCCAGCGGGCCCATGTCATAGAAGATCCTTCCACGAACTACTATTGTATAAAGCTAAATTTGTTGGTTAGATTTGATCAACGCTCTATTGAGTTCCAATGTTCACCGCCAGGTGCCAGTTGCGGTGGCATCTAGTAGCCAAGTTAATAGCTAGGTGTCGTTGATGGTAGCATTCGGTAGCAAAAGTAGGAACTACTTGAAATTGACCGTCTGCAGTCCTTACCTGAATTACAGATAACACTCACTAATACAGCCATCACAATATTAACATCGGTTATCAGACAGATTCTACACACACCCAAAGTACTCGGGGCTACATGACCACTCTTTCACAGCCCCTGAACTGAGGAACCAACCAATGACTGGAAAGCTTTCTATAATAGAACTAGGCAACACAGAAGAAATGGCTTCTATCACTTCAATGAGATAAGGATAGAACTCACCTCACCTCAGCTGTCTTTAGATCACAATTAAATTCTTTGGCCAAGCCATAAATCGAGCCAATGAGTCGCAATACGTGTCGTAGACACTGAAAGTAGCCAAAATAGAATAATTATATAGAATTTCAGTTTAGAATATAGAACATTATACAAATTTATTTGTTATTGAAAATAAATGAATATATGGATAAATAGATATGACATATTGTACAAATGATACTCATGAAATGGAATCAAGTCTACCTTTATCCCGACAGCACTTGATATTTTATCCAGACCACATACCCTCTGGGACGGTAGGAACAATTGAATTTTATTAATTCATATCGCCATTCATACTAGAGCAAGGTTGGCGTTCAAACCGCAGACACAGACGAGTCTGGTCTCCAAAGTACAGTAGTATTTCATCTTTTTCCAGTAAATGTTGAAATTGAGATAATTGAATTATGCTGCAGATCTGTCGAGCGAGCTCGTTAGTGAATCATGCTCGCGGCAAGTTGAATTAATGCTGGATTTATGTTCTCTCTTGTGATTCATATAATTTTATTTGACGTATATAATAAAGTCATCTTCAGGGGATCATAAAAGGTGAGTACTGGACCGCCGTGATGGTTTTACGTCCCTTTTAACTACTGTGGCTTTTAGAGACACCGGCATTCCGGAATATTGCCCCAATGGGGATCTTTAACGTCGATCTCGTGGGAAGGCTGCGTGGCTCAGGGTTGAGATTCTCGCACTGCTTCCTCGATCTCGTGGGACCGGCTGCGTGGCTCAGTGTTGAGATTCTCGCACTGCTTCCTCGATCTCGTGGAAGCGGCTACATGACTCAGTACTGAGATTCTCGCACTGCTTCCTCGATCTCGTGGGACCAGCTACGTGACTCAGTGATGAGATTTTCGCACTGCTTCCTCGATCTCGTGGGGTTGGCTGCGTGACTCAGTGATGAGATTCTCGCACTGCTTCCTCGATCTCGTGGGAAGGCTGCGTCGCTCAGGGTTGAGATTCTCGCACTGCTTCCTCGATCTCGTGGGACTGGCTGCGTGGCTCAGTGTTGAGATTCCCGCACTGCTTCCTCGATCTCGTGGGGTTGGCTGCGTGCTCAGTGCTGAGAATCTCGCACTGCTTCCTCCATCTCGTGGGACCAGGCACGTGACTGTGCTGAGGTTCTCGCACTGCTTCCTTGATCTCGTGGGACCGACTACGTTACGCAGTGCTGAGGTTCTAGCCTGCTTTGCTGAAGATTGTGAGATTCAATCCAGCATAGCCGGTTGCCATTTTAGGATGCTTAAATGCATGCAACCCGTTTCAATAGTTTTACTGGCACTTTAATGATCCTCCTCGGGGCAAAAGTTTGGCACTTTTGGTGTCTCTAAAAACACGATTATTAAAAGAAACGTAGAATCCATACATGAACTCTGTTACTTGAGGAAGTCTCTCCTTATTCATTAATCGTCCAACTAGCGGCGTAGTGGCTAGTATTACTAGCTATCACCTCTTAAGATTCGGGCCTCATACCCAAATGCAAGCCCAGTTACAAACACCCTAGTACAGTCATAACAATGATATAGGTTGCCGGTATCAGATAGGTCACACACACAAGTACACGGGGCTCCCTGAATACGATACTGAATAGGTCCTAAACGAATCTACAACGACGAGAACAACAACATACTAATGCACAAAACATATTCATTTGGCAGAATAACTAATCACTGATTTCCTATTGATTTTAACAGTATTTAAAATAAACACAATTAATGTAAAATTAGTCCTAAATGGCAGAATGTTACAAGGTCGTATTTGGCATAATCATAGCCCAAGCATGTATTCTCGCTGACGAGCTACACGCTGTTATTTATCTCTCCATGTCACGATGTAAACTTCTCTCTAAATGTAGGAGTGATGGAGTTTGACGTCTCAACCTCCACACTTGCCATGAAACGTCATGATCTACTTGTGAAGTTTGCAGAAGGTCTTAGAACAAATCTTCTGATATCAAAGTTAGAGCTCCTTCAGCCGTTGGAAAATGGTAAAAACTTTCTAGGGACGTAGGATAGAGGAGAAGTTTTCTTAAACTTACCGAGTGTTCGAACAGGCAGCGTAGTTCGTTTAGATAATTTAGTGCCAGTGTTACATATTCTTCCCAAATGTCAGGCAGGAATATTATAACTTTCCCTGGCAGAAAGTTTATGAGTAAAGTAATATGAAACACTTTTGCTTAAGCAAGAAAATATACTCTCCCTAACTTGGCATATTACAGACACGTTTCAAGATAGCAAAGTAGCTAGAGCGCTATATTTATTTATTTATTTATTTATTTGAGGGGGGGAAGAAATGCATTTACGCACGTAGTGTCGGACTCCTGAGTGGCAGACTACCGACTAAAACTCCCCCCTGTTACTTCTGAACACTAGCCTGGAACCGTTTATCACATTACTTCAGGCTAGAGTCATTTTATCTTTGCCCGTAGACAGTCTTCCGTAGTGAATTATCTTAAATGGCGATCCAGATCTGTCTTCTTTGTTCGGAGGATATATTTCACAAAACTTGCCACCAGCTTCCAAATGTCTTCATTTTGTAGCATAATCGCAACAACATTGTCAGGAGATGTCTCCACCGCAATGTGCTCTTGAAGAGACTGTCTATTTTGGACCCACCGTCCACAAGAAAAGAAGGTGTGATTATCATTATCTAGCTCATGAACACAGTAGATACAATCTTCTTAAGATAAGAACAGAAGTACTTATGCCCAGTCAAGAACTGAGTAAGATAATAACCAACCTCACCATATTTTCTGTCTGTACAAACCTGCACCTGGGGGATCATAATAATAACAATAATAATAATAATTCGATAAGCAAACACACAAGACTACCATTGCATTGTTGACGTTGCAGTTCCACTCGATTAAAACCTACAGGACACGGTGGTTGGGAAAAGGCGCAAATACCAGCCACTTGCCACGGTTCTCAGTCACATATATGGCTTAAAATAAGTTTTCGTCATCCCATTTGTTTTCTCAGTGAATGGTTTACAGTACTGTAGTTACTAAGAACTGGGAAAATGCAAAGAAGAACCTTAGCTTGAAGAGAAACCATATGAAGTTAATGCAAAAGCTGCCCTCCTTGGCACTGTAAGTATAGTATGTAAGGTTTTATCTCTTCAGTGACTTGCTCTGAACATCTTGAGATCCAGTATCTTTGGCTGGCAAGGAGTCTGACGGTGATGGTTTTGTATTTTTATGTAGTTAGTTAGTTAGTTATTGTTGTTTTAAGGGGCGGAACTAGGAGGTCACCTGCCCCTATTTTTATGTAAATTTCGTATATAATAATATTAATAATAAGACCACACAGGCACAGGGATTGCAATCAATAATGCTAGCCTGTACGCCACGATGCGGTCAAAGGACGAGTTTGACCAGTTTTTCATATTAGCAAGTATCAAAGGACTTTCAGTGTAAACTCTTTACTCAGATCTTGCTCCAAAATAGATGATTCTTGTTTCTTTGCAAGGTGTATGTAAGCAGTCAGAGGAACGGGCATGTAGCCAGAATCGATGTTGTTGATTCATTTAAGGCCTTGGCGACATCGTGGTCATTTAGCGCAGTGTGTTTGCATGCGAGTTGAATTTGGTTGATAACGTGTGTCATTGTGTTGGCTGTTGGCTAGGATTGGGAAGAAGGTGACTGTGACCTTAAGGTAGGAACCATCCCAGTCAGAATCGTAGTGTTAGATGTGTGAACATGGAACACGAAGGAGTTACATGGGGTGGGGCTTAAAGAACAGCTTCCTCACCGGACACTCTGTAACACTCCCTTGTTAGTTTAATACATTATTTCTCTAACTTTCAATCAGTCAATAGAAAAAAACACACAAATAAATAGACAGGGCAGAACGGTGCAGCGTTCTTTTCTTTATTTCTTTTCATTTCTTTCTGTTTATTCTTTCTCTTTTCTTTCATTGTTCTTCTTTTATCATTCTTTTTATTTTCTTTCTTTTTTCTGTCTTTTCACCTTTCTCTTTTCTTTTTATTTCATTTTTAGCCTATGAAAAAATAGGCTTATGAGGTCACATTTTGTCCGTGTGTGTGTGCGTGTGTGATGATGTGTGTCCCCCCCCCCCCCCCTAATAACGTCTAAATGGCTGGGGCGATTTCAATAAACCTCGGTTAGTTCATAGCACTATTCTGGACGACCCCGACCGTGCCCTTCAAATTTTGTTACGTCTCATCAATCCAACATGGCGGCTGTGTGAAATATTTCACCTGCATTCAATATCTCCGAAACTATTCCCGATATCACCCTGGAATATTTTACGGTGATAAAGGGAACGACTAGAAGTTCACCTATGTGACTTTTGAGAATCTGGTAACTACAAAACCAGCATGGCGGCCAAGCGAAGTTACGACTTTTAAATAGACGTTTCTCGCAATTTAACCAACGAAACGCAATGCACCGACATCTAACTTCGTTCAAATGTTTACATAACCTCAAGATGGCGGCTGTGCGAAATATTTCACCGGCATTCTATATCTCTGAAACTATTAGCGGTATCACCACGAAATTTTGTACGTTGATAAAGGGTACTACTGGAAGTTCATCTATAAGACTTTCAAAAACAGGTTAACTACAAAACGAATATGGCGGCCAAGCGAAGTTGAAAATTTTAAATAGACCTTTCTCGCGATTTAATGATCCAAAACGCAATGAAACTTGGTACAGGAAATGTTTATACACATTGTAATGTACTGGTATCTAATTTAGTTCAATTGTTTAGAAAAACTCAAGATTGCGGCTGTGTGAATTTTTTTATTTTTATTTTTGTGTCGTAATCATGCGATCGAAGTGAAAGTTTGAATAATGAACTTACGCAATAATTTTCCTTTAAATGGACTATACATACAGTATAACAATCCAACATGGCGACCGTCCAAAATATTTAGATGGATCACAATATCTACGAATCTATTACAGCAATTAAACTGAGTTTTTTAGTGTTCATATGGGCTATGAACATAAGTTCTCCTATAGCACTTTCAATAACCTGGTGATCACAAATCCAACATGGCGGCGACGCGAAGTATAAATATTCACATGGACGTTTCTCGCAATTTAAGCATCCGAGTGCAGTGACACTTGGTGCAGTAAATCCTTACACAAATGTTAATCCGCTGGCATCTATTTTTTCAATTGTTTCCATAATCACAAGATGGCAGCTGTGCGAAATTTTAAAATCTCGTTTTTACTTTTTGTGTCCTAATCATGCGATTGAAGTTTGGATGCTACACGTACACAATAATCTTCATGTAACAGTACATAACTTTCAGACCTACATATATACAAATCCAACATGGCGACCATCCGCAATATTTTGTCGGTTCTCAATATCTACGAATCTATTACAGGAATCACCCTGAAATTTTGTATGTTGATATAGGCAATTAACATTAGTAGGATATATGAAAATAGGCTGTATAATTCTTCACGGAACTACTTGTTTTTTCTTTCATTTCATCTTAATTTTTAGCCTATTTTCATTTTATGAAAAAAAAATAGGCTTATGAGATCACTTTTTGTCCGTGTGTCTGTCTGTCTGTGTGTGCGTGTGTGTGATGGTGTGTGTGTGTGTGTTTCCAAATAAATTCTAAACGGCTGAAGCGATTTCAATGAAACTCAGTAAGATCATAGGACCATTCTGGCCGACCCCGACCGTGCCCGTCAAATTTTATTGTGTCTCACCAATCCAACATGGCGGCTGTGCGAAATATATCACCAGCATTCAGTATCTCCAAAACTATTACCGATATCACCCTGATTTTTTATGGTGATAAAGGGAACTACTAGAAGTTCACCTATGAGACTTTCAAAAATCTGGCAACTACAAAATCAACATAGCGGCCAAGCGAAGTTGTCTTTTCTCGCGATTTAACCACCCAAACGTAATGAAACATGGTTCAGCAAATGTTTATACACATTGTAATACACTGGCGTCTAATTTAGTTCAATTGTTTACATAACCTCAAAATGTCGGCTGTGCGAAATATTTCACTGGCATTCAATATCTCCGAAACTATGTAAGATATCACCCTGAAATTTTGTACGGTGATAAAGGGCACTGCTACAAGTTTATCTACGTAACTTTCAAAAACCTGTTAAATGCAAAACTAATATGGCGGCCAAGCTAAGTTGAAACATTTTAATAGACTTTTCTCGTGATTTAACCATCTGAGCGCAGTGAAATGTGGTACAGTAAATTATTATACATATTGTAATGCTCTGGTATCTAATTTAGTTAAATTGTTTACATAACATCAAGATGGCGGCTGTGCGAAATTTTAAAATTAAGTTTTTATTTCTTGTGTCGCAATCATGCGATCGAAGTGAAAGTTTGAATAACGAAGCTACGCAATAATTTTCCTTTAACGGTACATAACTCTATGGCCTATACATATAACAATCCAAAATGGCGAGCATCCGAAATATTTTGACGGTTCCCAATATCTACGAATCTTTTACAGCAATTAGACTGAAATTCTTTATGTTCATAGATGAACATAAGTTCACCTATAGGACTTTCAATAACCTGGTGAGCACTAATCTAACATGGCGGCGACGCGAAGTATACATATTTAAATGGGCGTTTCTCGCGATTTAACCATCCAAGTGCAATGAAACTCTGTACGGTAAATGCTTAGGCTATACAAATGTTAATCCCCTGGCATATAATTTATTTCCATTGTTTTCACAACCAGAAGATGGCAGCTGTGCGAAAATTAAAAATCTCGATTTTACTTCTTGTGTGCTAATCATGCGACTGAAGTTTTAATACTACACCTACACAATAATCTTCATGTATTCTAATAGTACATAACTCTAAGACCTACATATATTAAAATCCATCATGGCGACCATCCGATATATTAGACGGTTCTCAATATCTACGATTTGTTACAATACAACTGAAATTTTGTATGTTGATAGAGGCAATAAACATAAGTAGGATATATGGAAATATGCTTTTGTTCTTCACGGAACTACTTGCTTTTTCTTTCTTTCTCTTTTCTTTTGAGTACAATTGCACATGGATTTTAATGCTGTGTTACATGGCCATCTTGGTGAATATTACAATAGGGTTCACTCAGTCTCGTGGGACTGAATAAAGAATAGGTGGGTTCTATTCCTGCCTCCAAGTCACCCTAGAATTGATTCACTACTCCTAGTCAAGGCGAATGCTGAGATGGTGCCTAAATAAATAAATAAATAAATAAATAAATAAATAAATAAATAAATAAATAAATAAAATTATTCAAATAAATAAGGTGCAACGGTTTACAGTTAACCCATTTTTGTCTATTTTCTGTTGACTTGTACTAAAATATGAGAATAGTGTAATGAATTAACATGGGAGTGTTACAGAGTGAGTGTGGGGGCGTGGTGGCTCAGCGGTCTAGCTGTATGCCTCTCACCAAGGCGGTCCGGGTTCGATTACCGGTCAATGCATGTGAGATTTTCGAAGTGAAATGCCATGTCCTGTGGTTCGGAATCCACGTAAAAAGGAGGTCCCGTGGCTTATAATCACAAAATTCACCGTCACGTAAAACTACAATCTTCCTTTGTTACAGAGTGCTCTCGGATCAGAATTAAATTCCTTGGCAGAGTCAGGAATCGAACCACAGCCCCAGAAGTGACACTCTTGAATACCAACCAATCACTGCGATGTAAAGTAAACACGTGTAGCCCACATGCCCGGGGTGGGTAGATTATAGGCTAGGGAATAACCCACCCACCAAGGGAAGATGATTAAAAGAAGGAAGTAGATTTGGGATTTGGAAAAGAAGGATAGAGAAATAGGAGGAGAGTCCCACAAAATTAATAAGTTGACTTTTAATTCATTTAGAAGCGGTTGCCACCGCAAATATGTGCTCGGATACCTAAAATGGCTACGAGCTTGGTCGAGGCTAACGGGAGCCGCAGATAAGGCTTGGGCAGTTTGCCAGAGAGAACCTGTAGTGTATTTCCTCCCAAGCACGAATGAAAGTACTATAGGGAAGGGTAATGATCTGGCCAGACAGACAGTAAAAGCTTTATTATGTATGAACGAGGGCATAAACCTAGGAAGAGCTAGGAAAGCCAGGATCCTGCCTAACTGTATTATCAAAGAAATGATGAATCCAAAAACAAATATTTAGTTTATTTAACAATTAGAAAAAATTTGAGGGAATTAACAAGTATGTAATATAACTTTAATTAACATAGTTCATTTGAACTTTTTAATAAATAGGGTCGCAGACCTCTCCACATTAACCGATTGCTCCAAGCAATTGACAATTTAAAAGGTTTCAAACCTTACATGTTTCTGAAATCTTTATAAGATTTGAACAAATGAACAATAAAATAATTAAAGCTTGAACGTAAATTGAAGTACAAAAAGTGCACCTTAAGAAATTCTGGAGAGAATGTTCTAGAGACAGTGACAACTTTGAAAATAACAATAATAAAATAGAAGTTCCTATAACTTCTTATATTTATACAGAGTTAATATGAGAATTATGCAAAGAGGGCAGGTCACTTACTGTGAACCTGAAAAGTTGATCAGAAGGAAGGTTCTAGACCTCTGATGCTTTGAATAAGCCTCGCCAGTCAAAGGAGGCAGTTTTCATTTAGCGAGACCAAAAAATAACTCACTCAAGAGTTGAGAGAATTGTTTTCCCTGCCTTTGAAGGGAGGAACAATTTAAGTTTGAAACGTGTGCTAGACACGCAATTATGCAGAATTACTTAATGATAAACCAACAAAATGGAAGGGCACTTCTTAGAATGACACCTTATAGAAAGTTACGATTTCATATATAATGGTTGTTAGTAGAAGATTAAGGAAAGATCATTGGGATATAGGGACAATGTTCATGGCCGTATTTAATATAACCGGACGATCGCGACGCGGTAGAAAAGTGGAGCAAGCACTGATTATCACTATAGTCTGTAAAGATGGATGCAAAGTTCACTGGAGAAACACTGAAGTTTATGAGAAATAAAAGTTATTGCAATTATGGAGATAACTGATTGCACTATGTAGGTGAAAGTCTATTTCTTGAAAAAGTGGTAATTTACAATGAAATGCGCCATAGAATTTTCCAGAGGTTCCAGCGGAGGACGAAATTTCACTATTGTAGTAATTTAGTTTTAAACAAATTTCTCCCAAGTACGTGAGAAATACATGATGGCAGGACTCGCAGATAGAGAACAAGTTCTAGAAGGTTCCAGAACGACCTTAGCAGAAAATGGGGTTGAGAAAATCCAACGGAGGAAATAGTTTTATGATTATAGGCAGTGGGTATTAGATAATATCCCACGTAGCGAGAGGGTTTCTCGTTTGAATCGCTTAAGAAAAGCTCTTTTTAGTAAGGTTGGCTTATACAAGAAAAAAGCTCAACATGGCAAATCCCACGAAGAGTGATTATTGCCCCAAAGTAAATAGTTTCACACTGCCTATAAAAGATAGTTAAAACACGAGGAAGTTAAAACCATGAAGATGAGGATAAAACTTGAATCAGGTACTTATCTTTGTTGCATGGCGAAGGTGAAGTTCTTCACTAATACTTAAAGTTCCAACATGGCGTGGAATTTAAAAACTGCCTCGTTAGGTCAGGAGGCTGGCTCTGGTTGAGCCTTTACTGATTACTGCGACTGCCGACTAAGAAGTGAGAGCAGCAAAACGAAGCGCGGAAGGTCCTAGGAAGGGGAGAGAGTGGGGGTAGGAAACAAAAGGTATACATATCAGCATAACCAACTTATTAACAATAAATTCTCTTCTCTTGCTGAGCTGGTCTTCAAGGAGTTGATAGATGATACTAGCGCAGCATGGTGAGTAAAGAAGTAGACGTAGTCCTCTTGCTCAAGGAGAAAATAGCTGACGATGGTAACGAGATCTGGTAGCCAAATGGATAAGTAAGTCCTCTTGCACGATGAGGAATTGAGTAGCTTCAGAGGTTCGCTACTAGATAGCGCTAGGTGGATCACAGAAGTTATATATCTGAAACATACTTATGAAGACATAAGAGACATGCTCAACAGGGAGAAAACAGATGATCACTGTTGGTGTTTGGCAAGGAGGAAGGAAAAAATGAACATGCAAAGAGCAATAGACATTATATCTCTCGTACCGTGTATTCAAAGAATACACCATACTGGGGGGACAAACACCAACAGAGAGCAGATAAGCAGTTACACATTTATTGGAAGTGGAGCGATCAAAGACAGTGGTCTTGTGATCGGTCCATTTGTAGTCAAGATTCTGGCCACCCTGACTCTCCCATCTCTTCCAGGGTAACATTGGGTCACTCTACCAGAAATCCATACTAGGGGGGGTGAAATATCTCTAACCAAGACCAAGTCCCCTACTTTAATGTCGGGACTGGAAAGAAACCACTTCTGTCTCCGTTGTAAGGAAGTTAAATATTCCAAGTTCCACCTCTTCCAAAAAGAATTACGGAGGGCTTCAAGTTTCCGCCAAGCGATAGGTAGATTAGAATCCCTGTAAGAATTAGTAAGAGGAGGAGGGGCAGAAAGAGAAGTGCGTGTAAGACAGTGACCGGGTGTGAGTGGAAGGAGGTCATCAGGGTCATTGGAAAGCGGAGTTGAAAGGCGAGAATTATCAACACTTTCAATCACGAAATAGCTGGAAGCCGAGAAAAATAAAGCACTAGTAAAGATTGCGATACGATGAGAAAGAAGAATTGGCAAGTTTAAACAAAGCGTATATAAACAAGTACATCTGTTCAGGACAAGAATATACCAAATAAACAAAGGAACTATGCGAGTAGAAAGCAAGAACGCCATAGGTAACAAACGAGTAGCCAAAAACAATGACCTCAAGTTATAATGAGTATCAAGGGGGTTACTCAGAAAAATACTTAAGTCAGCGAAAAACGTGACATGACAATCATGAATACAAAAACACATCGAAGGTGACGACGAGAAAAAACAAGTTTGTTCATCAATGAACATTAAGATCGCAAAATATGCAAGCAAATTGCAATACATACGCGCGTGAGAAATACGCAACGAAGTTTTAAAGTAAGAATCGAAACAATTGTAAGATACGAGCGTGAGTAAGTGATAGAAGTAAATAAACACGGCCTTGACACACAGTACAACGAGATAAGACATAAATAGCTGACAGAGTCCTTAAGCGGGACGAGTTTATTTTGGGAGGTAGGCAAACGGCTTCTGTACTTTAAGTAGCAACAACTCGCTAGACAATGCTTGGCAATCAGCCAGAGTTGAGATAAGAGAAACTTGCTTTGAACTTTGGCAATCATACAGGAAATAAACAACAACTGGGCATTCCTCAGACTGGTAAACAAACAGGTTTGAAAACCAAGCAGTTCGGAGTACACACACAACATTTGGTGAATCAGCTGTAACTTAAAGCAGATATTCAGTTGGAACGGAATGCAGTCAATCGTAACTTGCACGTGAAAAAGCAATTTAAAGCTACATGAAATGAAGTAGGAAATCAATTTCGCATAATTGAGAGGATCACGAAATCGAACAATTTTCAACAAAAAGAAGCTTAATTCTTCCGAGCAAAGAAGACAAGCTGGGACATTGAGACGAAGGTTATGCATAAGAATAGTTATTCTAGATGCAATGGAATTCAGAGTTTCAAGCGGTTTCATGAGCGACTTCCAATTGCGAGGAAGGGGGGAGGAGCCGGCCGTGGCCATCGTTCTACATAACGAAAGAAGTGAAGCATAGCGTACAGCAAAGTGATGGTGACTGATAGCCATGGTTTTACACAAGGGGAAGATAGTTTTCGAGGAATAGTTTAAGTAATTAACTGCTATAAAAAATGACATAAGAAGATATACGAAATAACACAAAGCAAGGCGAACTTGAATTGCCATTTTGTGCGGGAAGAAGGAAAAACCATTTAAACAACTTACAGGGTTAGCGCAGTTATTCACTGTAAGACATCGTTTCGACAAGTGGTTTTCAAAAATATTGAGATTTGAAAAATGAGCGTTCTCTTTTTCAGAAATGGGATTTATGTCAGCCGTAACGAAATGACATTGTGCTTTGGTTTGAACACTGGTATGTTTGATCTCGCCAGTGATAACCCAACCAAAATCGGTGTCTCTAGCGACCACGGTTGAAGATAACTTGCGTGTTTGTTTGCGAATGCAATTCCAAAAAACATTGGCACTGAAAAGCACATCAATGGGACCTTGAACATTAAACTGAGGATCGGCTAACCTTAAGTGCGAGGGAATCTTTAAACTGGAAGTATTAATGGAGTGACTTGGAGTGTCTTTACCAATACTGGTAAGAATGAGACAGTTTAAATTAAGATTGGTGTTTCTTTGACAAACGTCTCTGATTTTCAATTTTGAAGACTGCAAAACTTGAGTTTTCAAATTGTCAATGCCGGTCACATTGATAGAAGTAGGCGATGACGAAAGACCTAGTTTTTTAATCAACGATTTCGAAACAAAGTTGTGCGTTGAAGCGGAATCGAGAAGACCACGGGTTTTGAACCAATTTCCAAATCTATCTTTGATTTCAAATTGTACAGTGGTCAACAGGGTTTGCGCACTATAAGAAGTGTCGGCGTTGGAAATGCAGGAAGAAGCATTAGTTTGTTCGGAGCTGCTCTGCATGGAGCTTAAAGAGGTGGGTGCTGATGACCTCGATTTATCGTGAACGTGCAATAAAGAATGGTGCGGTTTTTTGCAATGAAAACAAAGGTTTGATGACGTACAGTTCGAAGAAGAATGCTTAGGTGATAAGCAATTGAAACAATGCTTGCTGTTTAAGACAAACTTTCTTCGATCTTCGACAGACAATTCTTTAAAGGATTTGCACAAATACAAGGTGTGAAGCTTTTTACAGAGCGTGCATTTTAACGATTTGTTAAGCGGCCTATCTTCTCTTGAATGATTAAAAGAAGAACGGGTTTGTTTGTTTTCGACAAATGGGGGCTGATGTCCCTTTGAAGAAGCAAGTTTTTTTTCAAAAATTTGACACTGAGGATTCGTTTCGATTTTTTCGCACTGAAATGCGAGTGCTGTAAGGAATTGACATCGACTGTTGAGAAACGAGACAAGGTGTTCGAAGGAAAATTCTTTGTTGTAGGCGAGTTCGATCTCCCAGGCCTTCAGTGTCGAAAAATCGAATCTTGATGTAGCTAGGTGAATAAGTATGGTGTCCCATGTTTGGACAGGCTGTTTTAGCTGGTATAACGCTCTGACATTTAACTGCATAGAATCTAAGAGGTCTCTTAAAGATGTGACGTCATTAGGTTTGACGGCAGGTAAGTTGAAGAGACAGCGGATATGACGAGCGACACTCAACCTTAAATTGCCATATCTCTCTTTAAGGAGATTAAAGGCGATGTGGTAGTTGTCTGCGCTTAAAGGCAGTGACTCAACCAAGGTCAAGGCCTCTGATTCCAAAGACGTACGGAGGTAGTAAAATTTATGTATGTCTGGGATCTCGATATTTTCATGAATTAAAGAACAGTAAAGTTCGTAAAAAGAATACCATTCACCTTCCTTGCCTGAGAAGTGGGGTAGGCTTATCTTGGGAAGTAACGGTTTCGGTTTGTTCTCGTGAACTGAAGCAGGTGCGAACTGGGCCGGATTGATGACCCTAGTGTCCGGTTCTGAGATATTGCGAATCAATTGGTGGGCCTTTGCAATTCCTTCAAAGTACAAGGGTTCGACCTCATCCCGGTCCAATTGCAGTTCTGGACAAGCGGATTCAATCTCCGTTTGAATTTGGTCATAATAATCATAAGACCGTTCGTACAACTTAAGGCGATGAGTCAAGATATCTAAATCACACTCGGCGGGATTTAATTTGCTGATGAAATTTCGGAATCTAGTGAGTTGCCCTTTATAAGAAGAACGTCTAGCAATAAGAGTTTCATCTTTTTCGGCAGGAGCCATGACAAAAATAATAAATTGAAATACAACTCACGAAACCGTAGAACCTTGGAGATGCTGTCAGGTTGGCAACAGCGAGAGAGTAGAAAGAACAGGACACCCCAAAGGAGACAGGAGCGGCCTCTTTCCCGTTCACAGGCTTTGCATGACGTAGATATAGCTGAAAGATCCAAAGGAGATATTAAAAATTTGCAAAGTAATGTCAAATGACACTTGACAAACAATAGAAATAACAAATGGACTCTCCCGGGTTTCGGCACCAAATTTTGGGTAGATTATAGGCTAGGGAATAACCCACCCACCAAGGGAAGATGATTAAAAGAAGGAAGTAGATTTGGGATTTGGAAAAGAAGGATAGAGAAATAGGAGGAGAGTCCCACAAAATTAATAAGTTGACTTTTAATTCATTTAGAAGCGGTTGCCACCGCAAATATGTGCTCGGATACCTAAAATGGCTACGAGCTTGGTCGAGGCTAACGGGAGCCGCAGATAAGGCTTGGGCAGTTTGCCAGAGAGAACCTGTAGTGTATTTCCTCCCAAGCACGAATGAAAGTACTATAGGGAAGGGTAATGATCTGGCCAGACAGACAGTAAAAGCTTTATTATGTATGAACGAGGGCATAAACCTAGGAAGAGCTAGGAAAGCCAGGATCCTGCCTAACTGTATTATCAAAGAAATGATGAATCCAAAAACAAATATTTAGTTTATTTAACAATTAGAAAAAATTTGAGGGAATTAACAAGTATGTAATATAACTTTAATTAACATAGTTCATTTGAACTTTTTAATAAATAGGGTCGCAGACCTCTCCACATTAACCGATTGCTCCAAGCAATTGACAATTTAAAAGGTTTCAAACCTTACATGTTTCTGAAATCTTTATAAGATTTGAACAAATGAACAATAAAATAATTAAAGCTTGAACGTAAATTGAAGTACAAAAAGTGCACCTTAAGAAATTCTGGAGAGAATGTTCTAGAGACAGTGACAACTTTGAAAATAACAATAATAAAATAGAAGTTCCTATAACTTCTTATATTTATACAGAGTTAATATGAGAATTATGCAAAGAGGGCAGGTCACTTACTGTGAACCTGAAAAGTTGATCAGAAGGAAGGTTCTAGACCTCTGATGCTTTGAATAAGCCTCGCCAGTCAAATGAGGCAGTTTTCATTTAGCGAGACCAAAAAATAACTCACTCAAGAGTTGAGAGAATTGTTTTCCCTGCCTTTGAAGGGAGGAACAATTTAAGTTTGAAACGTGTGCTAGACACGCAATTATGCAGAATTACTTAATGATAAACCAACAAAATGGAAGGGCACTTCTTAGAATGACACCTTATAGAAAGTTACGATTTCATAAATAATGGTTGTTAGTAGAAGATTAAGGAAAGATCATTGGGATATAGGGACAATGTTCATGGCCGTATTTAATATAACCGGACGATCGCGACGCGGTAGAAAAGTGGAGCAAGCACTGATTATCACTATAGTCTGTAAAGATGGATGCAAAGTTCACTGGAGAAACACTGAAGTTTATGAGAAATAAAAGTTATTGCAATTATGGAGATAACTGATTGCACTATGTAGGTGAAAGTCTATTTCTTGAAAAAGTGGTAATTTACAATGAAATGCGCCATAGAATTTTCCAGAGGTTCCAGCGGAGGACGAAATTTCACTATTGTAGTAATTTAGTTTTAAACAAATTTCTCCCAAGTACGTGAGAAATACATGATGGCAGGACTCGCAGATAGAGAACAAGTTCTAGAAGGTTCCAGAACGACCTTAGCAGAAAATGGGGTTGAGAAAATCCAACGGAGGAAATAGTTTTATGATTATAGGCAGTGGGTATTAGATAATATCCCACGTAGCGAGAGGGTTTCTCGTTTGAATCGCTTAAGAAAAGCTCTTTTTAGTAAGGTTGGCTTATACAAGAAAAAAGCTCAACATGGCAAATCCCACGAAGAGTGATTATTGCCCCAAAGTAAATAGTTTCACACTGCCTATAAAAGATAGTTAAAACACGAGGAAGTTAAAACCATGAAGATGAGGTTAAAACTTGAATCAGGTACTTATCTTTGTTGCATGGCGAAGGTGAAGTTCTTCACTAATACTTAAAGTTCCAACATGGCGTGGAATTTAAAAACTGCCTCGTTAGGTCAGGAGGCTGGCTCTGGTTGAGCCTTTACTGATTACTGCGACTGCCGACTAAGAAGTGAGAGCAGCAAAACGAAGCGCGGAAGGTCCTAGGAAGGGGAGAGAGTGGGGGTAGGAAACAAAAGGTATACATATCAGCATAACCAACTTATTAACAATAAATTCTCTTCTCTTGCTGAGCTGGTCTTCAAGGAGTTGATAGATGATACTAGCGCAGCATGGTGAGTAAAGAAGTAGACGTAGTCCTCTTGCTCAAGGAGAAAATAGCTGACGATGGTAACGAGATCTGGTAGCCAAATGGATAAGTAAGTCCTCTTGCACGATGAGGAATTGAGTAGCTTCAGAGGTTCGCTACTAGATAGCGCTAGGTGGATCACAGAAGTTATATATCTGAAACATACTTATGAAGACATAAGAGACATGCTCAACAGGGAGAAAACAGATGATCACTGTTGGTGTTTGGCAAGGAGGAAGGAAAAAATGAACATGCAA
Source organism: Meconema thalassinum (assembly GCA_946902985.2). Taxonomy (NCBI): domain Eukaryota; kingdom Metazoa; phylum Arthropoda; class Insecta; order Orthoptera; family Tettigoniidae; genus Meconema; species Meconema thalassinum. The sequence goes on from OX336393.1 coordinate 228,554,728, forward strand.
AGAGCAATAGACATTATATCTCTCGTACCGTGTATTCAAAGAATACACCACGGGGCACGTCTTCAAAATTGGCATCGCTTGGGTGGTTTGCATGTCAACAATACGGTACCGTACCAGTACCAGAATGACACTTTTATGGCAGGCCTAGGAATCGAACGTGGGCCCTCGGGGGGAGGGTGAGTGGGGGAGGTGAGTAGCCAACTATGCTTAATTAATACACCACAAGGTGGTCATACTAAGAAGTGTGCTTTAATTCCACCAAAGCTCAATAAAAATAGCTGACGCTATGTTGACGTGTCACTGTGTGATAAATGAGTTTGGTAGAGAACATCAACTCCTGTGTGCCAGAGGGCATCGGACGTTCTTTTCAAACGCGAACTAAATGGCGCGAGGGTGGCTCTCCTGTGGCGTGCGCTGTTCAATGAACTCTCCGCCGGACGTGGACTGGATTCTTAACATACAGTAGTGATGTCCAAGAAACTTTCCTCATAAGTAACTGTCAAGAAGGGGAGCACAAGTTAGGATTGGCATGAAACTGGAGTTCCTTCAATCAACACTGTATTGAATAACAAAATCTTCTTCATCTGAATTATTTACTATTGGGATTTAATATCTTACAAGTGATATAGGCTTACATGATGTTTCATTAATACAGGACAATATTTCAGGGTAAGTATCCACACCTGTAAAGGGTCAATATATGTCGTAATTATAAACACCGGACCAGAAATGATGGTTGGTTGATTGGCTCCTCAGTTTTGGGGTTGCGACAACGCTGTCATGTAGCTCCGTGTACTTTGGGTGTGTGTAGAATCTGTCTGATAACCGGTGTTAATAGTGATGCCTGTGTTAGTGTGTGTTAGTCTATCTGTAATTCATGTATGGACTGCAGACGATCAATTTCAAGTAGTTCCTACTTTTGCTTCCAAATGCTACCATCAACGACACCTAGCCGCGATCTTGTCTACTAGATGCCAACGCAACCGGCACTTGGAGGCGAACGTTGGAACTTAAGATCGTTAATCAAATCTAACCTAAAATTTAGCTTCACACAATCGTAGTTAGTGGAAGATCCTTTTACATGCCATAAATCTATGACATGGGCCCGCCGGTTTTACTTCCTTTCCAAAGGCATACTGAGGGATTTTTAACGCTCATAATAAATCGGACGACTCCGGCCGGGTTTGAACCCGCGATCTTGGGCATAGAAGCTCAGCATGCTACCAGCTTCGCCACCGAAGGCGCGGAGTACTAGTTAGGAACGACATCGAACTGGAGTTCCTTCACTCAACACTGTATTGGAATAACAAACTCTTCATCTGTACTTACTGTTGGGATTTAATATCTTACAAGTACCGACAGCGGTATCTACGCTCGCTTAAGTGCAGCGCTAGGCCATGGGGCCAAACTCTCTGCAGACTCGGTAGGCACGGGTTCGAGCCCCACCGTCAGTCGTCCTTGAAATGGTTTTCCATGGTTTCCCCATTTTCAACTCCAGGCACGGCTACTTCCATCCACATCCTTGCCCAGTTTCATTCATCTCCATATTTCATATCTCATTAATTCCTCTCATAAGGTTGGCATCCGGCCGTAAAAACCCTCTGCTACATAGATTTTCATCGCATCTCATCACCGACCCCGTTGAAACGGGAAACATAATCGGTAGATACATTTAATATTTTACAAGTGATATAGGCCTACAGATTGTTTCATTAATACACGACAATATTTCAGGGTAAGTATCCACAGCTGTCAAGGATCAGTAGTGTTTTAAATAAACACTGGTCCGAAAATGAGAATCTAATCATAATTTGAGATAGATTACTTAAAGGGAGCCGGGACGGCCTATGCTGTCCATGTTAATATTCCAATTCGTGTGCTTCATCCTTCCTCCATCGACTTGAAGTGCTACTACAGTACATAATCAAGTCCAATGGGTGAGTGTGGAGGTCATATATATGTGTACATAAAAGCAGGATATTGTGTGATAAATATGTTATGTAATTAAAACTCAGCAATTTTTCTAGGTCCATGCCGAGTCTTGTGGGGTTTCGTCTAGGGGCCCGATGCCCCCTGGTACACAGGGTTTGATGTCCGCTACCAATCTCATTTATCACAGAGTAACGTCAACATAGCGTCAGCTATTTTACACCAAGACACGGCATAAACCTAGAAGAATTGCTGAGTTTTGATTCCTTGACCGTGAAAACCATATTTTTGGAAGCTTCTATAGGGAGGTGAAAGGCTGTTCGAGCTTTTATCTCTCACAGTAAATAAGCGCAGGTGCGCTTCACAAGAAGGGAGGTGATCTTTGAAAGGCGGCAAGAATTACGACACCATGTCATATTGTCAAAGAACCCATTTGAATTCAGTAGGCCGGGTTCATAATGGCAAAATTAATCTCGGGAGTTTCCACCAACACAAAGTTCCTCATTCCTCTACTAGAAAGCGCTATAGAGTTCAAGGAGCTTAGATATCTAACATCTAACCTCCTTGACTTTCATAGTGCTTCAAGGAACAACGAAATTCGACATGCCAGCTACCCTCCGGGTGTCAAATAACAAAGCTTGCACCCGAGGCCATACGATATTATTATTATAGAAGGGAGGTAGCGCGAAGCTCGCTACTCCGCTGATGAGCCAACTTGGTGTTACTAGGCGAAACCATGCACAAGACGTGGCATAAACCTAGAAAAATTGCTGAGTTTAAATTTCTTCGCCGTGAAAGCCAATATACCATTTTATGGAATATTTCTTTCAGGTTAGGGAGTATAAATACTTGTTTTCTCGCCTAATATAATTTGGCACAATTTTTGTTGACCGAATGGAGAGCTTTCTGTAACTGTTATGAATTTAATCATCGTAACTTTCACCGCCTGTGATGATAATAACAAGTTTATAATCAGATCTGTACCGGTAAGAGGGGTTGAGAAAGTGCACATAAACCAAGAAAAATCAATTTTTGGGAAAACGTTAAAAACTAAAACCTTGTCTATTAAGCACATACTTATATGACGTCGTATTTGCTAAAGTTCCTCAGTTCTAAGTAAAAATTCAGACTTTCACGACCGGCGTTGAAATAGGAATCTCTGTTTCGAGGGCTTATAGGAGGTGTTCTAAGGACATTTTGTCGTCTTGACGTTTCGCTTAATGTAACCTGTGAACATACTGAACGCAGTTTTCAGCGAAACGTCAGGACGAGAAAATATCCTTAGAACACGGCCTATAAGCCCACGAAACAGAGATTCCTATTCCTCAGTTCTGATTATGAAATTTCATTAGGACATATTTTGTAACGTGGAATTTAAATGCAAATATATCTCAAGTCATTTTCATCAGCAAACGCTTCCCAGTGTCCTTAATAAAACAGCCCTTAGGCTATTGTTCGAATGTGGTCCGAATGGACTGGCTTATTTTACACAATTAAATGAGCAAATTTTAAAAACAAATTTCTTGATTGTGCCCAAATGAGATGGGATATTCCCTAATCAGGATTAGGGTATATACAATCTCATTGGGGTAGAAGCGTGTTGACCGACTGAAAAGCATCCAACTTTCGTTTATTTAGGCAACACAGAAAATTGCTTCAAACACCATAAACAAAATTCTGTTTTATTCCGTTTGGTCAATGGTTGTTTAATTTTACACTAAACAAAGATCTAACCTTTCTAAGCCACCTGCTAACAATAAATATGAAATAATATTGTCTGATTTTCTACAGGATATTCAAAAACAAGGTCACCGAAGACAATCCTAGTACTGTATATACAACCTGTGACAATACAGTTCGGTGAATAGTCCTGTACTATCAATATAGATGAACAATGCTCGACAGTGACCCTACTGTCCTTCGAAATAGTCCCCTTCCGTAACTATGCAATGCTAAGATCGGCGATACATGTCCTGGAAACTTTTCAAGAAGGCGTCCACATTTCATATCGCTATCAATTTCTTACTTAAAACCTCAGTATGTGTCCATCATTCAACTCCATAGAGCAGGACACTGAACACGTAGCATCGAAGCAGTCGGGTGCGTAATGACAGACTTAAATCACGGCTGGTCAAAACTTTTCTCATTTTCATGAAAGAACTTCTGGCCTGATCAATTCTACAGCGAATTTCTTGACTTAAGTCCCAGTTATCATTGATTTGTCATCCTAAATATTTATACGATGAAACCCTTCCAATTCTTTCATTACCAATTTCATCTTTGTTTCTACTAACAACTTATGCTTAGATATGTTAATTCGGATTTTGTGTCCTTAAGAACTCCTTGGCCCACTCAAAATCAATGACTCCTTGTCATTCTATTCTGCATATCATAGAAACCTGGTGAAAGCTAAGCGGAACCCCGCCTCAGCTGTGGAGACACCCTGCACATGGGCGGTACACAAAGGAAGGACAAAGGGTACGCATTGTTCATTGCTTAAGGCCACGGCACACTCTTGCCAAGCCTCGCCGCAATTACTAATGTACACATTTCTATATAAACCACATTAACACAGGTTATCAGGAAAATCCTAAACACACACATCCAGATATATCAGACTAAATGACCACAATCTCACCAGTCCCTACATGAATTAACAACATATAATTATTTAAACGAGAAATTTGGAGTTGAATTATTCAGGCAAAGAACGCCTTTCATAGAAAGAAGAATCTCTTCACATCCAGAGGTATAAACAATGACAATAAGGCGAAGACTGTTGAAGACGTACGTTTGAAGTGTGGCTTCGTATGGTTGTGAGACTTGGACAATTGGGAAGTCAGAGAGAAGAATATGATGACTTCTGAGGCTTGGTGCTTAAATTTTAACCTAGCTAGCTCAAATTTCTGAAAGAAGATAATGCATTCTGATGCATAGCAAGATATCGGATTGATGATAGCGTACTGGTGATGAAGTTTGGTATGTAGGGGAGGCGCGGCTATATCCTAAATAATAAGGGATTGATCGTAAACATGATAAATTAAGGGAAAGGGTTTCAAAGAATTAATATAGAAATTAATATACCCTACATATTCGTGACGTAAATATAGTTCTTAAAATTTCATCTGGCATTAGTTATTTATATCAATCAGTTAAAATAAAACTTTCGAAGAAATTTTGTTTTAGTAAATTTTTAGGGAGTTTTGATTGCTACTTATGGCACTAGTGCTAAATCCGTGGTACCTTGTCTAAATCTGCAATATGATAGGTCTAGTAGCCTAATATACTCTAGTACTGTTCTACCAATACCACGTAAATGCATCCCCGAAATACTTGAGATTTTATTTATGAATATTTCACAAACCAAGCACAGGTTTTTACGATTTTACCACCAGTCTTCTTTCAGCGTATGGCTTTTAGTGCCGGGAGTGTCCGAGGACATGTTCGGCTCGCCAGTTTGTAGCTGCTTCTAGGCGGAGGTGAGCTACAAGTACCGTCGCGTGTGGAGTGTTGACAGGGGAGGAATGTGTGAATGTAAGGATGAGGTATTGGAAGGTAGTGGCTGTGGCCTATAGTTGGGGACCAACCCCGGCATTTGCCTGGAAGGAAAATAGGAAACCACAGAAGACCATCTTCAAGGTTGCCGGCGGGGGGATTCGAACCTCCTCGCCTCCCGGATGTGAGCGACTGCCTGCAGCACGCCGTAACGGCCACGGCTAACTCATCCGGTTACCACCAGGTGGTAGCATTTGTCGTTGGTTGGTTGGTTCTTAAGTTTAGGGGCTGCGACAACGCGGTCATGTAGGCCCGTGTAATTTGGGTGTGCGTAGAATCTGTCTGATAACCGGTGTTAATTGTGATGACTGTATTAGTGTGTGTTATCTGTTTTTTTATTTAAGTACAGACTGCAACTTAGAATTTTTCAAGTAGTTGCTACTTTTGCCGCCAAGCGCTACCGTCAACGACTACTAGGCCAAGTTCAGAACTTAGCTACTAGACGCCACCGCAGTCGGCTCTTGGCAACGAACGTAGAAACCGAAGCGCATTGTTTACATTCTTAACCTATCCAATTTAGCTTCACACAGGTGTAATTAGTGGAAGGTTCTTTAACATGCCATACATCTGTGACATGGGACCGCCGGCTTTACTTCCCCTCTGAAGGAAGTCATACTGAGGGATTTTTAACGCTCTTAAAAAAATCCGACGGCTTCGGCCGGGTTTGAACCCGCTATCTTGGGCACAGAACTCAGCATGCTACCGACTACGCCACCGAAGCCACCCATTTGTCGTTTCGAAATTCATGGTAAAGGAAAATAAAATTGTTGGCTCAACACAACTCGTCTCTTGCACTGGGGTATCTCTGCAGAAAAAGTTCATTTCAAGTACTGCGGAATTTGCCGTACTGCGGAGTTAACAAAGTCTCCCCTATAGGAAAGCATCTTTAGTTTTAAAGGGTGTTTGAAAAATAACTCCCTAGTTTTAATGTGTCCTAGAATCTGTACAATGTGACATACACTAGCCTAGTTTGTGGTTTGTAATTCATCAACTCTCCAACTTTTGATTTTATCAGTAGGTTTTATTTCATGTAACAGTTGCAATTTGTAGGGGCGCAACCTATGTCTTTTACGTACAACATCATACACAGTACCTTTAGACACTCTTAATTGTAGACTAGGCCTGACCAATGACGTCTTCAGGCTCCGAACACACCAAACACGGATCTGTTCAACAACATCTTCAGAAGTTCTCGGCCTACCTGGTGATTTTGATTTTAAAAAGAGACTGATAGTGAGTCTGAAAGACTGGACTTTATATCATTTTAAATACTACAAATGCTAGAAAGGCTGGAGGCACATGCACCAAGTGGTAGTCTACTATGACGTCACACACCTCTGTGCATTCTCGGTACATTTCATGACGTTGCCGTAACGTAACGCCAGAGCTCATCAGTGAACTAAGTACACATTCACCAAGTGGTCCTATGACGTCACACACCTCTGTGCATTCTCGGTACATTTCATGACGTTGCCGTAACGTAACGCCAGAGCTCATCAGTGAACTAAGTACACATTCACCAAGTGGTACTATGACGTCACACACCTCTGTGCATTCTCGGTACATTTCGTGACGTTGCCGTAACGTAACGCCAGAGCTCATCAGTGAACTAAGTACACATTCACCAAGTGGTACTATGACGTCACACACCTCTGTGCATTCTCGGTACATTTCGTGACGTTGCCGTAACGTAACGACGAAGTCTACTATATCATTTAAAATGATAAAACACTACCGGTTTCCTAGAAAGACTTTAGCCAATGACGGATAGTTTTTGCTGTAGGTGGTTCACCACCATTCTGACGTCTAAAATTTCGTTGCACTGTTATAACTGACTCAGTTTTCACAAGGCAAATAACACCCTGCGCTTTCTGTTGCGGAGTACACATTGCTCTGCACGCCTGGACTCAGCTGAGGGAACAGAGGAAACAAACAGCACTGGGGCCGTCTCAAGGTCAAGCAGGGGAGCCAAACTTGGAGAGTTGATGAATCACACACCACAAACTAGAATATTGTATGTCTCTTTGTACAAATTCTAGAACACATTAAAACTAGGGAGTTATTTTTCAAACACCCTGTATAATGTTCCGGGAGAGGTTTGAAAAGCTATTCAATTCCTTATTTGCTCTGGCTGCTAAGGTTCCTTCATCTAGTCCTTTTGATTGGATCTATTCACCAAGGTACTTAAACTAAGATTTTTTTTTTTAGCGTATGGCTTTTAGTGCCGAGAGTGTCCGAGGACATGTTCGGCTCGCCAGTTTTGTAGCTGCTTCGAGACGGACACCCAATGGGTGAGCTACAAGTTGGAAGGTTGTGGCTGTGGCCTATAGTTAGGGACCAACCCCGGCATTTGCCTGGAAGGAAGATGGGAAACTAAGAAGACCATCTTGAAGGTTGCCGGTGGGGGGATTCGAACCTCCTCACCTCCCGGATGTGAGCGACTGCCAGCAGTCACGCCGTAACGACCACGGCTAACTCACCCGGTTAAAGTAATAATAATAATGTGTATAAAATTTCCTTATTGGTATGGTATCCTTTTATCTTCATTTTAGAAACAGTTATATTTATCTATGCTAATTTCTTTTCATACTATTGCCCGTTCTGTGCCCTTGTTGTAGATCAGCCTGAGTTTAAATAAGAATATTATTTGGTTTACATCCGCTTATAATATTAAATGCGTCCAAGAGCATATACTGTAAATGCCAGAAACCCATTCAATCTTGAAAGTTAGAGAAGCCATCTCGCATTGAAGAGCGAGCAAACAAAAGCTGTTCCCTTTAAAAGGCTTCATCACAACGTTCAATGCTGTATTGTATGTTTGATAAAAGCTTACCGCTGAGTGGCGCTGAGCATTAAACCTGACCTGGCCTCACGCACGCCGAGTTTCCAATTACTGAACCAGCTGTGTGATAAATGGGTTCTGGTTCATTGTTTCCTGCCGGAGCGTAATTTTCCTTCCTCCCTTTGAATTGCACTAGAAATTTATGATGGGTTTAATCTCGTCCACTCCGGACCTGGAAACACTCCAACCTATTTGCTCTTTTGTTTTAAATATTGTTTTACATCGTACAGTGCGGCTAATGCCCACGTAGGACAATAGGGAGGCTGTACGTGCTTATTGTGTTCAAATCGTCAATAATAACCTCCATAAGCAACCTACTACAAGTCCGCGGAGTAAAATAACCTTTAAGGTCTCAGAATGGGACTAAGGCCTCTTTTAAAGTTGGATGGTTTCAGTGGTCAAGCTGCATGCCTCTCACCAAGACGGACCAGGTTCGATTCCCGGCGTATGCATCTGAGATATTTGAAGTGAAATATCACATCCTGTGGTTCGGATTCTATGTACAACTGGAGGTCCCATGGCTCGTGGTCGCGAAATTGACGGTCACGTAAAACTAAAAGCTTTCTTTCCCTCTTTTAAAGTTTTTCTGACTCGTGGTGTAGTGACTAGCATTCTTAGCTGTTACTGCGGAGATCCAGGTTTGATATATGACTCTGCCAAGAAATGTAATTCTGGCTTGAAGGCTGGAAGGGGGTAGAACTCGGTCAGCCTAGAAAAGGTTTTCCGTGGTTTCCCGCTTCTACTCCAGGAAAACATCTGGATGGTACCTAAATTAAGGCTATGACTACCTCCTACGCATATACTAGCCTCAGTTATAAATACAATCACTATTACAGCCATTTCAATGACACAGTTTATCAGACAAATTCCACACACAAGTACACGGGGCTACATCGGGGCATCGTGTTTGCCCATTAAAACAACAATAACTCACTCACTAACGGGGCTACATGACCACGACGTCGTAAAGCTCCTATTATAAATCACCAACATCCTTCAATAATCAAGCTAATGATTAAGTGTCGTCCTGGTGTTGCGGCTAGCATTCTTGGCTGCCCCGTAAGGTTCGGGTTCGAATCCTGGCTCTGCCAAGAAATTTAATTTTGGTCTGAGGCTGGAACGGGGTACACTGAGCCACGTAAGGAAAAACTGAGAAGAAGCGATTTCGATTCCCACTTCTACTCTAGGCAAATTCCGGGATGGTTCCTAATTTAAGGCCATGGCCAACTCCTTCCCAATCCTCATCTGAATTACAAATACACACACTACTACAGAGATAACAATAACACAGGTTATCAGAAAAATTCTACTTACACCCAAGAACACGAGCCTAAACGACTACGATTCCTGCGTTGGAGCTCGAACCGTCGGCCGTCCTTGAAATGGTTTTCCGTGGTTTCCCATATTCAACATCAGGCAAATGCTGGGACGGTACCTTCTGATAGGCCATGGCCGCTTCCTTCCACATCCTCACCCAAATTCCTTCATCTTCATCCATTCCATCCCTCCGCCCGACGCGCAGGTCGCCCACGGGCGTCGACTAGAAAGACCTGCACTTGGCTTTCAGGAGGCCACACGACAAAAAATAAAGAAAGTAGATAACCAAAAACATGTCCAAATAATTGTCTTGTGTCGAAAGTGCTGCACCTAACAGCAGTAGACCGAACTACGCCGACTACGCAACGTAAAAGAAATATAAACCTTGACAGGGCTTATTCCCAAGTCTGCGCGTTTATGCCGAGTCCCGATTTTCAGCCTATTTTCATTTGTGAAAAAAAAAAAAATAGGCTTCTGATATCACCTTTTGTCCGTGTGTCTGTCTGTGTGTATGTGCGTGTGTGTGTGAGAGAGAGATGGTGTGTGTCCCCCCTAATAACGTCTAAACGGCTGCAGCGATTTCATTGAAACTCGGTAAGTTCATAGCACTATCCCGGACCACCACGACCGTGCCCTTCAAATTTTGTTACGTCTCACCAATCCAACATGGCGGTTGTGCGAAATATTTCACCAGCATTCAATATCTCCGAAACTATTACGGATATCACCCTGGAATATTTTACGGTGATAAAGGGAACTACTAGAAGTTTATCTATGTGAATTTTGAAAACCTGGTAACTACAAAACCAACATGGCGGCCAAGTGAAGTTGCGACTTTTAATTGACGTTTCTCGCGATTTAACCAACCAAGCGCTATGAAACATGGTACAGTATATGTTTATACACATTGTAATGCACCGACATCTAACTTCATTCAATTGTTTACATAACCTCAAGATGGCGGCTGTGCGAAATATTTCACCGGCATTCTATATCTCTGAAACTATTAGCGGCATCACCCTGAAATTTTGTACGGAGATAAAGGGCACTACTGGAAGTTCACCTGTAAGACTTTCAAAAACCGGTTAACTAAAAAACGAATACGGTGGCCAAGCGAAGTTGAACATTTTAAATAGACCTTTCTCGCGATTTAATGATCCAAACGCAATGCAATCTGGTACAGGAAATGTTTATACGCATTGTAATGCTCTGGTATCAAATTTAGTTCAATTGTTTACATAACCTCAAATGGTGGCTGTGCGAATTTTAAAATTAAGTTTTTATTTCTTGTGTCGTAATCACGCGATCGAAGTGAAAGTTTGAATAATGAACCTACGCAATAATTTTCCTTCAAAGGTACATGACTCTATGGCCTATACATATAACAATCCAACATGGCGACCATCCGAAATATTTAGACGGTTCTCTATATCTACGAATCTATTATGTCGATTTTTAATGTTCATAGGGGCTATGAACATAAGTTCACCTATAGGACTTTCAATAACCTGGTGATCACAAATCCTACATGGCGGCGACGCGAAGTATAAATATTCATATGGTCGTTTCTCGCAATTTAACCATCCGAGTGCAGTGACACTTGGTACAGTAAATCCTTATACAAATGTTAATCCACTGGCATCTAATTTTTTTCATTTGTTTCCATAACCACAAGATGGCAGCTGTGCGAAATTTTAAAATCTCGTTTTTACTTCTTGTGTAATCATGCGATTGAAGTTTGAATACTACACGTACACAATACTCTTCATGTAACAGTACATAACTCTAGGACCTTCATGTATAAAATCGAGCATGGCGACCATCCGAAATATTTAGTCGGTTCTCAATATCTACGAATCCATTACAGCAATCACACTGAAATTTTGCATGTTGATAGAGGCAATTAACATAAGTAGGATATATGAAAATAGGCTGTATAGTTCTTCACGGATCAACTTGTTGGATAATAGATTTTAGAAGAAAAAAAATAGGTTGTCTTATATTCGTGTAAATACGTACTTATCATCTGAAGGTCCCAACCCTCATTTACGTCCTTTGAAATGTATACAACCTGTGACAATAAAGTTCTTTGAATAGTCGTATACTATCAACATAGAAGAACAATGCTCGACAGTGACCCTATTGTCCTTCGAAATAGTCCCCTCCAGTAACTATGCAATGCTGAGATCGGCAATACATGTCCTGGAAACTTTTCAAGAAAGCGTCCTTTGGGATGGTGTTGAAAAGGCTCGTCACTTTGCGTTCGGGGAATAAATCAGAACGTTCGACCTGGCAACATTGGCGAGAGACAACGCAACGTGTATAAGACCTGTTTGACCTAGTGTGTGTTTAGGAGGATGAGTTTATGCAACCTACCATGCACACCTGTTCGGCGGGTTGTAGTGAGAAGGATGAATTTATGCAACCTACCATGCACATCTGTTTGGCGGGTGCCAGTGAGAAGGGTGAATGTTCTGTGGAATGGAATCGTTTATCTGAAAAACCATCATCACGGGCCACGAGACCTGGTGTCTGAGGTATGACCCCGAAGTCAAGCCTCAAAGTATGGAGTGGCAGGGTCCAGGCCCAGGGTCACCGAAAAGCCCTGAAGGGCCAGAGGTTTTCGAACATTTCGGACATCCAACGTAATGAGACGACCCAACTGAAGGCTATCCCTAAAGAGTTTCCAGGACTTGTACAGACATTCTCAGAAGTGCATAACCATCCATGGGGATTACTTCGAAGGAGAGTAACAGCTGTTTAAGGTAATACAACAATCCGTTCGTAATATAGAACCATTCACCGAACTTTTCGGTCACGTGACGAGCTTTTTGAACACCATCCCAATGGACGCCTTCTTGCAAAGTTTCCAGGACATGTATCGCCGATCTCAGTATTGCATAGTTTCGGGAGGGGACTATTTCAAAGGACAGTAGGGTCACTGTCGTGCATTGTTCATCTATGTTGATAGTATAGGACTATTCACCGAACTTGTCGCGGGTTGTATATTTAGCCCCAGGAAATGTGAAGCATATTAAATAGCAAGGAGAATAATAGGTTAAATCCTAAAAATCCTGGCCCTAGTGATGGGCCAACCCATACTATTTTCATGTTATGTACGTAGAAGCAACTGGTTATCCTGAACTCTATCATTGACTTCTAACCTGATAACGTGATGTCCACCCCGTAAAACAACCATTAGAGTACAATCACAAATGTAAATAAATGTTAAATTATCTCTGATGAGGGATTTTAATTATATTTTCAATATTAACGAACTGCGCGTTAGTTTCCATGGACATAATTGAAATGAGCACACACATTTTACGTCATTGCCTTCTTTCAGAGTTAATTAACAGTTTGTTCAACCGAAATATTCTTGTAGCGCATTCCATTTGTATAATACATTGTTACGTTATTATGGTAACATCCAGTTCAATTCCTGTTTAGATATAAAATGCATATGTATTTACCATTGTGGTAAAGTGAAGTTGGAATCCGTATGACAATTGAATAATATTTTGATAATTGTACGCCTAGTCAGTACTAAGAAGAAACATTTATTATTATTATTATAATTATTATTAGCCTATTATTATTATTATTATTATTATTATTATTATTATTATTATTATTATATGGTATTTGAATCGCAGCCAATGGCCATAGCAGGGTATTTTAATTGCCCGTAGGCTCCCCAATCAAGTTCAACTTCAAGTAGTTCCAACTTTGGCTACCAGAGATGACGATGTCACTGACACCTAGCGGCGAACGTTGGAACTTGACAGAGCAATTCTAACCAAATAACCTACAAATTTAGCTACACACTACCAATTGTAGTGGTAGGTTCTTTTTCATGGCATAAATCTATGGCATGGGCCCGCTGATTTACTTCACCTCCGAAGGAACGTAGTTGGTTGGTTGGTTCCTCAGTTTAGGGGCTGCGACAACGTGGTCATGTAGCCCCGTGCACTTTGGGTGAGTGTAGAATCTGTCTGATAACCGGTGTTAATTGTGATGGCTGTATTAGTGTGTGTTATCTGTTTTCAATTCAAGTAAGGACTGCAGACATTGAATTTTTTCTAGTAGTTCCTACTTTTGATGCAAAACGCCACCGTCAACGACTACTATTTCAGAACTTGGTTACTAGATGCAACAGCAGTCGGCTCCTGGCGACGAACGTAGGAACCTAAGGGCGTTTGTCAAATGTTTAACCTATAATAATTTAGCTTCACACAGTTGTAATTAGTGGACGGTTCTTTAACATGCCATAAATCTATGACATGGGACCGCCGGCTTTACATCCCCTCCGAAGGAAGGCATACTGAGGAATTTTTAACGCTCTTAAAAATCCGACAACTTCGGCCGGGTTTGAACCCACGACCTTGGGCATAGAAGCGCTCAGCATGCTACCAACTACGCCACCAAAGCCGCCAACTGGAAGGCATACTGAAGGATTTCGGCCGGGTTTGAACCCGAGATCTTGGGGCATAGAAGTTCAGCATGCTACCAACTACGCCACCGAAGCCATTACATTTATTATGATTTTGAACATGTTTCAGCTTTCGATGAAGCCATCATCAGTGAAATACTCATTATTCACAGAAGATAAACATAAAATAAAGAAAACACTATTCTTGATTCACATATAAAATGAAAATTGGATATCCTTACAAACTAGGTTTAATAATATATACTGTACATGGAAAACAATATTCATTGAAAAAATATATCTAAAAATGTTATATATTATGATACTTTCATAGTGTGTTCCAGTAATGGTTTGCCAAATGGATACCGGCAATCCGGACTGCCACACTGGGCACATCGACATAGGGAACATGTGGGACATGAGGTGCAATCTATCTATTTACTTATTTATTCATAAATTAATTAATTTGTTAACTAATTTATTTATGTATGTATGTATGTATGTATTTATGTATGTATGTATTTATTTATTTACTTACTTATTTACTTATTTATTTACTTATTTACTTATTTATTTATTTATTTATTTATTTATTTATTTATTTATTTATAGGTAATGTAACAGTTAAGCAAAACCTGGTGGTAACAAGATATTTACATACTGTATATCTCAATTTCTCTCCATAATGTGTCTGTGTTCCCTGAATACATTTATTTTCTTCTTGAAAACTTTCTAACTCGGAGAAAATATGATTAAGCACGAAAAAACTACGCATCCAGATATCCAATTATATTTATGTTTCTTCAACCATATGCATTCGTCATACATACAGCATGGTCATACCACGAGTACCGATAAACACGCTTTATATGGACTGATTCTACCAACATATTCAAGTAAATCAATTGAAAATATCTCAATAAACACAAACGGAAATGTGACTATGAACTCCTAGATGAGTATCAGAAGGTTGGTTTCACCGTCCAGGATAGATCAATGAGTTAAGGCACTGGCCATGGTGACTTATATTCATGGACTCAAGGCATAGATGTATTGGTTAACCTTTGACAAGTTTTTCGTTGTTCCCCATTTAAAGTTTATCTCACTGATGTGATAATGCCATTCTCAAGAGTAATAGCTACGCCCACTCCAATCATAGTTCGCAGTTCGTATCTTGTGTTGCCTTCCGAAATGGCTAAAGTGTCAATTTAGACTTTCTTTTTACGCCGTTACGTAAGAGAAAATCTGAAACCTTTAACTGGATGAGTTTCTGAGATTAATTTTGTCGGAGACACTCTTGGGAACACGACGCCATTTCGCTACACCTACTCTCAAGTTTCTCTCCACCTCTACAACTCCAGCCGCTGAGTCTCTACCCCTGACGTTTGGTGATTGTGAGAGAAGTAAGTAAAGAAACCAAAATAGCTGACGTACGAAAATAAAAAGCTTATTAATAGATCCTTGGAACTTATTATAATTGAAAATTTTGTGTATTATCCTAACTACGTAATATGAAACTCCCAAACCCCGTTTCTTATGTCATGCCATAGTTTGTAATTCCGACGATTTGCGGTTACAAGACCTGAATTCTACGATCGTAGTGGAATTCAATCCATGTTGGCAAAGCTGGGAGAGACTCGTACTCCTTTGTAGAATGTCCTCACCTGCCCCAATCAGCGGTTTTGTTGGCAAGCGGGTCTTTAAATTCGGTACAAGTTATGTTAGGATTATTGTGTGTGTGCACGGTTAACGGTTAATTGTTATTGAGCTGTTGCTGTATTAAAATATGTCTTTATTATGGCCAATGGTGCTTATTAGATTCAAATACGTGACTTCATAATAGGACACAGGACGATTACTGTTTCCACTTGATTATTAAGTTGTTCCCATTTCTTGTTTTGTATACAATTACTCTGTATGCTATCAAAACATCCCCCTGTTTTTAGCCTACTTTTCACATTTTGCAAAAATGAGGAAAAAGTAGACTTATGAGATCGATCCGGGCAAATGTGTGTCTGTCTGTCTGTCCGTCTGTCTGGCTGTGTGTGTGTGTCCCCCCTATCAACTCCTAAGCGGCTGTAGCAATCAAAACAAAATGTGTTAGGAGTAAAGATATATACCAGAATATCTCAATGCGGTATTTGAAAATGATGTCAGTGCTACCAACTGCTTAAAAATCGCAATTGAAATTTGAGCTCCATGTTGGATATCTTGGAAGGTATGAATGGGAGCTATTTCAAAATTGACACATGTATAGATAATAATATTTCAGTTGAATTTCCAGGAGGTCATACATGGCAGTGTTGCCAAAATGATTATAAGCCTGCTGATAGGTCCAATTTTTAAATGCATATAACTTCTACACTATCAATTGGAATTCAACCAAATTGTGTATGTGCTATGTGTACATAAACAGATATGACTGAGCGTATTCTTAAGATCCACCAGGGCTGCCAACTGTTAATAAATGCTCTCGATTCTTTTAATCCAAATACCCATATATCAGAAAGTATGCAAGCCGACAGCTTTAAACTATGCACACGTATAGTACTTGACATTCTATATTAATTTGGAGTAACTTATATATGTCAGTGCTACCAACATGATTCTAAGCCTGCTGAGAGGTCCAACTTTAAATACATGTAACTTCTATACTATCATTTGGATTTCAACAACATTTCGTATGTGCTATGTATACCATAACAGATATGACTATGCCTATTCTTAAGAGCAACCAGGGCTGCCAACTGTAAATAAATGCTGTCTCTATTTTTGTTACCCTAATATCAATATATCAGAAAGCATGCAAGCCAATAGCTCTAAACTTTGCACACGTATAGTACCTGGCATTCTAGATTAATTAGGAGTAACTTATATAGGCCTACGCCAGTGCTGCCAACATGATTTTAAGCCTGCTGATAGGTCCAATTTTAAAATGCATGTAACTTCTATACTAACTAATGGATTTCATTCAAAATTGGCACAACAATAGATCGTGTTATTTGAGATTATTTCTGACCAATACTTGCATGACATTGTTGCCAACATGATTTTACGCGCGCTGTCAGATCCAATATTTAACTGCATGTAACGTCCCTGCTATCCATTGGACTTCAACCAAATTTTGTATTCTGTACCTTAAGAGATGGACCTAAGAATATATTCATTCACCAGGGCTGCCAACTGTATTGCTCTATTAGGCTACATTATGCCAGGTATAAAGTATTTCGAACTAATTAGAAATGTCTATATTACCAACTTAATTTCGTCACTATTCTAGATAGATCCATATAGATTAATCATTGGCATGAATCTTAAATTTTAAGAAAAGTAGGCTCTTTAGTTCGTCATGGAACTTCTTGTTATATAATGTAGTGACATGCAGACACAACGGCCAGTACGTCGGGATAGTACAGTCGATCACCCTATCGACAATATAGTAAAGAAAACTTTAAACAAACCCTGATAGAGACTTAAATGAAAGATAGAAAACTTTAAATTATAGTATATGAACGTGTTGACCATTCTTCTCCAAACATACAATTCTCAAGGTACAGGACTTGTAAGTCTTCAAACAAAAGCATTAATTGGTGTTTGAGCCATAGGAGCTTAAAATCTGGGTCAACTGTTTTAGGAAGAGCGAAGGAAAAGCTCGAGTACACTGCCTAAATGTAAAAGGTGGACGGTCATGATAGACATCCTAGCGTTTTGGAACCTACAGTATACAGTATAGACGCCGGAAGAAGACAAGACAAGGGTTGACCAATCGTGGTTCAGTAGGAAAGTTTGAGGTGAGAAGCCTCGCCCAAGTAATAGAACACAACTCTATAGATTCATCTTGAGGCTATTAGTCTTAAGACACACAGTTGTTAGCTCATAGCTCATTGACGTTGTGCTAGTACAATGGTTTGTCTAGTAAGACTCTACGTTCGGTGGAAAATAATAAAATACTGACTTCAAATAGCTTTATACAAAAGTTATGGAGACTGGTGTTTTCCATTTCCACCTCAGCCACGTGATACGTGGATTTTTCCGTAGCTTCCTCATTTCAACACTAGGAATATGAAGAGATAACATTTTTCTCAAAATCCACGGTAGCGTCCTTCCCAGTCCCCAATTGATTGCATATACTGTACGTGCATACCAAAAGATCAAATGTTATAAGAAACTAGTCTCATATAATAATAATGAAATGAAAATCCACAGCCTGCTTCCAGTCTCCGACCGGGTCAGGAATGGAACGAATGAAGCACCATCTAGCGGCGAGGATATGAACTGTGCCGGCTGCCGAGGCCTGACGCACTCCTCTGGGGCAATGATTAAATGAATGACAGATGAAATGAAATGATAGTGGAGAGTGTTGCTGGAATGAAATTTTGACAGGGAAAACCGAAGTACCCGGAGAAAAACCTGTCTGCCTCCGTTTTGTCCAGCACAGATCTCACATGGAGTGACCGGGATTTGAACCATGGACCCAGCGGTGATAGGCCGGCGTGCTGCCGCCTAAGCCACGGAGGCGTTTATAATAATAATAATAATAATAATAATAATAATACAGTAATAATAATTCAGCGGGGATTCGATTCCGTAAATTAGGGCACAGTAGGCGATATAAATACAGCCGGTGCGCGCTTTAGCCCCTAGAAAACAATTTGGGCAAGCCTCTGGTAATTTAAAATGCTTCTTACAAGGGGCTGTTTGTTGCCCAACAGTATGCTATTTCTATGAAAGAAGCTCTGATCGATGCCGATGTAAGACAGCAAACCGGGACGAGTACAGCCAATGCACCACTCTGTAGATCAAACAGATCCACGACAGCATACAGTGAACAAAGGAGCTGGAACAATACAAGGAAGCAGGGTTATCTGATATCACAAAAGGATAGATCAGTGATATGTTTGGAGCTCCTCAATGTTATAATAATAATAATAATAATAATAATAATAATAATAATAATAATAATAATAATAATAATACAGTAATAATAATTCAGCGGGGATTCGATTCCGTAAATTAGGGCACAGTAGGCGATATAAATACAGCCGGTGCGCGCTTTAGCCCCTAGAAAACAATTTGGGCAAGCCTCTGGTAATTTAAAATGCTTCTTACAAGGGGCTGTTTGTTGCCCAACAGTATGCTATTTCTATGAAAGAAGCTCTGATCGATGCCGATGTAAGACAGCAAACCGGGACGAGTACAGCCAATGCACCACTCTGTAGATCAAACAGATCCACGACAGCATACAGTGAACAAAGGAGCTGGAACAATACAAGGAAGCAGGGTTATCTGATATCACAAAAGGATAGATCAGTGATATGTTTGGAGCTCCTCAATGTGCGGCTGTGGGGTGAAACTCATCCCTTGTATCAGTTCCTGGACAAATACGTTTTCCAGATATATCTCAATAGATGTGAGTTCACAGAGTAGGCTAGGTCTTCTTTAAGCGGTCATAGCCTACTTGCCGAATAGTGGTAGTGGTGTAGATAGGGAAGCGTGCCTGTCCAGAATGCAGGACATGGCGGTCTTATCTTCAAAATTTACTCTACACACATGTAGTTAGCTTATAATGCCATCCACAGCCTTGTAGTTAAACGTACCAATATGAAGTAATGAAATATAAAGTATATATATTCGAGTCAAGAGCCTCCGTGGCTTAGGCGGCAGCACGCCGGCCTCTCACCGCTGGGTCCGTGGTTCAAATCCCGGTCACTCCATGTGAGATTTGTGTTGGACAAAGCGAAGGCAGACAGGTTTTTCTCCGGGTACTTCGGTTTTCCCTGTCACAAATTCATTCCAGCAACACTCTTCACTGTCATTTCATTTAATCTGTCATTCATTTAATCATTGTCCCAGAGGAGTGCGACAGGCTTCGGCAGCCGGCACAGTTCATATCCTCGCCGCTAGATGGGGGCTTCATTCATTCCATTCCCTGACCCGGTCAGTCGACTGGAAGCAGGCTGTGGATTTTCATTTTCATATTCGAGTCAGAAGCAAACAAATTACATGTTATACAAACAAAATTACATGCATATTGACACCTATTTACACTGTAACTATTAAACAAGTTTCACCACGGACGACCAGAAACTTGCAACCTCAACAACTTTGATGTCGAAAAGAGGAGATGTTCTGCAGGGCACATTAGACTATTCTGTAGATGATCCTTGGTCTGGAGCAGTTCGCAGTTCCAGTTAGTGGTGTCGACAGGGAAGTGCCATTTCTGTAGATTACTCGTGCATCTTCCAACTCCGGAACGAAGACGATCAAGTACGCTCCATTCTGGTCATGACAAGGTAGGAGGATTTCCGGAGGAGAGACCAGAGGGTGTTATTCTCAAGTGGAGAAATCCACATTTGTTTTCTTGCCGTAGCTGCAAATATAAAGTGGTTAATTCTTCAAAACTTCGCAACAGAACTTTAAAAACCATTGCACTACTCACAGTCACTTGTAGCTGCTGTTGGTCCAAAGATACTGAGGTGCCAGAATTATTTCCCGTAACAAATGGGAGGTTAATAGTATGTCACCACGAAATTTAAGGAGCAGAGGAATGCTTTTACTTGGGAAGCGAAGTAAGCGACCAGAAGGAAATTGTGACGGAAATAAGAGCATGTAACATATAGAACAACCTAGATCATCCTTCATAAATACGAGTCACCTGAAGTATTTTAAAGAGAAAACTCTCGGATGAAACCGTGGATATCTAAGTTACTATGTTACTATACGGCTGTAGAGTCGTGAGCATTTACCAAATCATCCGAAAAGAAGATCGAAGCTTTTGTGATGTGGATATAATCGACGGTTACTACGAGCTTCATGGATCGTCGATCATTCGGATGTGCCACAAGCAAGGAAGTAAAGGGAGGGAACTAGTTTATTTTATTTAGTGATAGACCAGCAGAAGTAACGGTTAACGCGTTTGGTGTTGGAAGGGATAAACCCAGGAAGGAGCAGTTTAAGACGTCCTAGGATCCTATGGTTAAGGGACCTGAAAGACAGGGTGGATGCAACGTCAGAGGAGCCATTCTGAGGAGCCGTGGACAAAACTAAGTCATCCAATATAGTAGGAAATACCCGGAAAGGATAATTCAGAAAAATAAGATAAATGACCATAACACGCGGAACATACGCAAGACTAGATACATAATGGGTTTCTTGAAATGTGGTGCTCACGTTCAGCTGATGTTAAGACACCATTCTAAACAACTAGCATGAAGAAATCCTCTTATGTCTTTCGAGGTGTAGAAAAAAATGAATAGACAAATAAATTTTAATGTTTTTCACATGCTTTTAGAGATCAACCCTCACTGAGGAGAAAGCATTGTGTCAGTCGTGTATACCATCCCTCCAATCGACAAAAGGTGGAGTTAACTCCAGTTAACAGCTCTTCATCCTCTATACAGGGTGTATCAGAAATACTTTTACAAACTTTGGGGATTGGTTCCTTACAGATGGAAAAACTGTCAAATGCACAGGTGTTTCAGACAGGCTCGCCATCAGCACCAGTTTAGGATTAATGTGTGGGCTGGCATTGTAAGTCCATACGTTCTACCAGCACGTCGTACAGGTGCTATCTCCAGAGACTTTATCCAGAACACCCTTTCAGACTTACAGCATGAAAATGTGCCCCTGCAAATACGACAACGTATGTGGTGGATGCAAGATGGGTCTCCTGCACACTTTAGTCACCTTGTTCGCTCTGCACTGACGGAGATCTTCCAGGACTGATGGTTGGGCAGAGGAGGACCCGTTCCATGGCTTGCACGGTCCGTTAGACTTTTATCTGTGGTGTCAGGAACCTTTTTTTATATGAGTTCATGTGTTAAACACTTCCAAACAGGCTGTCAATTAGTGTCACTGTACAATGTTCTTTCATTGATCAAGCGAAAACTAATTATTTTGGGACATTTGTGTATATGAACTTTTTTTCTTGTTTTGGTGTAAGGAACCAATCCCCAAAGTTTGTAAAAGTATTTCTGAAACACTCTGTATAAACGTTCTAAACATATTTCTGTCACGGCCCTCTTCCGAAACATGAAATATCTACCCCCCTCCTTATTCTTCTTTCCTTTCTTAGCACTCCGCATAGACTATTTCGCACAAAAAGAAACAGAGCACAATGTCTACAGTATTTGCTTCTGTTTAATTACTGCAACTAACAGTTACAATAAGAATAACCACTGCTAATAAGCTACTTATCCATGGGTAATGGCGTTACTTGTACCAGTTTATTGTAAATAGGGCTAACCACTTCCACTAAACACGCACTAGAATTCACCTGTTCACTCACTGTCTTTGAACTGACTGCAAAGGCCTGACTGAATTCGAGTCGACAATGGCAGAAATAGAAGAATCTAATCTTGGAAAGAAGTGGTGGTCACATTGTCAAGCGGCTTATTGTCATTAGTAGGGCTCGGATTTTTAGGTGCTAAAAATTAGGAAAATATTTATTTTTTATGTATTAAAAATACCTGAAATATGTGACAAAAAAGTAAAAATATTTTATTATAATTTAGTTTATTAATGTAAATATAAACAATATGCAGTACTCACGAATGCAATTTATGCTATACCTCACTGACTGCCGAAGCATTACAATACACAACGAGATACATCTTCAGGTTGTCCATCACAAATGACCGGCGATTATCGCGAAATACTTATTCTGAAGGCTCGAAACTGCGGCAATATGTTCCTTGCCCTTGCTGTGTTGTGTAACTTGAGATCGCTGTTCAGCCTTGATTGTTTTCGCACATGGTTGGCAGAACAGAACGCCCTAATCAGAAGTAGAATTATCTTTAAATTCTGCAACAGATGATAACTTGTAGTTGTTTTTACTTTAGGCATCGTAGAACTGCCTTACACTTCACAGTGCTTGAAATGAACTGAATGTGAGTGACACTGTTTCCAGGTAGCTGGGGGAGGGGAGGTCTAGAACGTGGTGCAATATGGTTATGGACAAGGAAATCCCC
The DNA here is from genome assembly GCA_946902985.2 of Meconema thalassinum. Taxonomy (NCBI): domain Eukaryota; kingdom Metazoa; phylum Arthropoda; class Insecta; order Orthoptera; family Tettigoniidae; genus Meconema; species Meconema thalassinum. The sequence goes on from OX336393.1 coordinate 228,577,772, forward strand.
GACTTGCACAGTGAGTGGCATGGGGCGACAAGTTAAGAATAACACAGTTGAATGCTGACATACGCTCTACATGAAAATTAGATAGGTCACAGGTTCTTCCCCGTTGAAGTAACTCAGAACAAAAATGCAATAAACTGAATGATCTAGCATACTGATTTTAAAAATGTAGGCCTATATATTATGTCTTTTTATATGCTAATAAGTGCAAAGCAGGAGTGTATATATTTATAGAAAAATGCATAAAATATGTATTTACTTAAAACATATATTTATTTACCTAAAAATCCGAGCCCTAGTCATTAGTATTTGTTAAGTGTTTGGTAATGAGAACTGTGAGAGAGAATCACTGAGAACTGATGAAAATGGCGTCGGTTCATTAAATAGACTGAAACATATGACATATCTACACATTTCCTTATGTAGATTGATGGAAAGCGTACTAAATAATTACTCGTTATTAAGTCATTTAGCATCTGATGATGATCGCCTGACGATCGAAACTGGTAGTACAAGTGAACTTATTAATCGCATGTAATATTTTTCAGGTTTAGGGAATAACACTCATTACAATTTGGTACAATCGTGTTGACCAACTGAAAATCATTTGTAGTTTCGTTTGTTTATTGATATTTGTTGGTGTCTACTTTCAGATTCTGCTGCGGTTAGTCATCACGCAAGCCTTCCGGCATTTAGTGTAAGTACTGCATGTTTTAATAACATGATAATTTCCTACAATAGGTTTCGCTATCCCAGGCGTATCGTGACCAAGTGTGCTTCACTCCTTGAGTTATTAGTAATAACTTACGATACATATTTCCTTACATGTAGATTGATGGAAACCGTAGTAAATAATTACTCGCTATTAAGTCAATTAACCTTATGGCCAGAAGTACCGTATTGACCCGACGATAAGCCGCACTCGCATATAAGCCGCACCGTTGAAATTCGAGGGAAATAAAGGAAAATACCAAGAATACAGAAAAGCCAGACAGAAAGGAGAAAGAAGAGAAATTATGGAGAGGCAACTAACAATTTTATTTAACGAAATTTGCTTTTAGTATAACGCACAATATTGCTAGTTTGAAACTTCTCCATAACTACGCCGTATTCCGAAGCTAGTAGATGCCTTTAGCTCCAAGTACCGGTAATCGTTCATGGTACCAAGTTGTACATTATGCAACGAGCCTATAATGGCAATAATTAAGACCAGAGTATGTTTATAAAACGTGCGTAGCGAGTTTTATAATTTCCACACGAGTGTCTTAATTACCATTATAGGCGAGTTGTATACGACTGTTTATGTTCGATGATAATAATTATAACTTTATTTTATATTCGAACAGAAATATTCATAAATATCTGTCGAGATTCAATCACCTGAGTTTAGTTTAGTGAACAGCTCTGCATGCGCTATGTTCCCAGTAAGGATCAAAGACCTCCTCAATGTCATGTTTGCAAGGCTTTGAAGCATTGTTAATTGTACATTAGGGATATCCTGAACTAGCGCCAAAAGATAGCGCAAAGGTACAATGTGGGATCATTTTGTTATTTACTTCAAATAACACAACACAGGCTGTTACAAACGCTTTAAAATTAGAATGTATCGTATTATCAACTTGTTATTCTTCAAATTCGAAGCGTATAGAATGTCAATGGAATGCAAATCAATGGAGTCCCACATAGAACAGTCATGACATCTGGCGGAAAAGTTTCGCTGAAGAAATCCATCTAACGAAAAGAGAGCTGTATTATAATTTTCGTGGAGCTAATGTCATAGGCCTGCTTCCTCCATGACGTTCTGGTGTATTTATATCAACAATAGCACTCACTAAAATTGTCGGCGAAATCTTACGAATGTGTAGAAATTGGAGTTGCGGATATTAAGGTACAGTGCTATTTCTTTTGCTTATGCATCGTAACCACAATGGCTGATCCAATATAGGCTACATTATCGACTCTCAAATCATGTAATTCATGCCCGACATTTTGGATTTTGATTACATGTGAGAGCTATCCTTACCTAATTGATCAATGAATGAAAATATTGAGCTCTGATTGTTTGGAAAAACTATGTTATAATGAAAAGTAATACTTTAATGACCCCCATTATGAAACAGTATTCTGACTTATAATATTTACATATTGACATCGTCGAACATAAAATTCACTTTATTACTGTTCTAGTACTGCACTAGAATACCACAGGAAATCAAAGTACTGCTCACAGGATTAGCAACATTCACAATAATGCCGAGTTCAAACATTGCATTCTTATGCAATAGAATAACCATACACTTCTTGTCGCTTCTCGCTTGGTGATACTAGCGGCAATGTTGCAGGCAGTGGCGGTTCCTCGAGGGAGGGAGGGAGGGACTTCCCCCTGACATTTATTAGGTAATTGACATATAAACTGTTTACCTTGAAATCTGAGGTAGATTGGATTATTTTTAAATTCACCATTATAAAACGAATATGTTTGATTGGGGTTTGAACCACGCTCGCTTTTTCACTACTTGAAACTCTGGTTGGTTTGTTGGTTAGTTGGTTGGTTGTACGGAGGAAAGAGCTCCTGTTCTGCAATTAATACACAGAATCAGGCGCACTAGCGACGAGAGAATGAACTACAGTTTTAACGCAGCCACATAAACTGAAGAGTAGGTATTCCTCCCCTTGTTCTGCGCATGCGTGTAGTGGGGCTACCTTGCTACAGTTGCCATCAAGATCAGCGATCTTCAGAGTTGCTGCAACTGCCTTCCCGGTCGTGGTGCATGATTTAACGAGCACGGCTAAGCGCGGGACCATTCTCCTCTGTCAAACTAGATAAGTATTCACACGAAACTTATGGATCTATCTTTGATGACTCATTATTATTATTATGAATGAAGCCATTAAGCACAGTAAAATATTTATTTATGCTAATGACACCACTATATTTACCATACATAAAGACTCTAAAATAGAAATAGGAATCTCTGTCCTTAGAACACGGCCTATAAGCCCGCGAAACAGAGATTCCTATTTCAGCGCCGGTCGTGAAAGTCTGAATTTTTACTCAAAAATAGCTTATGATAGAATGCAAGAAGACTTCAATAACATCACAAGATGGTGTCATGACAATAATTTGTGTATAAATACAACCAAATCTAAAATAATGCACATCAGAGTTGATCTTCAATAACATCACAAGATGGTGTTATGACAAAAAAAAATACGAGCCTTACAGTAGTCGCATATGATGTGTAACATCTGACATAGAAGAAACCTCACGTGAAATTGTTGATACACCGCTATTTTATACTATTATTGGCACAAATATTAATCTATTGTAAAAGGGAGTGTTTTACAGATATTGTAGTTTATAATACGGAACTCATTTTATTAGATGATTTGTAGCTCCCACCAGCACTAGCCTAAATAAAGAATACGATATGGATCAACTAGATTAATCGACGCGACACCGCTCATAACCTTAAATTCCTTATAAACAGGGCCTCTTGATTCACAGACCAACACGTAATTTCATATGTATTCTGTTAAAATGAGTCATATTGATATGATAAATATAGTTTAAAATGATAATCTGGTAGCAAAAGTATCTACCCCGTCCGGGATTCGAACACAAGATCTCTAGATTCACAGTCATAGGTGCTAACCCCACCGATATTTCGACTACGAAAATCTTGTGCACAAGATGGTGACTTATTTCCACGTTCCAATAATACTGCATTACGGAATTAAGTTTCATTTATATTTTGCTTGTTTCGATTAAAGTTCCTGCGTGAAATGGAGTTAAAAATGCCTTATAAATAGGCCCTCTTGTGAGTAAAGAGAAAGTATTCAGCAATAGTTCATGAAGGCTTGCGCAATTCTCGTATAACCACAACGATTATATTATATTGATGACTGCATTACCGTTATGAAAATGAAAATCCACAGCCTGCTTCCAGTCTCCGACCGGGTCAGGAATGGAATGAATGAAGCCCCCATCTAGCGGCGAGGATATGAACTGTGCCGGCTGCCGAGGCCTGACGCACTCCTCCGGGGCAATTATTAAATGAATGACAGATGAAATGAAATGAAATGATAGTGGAGAGTGTTGCTGGAATGAAATGTTGACAGGGAAAACCGGAGTACCCGGAGAAAAACCTGTCTGCCTCCGTTTTGTCCAGCACAGATCTCACATGGAGTGACCGGGATTTGAACCACGGACCCAGCGGTTAGAGGCCGGCGTGCTGCCGCCTAAGCCACGGAGGCTTGCATTACCGTTATGTGGGTTAATATTTGAATAGCCATTGTGCAGAAACATAATACCGGCAATGCCGACTACTTACAATGTTTGATATTAAGGCATTTTACCATTTAAATACTGATACGAAGACTTCGAACATGTACCATGTGCTATGCTTCAATCACTTGGCACCAGAGTTCGCATGAGCGTTTACCGTTCAGTATGTCATATACATTCCACATGGCCGAGAGTAAGTCATGGTATCAATTTCCGACACCGCACGCTCATTGTTTCTCTTACCACTGCCAGCTGGAGCGTTCGATCGAGTTGGCAGTGCGTCTTACGCTTCCGTTCGATCCACCACTGCCAGCTAGCACACTTCCGTTCGATCGAACGGAAGATCGTTCCGATCCACTTCCGTCCCATTTTTCAAAATCACTCCCACAAAAATATCCAGCAACCGAGTGGAAAGATGTTACACATCAATAATTTGTATGTAAATACAACCAAATCTAAAATAATGCACATCAGAGTTGATCACTTCACACAAGAACAAGTAGTCCCGTGACGAACTAAAGAGCCTACTTTTCTTAAAATTTCAGATCGATGCCAATCCATATTGACCAATCTAGAATAACGACGACATCAAGTAATAGAGTAATAGAGTAAATTACTACAGTAGGCCGCTCTGGTGACTCTGAATATATACTTAGTTCCATCTCTTAAGGTATAGAATGCACATTCATAATTTGTCTGAAGTCTAATGGATAGTATGGACGTTACATGCTGTTTGTTATTGGATTTATCATGTTGGGAACAATGTCATGTATGTGATGCTCAGAATTAATCTGAAATATTACGATCTATTATAGTGCCAATTTGGATAAAATCCATTTGTTAGTATAGAAGTTACATGTAATCAAAAATTGAAACTTTCAGAAAGCTTAGAATCATGTTGGCAGCACTAAGGTATATTAGTTACTCCAAATTAATCTAGAATGCCAGGTACTATACGTGTGCAAAGTTTAGAGATGATGACTTGCATACTTTCTGATATATTGATATTAGGATTAAACAAATAGAGAGAGCATTTATTAACAGTTGGCAGCCCTGCTTTTTCTTACGAATACGCATAGTCATAACTGTAATGGTACACAATACACATTCGAAATTTGGTTGAAATACATTTGTTAGTATAGAAGTTATATGCATTTAAAGACTAGACCTATCAGCAGGCTTAGGATCGTGTTGGTAGCAGTGATGTATATAAGTTACACCGAACTAAGGTAGAATATCAGGTACTATACGTGTGCAACGTTTAGAGCTGTTGGCTTGCATACTTTCTGATATATTGACATTAGGGTTAAAACATAGTGAGAACATGTATTAACAGTTGGCAGCCCTGGTGGCTCATTACAATACGCATCTGCTGTTGTACACATAGTACATTCGAAATCTGGTTGAAATCCGATCAATAGTATAGAAGTTACATGCATTTAGAAATTGGACTTATCGGCAGGCTTAGAATCATGTTGGCAATTCTGGCACGTATGGTCTTCTGGAAATTAATCTAGAATGCTATTGTCTATATGTGTGCTAGTATTGGAATAGTTCTCATGCATAACTTCTGAGATATCTAACATAGAGCTCAAATAACAATTGCGATTTTTCAGCAGTTGGTAGCACTGACGTCAATTTCAAATATGGCCGTGAGATATTCAGGTATAGATCTTTGCTCTTACCAAATTTGGTTTCGATAGCTGCAGCCGTTTAGGAGTTGATAGGGACACACACACACACAGACAGACAGACAGACACACATTTTTCTGGATCGATCTCATAAGTCTACGTTTTCCTCATTTTCGCAAAATGTGAAAAGTAGGCTAAAATACAAACTGACGCACCAGAGCATATTATGCATACACCAAAACATCCTTGCAGGTTGCAAATCTAACACCTTCATAAATAGTACTTCGACTCAAAAATACCTAGGAATTACCCTTGATAAACACTTTAAAATGAACGCACACACAGTAAACATGATAGAATCCTAGGAGCAAACCTTTACACCTTCTACAATCTCTGATTTTATGTAGATAAAAATACGTACAAAACCATTTATAGTGCTCTGATTGAAATATATGCTATAGCAGCTTGGGGAAATCAAAACAGGCTCTAAAAATATTTCACTGGTATCCCTTATTTTAATATTAAAGAGTTGTTTCAAATTAATGTACTGAACCTCTACTACCGTGATCCAAGATTCAGGCATAATGTCTCTCACAACATACAAACAAGAGCCATAACAACTACTAAATATGTAAAACCTTTATGTATAAATAGCTATGGTTTCAAGATACAAAATTATATTATACCTTCACTACTTAATTGGCGAACCTGGATTGGCGAACATGAACAGCAAACAACTAGCTATACGTCGCATTAAAACTATTACCTAACTAAACATTAACTCATAACATAATTTTATTAATATAAAAGCTACAGTGTATCGTTTTGTGTCTTTAATTATTTACATTAACATTTTTCTCATTATCACTACTATCATTATCATTATCATTACCATTATCACAAAAAAAAACACATATATTTTGCATGCCGTGTTGTACTGAAATATAACCTGTATATATGTTGTAAATAATAATTAATATGTCTCACAGATAATCTGTACTGGCTTTGCCGTCAGATTCGTGAGACATATCACATTAATGTAACATAAATAGTATTTAATAAATACATTAAAATTAAATTAAAATTAAAATATTATTATTATCATTATTATTATTATTATTATTATTATTATTATTATTATTATTATTTCCAATGAGCAGAAAAACTTTCGCTATAAATCTTCCATGAATGGGTTGACCATGTTTAAAATAGTTGTGTCCTGTGTATAAACAGTAAATTTCTATCAATATCTCGTTGTAATTAGTGGCATTCAAGGTTCTTCTTTAATACTCACTTTACTGATATAAGCCTGGGTTTGTTTCCGCTATCGATGTTGTAAATCGTGTTGATGGCTATATCCTACGCAACCCTCCCACGTGCGAGCAGCGTCTGAAATGGGTCACGGTGTTATTGAACAAAGAGATCAAGGACTCTTACGTCCTACCACTGAAAGAGGATTTTTCCTGTGTAGATATGAATGGTTCGTGATTTCTCATAAATTGCCTAACCTCAAGTGTTTTAAATTTATTTGTCGAGTCTGCTCAATAATGTGTTGCGAACCCTCAGATATGTATAGACCAACATTTATTCCTTAGGATCTAGGCTCGCTGGAAAAGCCACTGCAAGGCTACTACAATGCCACGAGAAGTGCCAATGTAATTATTATGAGCTATGCTTCCTTTATTAAACACATTTGCCCACCTAGGCAATCCATATTAGAATAAATGTTTCCCGAAGGATCCAGGACATTGTATTTCTCCGAATGAGCGTAATGATACATTATCAAATTTCAAATATTGCGAAAAATCGATCTGTTTAGCTCAATTCAGTATGGCCAGCCTTTCGAACTGGATCATGTTTTCAAAATATTTGAAATTTGATGATGAGGGCGGAAACAAAAATCCTGGATCATTAAGAAAAAAGTTATTCCAATAATTATTGCTGTGTCGAATATTGATTTTGTTATTTAGCGTTTTCCAGAATACATAGCAGGTACCCCTACGATGGGCACATGGGACCAATATGTCAGATATATCCTAGCCAGGGAAACCTTTGTGATTGAGGACTTAAGAATGCAAATGCAACTGCTGCAAACTCGGGCTACTACGAGAACTAGAGGAGAAAAGGGACTTGGGCGAGGAAAGGTTCTGCACAACCGATGCTATGGCACATAAGAAGAAGATGAATGAGGAATACGAGTTGAGACACCTGATGGCACGCTTTACGATACACGGTTTTCATCATGATATTTGTGCCAGGAAATATTTCCACCAAGCTAATCAGGAGTGTATATGTGTTCTATGCAGTGAACAGTGCGATATTTACCACGCGATGAAGTGCAAGAAAGAAGAGTATCACTAGCTCAATTTTCTCTTCTTGAGTTACGTATCATGTATTGTACAGACTTTGCACATTGAGCGCAATCAATTTATTGTTATATGTCATTCGCAAAAGTGTAGGAAATCAAATATGGGCAGTGTTGTCGTTTGAGAGTTATTTACAGTTGATTCGCACTATGAGCGCAAAGTGGATGGGAAACTTGCTTGAACTAAAGCTGAAAACATGCCAGATACTGAATTAAAGAAAATAAAGTTTCATTCTGATGTATTTATTTCATAGGTATACCAACATAACAAATCAATTTGTTCATATTGATGCTAGGATTTCGACTAGAACAAGAAAAGCAATTCGATTGGTTGTTGTACTGCCGGGAAAATGACCCTTGTTCAATTTCGTGAGTTGCATAAAAGTTATCTTTGAAGGAAGAACCTAGCCTAGAAGGTACAATTCGCACGGGAATAATAGCGTCTTGACTGGCGTGTATATGCGTACTGGCAGAAGCTTCCATGCCCACGAGTGTCGTGTCATACTGGCTTTAGGACCAAACCCTAGCATGCTAAACAATTAGCCTCGGTGCCGTAAGAGCACTCGACAAAAGAATCACATTGAGTTACGCAGTCGTTAATAGGTCTAGTAAGTACCGTAATGAGTGTAAATAACGAAAAGCATTAGCATAGTATAACGTACAATGCACCAAGTTGCATTTCGACAAACTACTACAACGAACATTCAATTATAGTCTACTCCTTGATAAGGACAAAGAGTTATAGGTATACCCATACATCTAGGAGAAAGTAAGCTGTATGTTCTTTGCTGAACATCTTGTAAACTTTTTATCTATGAGGTATATTAGGATGACAATTCGAACTGAGCCCAGCTAGTGAAATGGTGCAGTCTCGTCTTTCCTCGTGACGCCAGTCAAGATAGCAGAGCACTTTTATTTGCGCATCAATGGGTACCCATACGCATTAACTAATAGTCCACCTAGTGGCGCAGTGAATAGCATTCTTGGCTGTCAGACCTGAGGTGCGAGTTCGATTTCCGGCTCTGTCAAGAAATTTAATTCTGGTCTGAGGTCTGACGGGGTACACTTAACCACGTGAGGCAGAACTGAGGAGATAGGGGTACGATTCTCACCTCAACCACCCGAGGAGTGGTTTGCTGTGCTTTCCTACTTCTCCTCCAAGCAAATGCCGAGATGTTACCTAACATAAGGCCACGGCCACCTCATAGCCGATCCCCACCCCAATTACAAATACACACACTAACACTAACATCGGCGGCTTCGGTGGCGTAGTTAGTAGCATGCTGAGCTTCTATGCCCAAGATCGCGGGTTCAAACCCGGCCGAAGTCGTCGGATTCTTTAAGTGCGTTAAAATCCCTCAGTATGCCTTCCTTCGGAGGGGAGGTAAAGCCGGCGAGCCCATGTCTTAGATTTATGGCATGTAAAAGAACCCTCCACTAACTACAATTGTGTGAAGCCAAATTTGTAGGTTAGATTACCGCTCTATTAACTTCAAACGTTCGCCGCCAGGTGGCGGTGGCATCTAGTAGCCACGTTCACAGCTTGGTGTCGTTGACGGTAGCATTTGGTATCAAAAGTAGGAACTACTTGAAATTGTACGTCTGCAGTCCGTACCTGCATTTCAGATAACACACACTAATACAGCCATCACAATTAACACCGGTTATCAGACTGATTCTACACACGGGGCTACATGAACGCATTGTCGCAGCCCCTAAACTGAGGAACCAAGCAACCAACACAAACGTCACCATAACAAAGGTTATCCGAGAAATTACATAGACACCCAAGTAGGGTACACGGGGCTATGTCGCAAGCCCAAAAATTAATCAATAACAACAACGCATTAACAAGAAATCGTACTCGGTGAACTTTGTTGGGAGGCAAGTGGCTTGACCACTGCGCCATCACACCGCTATGTTGGATTCAACCGTGTGTCCAAAGACGTGAGCCACCCCAACATGTATACCTTTGGCAGCACAAATCAACTCGTCCACGTCTCCTTCAAATGCTCAGCAGACATCCCGCACTGCATTAACTCGCTCCAACATAATCAAGTAAACACCGCAGTGAAAAGATAAAGAAAAATACATTTAATTAGTGATAATGGAAGTGACACGCTCCATCAAATTAAATGCAGGAAGGGAAATGAAAAGGAAATGACAATGACAGAATCGATTGAAAGGAAACTCATCTGTAGGCAAATGCGAAGGGAAATGGAAACGAGTTACGAATGGAACATCAAAGGGGAGTAGAACATGACTTTGTGTGCACTCGTACACTTGGCAATGAACAGATTGCAGAGACGATATTTCATTTCTTTCTTCAATCGTAACGTTAACCTATTTTGGTTTTATTGTTCGTCTGACATCAATTGCTGCATCTAGTCGCACAAACACTCTTGAGATTTAGAGGTCATGAATTCTGGCTTTGGGAACAACATTACATAGAAATTTATTAATGCGCAATTCATCCGCATTATGATACAATATGGTGAAGTAGGCCCATTAACCCGTGAGGAATGGCGCGTGGGTATTATTAACCCGAGCCTTAAATAATGCTCTACATTTTCGTTTTGATCAGCTCTAATTTCTTGTCGCTTACTGTACCTTCCTTCCTAGCCTTGAACTTCACCCTGCAAAATAAACGTGTCCATAGATTTTTGAACACTCAAGTTATTCCTATATAATTTACGGTCGGTTCGGATTTACCCATGGCGCCAGTCCTCGCGTGAAAATTTTCAGCTTACGTTAGTCGGGATAATGTGTGAACAAGATGTTCAGTAAAGAACATATAGCCTACTTTCTCCTAAATGCATGGGTATTGTTATAACTCGTTGTCCTTTTCAAGGAGTATAATTGAATTTTGGTTGTAATAGCTTGGTAAAATACAACGTGCTATACGGATATTAAACATGACCCTGAGGTGCCCTTTGCTAGTGCTACCATTGTACCAAATTTTGTTCAATTCGGTTTCACCGTGTTTGAATAGATAGGGGGAATCTATTTGCACACATACATAGTCGCCAACCACAAATTATTAGGCTGATGACCTTGTAGTTTGGTGAAAACATTTTCCATACATAAAGGTATAATATTGCAAAATTTGGTAGAGTACAGATGGTTAGGTTGGTCATAATTTGATTTAAGCTTATTACATTTGGGTGGCCGCCATTACGTTTTCGTCAAGATGGTGGCAATATAAAACATGACACTGAGGTGCCCTTTGCTAGTTGTAGTTCTACCTCTGTACCAAATTTTATTCAATTCGGTTTTACCGTGTTCGAATTGATAGGGGGGGGGGGACAGACAGACATTCAGAGTACACACACTGACACACACACACACACACTCACAGACAGACACACAATTGTTGGCCCTGTGTTGATCTCATAAGTCTACTTTCATTTTGTGCAAAAATCGAAAGTAGGCTATAAATAAGGGAGGAAATGTAACTTTTTTGGTGCAGCGAAATACCATGGCTCACGTTCTTGTTGATCCCCGTTTAGGGTCTAGGGACACCTTGGTCATCAGCTCCTTTGTTCAAAAGAATCGAGATGACTTCTTTGCCGCCTCTATCAAGGCCACTGTTACGTAAATTATTGTAATTTATCTGCATGTTAAATTTGAAAAATATAAGTAATCCTTATTTTATATTGGTAATAGTTCATAGGAAGGCACCATGTGTAAAATTACTTCGTTAAAATCCGTAAAACTACGAACAAAAAGGGAGTGACACTCTATGGGTCAAAATGACCCGGCGCCACTCCTCGTGTTCTCAAAGGTTAATTGCCATAAGTTACGATGGGGACATATTTTCTTTATAAGCGAGTGACCTCTGCAATAGTGTAGGCTAATTGCCTTGTGCAGTTAAAGAGGTGGATTCTAGATCGTAGTATTATCATTAAAACTCAGCAATTCTTCTAGGTTTGTGCCGTGTCTTGTGTGGGGTTTCGCCTAGGACACCAAGCTGGCTCATCGGCGGGCTCTTGGTGTCCCTGCCCGGACCCCCACAGGAGTAACGAACTGCGCGCTACCTCCCTTTATATAGAGTGCAACTGCACTACTTTACTGCGAGAACTAAAAGCTCAAGCAGCTTTAACCTCCCTATGAAGGCTTCCAAAAAGATGAGCCAGCTTGGTGTCCTAGGCGAAACCCCACACAAGACACGGCACAAACCTAGAAGAATTGCTGAGTTTTAATTCACCGGCCGTGAATGCCAATATACCCCAATATTATCATGTTTGAGTCAATTGACTGAAGACATTTAGAAGGCGGTGTTTTCTTCAATTACAAGGTTGGGGCATTGAGTTTATAAGTGTCGAGTACCTACTTGTGTGTGTGTGTGTAATTCACCTGATGAGGAGTGCCACTATGGTGTCTGCAGCGGTGTGTAACTGTGACAGTTGAATTTTGGATTGGCGTAAATGCCTCAGAATTCGAAGTACTGCACTATCTTGATATTTACTCGAGTGCGAATGAACACGATTGAAGACCACACTATAAAACTTGCTACTGTCAGTGTAGGGATTTCCAAATGCCAGCTACCGTGTCCGGTGTAGTGCGATTTGCGTACGTGCTAGTTACATACGGTGCTACTTGCATACATGGTATGATTAGATGGTGCTAGTTGCGTACACCTAAAATAGACAGGTCATACTACTGTAGAGACATAGATAATAATAATAATAATAATAATAACCCCGTTAATCTTGGTGTTCGTGACCGGGGCGCTGCCTCACTGTCAGACAGCAACTCAATTGTCCTCATGAGGTTGAGTGCACCCCGTTACAGCCCTCGCGTCAGTTTCTAAAATCCCTGATAGAGCCGGGAATCAAACCCGGTGCCTCCGGGTGAGAGACAAGCGCGCTACCCCAACACCACGGGGCCGGCTTTGTAAAGACATAGGCAACATTGTAATCTCTCTATATATAAAAGTGAAACTTGGTCTGAATTTTTCTCAATTTCCACCGAAGTTCGAGTTATTAACACGTTTCAGACTGGTTTATGATGGTTGCGCGCAAAAACAAAATTTTTGTCTGTCTGTTTGTTTGTTTGTTTGTTTGTCTGTCTGTCTGTGTGCAACTTTGCACGCGTATCACTCGAGAACGGCTGAGTGGATCAACGTAATATTTGGTACAGATGTCCATTAGAGGCACGGAAGTAATCATTGATGTAACTCTTCTCCATACCTCTCATAAAAGAGGGCCTACCCCCTTAAAATGCAAGCTGAATTGGGCGTAAAAAGACGAGACAAAGCTCATTTTCAGCGTCTCAATGTGAGAAACAAAACTTGGGAGCCCTACGGGCTCCAAAAACCACATTTTAAGGTCCTAAAACCAACAGTTTTTGAGATATACCCAGAAAACTAATTTCATTTATTAAGCTATTGAAAGAATGCAATCCGGTAACCATGGCAACACATTCTCTGAAGTCCATGTATTTCTGTAAGACGCAATGCCATTCCATTTATTACATTACTGTAAACGTTCGCAAACGGCTATAAGGTTATCACGGAACCAACCTAAGCTGTAAAATTTATCAATACGTATATAATGCGCTTAAGGGGGTCAAGGGGTACTGTACAGTATATTTTCATAAGGTTATGCACAGATACAGTAATGGAAACGACGAGAGACGCAATGCTGTTGAGCTCGTGAGTCAAGTCATGATCTATCACGCCGTTAATAGGAGAAGTGTCATTCGGTTCGAGATCGGAAAATAACGAGTATTCCCGAGTGGATAGAGTCTCAGATAGACCTATCAATAAATGTATACGTGACGTCATGTCATATATCGATCCACGCTACAGGATCATCTTTATTGTTTTGAAGCGAATTAGAGTATTAGAAGGATTTTCAAAGGACATAGAACGCAGATTACCATAGCAGAAAGCTATTTCATATGAGGAATATAATACTACAAGCGACGTGCAATAATAACATCTATAATGATCAAGCCATAAGCGAGATATTGACACATCGAGATATCGATGAAGGAAGACGGTAGTGGGAGTTGCTTGCTGCGGCGCTTGGCTGCAAGCAAGGCGATTTCACTTGGACGTGAACTGTTGTATTCAGAGTGCCATATGTGGTTACGCAACGCGGCTATCAGGCGCGCTCGCAGGTACAAGGCAGGCTGTGATTACTTCGCATGTAGAAGGCTCGCATTTATACTTAGCGAAGCCGAACAGTTTTTTTTGAAGTGCGTTAGAAACGTGCCGAGCATTTCGTGTCTCGACAAGTGGACGTGTACCGTGCTCAAGTATTTATTAAAGCTACAAGTTTATGATGGATCTGAGATATTATCAGAACAGTTGTAAATGTATACTGCCATCTTGGTCAGGAGAAAATGTGTCGAAGCGGAACGTGGACTGACTGTATGTCTCAGTCCAGCGGTGTCCATTACCAAGGCAGCCATTTCGAAACCTTGTGAGGTTTTCACCACGAGTAACAGTAACCTGTATGATTGTGCTGTTACATGCTTACTTCAGGACTTGTTAAGCTGTACATTATACAGACGCTAGAACGCATTTTATCGTCTGAGATGTCAGCGGGGAATTTTCATGTTGTAGTTATGACTTCCAGAATGGCAGGCTAATTTTAATGGGGTAGCTTCATGAGAAATGCATAAGCGGGATGATTGCCAGCCACAAATGCATTCTCCTTGTTGGAGAGGAGTTTATTTTCATCGCACTGCAGTGGTCGTTCGCGAGTGTGATCTTCAGCTGCGCCATGCAGGACAGTGCTTTTTCTCAGGCGGATGATAGTATTTCTGGCATGAAGGGAGTAGGCTCGTATGGTCGTCTGACCAGTATGCGTGTGCGCTGCAGACCCGGGTTCGATTACCAGATCCAGAGAAGAAGAAGAGTGTATTATCTGGTGATACCCTGGATTTTCATCAGATATTTATATATCCCGCTTAAGACGCTTCAAGATGCAACAAAAGGTACTGGACCAGCAGACTCTATTAACGTAGCTTAGTGGAGGCACTTGTTAACAATTGCAATTGTCATTTCTTTTTTGTAGATTAAATGGGTATTCACAAGTTTAGGTTCGATGTTTCTGTCGAATCTGACTTGCTGTGTTCCCGGGATTTTGTATTCGCTTAACGAATTCATCCCTTGTGTATTATTAGTTTGGATCATTTAATCAGTAGAATCAGTAATTTCTTAGTAGTGCGTATTTTTATTGGCCGAGAAGAGAATTTAGGGGAAGATCTCCAATATTTTGTCTAAGCATAGTTTTAATCGCGTTTCTTTCTCAGTGTTTGGAACACTGACTTATTTGAGGCCAGTACATGTTTTCCATGTACTACTGTTCTGTTAGGAACTTCGCTTTCTCGCAGCGATTTGATTCTTGGAAAGTTTATCTTGGTGTTCGTTGCATTTATAGTTTTTAATCCACCTGTAGGATTATTTTAATGGAAAGCAATTCGCTTTTGTGAGTGCAGATTTATTAGTGGATTTACTTAATGATTGTCATTGGATTAACCTGATTAGTTAACTTGCTTTCATGGTGTAAGTTTTATCCACTGATACTTCGAAGCCCACCGAAGTTGGAGGCTATCCTGATTCAGGAAGAGATCAGTTTTACCTTCTATTAGGTATTGATTTGAGATTAAATTAATTTAGGATGTCCTTTTGAGACATGTATTTTTCACAGTATTAAAGTAAATAATTGCATTTAATGCAATTGTGTGAGTGAAGTATACTAAAGCAGTTTTGAACACCATTTACAAAGTTGATTAAATCATTCCAGGAAAGCTTGACTAGGAGTCAAGAAAAATGAACAAGTATTATTAATATACATTATCGGGAGGCAAGATAGGTTAATTTGCTAGTGGAATGTTTCAGTATCTCGACTTTGAACAACGTGCTTAAGGTCAGTGTGTGAGTTAAACATGTTTGTAGCTCTTGTGTGAATATTGAGATTAAAAATAATAGTAGCGTTGTGAAGGTTCGTATAACCTTGTTGTTGTTGTGTTTTGGATGCACATCTGGGATGATGCATATTTGTGAGATTCCATGCTTGTTGAAGCATTAGGCCTATTTTAGATTGAGCCGGTAAGTGCTTTTTCAGCCGGTAAGTGCCAATCTGTTTGTGACTTCGAGTAGTCAACACCCGTGTTTGGTGTTACATTAATGAAGATGAGTTTTTGTGGTATTTTAATGTCTGTTGGAGACATTGGCGTCGTCATTCTTATGGAGCGATCCTACATGTTTTTTCTTCACATAATCAAAGGTATCGCTTGGATAATCTGTTCGAGCTACTTAAGACATTTCCACAGCATATAATCGTTAAAACCTCTATAATTTTGTACAAGTTTACTTAAAATTTGAATCATGAACATAGTCGATAGATACACTATTTAGCTTAATTGCTTGATGAAACTTGATAACCCGATATATTGAATGTTAATTGCACATCACGATGCGAATGTTATGGCCAAGATCAGCTGTTTAGGCTGAAGCATGTAAATGTCTGAGGACATTTCTCTGTATATATTCTTATAAATACTTGTATATAATCTTGATATTGCTACACTTTTGGAATATCGTTTAAGACGATACACGTATATAAATTTTGATATTTCTTCTTTATTCATCGTCTAATAGTTCATCCAGTCCTCCTAATATCATTAGGAGATTGATGCATAATTTCCTTAATACATAATGTGAGATATTAATTTTGAATCACCCCAGCGTGTAGGTGATAATCGTAATTCATTTTTGGAATCATGTAGGATTTTCTTACTACAGTTGTGTTTAGCTGTAATTTTGTTTTCTTGACGACAGGGTATTAGTATTTTTAATTTTGTGTCTGTTACCTTGTTCTCATGGAATAAATTATTTTCCCAATTTTAAATCATGGTGTGATATTTTAACGAAGAGATTGGAGGTCGTTTTAAGATGGCCATCGCTTGGATTTTCTTTTTCCAGGGTTTTCCACCCTTGAGATAGTTCTTTTAGAGTCGTTTTCCGTGTTCTTGAGCTAGTTTTTCTTATTTGTTAGTTCGTGGTAGCCATGGTCATTCTTAAAACAGCCTGATAGGATGACTAGTACCCCATTCATTCCTCTACTTGGTGGTAGGACCTGGGAGGGTTTTTCGCCGGGCATTTTTCAGGTTCTACGATCCAGAGACCATCGAGGGATTTCACCAGGTATTGGTAAGTGTTTCGGGTACAGTACTCTTGAATTTTTTCACGTGATTTACACGGGCGGGTGTGGTACTAAAGGTCTATTATATCGCTATCCCTATATTAAATTATTATTATGATTATTATTATATTATGAGGTACAAGGACGAGACAAAACTCAATTTCAGCCCCTCGGTGGCTACTTCGTTTTAAGGCTCTAAAACTACGTTTCTGAGATATTCCCAGAAAACTAATTGCATTTAATAAACTAATAAATAGATGACGAGTACAGAAGAACACCAAATCAAGAGCTATATAAATATACTGAGAAAATCACAGATGTGGCCAGGAAGAGACGTCTGGCTTTCTACGGACAAGTCTCATGGATGAACCCAACAAGACTAACCAACCGGCTTCTCAACTACTGGGGGAATAGAAAGAGCTTGACACCGTCGCTAATAGTAGTTAACAAGGATATCCAAGAACTGAAGATAATGAAAAGCGATATTCGAAGCCGATCACATCTCAGAAAGATACTTAAACAGAAGAGTTTTCAGGACAGACCACCCTGTAAGAAAACCGGCATCGTCTGGACAAATGAGAGAAAGGAGATACATAGCCAGATAATGCGCGAATATTGGGCAAACATCAAGTCCCTCACCAAACTGAAAAGTTGAACGTCGTGGTCCTTAGCTGGCCCATTCCAAAGAGGAAGAACAAGAAGAAACTAATGAAGTAATGCAAGCCGGTATGACAACAGTATCACAAGATACAACTTTCCATTTATTTCTGTAAGAAGCAATGCCACTCAATTTATTACATTTCTGTCATAGTTTGCAAATGGCTATAAGGTTATCGTGGATTCAAACATAGACTGTAAAATTCAACAATACGATTAAGGGGGTCAAGGGGTTCCCTACAATTTTTACACGTGACTTACACGTGCGATATGTTGTACAGAAGGTCTATTAAATCTCAAAACAGAAACATTATTTTCAAAAATTCCTGGATTGGAATAGTGTTTTTGCAGCTTTTGGGAATTTGGGCCATTGGAGGCAAAAAATCCCGAATTTTCATGCCCCACAAGCCTTTATAATCTATTAAGGGGGCCTTCCTGGCGATGGGGGACTTTCCATAACGGTGAGGGTCAGTTTTAATTGGACATATATTGCGTTTCGCCTACGAGGTTTTCAATATTATTGTCAGTAGGGGAGTGATGATGGTTCTAACTCCCCCCACCACTACTCCCAATGCGAGCCGATAACTCCCGAAC
The DNA here is from genome assembly GCA_946902985.2 of Meconema thalassinum. Taxonomy (NCBI): domain Eukaryota; kingdom Metazoa; phylum Arthropoda; class Insecta; order Orthoptera; family Tettigoniidae; genus Meconema; species Meconema thalassinum. The sequence continues at coordinate 228,596,466 of OX336393.1, forward strand.
CGGTGGTCGGAGATTCACGAATGAGGTGTCGTTGGACTCGGGCTGACGGGGTTTTGCTATGGACCACTCATTTCAACCCCTAAATAAAACCTACCCCTACTAGGGGGTGAAATTGTAATTTTTAGTGAAAGTCTCTTTTCAAATTCGACATGTATAAGGTGCGCTGCTAAAATGAACTTAAATGTTGTTGCTCATATCGCGCATGCGTTTTTCTGGCTGCCGCTATGGATGAACATTTTTGTTTTTGTTTTTTACGCATGCGCACTTGGGATTTTTGTAAGAGGGCGAGCTCTTTGAAAAATCTGATTGATAAGAAGGGGTTTTGGTGGTGAGGAGAGAGCCAGATAGTCGCCTACTTTCCTACGACGTTTGCCGATATCTCTCAAACGCAAGGTCGGATTTGGACGTGTGACGTGTCAAATCGATTGTCTCGAAGCCCTATACATGTTATTAATAGGTTAAAGTTTTGAGAATGAGGGAAACCGGCTTTTTGGGGGTAAAACCGTGATTTTAGACTTTTTCCGATATCTCACGAATGCATGGTCGGATTTGGTCCTATGACGTGTCAAATGGCTTGTCTCGAAACCCTGTGTATTTTGGTAATAGGTTAAAGTTTTTGAGAATGAGGGAAACAGAATATTTTGGGGTAAAACCGTGATTTTAAACTTTTTGCTATATCTCGCGAACCAATCATACTAGAGGCATGTACGACGGGTCCAAGGACTCGGGCTGACGTCGTCTCTGCTATGGACCACTCGTTATAATTTTTTTTTAAATTGGAAACTCGATTTTAGGGTAAACACGTGTTTTTTGTGATTTTTGCCGATATCTCACGAACCAATAACGCTAGAGGCGTGTTCGACAGGTCCAAGGACTCGGGGTAACGTCCGCTCTGCTATGGACCACTCGTTATAATTTTTAATAAAATTGGAAACTCGATTTTGGGGTAAACACGTGTTTTTTGTGATTTTGTCGATATCTCACAAACCAATAACGCTAGAGACGTGTACGAGGTGTCCTAGGACTCGGGCTAACGACCCATTTCGAGCGTGGTAGATATTTTTTCCAAAAAATAATTCACAAAGGGCCTAACGCCATACAAGTTGAAAAAAACTGGTTTTTTTTCTTTACCTGTTTATAATGTCCATGAAGCGTGGTGGTTGAGAGAGACAATACGGCTGTGTGTGTGTGTGTGTGTCGCTGACCATGGTGGCTGTGTTCAATAGATCAATCGCTATTTCGGAGGGTCGGTGTATGACAGAGCGAGCGTGCGTTTTTCTGATATTTTACCTTTAACGTGTAAACGGTGATGAGAACTTGGTTCTATGTTGGTCAAAGGAAGTACAGAAAACAAACTTACAGGAGGTGAATGTCATTTGAGCTTATTGGAATGCGCTGATCTGACTTGACAATAGGTGCAATGGAAAAAATGACCAAGACGCTTCAAGGTGAAATAATCTGACCATCGTGGTGGCAGGGGAGTGTGAAAGGCGTGCACACATGTGTGAAACCACAGGCACGCTAAACCAGTGACATCCTGTCTTGCTTCGTACGTGACAAAATGCAAGTTCAGGTGAAATTTGATCTACCGCAGGTGTTCACCTGGGACGTTAGCTGTCCACGTGCGCGATAACTGTTAACAAGTCACATCCTGTTTTGCTTCGTACGTGACAAAATGCAAGTTCATGTGAAATTTGATCTACCGCAGGTGTTCGCCTGGGACGTTAGCTGTCCACGTGCCTGATAACAGAATGTTCAAAGCGTGGGAAAAAAGATTATACATGCAACGTAGCATATATAAAGACATGGCGTTATCATTTCCACGCTCACTTAGGTGACTACCTTTGAACACACTGCGTTGCATGAAACCCCTGGTCTTGTTTATCAGTTTTGGTGTTGGTGGAAAATACTTAACCTTGTTGTGGGGTAGGTATATATTTATTCATTTATATATTTATTGATTTTATATAAATACATGCAATTATTTATTGATTAGGTAATTAATGATTTTATTTATTTGTTTGCAGATAACCGGCATACCTTACATGTCTGAGGGAGAAGAAACCATTGCACTTTTGAGCCCACTAGAAGGGAAGAGTAACAAGTCACTGCAAGTAAAGGTGAGATGATTTTTTTAAACTAACTTGTTTCATTTTTTGTTTTATGTTTTATTTTATGAAATGTATGTATTAACCTGAATTTAGGTATTTATAGCGGTTTATTTTATTTATTTTTAGAAACTTGGAAAGAATAGCCTTACCGCCGTAGCAGTCGCTGAAAAAAAACAGAAACGCACTAAAGCGAAACCACTGCCAAAGAGTGAACTGTTTAAAACTCAGGTAAGTCCAACTTAAAAATGCTATTCCATTTTACCACTACTGAAAACTCGTAGACAAAAAAAAATCATTACCTGTACATGACTGGGACAATGATTGCTTTCTTGATTAATGGCTATGTTGTTGTTGTTGACTGGGAAAAGTACAAGGCCATGTTGGATTTTCTAAAAATAAAAATAATAAATTTAATTTATGGGTGGTTCCCTATGGACTCAACGAATATCCACAGGTTTGAACATGATAATGTGAACAAAATGACATGACATTCATTTTTGTTTATATATTGGTTAAAGGGAGGGTGGGGGAATGTAAATGACTGTAGCTTTATAAAAAAGATAATAAGTACATGGGTTACTGTTAGTGCCAACATACAGTTTATTTATAATGGTGTTTTGATATATTAATGCCAATTAACGTTAACGTTTTATTTACAAGTATTGATTGATTGATTGATTGATTGATTGAGTGATGGGTTATTTTGTTTGCTTTTAGGTGTCGTCATGTGCCATTAACGTAATGAACAGACAGTGAACAAGCATGCATTATGCTTTAAAGTACTCTGTGCAATGTTAATAACTTACAATAAGAAAAAGTTTTATTATAACACATGGCGTTAGTACCAAATACAACAAGTGAGCAAGTTGGTTTACCACGTGGGTTAAATTTAAAATCAGAACATGATCGATGGTTAACATTTGAATCATGGCCTGTAGGCTTTTTGTCGACGCATGAACTTGCAAAAGCCGTTTTTTTTACTTGAACCGAGAAGATGTGGTGCGCTGTGTGTTTTGTCGTATTGAACTTTCACACTGGGAAGAAGGGGATGATCCCTTTAGAGACCATTTGCGATGGTCTCCTCACTGTCCTTACATGCTTGGAAAGCAAGTGGGTAACCTACCCGTGCATTCATTTTACCGAACCACAAGGCCTTTGGCCGCTACTTACGTTGCTGAATCACAAATAAATAATAATAATGATGTATTACCAGCCAACGGTAGTGTCGATATATGTGGTCCATATGCCATAGACAGTGTTGAATTGGCGTGTGCTTTTGAAAAATTGGGAGTTTGCAAGACTAAAGCACTAGCACACCCAGAGTACAGCTCTGTTGAAAAACGTTTCGAAACTTATAAAAATGTTTGGCCATTAATATTAAAACACCTTACCAAACAGCTAAGTGAAGCTGGATTTTTTTATACTGGCGAAGGGGATAAAACAATATGTTTTTATTGTGGATTTGCTTTAAAGGATTGGCAAATGACTGATGATCCTTTTGTGCAACACGCTCGTTGGTTACCAAACTGTAAATACATGGTGTTGCTTAAAGGTCAGGAATTTGTGAACACTATTCGTAAAGAAAAAGTGATTGCAGCACAAGACATAAAAGTGCCTTTAGAGTTAGAGCACGCGGAGCAAATACATAAGGCTGAAAGAAAAGACTTGTGTTACGAACAGATACAAAAGTGTGACCAACAATTATGTAAAATTTGTTATCAAGATGAACTAGGTGTTGTATTTTTACCCTGTGGACACATGATAGCCTGTGTCAAGTGTGCATTAGAACTTAACACTTGTGCTATATGCAGAAAAGTAGTATCTGCTACAGTTAGGGCATTTCTTGCATAACTAGTATAATTTATTCGCCATGCATAGTGCAAAATCCCTAATTGCACAATATTATTAAAGCTGTTTTAGAGTGTAATAGATATGCTTTTGTTTTGTTTATAGACTACTACAATGAATGTTTTGAATGCTGTGGGACAATCATGTGGCTTAGAGACAAAGAAGCTCAGCGAATTGCCAACGCATATTCCATTCCGCATTATCAAGATTCGGAAATTGAAAACAGCATATGGTGATCGTGTACTTTGTGTATGTGAAAACTTTGAGACATTTCTGCCTATACGGTTTAATGATATGTCGGAGAGTGTTTTTGATGAAGTCAATAATGCTGTGCAACCTGTACACTTAATTTATGAAGGTTTTAAAAACAATAGGTGCATGGTTCGTTTTAATTAAATAAATAAATAATGTGAAATAATAATGGAAAATATAAGTAATGACAATATACTGAAAAAGAAAGAAAATATGTGTATAGAATAGTAATGTTTTAGTGTTTAGTGTTGTCTTTAAAAATATTATGATGAAACCAAAAAAAATTTATATAAAGTTTGTAAATAAATGCAAAATGATGTTACAATGCTGTTTTATTTTATACAAAGTTAGTATATTTAACATTGCAGAGTATACATGATTATGACAATAAATGCATACTGAATACAAGCCTTTCTCACTTTACAATAGTCTGTTATAGTTTTAAACACAAGGCTTGTTGTAGATCATTTTCTAGCAATGTCCCTTCAATGTTGTTTTCGAAAAGTGGGGAAGCCGCAATGGTTGTATTGACATAAAAACCTTATGGTTATTACTATTTAGTCACTTTGATCCCCTTGCAGATCAAGAGCAGATGACCTAGTTGTTCCACTCTTTAAAACGACAACAACAACACTACCTCTTGCATAGTATGTGATGTTGATGGCTCTTGCGACGTGGAAGATGGATTAAAAATAACTTTGAGAACAGGGGTTAAACGTTGATCATTAAACAATGCACTATTTTGAGTAGCAATATGGTTTTCTTGATATTTTGTCGACGGCAACTGTGTTTCATGCGGTACACTACATTGATGATCACTGACACTTAAAACCTCACTATTTTTACTTTTTAGGTCACCACGACAATGTTTGGAACGTTGCTTTGAACAACGCCAAATAACAGTTCCATTTTTATTGGTTCGTTTCACAATATATGAATATCCTTTATAGTATGCGTAAGGCTTACCATACCTAGTCACTGATACTTCCATATCAACTGTCAAGCATAGACTAAGCTCTAGTAAAGTCAACTTGGTAATAAGAATACTAGTTTAATGTGAGAGCAAATATGGATCCAAAGAGTTCAGGTAAAAGTGAAAGCAAATAAGCAAATATTAGAAACAAGAGTTGGGGTGAAAATGGTCGCAAAGTGGTAGACCCATTACACAATAATTTCAGCACGACGAAGCTCTTGTTCAATTTCTTTGATTTCCCAATCGTGACCAGTATGGCCAGCTTGACGTGAGGCATGCAACAACTGTAGCCGCTGGACGAGCTTATTGGGATTGTGCCAGTATACAAATTTAACAAATGGATTTTTAGGTGTAAACAAAGCATTACCATTATCATGATCATTATCATCATCATCATCATTATCATCATCATGATCACCATTATCATCATGACCATCATCACTGTTACTATATAGTCCTTTTTGATCCTCTTGCAATACCACTTTATTTATAGTCTGAGTTGATTTTGATAGTGTTGAAGGTTTCTTGGACGTTGACAACTGTCCTAACATGACGTTTTGAGGACATGATAAGTCCTTTTGAACAAACACTGCACTATCTTTAGCCGCAATATCGTTTTCTTGAACTTGCTTTTTAGCATTTTGATAATTGTTTGTAAACAGTAAGCGTGGTTCGTTTCGAGCACTACATTGATGAACACTAACACTTAAAACCTTTCCATTTTTACTTTTCAGATTGCCTCGACATTTTGTAGACCTCTCTTTTGAGCATCGCCAGAATATTATTCCATTTACATTCTGGCGATTATAGTTATAGGAGTAGCCTTGATAGAGTGCACGTAGCCTACCTTTGTTGGTTGTAATAAGTTCCATAGTAGTAACTGACCTGTCAGTACGATGTTCACACTACAAAGGTTACAACTGTTTTGCTGATGGAGTGACCTACCTACCATAAGCTTATATATTGGCTTTTCGTGTTGGCTTTAGTGTTGGCTTTTTGTGTTGGCTTTTTGTGTTGGCATTTCGTGTTGGCATTTCGTGTTGGCTTTAGTGTTGGCTTTTTGTGTTGGCTTTTTGTGTTGGCATTTCGTGTTGGCATTTCGTGTTGGCTTTAGTGTTGGCTTTTTGTGTTGGCTTTTTGTGTTGGCATTTCGTGTTGGCATTTCGTGTTGGCTTTTGTGTTGGCTGTTCGTGTTGGCTTTTTGTGTTGGCTTTTCGTGTAGGCATTTCGTGTTGGCTTTTGTGTTGGCTTTTCATGTTGGCTTTTTGTGTTGGCTTTTCGTGTTGGCATTTCGTGTTGGCTTTTCGTGTTGGCTTTTGTTGGCATTTTGTGTTGGCTTTTCGTGTTGGCTTTTTTGTATTGGCCTTTCATGTTGGCTTTTTGTATTGGCTTTTCGTGTTGGCTTTTTGTGTGGGCTTTTTGTGTTGGCTTTAGTATTGGCTTTTGTATTGGCTTATTTGACAAGTTATTTGTGTCAATGTATTTAGTGGATTTTTTCTTGGTGTTGGAAAGTAGTTGAAAGAGAGGGAATATTTAAAGACTTGAGAAAGCCAACAACATATCCATTAATGTATTTAAAGGAAACAGTTTTGTTGGCTTTCTCAAATTGTTGTTGTTGTTGTTTTCTGCCAACAGGTGCTTACTGCGTATGACAAGGCTGTACACTCGTGGGTTAGACAGCCTTTCTTGCTAAGGGTCTCCTATATACCCTAAACATGGCTATACATGTTAGTTCTGAACATTTAGTGGTTAATTGTATATTGAGTTTAAATAGAGAACTTATACAAGCACGTCTTGCATGTGGTTAAACTTCACAAGTGTCACATGCAACATGCAAAGTATGTTTCCGCTACCTAGCGGTAAATATGAGCACTACCTGTACTACTAGCATGCTACCTAGCAGAGGATATGAACACTTACTAGTAATATCCAAAGTGAGCTGAGGTTAGGTTAGGTTAGGTAAAGTTAGGTTAGCCATTAAAATAAGTTACCAAAATAAGCCGTCAAAAATAATTGTTTTTTTTTACCCCTGAGGTCTTGGTATCCAACTTGACTATGTACAGAATTTAATTAACATCTGAGAGTTGAAAGGTTAGGTTAGGTAAAGTTAGGTTAGGTTAGGTCAGGTTAGTGAACTGAGGTTAAGTCTTTAAATATTCCCTCTCTTTCAACTACTTTCCAACACCAAGAAAAAATCCACTAAATACATTGACACAAATAACTTGTCAAATAAGCCAATACAAAAGCCAATACTAAAGCCAACACAAAAAGCCCACACAAAAAGCCAACACGAAAAGCCAATACAAAAAGCCAACATGTAAGGCCAATACAAAAAAGCCAACACGAAAAGCCAACACAAAATGCCAACAAAAGCCAACACGAAAAGCCAACACGAAATGCCAACACGAAAAGCCAACACAAAAAGCCAACATGAAAAGCCAACACAAAAGCCAACACGAAATGCCTACACGAAAAGCCAACACAAAAAGCCAACACGAAAAGCCAACACAAAAGCCAACACGAAATGCCAACACGAAATGCCAACACAAAAAGCCAACACAAAAAGCCAACACTAAAGCCAACACGAAATGCCAACACGAAATGCCAACACAAAAAGCCAACACAAAAAGCCAACACTAAAGCCAACACGAAATGCCAACACGAAATGCCAACACAAAAAGCCAACACAAAAAGCCAACACTAAAGCCAACACGAAAAGCCAATATATAAGCTTATGGTAGGTCACTCCATCAGCAAAACAGTTGTAACCTTTGTAGTGTGAACATCGTACTGACAGGTCAGTTACTACTATGGAACTTATTACAACCAACAAAGGTAGGCTACGTGCACTCTATCAAGGCTACTCCTATAACTATAATCGCCAGAATGTAAATGGAATAATATTCTGGCGATGCTCAAAAGAGAGGTCTACAAAATGTCGAGGCAATCTGAAAAGTAAAAATGGAAAGGTTTTAAGTGTTAGTGTTCATCAATGTAGTGCTCGAAACGAACCACGCTTACTGTTTACAAACAATTATCAAAATGCTAAAAAGCAAGTTCAAGAAAACGATATTGCGGCTAAAGATAGTGCAGTGTTTGTTCAAAAGGACTTATCATGTCCTCAAAACGTCATGTTAGGACAGTTGTCAACGTCCAAGAAACCTTCAACACTATCAAAATCAACTCAGACTATAAATAAAGTGGTATTGCAAGAGGATCAAAAAGGACTATATAGTAACAGTGATGATGGTCATGATGATAATGGTGATCATGATGATGATAATGATGATGATGATGATAATGATCATGATAATGGTAATGCTTTGTTTACACCTAAAAATCCATTTGTTAAATTTGTATACTGGCACAATCCCAATAAGCTCGTCCAGCGGCTACAGTTGTTGCATGCCTCACGTCAAGCTGGCCATACTGGTCACGATTGGGAAATCAAAGAAATTGAACAAGAGCTTCGTCGTGCTGAAATTATTGTGTAATGGGTCTACCACTTTGCGACCATTTTCACCCCAACTCTTGTTTCTAATATTTGCTTATTTGCTTTCACTTTTACCTGAACTCTTTGGATCCATATTTGCTCTCACATTAAACTAGTATTCTTATTACCAAGTTGACTTTACTAGAGCTTAGTCTATGCTTGACAGTTGATATGGAAGTATCAGTGACTAGGTATGGTAAGCCTTACGCATACTATAAAGGATATTCATATATTGTGAAACGAACCAATAAAAATGGAACTGTTATTTGGCGTTGTTCAAAGCAACGTTCCAAACATTGTCGTGGTGACCTAAAAAGTAAAAATAGTGAGGTTTTAAGTGTCAGTGATCATCAATGTAGTGTACCGCATGAAACACAGTTGCCGTCGACAAAATATCAAGAAAACCATATTGCTACTCAAAATAGTGCATTGTTTAATGATCAACGTTTAACCCCTGTTCTCAAAGTTATTTTTAATCCATCTTCCACGTCGCAAGAGCCATCAACATCACATACTATGCAAGAGGTAGTGTTGTTGTTGTCGTTTTAAAGAGTGGAACAACTAGGTCATCTGCTCTTGATCTGCAAGGGGATCAAAGTGACTAAATAGTAATAACCATAAGGTTTTTATGTCAATACAACCATTGCGGCTTCCCCACTTTTCGAAAACAACATTGAAGGGACATTGCTAGAAAATGATCTACAACAAGCCTTGTGTTTAAAACTATAACAGACTATTGTAAAGTGAGAAAGGCTTGTATTCAGTATGCATTTATTGTCATAATCATGTATACTCTGCAATGTTAAATATACTAACTTTGTATAAAATAAAACAGCATTGTAACATCATTTTGCATTTATTTACAAACTTTATATAAATTTTTTTTGGTTTCATCATAATATTTTTAAAGACAACACTAAACACTAAAACATTACTATTCTATACACATATTTTCTTTCTTTTTCAGTATATTGTCATTACTTATATTTTCCATTATTATTTCACATTATTTATTTATTTAATTAAAACGAACCATGCACCTATTGTTTTTAAAACCTTCATAAATTAAGTGTACAGGTTGCACAGCATTATTGACTTCATCAAAAACACTCTCCGACATATCATTAAACCGTATAGGCAGAAATGTCTCAAAGTTTTCACATACACAAAGTACACGATCACCATATGCTGTTTTCAATTTCCGAATCTTGATAATGCGGAATGGAATATGCGTTGGCAATTCGCTGAGCTTCTTTGTCTCTAAGCCACATGATTGTCCCACAGCATTCAAAACATTCATTGTAGTAGTCTATAAACAAAACAAAAGCATATCTATTACACTCTAAAACAGCTTTAATAATATTGTGCAATTAGGGATTTTGCACTATGCATGGCGAATAAATTATACTAGTTATGCAAGAAATGCCCTAACTGTAGCAGATACTACTTTTCTGCATATAGCACAAGTGTTAAGTTCTAATGCACACTTGACACAGGCTATCATGTGTCCACAGGGTAAAAATACAACACCTAGTTCATCTTGATAACAAATTTTACATAATTGTTGGTCACACTTTTGTATCTGTTCGTAACACAAGTCTTTTCTTTCAGCCTTATGTATTTGCTCCGCGTGCTCTAACTCTAAAGGCACTTTTATGTCTTGTGCTGCAATCACTTTTTCTTTACGAATAGTGTTCACAAATTCCTGACCTTTAAGCAACACCATGTATTTACAGTTTGGTAACCAACGAGCGTGTTGCACAAAAGGATCATCAGTCATTTGCCAATCCTTTAAAGCAAATCCACAATAAAAACATATTGTTTTATCCCCTTCGCCAGTATAAAAAAATCCAGCTTCACTTAGCTGTTTGGTAAGGTGTTTTAATATTAATGGCCAAACATTTTTATAAGATTCGAAACGTTTTTCAACAAAGCTGTACTCTGGGTGTGCTAGTGCTTTAGTCTTGCAAACTCCCAATTTTTCAAAAGCACACGCCAATTCAACACTGTCTATGGCATATGGACCACATATATCGACACTACCGTTGGCTGGTAATACATCATTATTATTATTTATTTGTGATTCAGCAACGTAAGTAGCGGCCAAAGGCCTTGTGGTTCGGTAAAATGAATGCACGGGTAGGTTACCCACTTGCTTTCCAAGCATGTAAGGACAGTGAGGAGACCATCGCAAATGGTCTCTAAAGGGATCATCCCCTTCTTCCCAGTGTGAAAGTTCAATACGACAAAACACACAGCGCACCACATCTTCTCGGTTCAAGTTAAAAAACCGGCTTTTGCAAGTTCATGCGTCGACAAAAAGCCTACAGGCCATGATTCAAATGTTAACCATCGATCATGTTCTGATTTTAAATTTAACCCACGTGGTAAACCAACTTGCTCACTTGTTGTATTTGGTACTAACGCCATGTGTTATAATAAAACTTTTTCTTATTGTAAGTTATTAACATTGCACAGAGTACTTTAAAGCATAATGCATGCTTGTTCACTGTCTGTTCATTACGTTAATGGCACATGACGACACCTAAAAGCAAACAAAATAACCCATCACTCAATCAATCAATCAATCAATCAATCAATACTTGTAAATAAAACGTTAACGTTAATTGGCATTAATATATCAAAACACCATTAAAAATAAACTGTATGTTGACACTAACAGTAACCCATGTACTTATTTTCTTTTTTATAAAGCTACAGTCATTTACATTCCCCCACCCTCCCTTTAACCAATATATAAACAAAAATGAATGTCATGTCATTTTGTTCACATTATCATGTTCAAACCTGTGGATATTCGTTGAGTCCATAGGGAACCACCCATAAATTAAATTTATTATTTTTATTTTTAGAAAATCCAACATGGCCTTGTACTTTTCCCAGTCAACAACAACAACATAGCCATTAATCAAGAAAGCAATCATTGTCCCAGTCATGTACAGGTAATGAATTTTTTTTGTCTACGAGTTTTCAGTAGTGGTAAAATGGAATAGCATTTTTAAGTTGGACTTACCTGAGTTTTAAACAGTTCACTCTTTGGCAGTGGTTTCGCTTTAGTGCGTTTCTGTTTTTTTTCAGCGACTGCTACGGCGGTAAGGCTATTCTTTCCAAGTTTCTAAAAATAAATAAAATAAACCGCTATAAATACCTAAATTCAGGTTAATACACACATTTCATAAAATAAAACATAAAACAAAAAATGAAACAAGTTAGTTTAAAAAAATCATCTCACCTTTACTTGCAGTGACTTGTTACTCTTCCCTTCTAGTGGGCTCAAAAGTGCAATGGTTTCTTCTCCCTCAGACATGTAAGGTATGCCGGTTATCTGCAAACAAATAAATAAAATCATTAATTACCTAATCAATAAATAATTGCATGTATTTATATAAAATCAATAAATATATAAATGAATAAATATATACCTACCCCACAACAAGGTTAAGTATTTTCCACCAACACCAAAACTGATAAACAAGACCAGGGGTTTCATGCAACGCAGTGTGTTCAAAGGTAGTCACCTAAGTGAGCGTGGAAATGATAACGCCATGTCTTTATATATGCTACGTTGCATGTATAATCTTTTTTCCCACGCTTTGAACATTCTGTTATCAGGCACGTGGACAGCTAACGTCCCAGGCGAACACCTGCGGTAGATCAAATTTCACATGAACTTGCATTTTGTCACGTACGAAGCAAAACAGGATGTGACTTGTTAACAGTTATCGCGCACGTGGACAGCTAACGTCCCAGGTGAACACCTGCGGTAGATCAAATTTCACCTGAACTTGCATTTTGTCACGTACGAAGCAAGACAGGATGTCACTGGTTTAGCGTGCCTGTGGTTTCACACATGTGTGCACGCCTTTCACACTCCCCTGCCACCACGATGGTCAGATTATTTCACCTTGAAGCGTCTTGGTCATTTTTTCCATTGCACCTATTGTCAAGTCAGATCAGCGCATTCCAATAAGCTCAAATGACATTCACCTCCTGTAAGTTTGTTTTCTGTACTCGCTTTGACCAACATAGAACCAAGTTCTCATCACCGTTTACACGTTAAAGGTAAAATATCAGAAAAACGCACGCTCGCTCTGTCATACACCGACCCGCCGAAATAGCGATTGATCTATTGAACACAGCCACCATGGTCAGCGACACACACACACACAGCCGTATTGTCTCTCTCAACCACCACGCTTCATGGACATTATAAACAGGTAAAGAAAAAAAACCAGGTTTTTTCAACTTGTATGGCGTTAGGCCCTTTGTGAATTATTTTTTGGAAAAAATATCTACCACGCTCGAAATGGGTCGTTAGCCCGAGTCCTAGGACACCTCGTACACGTCTCTAGCGTTATTGGTTTGTGAGATATCGACAAAATCACAAAAAACACGTGTTTACCCCAAAATCGAGTTTCCAATTTTATTAAAAATTATAACGAGTGGTCCATAGCAGAGCGGACGTTACCCCGAGTCCTTGGACCTGTCGAACACGCCTCTAGCGTTATTGGTTCGTGAGATATCGGCAAAAATCACAAAAAACACGTGTTTACCCTAAAATCGAGTTTCCAATTTTAAAAAAAATTATAACGAGTGGTCCATAGCAGAGACGACGTCAGCCCGAGTCCTTGGACCCGTCGTACATGCCTCTAGTATGATTGGTTCGCGAGATATAGCAAAAAGTTTAAAATCACGGTTTTACCCCAAAATATTCTGTTTCCCTCATTCTCAAAAACTTTAACCTATTACCAAAATACACAGGGTTTCGAGACAAGCCATTTGACACGTCATAGGACCAAATCCGACCATGCATTCGTGAGATATCGGAAAAAGTCTAAAATCACGGTTTTACCCCCAAAAAGCCTGTTTCCCTCATTCTCAAAACTTTAACCTATTAATAACATGTATAGGGCTTCGAGACAATCGATTTGACACGTTACACGTCCAAATCCGACCTTGCGTTTGAGAGATATCGGCAAACGTCGTAGGAAAGTAGGCGACTATCTGGCTCTCTCCTCACTACCAAAACCCCTTCTTATCAATCATATTTTTCAAAGAGCTCGCCCTCTTACAAAAATCCCAAGTGCGCATGCGTAAAAAACAAAAACAAAAATGTTCATCCATAGCGGCAGCCAGAAAAACGCATGCGCGATATGAGCAACAACATTTAAGTTCATTTTAGCAGCGCACCTTATACATGTCGAATTTGAAAAGAGACTTTCACTAAAAATTACAATTTCACCCCCTAGTAGGGGTAGGTTTTATTTAGGGGTTGAAATGAGTGGTCCATAGCAAAGCCCCCGTCAGCCCGAGTCCAACGACACCTCATTCGTGAATCTCCGACCACCGGTTCGGGAGTTATCGGCTCGCATTGGGAGTAGTGGTGGGGGGAGTTAGAACCATCATCACTCCCCTACTATTGTCACGCCAGGAAGTACACGTTAGGTGAATTTAGTTTGAGAGCACATTTTAAGTAATCATATTTTTGTCGACAAACGGGTTCATTGTAAAGAGATTTTGTTTGATACTGTGTGGTTGATATACACACATCAAAAAAAGTTTTGCATCACATCGGTTCCAAGAGTTCCGGAACCTTTAAATACAAAGGGAATAGAGATCAACACAAACAACATTTCAGCTCGTTTTATTGCTCATGAGACCCACACATTGCATGTTGTACCATCATACAGCTAGACTTTCAACATTTGTGGTCCAGATTGCAGTACACACCACTACCTCTAATACCCAGTAGCACGTCCTCTTGCATTGATGCATGCCTGTATTCGTCGTGGCATACTATCCACAAGTTCATCAAGACACTGTTGGTCCAAATTGTCCCACTCCTCAACGACAATTCGGCGTAAATCTCTCAGAGTGGTTGGTGGGTCAAGACGTCCATAAACAGCCCTTTTCAACATATCCCAGGAATGTTCGATAGGGTTCATGTCTGGCGAACATGCTGGCCACTGTAGTCGAGCGATGTCGTTATCTTGAAGGAACGCATTCACAAGATGTGCACGATGAGGTCGAGAATTGTCGTCCATGAAGACAAATGCCTCTCCAATATTCTGCCGATATGGTTGCACTATGGGTCGGAGGATGTCATTCAGGTATCGTAAAGCCGTTTCGGAGCCTTCCATGACCACCAGTGGCGTACGTCGGCCCCACATAATGCCACCCCAAAACATCAGGGAACCACCACCTTGCTGCACTCGCTGGACAGTGTGTCTAAGACGTTCAGCCTGACCAGGGTGCCTCCAAACACGTCTCCGACGATTGTCTGGTTGAAGGCATATGCGACACTCATCGGTGAAGAGAACGTGATGCCAATTCCGTGGGGTCCATTCAGCATGTTGTTGGGCCCATCTGTACCGCGCTGCATGGTGTCGGGGTTGCAAAGCTGGACCTCGCCATGGACGTTGGGAGTGAAGTTGCGCATCATGCAGCCTATTGCGCACAGTTTGAGTTGAAACACGACGTCCTGTGGCTGAACGAAACGCATTATTCAACATGGTGGCATTGCTGTCAGGGTTCCTCCGAGCGGCAATCCGTAAGTAGCGGTCATCCACTACAGTAGTAGCCCTTGGGCGGCCTGAGCGAGGCCTGTCATCGACAGTTCCTGTATCTCTGTACCTCCTCCATGTCCGAACAACATCGCTTTGGTTCACTCTGAGACGCCTGGAAACTTCCCTTGTTGAGAGCCCTTCTTGACACAAAGTAACAATGCGGACGCGATCGAACTGCGGTATTGACCTTCTAGGCATGGTAGAACTACAGACAACATGAGCAGCGTACCTTCGTCCTGGTGGAATGACTGGAACTGATCGGCTGTCGTACCCCCTCCGTCTAATAGGCCCTGCTCATGCATGGTTGTTTACATCTTTGAGCAGTTTTAGTGACATCTATGAACAGTCAAAGGGACTGTATCTTGGATACATTATACACAGTCAACGTCTATATGCCGGAGATCTGGGAACCGAGGTGATGCAAAACTTTTTTTGATGTGTGTAATTTATGTTTATGTACGCCTATAATTCATGTTCGGGTGCTTGGAGCATCGTAAAATTAGGTATTGTAACCATGAGTCAATACACCAGTCATTTAGAATACTCTTCAACGTACTTCTCATAGAAGGGTGGATATAAGGTACAACTATTCAAAATACATGCTAAAATAGGCGAAAAATAAAAAGTATCCTAGAAGGATGACCAAAGCATATGTTGCGCTTCTCAATGTGTGACACAAAACTAGGGAGTCTATAAAGGGTGTCCGAAAACCACATTTTATGTCCCTTAAATAAACAGTGTCTGCGATATACACAGAAAACTAACTTCGTTCTGATAAACTTATAAAGGAATGACCGCCCCTAACCATTTCAACCTTAGCTCAAATGATAACGTCTGGTTATTAATACCGAAGACCGTTCGAAGAGCGGGTACTTCTGCTAGTTATGTATAAAAGCTTTATATGACTAAACGATTGGTCTGGATAGAGGGGCGTGGTGGCACAGCGGTCAAGCTGTTGGCCTCTCACCAATGTGGACCGGGTTCGATTCCCGGTCAATGCATGTGAGATTTTCGATGTGAAATGCCATGTCTTGTGGTTCGGATTCCACGTTGAAAGGAGGTCCCGGGGCTCATGATCTCAAGATTAACGATCATGTTAAACTACAAGCTTCTTTCCTTTTTTTTTTTTGGTCTGGATAAAGATTATTGATGCGTGAGTACTCCCACTGTGCGTATAAAAAGGCCTTCCACTTTCACCCTCTTGGTCTGATTTTGCCCATTAACGAACTCGACCGAGATTTTAAGGGATTATGTGTTATGTATGAATTTGAAAGTGATTGGTGAAAAAATGGCGGTAGTTACGTCTCCACAGGAAAGTGAAGATATCTAATATATAAAACTGAAAGTCAGTATGTATGTATGTATATATGCGGGTTGATTCCGTATACAAATCCACACCGTTCCACCAATCTCAACCGTATTTTGCATACACATAGTTTAGGACCCAGAAGAGCCGCTGGCTACATGAATTTTCGATAGTCTTTCTCATTCTGCTGATTTCGGTCCTTTTGTACTCGAGCAAAGGCTAATATAAAGACATAAAATATACTCATGAAGGAATGGCAAGGCAGATCATTTCCATGGCAACATAGCTCAAGTCGAGACACGGCCGACTGGATACGAGTTGCGCTCTGCACTACCGGTATAGAAAATGAGGATCTTTACTTGAAATCCCGTTAGTTACTCAACTGCTCACACAGCACTGTCAACCGAGTATAGCATAACAAAGACTTGACACTATCTACTATATATTTGTCAAATACCACTCGCTCACTCACTCACTCATTCATTCATCAGGAAATCTCAGAAACCAACGAATGGATTAGAATGTTATTTGGTATGCAGCTTCCGCTAGGGCCGCAAACGCCCACTAAGAAAGGATTTTTGGATATGCAGGTTCTAAAGGGGTGTTAAGGGGGGTAGACCAGCATTTTATTGAATAGCAATAGCTCCCGATTGGTTCCATTGGGGATGTGCTACTCGGCATATAAACTCATTATTAAAAATAAGAAGACACGTGTCTGAGGGTTTTTCGATGTGGTGTATATTATGAGGTGAAAGGGGTGAAAAGTGGGGGTTGAAAGATTCCTACCGGAGCGTGTATCTCTTAAAAGACATAGGCGAGGAGTTTGAAACTCAGCGGAAAAAACAGCATAAAAATAAGTAAATAGGTTCATGACCGTTTTTTCATAAATCCAATTTAAGGGGCCCATGGGGAGGGGTGAAATTCTGGGGGAAAAAAACAGGAAAGAAAATGTCCTAACTGATTGACTGACTGACTACCTCACCAAACTCAGGGGGAAAAACTGCTTTAAAGTAAGTAAATAGCTGTTCGACAGTTTTTTTTTCATAAATCAAATTTAAGGGGTTCATGGAGAGGGGTGAATTCTGAAAAAAGAAAATTGAAAGAAAATGTCTTGACTCACTCACTCACTCACTCACTCATCATCGCCCAACTAAAATTATTGAAGTTAGAAACATGACAGTTTGGGGAAATGTTCATTGTATGTCAAAACCGTCTACTAAGGGAGGATTTTCGGATATTCAGGTTCTAAAGGGGTCTTAATGGGGTTAAACCTGCATGTCACTGAATAACTGTATATCCCGATTGGTTTCATTGGGGGATTTGATACACGGCATATAAACTCATCATTAAAAAATAAGAAGACACGTGTCTGAGGGTTTTTCGATGTGGTGTATATTATGAGGTGAAAGGGGTGAAAAATGGGGGTTTAAGGATTCCTAACGGAGCGTGTATCTCTTTCACGACATAGGCGAGGAGTTTGAAACTCAGCGGAAAGAAATCAGCTTAAAAACAAGATGTTCAGTAAAGAACATATAGCCTACATTCTCCTAAATGTATGAGTATAGTTATAACTCGTTGTTATTATCAAAGAGTATAATAGAACTATTCTTTGTTGAAGGCCATAGAAACGATTTTCCTCTACCAAACGCCACAATCTAGATAAAAACTGCTACCATCATTGAAGAAAGAAAGATAAGAAGTATCTCAAGAATGTTATGGATCTGGAGACATAATCGACCGGACTGGCTGCGTGGCTCGGCGGTAACGTTCTCGCTTGCTGGGTCCTAGGTTGCAGGTTCGTATCCTGGCGCAGTCAGCTGGCATTTGAGGGTGCACAAATGCGAGGGAGCCGTGTCAGTACATTTACTGGCACGTTAAAGATCCCCTTCGGGCCAAAATTCCGGCACCCCGGTGTCTCTAAAATCAGCAGTAGTTAAAAGGGATGTAAAACCAATAACATTATTATTATTATTACGACCTGCCGTGGGCAACATCCAACTTTGAGTTGAGGCATGTCTTTACACGTCTGGTTGTGCATGGCGTTCACAACCCTAATTGAATTAACAAATCTTTCCATGACCCTACAGAGACGTGTGTATACAAACTATGTGGATATTTTCGATAATATAATCCTAACAGTGCGAGTGCATTCTAGCGGCCAGAAGAAGAAACTTTTCAATAAAATCTGGAAGTTACCTTTTTGGCAGCTAGATGTCTCGAGTAAATCTGCTGGCGAATTATGTTTTAATTAAATATATATTTTACACCATAATGTGCACAATATAACGCTTAATAACATTTTCAAGTAACGCAAAATAGGCTGTTACAAACCCTTTAAAATAAAAAGTTAAAATGTATCGTAGTATCATCTCGTCATTCTTCAAATTCGATGCGCATAGAATGATAATGGTATAGTAATCAATGGATCCCCACGTAGACTAGTCGTGACATCTATTGGTGAAATATCGAACAATATAATCCTAACAGAGCGAGTGCATTCTAGCGGCCAGAAGAAGAAACTTTTCAATAAAATCTGGAAGTTACCTTTTTGGCAGCTAGATGTCCCGAGTAAATCTGCTGGCGAATTATGTTTTAATTAAATATATATTTTACACCATAATGTGCACAATATAACGCTTAATTTTAAAACATCTGAGTCATTACAAAACAATAAACATATAACATTTCAAGCAAAAAACCTAGCTCTGATCGGGTTTGAACCATAGGCATTTGGGCGATAGTCTAACGCTCTACCACTGAGCTAATTGTGTCAACGAATATCGTTCTATTTAAAATGACTTACATAGAACTTGTTAGCAAATAATGATTTATACTAAACGATTTCATCACTGGAGTATATTATTTATATATAAAGCATTTCATACAAAGTTTATTTATTTTTTATCAGTACGCTATATTGCATGCAATACTCAAATTAGTGAAATATAAGTCCGGCACAAGATATCCGCTGCCATCTTGTCTTATTACTGAATCAGTTCAGCTTTTTAAAATCACGTCTGCACTATAGTATTACAAAATAAACTTTTAATTTCGAACGTGCCTCTTCCTTTAGAACAGTTAAAACGATTCTCGGCTCGATAATCGGAACTGGTGGGTCCCATGATATGGATTATAAAGTTTGCATAATTCGCACGGCCGCCATCCTGAAATGGTACGGCGGACGACCTTGTAATTTGGTCACAAGACGCATCCTATACGAAGGTATGTTGTTACCAAATTTGGTAGAGATCGGATGATTTCGTTAGTCGTTATTTGATTTTACGTTTTGAACGTTTGAGTGGCCGCCATTCAGTTTTAGTAAAGATGGCGGCGATATAAAACATGACACTGAGGTGTCCTTTGCTAGTGCTACCTTTGTAACAACTTTCGTTCAATTTGCATTCACCGTGTTCGAATTTATAGGGGGGGGACAGACATTCAGAGTACACACACTCACACACACACAGACACACACACACACACACACACACACACACAGACTCACACACACACATACACACACACACACACAGACTCACACACACACATACACACACACAGACAGACACACTTTTTTCGCCCTGTGTTGATCTCATAAGTCTACTTTCATTTTTTGCAAAAATCGAAAGTAGGCTAATAAGTAAATAGGTGTTCGACCGTTTTTTTTTCATAAATCCAATTTAAGGGGCCCATGTGGAGGGGTGAAATTCTGGGGGGAAAAAACCATAAAAGAAAGTGTCCTAACCGATTGACCCACTCACTCTTCAAACTCAGGGGGAAAAATTGCTTAAACATAAGTAAATATGTGTTCGACAGTTTAAGGGGTTCATCGGGAGGGGTGAAAACCTGAAGAAAAAAGAAATGAAAGAATATGTCCTGACTGACTCACTCACTCACTCATCATCGCCCAGCCAAAAATATTGAAGTTGGAAACATGGCATTTTGGGTGTATGTTCGTTGTATGTCAAAACCTTACACTAAGGGAGGATTTTTGGATATTGAGGTTCTAAAGGGGTCTTTAGGGGGTTAAACGTGCATTTCATTGAATAACAATATCTCACGAGGGGTTTCATTTGTGGATGTGATACTCGGCATATAAACTAATCATTAGACATATGCAGGCATGTGTCTAAGGGTTTTTCGATGTGGTGTATTATTATGAGGTGAAAGGGGTGAAAAGTGGGGGGTTGAAGGATTCCAAACGAAGCGTGTAGGCCTATCTCTTAGACGACATAGGTGAGAAATTTGAAACTCAGCGAAAAAAAATCAGCTTAAAAAATAAGTAAATCGGTGTTAAACCGTTTTTTATATATTGATTTAAGGGGCCAATGGGGTGGGGTGAAATTCTTGGGGAAAGAAGGAGAGAAAGTGTCCTAACTAACTGACTAACTCACCCACTCATCAAACTCAGGGGAAAAAGACTGCTTAAAAAATAAGTTAATTGGTGTTCAAGCGTCTTTTCATCAATCCAATTTAAGGGGGCCATGGGGAGGGGTGAAATTCTGGTAAAAATAATTGAAAGAAGATGTCCTGTCTGACTCACTCACTCATCACGCCCAGCGATAACTATTAAAGTTGGAAACATGAAATTTTGGGAATATGTTCGCTGTATGTCGAAAACGTCAGCTAAGGAATGATTTTTGTTTATTCGGGTTTTAAAGATGTGTTAAGGGGGTAAACGTGCATTTCATTTAATAACGATATCTCATGAGTTGTTTCTTTGGGGATGTGATATTCGGTATATAAACTAATCATTAAAAATAATCAGACATGTCTAAGGGTTTATCGATGTGGTGTATATTATGAGGTGAAAGGGGTGAACATTGGGGGTTGAGGGATTCTTAACGGAGCGTGTATCTCTTAAACGACATAGGCGAGAAGTTTGAAATTCAGCGAAAAAAAAACCAGCTTAAAATATAAGTAAATAGTTGTTCGACCGTTTTTTCATAAATCCAATTTAAGGGGCCCTTGGAGAGGGGTGAAATTCTGGGGGGAAAACAGGAAAGAAAGTGTCCTAACTCACTCACTCATCAAACTCTGGGGGGAAGAACAGCTCAAAAATAAGTAAATAGGTGTTCGACCGTTTTTTTTTTCATAAATCCAATTTAAGGTGTTCATGAGAGGGGTGAAATTCTGAAAAATAAATGAAAGAAAATGTCCTGACTTTCTCACTCACTCAACATCGCCCAGCCAAAATTATCGAAGTTTGAAACATGACATTTTGGGGCTATGTTCGTTGTATGTCAAAAACGTCCACTAAGGAAGGATTTTTGAATATTCAGATTCTAAAGGGGTATTAAGGGGGTAGACTTGCATTTAATTGAATAACAATATCTCCCGATTGGTTTCCTTGGGGATGGACTACTCGGCATATAAACTCATCATTAAGAATAAGCAGACATATGTCTAAGGGTTTATCGATATGGTGTATATTATGAGGTGAAAGGGATGAAAAGTGGGGGTTGAAAGAGTCCTAACGGAGCGTGTATCTCTTAACCGACATAGGCTAGGAGTTTGAAACTCGGAGGAAATCAATCAGCTTAAAAATAAATAAATAAATAAATAAATAAATAATTAAAATAAATAGGTGTTCGACCGTTTTTTTCTTCATAAATCCAATTTAAGGGGCCTATGGGGAGGGGTGAAATTCTGGAAGAAAAACGTCCACTATGGAAGGATTTTTGGATGTTCACTCTCTTCGACCAACCAAAACAAGTAAAGTTAGAAGAATGATATTTTGGGGATATGTTTGTTGTATGTCGAAAACGTCTACTAAGGAGAGATTTTTGGAAATTCAGGTTCTAAAGGGGTGTTAACGTGGTTAAACCTGCATTTCATTGAATAACAATTTGACACGACTATGACGCGAGCGAAGCGAGACTAAAAATGAGATAGTATGTGTCTGTGTATTACTCAATCACGCAAGTACCACTGGTCCGATTTACATGAATTTTACATGGAAGTTGCTGATTTACCTGGTTAACATATAGGCTACTTTTGATTTCAATACTTTGCACTATTTAAAGATGGCGACCATTTTAGTGACGTCACTACACCCTTTGGTATCAAACTTCCATATTTCCATTTCAAATAAAAAGAGAACGCTAAGAAATAGCAAACCTTTGATGGCATATACGAGGTTTAAAATTACATTTTCTATCCGAAAGGTATCTCCAACGGTTAGCGAGTAAAACCTAAATTTGTGCTATAAAACACGGTCAACGCCGAGCGGTCTAGTTGGACAAAATGTTCCATCCCTAATCACCCTCTGTGCAGCACCTCGCCTATCCCCTGTTTTAGCTGTCACTTTCACATTTTAATTTATTTATGACGCGTTGCGAAGCACGGGTACTTCAGCTAGTAGCCTATAAGTATCAATTGTTCATAACTTTTTAAACTGGCGGTGGTTTTGGGTTTTTGGGGGATATGAAACGTGAAGATATTTCGATTTTTTCCGGAAGGCGCAACATGGTACCCATTGCAATACGTAGCTTACGCATGAAATCTACCTAACAAGTAACAACCCACGAGTGGATACATTACCACCTAGTAATTACTGGTCTAGGCAAACCTCGCGTTTTCTTATTGCAAGAAGCGGGTTACAGTACCGTGTGCATGGGGTTGGCAATATTCTATTTGTCCCTATGGCTTAGGCGGCAGCACGCCGGCCTCTCACCACTGGGATCCGTGGTTCATATCCCGGTCACTCCATGTGAGATTTGTGCTTGACAAAGCGGAGGCAGACAGGTTTTTCTCCGGTCACTCCGTCTTTCCCTGTCACCACTTCATTCCAGCAACACTCTAGTTGGTTGCTTCCTCAGTTTAGGGGCTGCGACAACGTGGTCATGTAGCCCCGTGTACTTTGGGTGTGTGTAGAATCTGTCTGATAACAGGTGTTAATTGTGATGACTGTATTAGTGTGGGTATCTGCTTTTCAATTTAAGTACAGACTGCAACTTAGAATTTCTCAAATAGTTCCTACTTTTGCCGCCAAGCGCCACCATCAACGACTACTAGGCCTAGTTCAGAACTTAGCCACTAGACGCCACCGCAGTCGGCTCTGGGCAACGAACGTAGAAACCTAAAAGCGTTGTTTATATTCTTAACCTATCCAATTTAGCTACACAGAGGTGTAATTAGTGGGAGGTTCTTTAACATGCCATAAATCTATGACATGGGACCGCCGCCGGTTTTACTTTCCCTGCAAAGGAAGGCATACTGAGGGATTTTTAACGCTCTTAATAATCCGACGACTTCGGCCGGGTTTGAACCCACGAACTTGGGCATAGAAGCTCAGCATGCTACCAACTACGCCTCCGAAGCCGCCTCAGCAACACTCTCCACTATCATTTCATTTCATCTGTCATTCATTTAATCATTGCCCCAGAGGAGTGCGACAGGCTTCGGCAGCCGGCAAAGTTCATATCCTCGCCGCTAGATGGGTGCCTCATTCATTCCATTCCCTGACCCGGTTGTTCGACTGGAAGCAGTCTATGGATTTTCATTTTCATAATTCACCGGCGTAAAGGCAATGAAACAGTAAAGGCAGTGGATAGACTACACCTGTGTACGCATCTATAACTATTCCCGTGTCCAGGTCCCCATTGTTGTTTATACATTCATTTTACAGCCTTACATCATCTTAGCAATCTGCCCCGTGTACTTTATCTGATAACCTGTTTTTCTGTGGTTGCTGTAATAGTGCGTGTAACGTAAATATTAGGACCTAGGATTAGGGTGTGTGCCCCGGTACTTGTAATAAGGTATCATTAGGGCATTAGCGGCTTCTGTGGCGTAGTTGGTAGCATGCCGAACTGCTGTGCCCAACATAGCGGGTTCAAACCCGGCAGAAGTCGTCGGATTTCTTAAGAGCGTTAAAAATCCCTCAGTATGCCTTCCTTTGGAGAGGAAGTAAAGCCGGCGGTCCCATGTCATAGATTTATGGCATGTAAATGATCCTTCCACAGACTAAACTTGTGTGAAGATAAATTGTTAGGTCAGATTTCGTTGGAACGCTCTATCAAAGTTCCAACGTTCACCTCTAGGTATCTTTGATATCTGGTAGGAAAAGTTGGAACTACTTGGAATTGAACGGAACTTGTGGCTTACCCTAGTGGTGTCCGCAGGAAGCAGCTACAGACTCAGACGAGCCGAACATGTCCTCGGACACTCCCGGCATAAAAGCCATTCGATAAATAAAAAATAAAAAATTAGGGCATTCATCTGGAGAGAGAGAAAAAATGTAAAAATCACATTCATGATAGCTATCGTCAGCTCCGGTATGTGATCCTTCGATCCTAGTACTTTCAAGTTAGTCTCCATGGCTGCTGTGGGCAGATGAAGGTGCGCACGCTCTTAGTCCAAGCACAGGCCCGACTCGTCGGACATAACTGTGAAAAAGGATCGCTATATTATTCTGAGAGCTCAGATGAACCCCCTTCGCAACAGCAGCGCAAATTCAAGCACTGCGCGTAGGTGGTTTATGGGCCCGTCTTCCTGTAGAAGATCTTCCATTAACCCCACAGCATCTACATGGAAGGCTGGCGTGGTATCGAGAAAGATAGGCGTGGGCCAGCGAATGGTACAATACCATATTAAGAGATGAATCACGCTTCTGTCTTGTCTACAGTGATCGCTGCAATCATGTACGACGATCCCGGCGCAGTCCATTGGCATTTGAGAGTGATTAAATGTGAGAGACTTGTGCCCATAGATTTGATGCAACGTTAATGATCCCCTTGAGGGCAAAAATCAAGACACCTCGGGGTCTCTAAAAATATCAGTAGTTGAAAGGGATCTAAAACCAATAACATTATTATGTCTTCATTATGTTATTCTTCTTCTTCTTGTTGCGTTTCGGCCAACTAAGGAACACGTTATTTAAACTAGTGTCAGCATGGAGCTTTTATATTCGCCCAGTACTGTGCCCGTTTAGACCGGAGTCCGCACGACCACATATGCATTTTACCAATAATCAGTCAGCACGAGAATCAAAATATCCCGGAGCGCCAGATGGTTTAAAGCAAATCGCAAAAACGACATCAAATTAAAAAAATGCTTTACTGATTTTTGGCTCAATGCAACAATAAGGATAGAAGGAGATTTAATTGGGAGAAACACATCTGGTAAAATTATCTCAGTTTATTTAGAAGTTAAAATCTGACTGCAAAGATGCTCAAAGCAGCATCATCCACGTGTGGCGATCCACACACTTATTTACACACAATATACAGAAATTTCCCAAACACATTTGACAATCTTTTTGGAAACACAAGTCCAATTAATAGTCCTGTGGACTGTGTTCCAAAATTATTAATACTTAATTCCAGTTCAAAGTTAATTGTTCATACTGGAAATAACGTAGATCACTGTTTGAATATTTACATGATATTAACACTCGTAGAATAAATGTTTATAGAATTTTAAACTTTCACTTTCTTTTTCCAGTTTCAAAAATATATCGTCGAAAATATTATCATCATTGTAGCAACACAAATTATTTATACATATTAACAACATCTGAAAAGTATTTGACCTTGAGCATAGCATCGAAGAACTGTGCGAAGCACAACAACAATTAATTGTTCTTCTGACATTAAACAGTTCGAGAAGTGACTCGATTATGAACTTCAGGTTCCAAACAAAATACATGATTTCTGAATCATCAACTTGATCAATAAATGGTTGAACCATTCAACTATTAGATTATCCACTTGGAATCATTATGAAAAAAAAAAATATTTATATTCATGGCCATTTCTAGTAACTTTTACAACTTGCAATTCTTCGACAGAATGCGGAAATTAGAATTGTAGTTTCATAATGAATTCATTTAGTTCATGGCACTAGGATTGAAAATATCCTTCAAATTATTCGTGGTTAAAGAATTATTTTTAATTGGCAGTGGCCCATTCTATTATTCGTGTAAGAACACAATATTACAAAAACAACTGCAAAGGTCTTCCTCTGAAGAAGAATAAACTATTATCATGACAAATCCGGGTTCTAGCAAAATCAAAGTCTAAATGGAATTCGTAAACAAGGTTGAAATAAGAACTGATGGTTTCAAGAAATAACCTTCGGGTCATTCATACGACGAAATGTGTGGCTCCAATACTCCTACTATAAACCTGAGCCATCGAACCTGCTATTTGATTGATGCTCGAAAAAACCTTCATTCCTGCGACTTAAACATGCGCACCTGGGAATGGCATTCAACTACTCCACACACATAAATTATCTTCCCAAAATTTATACAATAAATCAAGCCTCTGCTTGTTATCAACACTGGAAGATTAATAAACTTACAAGTTTATTTTATTTTACCATTCAGTTCAACCCGTGAATTTACCATACTTATGAAAAGCTTTATTTCACTTTCGAAGTGTATTTACGTCATGATTTTATATAAATACAAAAATATCCTATTTGATACAAATATCAATTGCTTCCCGTTTCATGCCTCTCCGTGTTATCTGAAAAATATACTTTACTCAATGCAAATATCAACTGTTCAACCAGAACTGACATGTTGGTTGAATGCGGGCTTGCGCTAACCACTCTCCTTCGGAAAATCTCCTGTTCCAGACTAGAAATGATTTAACTACTTCATAGGCTCTTTCTCAATACATATGATTATTATAAAATATAATATCCAAGAATTATTTAGAAAAATTATGAAAATTATTATTATTATTATTAGTGGATTATTATTATTATTATTATTATTATTATTATTTATTATATTATTTAATTATCATCTCATTATGTGAGAATCCACATGTTCGAACCTTCGAATATGGAAAAAATATCCATTCCTCAACAAAAATAAATTTAACTTTTACAGTTACATCGGCTGATTACCGTGATTTCCCAAAAATATGAAAAATTCAAATAAGTCTTCGAAATGCTCGGTCATCGATCCTAAACTGTTCTGAGTGTTGCAAATGCTCAGAATAACTCTGACAAGTCTTGCGTAAATCATTGCAAGCTTTAAATGAAAAATCCACAGCCTGCTTCCAGTCTCCGACCGGGTCAGGAATGGAATGAATGAAGCCCCCATCTAGCGGCGAGGATATGAATGTGCCGGCTGCCGAGGCCTGACGCACTCCTCTGGGGCAATGATTAAATGAATGACAGATGAAATGAAATGATAGTGGCGAGTGTTGCTGGAATGAAATATTGACAGGGAAAACCGGAGTACCCGGAGAAAAACCTGTCTGCCTCCGTTTTGTCCAGCACAGATCTCACATGGAGTGACCGGGATTTGAACCACGGACCCAGCGGTGAGAGGCTGGCGTGCTGCCGCCTGAGCCACGGAGGCTTCGCAAGCTTTAAATACGACGAAAAAAATGTGTTGGTCATCTGCAGAAAAATAGTTTGTTCCAATTAGCTAGGCATAATATAATTCAAATGTGGCTTACATTTCTTGATGGTCTTGAAGTGTAGTAAACCTGGTCTGTACCAGATTTATCCATAGACATGCCCTATTGGACAAGCACGTATAATCCTTGTATCGGCCGCCATTGTAGACCCACAAATCGTCTAGTCAGACATAGTGGTAGTATCTTTCGACGTTTGAATAAACTGTGGTTCCATTTTAATATGGGCTTCTATCAGAGCCATAACAGTTTGTTTAAATAGGGTCAGATCTAAGTGATCTCTTCTTAGATATGTCAGTTGTAACATAACTCACTGTAATCTCATCAGTACAAGAAAAACATTGACAGTCTAAGCAATTAACGGCTGTTCTGAAGATCGTTCCCTGGGCATGGTTTATTAATATCACCATCTGCCATGCGCTAGACAACCTGCAGTTTCCCTTGCGTAGACTAATGAACGCCACCGTTATAGACTAGTCTTCAGTGTACTGACAGATCGAAGTGGTTAACTAGTTACAAAAATGAAAAAAACTGACTGAATGGATTGAAACATCCAAGTATTAAGTTACTACTGGACTGTGACAAAATACTATTTTCTAGCCAGAGTCTAGCATATGTCCTTTTAGAAATATAAATATTTCCACCAATGTCTGTAGAAAAACAATCACCTCAGTGATTCTCCTCACCAGAAACTTACTAAGTTCCAACTCGTTTGCGCAGCACTTTTCGTGACTATCACGACTTGAAAAGAACTTCTGCGTAGATTCGGCAACCATGTGCCTTGGCTCAGCGTAGACGCAACTTGCTCTCCAAGTGCTTGTGTTGAAGTGAGCTGACCATGCCTGCTCCAGCTGGCTTTTATTCAAAACGGTCAGGGTCACGCGTCATCACCTGATATCTAGAAATCCTCATATCTCTTGAATCCCTGGTCCGATTTACTTGATACTAATTGCATTCTCTTTCATTTGGCCGTGCCAGTAATCTGATCCCAGTCTCAAGTCTCTACTCCATGGTTAACTATTTAATCAATAAATAGCCTCCACCTCTGCTATGACTCGCTACGTCACTTGACATCCAACTATCGGTAAATTCCTTCCAAATGCTTCGAGAAGCAATGTAGCGCGATATTCAAATATCTGAACTTTCAAAAGCGGCTACAGCCTTTCCCTTGATATCTAGGTGTCTGAAACTTGGAATACGCATTCCTAGAGTTGGGCACAGTACTGTCGCATGAATTCCTGGGGAGCGTGATGGCGCAGTGACTTAGCTCCCCGTCTTTCACCCGGACGCCCGGGGTTTGAATCCCGGTGACAGCGGGGTAGAATTTTCACCTGAACAGTCACGTGGCGTCAGGAAGGGCATCCAGTCTTAAATCCCTGGCCTAAACCAAAATGAGCCAGGTCGGCTACGGCGACCCCAATTAATTGGGAAAAGCCGAAGAAAGAAAGAAAGAAAGAAAGAAAGAAAGAAAGAAAGAAAGAGAGACTATAGCATGGATTCTTGTTGTTTCTTCCGTGCACTTCATGCCTGTTTTAAGCTTAGGTTCTTCTAGGAAACGCCGGTGAGCTGTCAGTTTCATCTTATGTGACACACGCTCCAGCACATCCTCACATGATATCCCAATTTCTTGTAAATGTTATTGTAATTATTATTATTATTATTATAACCGGCCATAGTGGCCGAGAGTGCCTCGGTTGCATCGGGAGAGCTTGGGATGAGAGCGTGGGATCGAAATCGTCGTTCTGGAGTTGGTTTTTCGTGGTTTCCCATTTTCACTATCAGGCAAATGCTGGTACGGTTCCTTTCAACAGATCCACGGCCGACTTCCTTTCAAAACCCTTTCTCTGACCTTTCCTTAATTAGATCCAAGTTAGCGGACACCCGGGCGAACGGCCTGTCTTCATTCCCAATTGTACAAGGGTTGGAACTTAAGTAGTGGCAACTATTTATTATCAAGAGACACAGAAGTGGTACATGTTAGCAACCTTTACAGTCCTTCCAAGTAGTCACCAGCGTGGTGTAGAACCCGTTGCCAGCGATGTGGAAGTCGTAGTATACCTTTTGCCGAGCACGTTCTGTCGATGGTGTGCATGGAGCGGTCTTCAGCCTGTCGAATCTCTGCAACAGTCTGGAAGCGAGTGTCACGAAGTGGTTCCTTCATCTTAGGGATTAAATCGGTGTCACAAGGACTTAAGTCAGGGGAGTATGGTGGATGGTAGAGTACTTCCCAGCCCCATCGACCGAACAAATCTCCCACAGCTCGCGCTGTATGCGACCAGAGCATTGTCGTGCAACATGATGGGTGGTTGGCGCAGAAAGTGTGGCCGCTTCTTTCGCAATGCTGGGCGCATGTGGTGCTCCAAAAACGAACAGTAATACAGTGCATTGGGCATCATGGGTCCCCCCGAAAGTCTAACGTCCGTCAGACCCCCAATGCGGTGAAGGTGATGGTGATCCTCGTGTACGAGATGAAGGAACCACTTCGTGGCACTCGCTTCCAGACTGTTGCAGAGATTCGACAGGCTGAAGACCACTCCATGCACACCATCGTCAGAACGGGCTCGGAAAAAGGTAAACAACGACTCCCACATCGCTGGCAAAGGGTTCTACAGCACACTGGTGACTACTTGGAAGGACTGTAAAGGTTGCTAACATGTACCACTTTTGTACCTCTTGATAATAAATAGTTGCCACTACTTAAGTTCCAATCTTCGTATCTGCTGACAAAGTGTGTTCAGCTCCCAGACACCGTCTTTGCGACGGTAGAGGAAAGGTCCCCCGCCGACTCCCTGCGTGAACCTGAAATGGGAGGATAAGCGATATTTTTTTAAAAATATCACAATTTTCGAGAAGAATTGTTAGGAACATTTCAAACATATAAGAGTGACAAGATTTTAAACTTTTAGAAGATTTCTCCAGAGCGCCACATGAATATTTTAACAGAATGTTTACGACTGGCATCTCATTTATGTTTCTCTTTCCCTAGTCTCTCGCTAATAACATGCAAATATCAACACGGAAGTGTTTCTCCCTTCTTGTTGAAGGCACAGCGTTGGTAGGGGAACCCGAGAGATCGCAATATTCAGCTGCAGTTTTCAAAAACACAGCCACTGTTCACAGTTCTGACTATCCCTATAGCCGGGTAGTCTGAGCCATGCTCGTAGCTTCACGTTCCGAGATCCAAGGTCATAGTAATATTTCGGCTGACGTCGACGGTGCCCTTCAAATTTTATTACGTCTCACCAATCCATGTGCGAAATATTTCACCGGCATTCTGTATCTCCGAAACTATTACTGATATCACCCTGCAATTTTTTACGCTGATAAAGGGCACTACTATACGTTCACCTATGTGACTTTCCAAAACCTGTTAACTACAAAACGAACATGGCGGTACAAGCGAAATCAAAACTTTTAAACAGATATTTCTCGAGATTTAACCATCCGAACGCTGTGAAACTTGGTATAGCAAATGACTATACAAATTGCAATGCACTGACATCTAACTTAGTTCAATTGTTTACATAACCTCAAGATAGCAGCAGTGAGAAATTTTAAAAATAAGTTTTCATTTCTTGTGTTCTAATCATGAGATCGAAGTCGACGTTTGAATAATTAACCAAGGAAATACTCTTCATCTAATAGTACATAACTCTATGGCTTATATTATATTAAAATCCAGCATGGCGGCCATCCGAAATATTTAGACGCTTTTCTACTAATCTATGACAGCAATAAAATTGAAATGTTGATAAAAGCTATTAACATAAGTTCACCTATGGGACGTTCAATAACCTCATGAGCACAAATCCCACATGGCGGCGACGTGAAATTTAAATATTCAAATGGGCGTTTCTCACGATTTAACCATCCGAGCGCAGTGAAACGTGGCGCGGTATACGCATATATAATTTTTATTTCATTGGCATATATTTCATTTAAATTACTTTCATAACCACAAGATGGCAGCTGAGTGAAATTCTAAAATCTTTTTTTTTTCGTTTTTCCTAATCATGCGATTGAAGTTTGAAAAAAATCACCTACACAATAATCTTCCTGTAATAGTACGTCATAACTCTAAGGCCTATATATGAAAATCCAACATGGCGACCATCCGAAATATTTAGATGGTTCTCAGTATCTACGAATCTATTACTGCATTGAACTGAAATGTTGTATATTGATAGAGGTAAATAGAATGAGTGGGATAAATGAATTTAGGCTGTATAGTTCTTCACGGAACTACTTGTTGTAATTTGAGTTATGGTTCCATATTGTATTATTTTATTGAGATTTTGAATTTGTTCTGTAATGATTACCGCTAGTGAACGTGTATATGATTATAAGGCATCAATGGCATTTGATTGAAACATTAAGTCGTGGAACTACAGGCCGTGAAGGGCCTAGGGCCAAATTAAATAGGTGACGGAAAACATTGTTCAACAAATTAGAATAACATTTGTTTACAGTATATACATACAGTACATTCAATACTAATTTTATCATTATTTCAAATAATTCACCACTTTTTAAATAATTCTGATTCACTAATTAAATCTTATATATAAAAGTGAAGGTCTGTATGTATGTATGTATGTATGTATGCGGGTGGGTGGGTGGGTCGGGTATATTTGTTCCGTATACAAATCTACACCGTTCCAGCAATCTCAACCAAATTTTGCACACACATAGTTTAGGACCCAGAAGGAACTTCTGGCTACATGCATTTTCGATAGTATTTCTCATTCTTCTGATGCTTGCCACGGTGGGTGAGTGGTTATAGTGTCGGACTACCAACCCCAAAATTGCAGGTTCGCTCCTGACCATGGTAAGTGATTTTTGGAAGGCGACAAAAATCACGACACTCATGTCATACGTTGTTGGCATGTTAAAGAACCCATTTGAATTCAGTAGGCCGTGTTCAATGGCAAAATTAATCTCGGGATTTTCCGCCAACACAAAGTTCCTCCATTCTCTACTTGAAAGCGCTGTAGTGTCAAGGAGTTTAGATATCTAACCTCCTTGACTTTCATAGCGTTCAAAGGAACGACGAAATTCGACATGCAAGCTACCCTCTGGGTGTCAATTAACAAAGCTTGCACCAGGCACCCGAGGCCATACGATATTATTATTATTATTATTCTGATTTCGGCCTTTTTACACTCGAGCAAAGGCTGATAAAGTCAGAAAATATATTGATAAAATAATGGCAAGGCCGGCCATCTCCATGCCAACACTAGATCAAGACGGGACAACCAAGTTTCCATCATCTCGGTAAGAGGCCATGCTACACTCACTGCCAGCTAGATCACATACCTCCAAGCTGCTTTAAACTGCCTGTCCATTTAGCACAAGATTGGCAGCAGCACCAACTCATTGTGATCGCCGCGCCATTTTCACTGCCAGCTGGATCGCATCCCTCCTGGCTGCTTTAAACTGCCTGCCCATTCAACACTCAGACGCGAACAGGATATACTGTATATTTAATTCACCGCTAGGTTGCAGCGCCAACCTAATGCGGCTTTTTAAGGGTACGATACCTGAAAAGAAGGGTTTTGAACTTTGGAGGCTTAATATCGAGATAAAGAAAATGCGAAAACATGGCACCAAGTTAGTTCTTTTGTTATTCAATCAGCATAAAGTATATGATATTAATTCAGACACATACTTCGAGAAAATTTTCAGAATAAAGGAAAGCGAAAAATACAAAACGAAGGGTTGTTAAGTTTTGAGGCGTAATATCGAGATTGAAAAAAACGTCAAAACATGGCACTAAGTTAGTTCTTTTGTTATTCAATCAGCATAAAGAATATGATATTAATTCAGACACATACTTACGGGCAAATTTTCAATTTAAAGGACGCGAAACATACATGGTGGTGGAGTTGATTATTTTCAAGGGGCGAAATGTCTAGCTCATTTGCCCGTAATTATACGGTACGGATGATAATAAAAATACAACTACTTCCAACTAATTTAAATCTAACATACATACTAGACGAGATGAACAGAAAAGAATAAGGACAATAAAAGACAGGGAAAAGAAATGCCTCTGGCCGACGAAGAATGGGATGTTGATTAATTTAGGGGCTTTGGAACATCGTGCTCATTTAGCCCCGTGTACTTGGCGGTGTGTTGAATTTGTCTGATAACTCGTCTTATTGTGATGGCTGTATTAGTGTGTGTATTTATAAGTCAAGTGAATTGTCCGATGGTAACTCACGAAATGAGATTCCTCGGCATTCAAACTTGCCCTGTTCTGATTTACAAAAGCACACACAGCAGTACGCCATCATAAAATACAAAACACCGAAAATATTCCCTGAATTTATCTTCATTGCAGTGCAGATGACGACGCACTAAATTCCATATGCACCTTGTGTAGGACGCCTTTTAAAAATATCACTTCCCCCGAACCCCTATCGTCTTCGGATGACTCTTCTTCTTCCAAAAATATTACGAACGCCATGTCAAGATCATCCATTTCTTATTTAACTTTATGACAACATGCCGTCACGACACACACCGATAATTAGCTCTAACTTTACACCATTGTTGACCGTCAAGACGGTCCCCAGTTTCTATACGTCATTCGAAGTCACATTACGGCCGGTAGAAAGCGATACCGCTGCTGGAGGAAACCGCAGCATAAGAGTGACTTGAAATAGCAACAATCACTGTGGGTTGGTGCTGCTCTTAGCGTCTATATTTGGAAACGAGGTTGTGCGTAAACCCCCAGACCTTAATGTAGAAAAAACATGGCGTCGATAAATGCCCTCCCAATAGCTAAGATCATGTCATCGGTCTTGTCACAGTTCGAGTAAATTATTATTTTAAATCACCTAAGAGCTTACAAGTTATCACAAGACGAGACTAGGTTCCAAAGAAATACGCATCAATAATTTAGACTTACCTGAATTAATATTATCTATATAGTGCTGACCTCGAATTATAGGTTTCTTCGACTTCATCCCAGGGGCAGATAAAATAGTCTCACAGTTGTTGTGGTTGAATAAGGAGCTTTTTGGCGAGTTATCACGATTTGTATTTAAGTTCAGTAATTATAAAGAAATATTATTTGCAAGAAATCAAACAGATTCCGAAGTAGGACAGAAGAAAGTATCTGGTTACTGAAGTTCTGTCCCAGCATATGCAGGGTATTTGTGTACACTATCGGAATGAGAATAGTTGCCTGAAATAATCGGACCAACGCCATAGAGATACAACTGAATTAAGACCTCTCATGGAATTGTCTAAAATCTCTGGTTAAAACATCACACCGAATTAGTTGATTGAAACATGCTAATAAGACATCGTGTGGATATCAGAACATATGCAGATTACTACACACTAGGGACACGATAATACGTCACCATTTAAACTACTGAACATTCGCTTTTACCGTTTGGAATAATTGTACGTTGGAAATAGTTGATTTAGTAAAGTAGATAGGCAAACACCATCTCCCTGTTACGGAATTATCGCTGCACACCATCTCGAAATATAAGTACATAATTGACAAGGTACTCATAACACTTCATTACACACTTCATATTTGAACATAACTTGCAAGCTGTAAGGATCACAAAAGTATGAATAATTACGGGACACAATGAATTCACTGTTTGGCAAAGGGGAAACGTCTTCCTTAAACAATAAAAAAAAGTTCACTGTATTATTTGGCGTGTATACAAGGCAGTGTAGATCATCTGCCAGACTGGTAAGGATTTACGGAGACACATGTTGCTAAGAGTTCAACGTGTTTGGTCTAGCCGTAGATGCTCATTGCGTTTTCCCTTTACCTACTTAAGTTCGAGACTACTGAACTGTACTAAGCTATTATCATATTGTCACAAACTAGAAAATCATTGCGGTGTATATTCTTGAGTCACTGTTATTAATGCTTTAGTCTTAGGTACTTTAACATCTGCAGTAAATGGCACAATGCCATCGGTCGACTGAACAATCATCACACAAACGAACCATTCCATAATAAGTGCATTATCACAAAGGGGAGCTGGAATGTCCTACGTTCTCCTTGTTAGTTTTCAAAATTTTATTTACCATGTTATCAGAAACTATTACTATTTTTTCATGGATGTTCCTTGATGCTTTCACCTTACTTAAACACAGGCCTTTTGGAAATAAGAATAAGATTTTCCGTGGATTGTTAAAAAATTAGCGTAATTTTATCAGCATGTTCATGAACATTTAAATTAAAGTAGGGACATTTTGAAAACCGGCTGTGTTAAAATATTACACTTATAAGGAAGAATTCTTGTAAAACTTTCAGCTTTCCATGTTGAAAAGTTGCGGAGAAAAAGGACTTTTTATATTAAGAAATGGTTTTTAGCAAGAAACTGGAATCAAAGATTTTCCGCTAGCTAAGGGAACTGCGATAGCTTTGGTTTTAGGACAAGGTTTGTTCCGACACTGCAACACCCGTACAAAATGTCAGGGTGATATCAGTAATAGTTTCGGAGATACAGAATGCCGGTGAAATATTTCGCACAGCTGCTATCTTGGATTGGTGGACGTAATAAAATTTGAAGGGCACGACCGGGGTCGAACAAAATAATACTATTTCCTTAACGAGTTTCATTGTAATAACTCCAGCCCTTTAGATTTTATTAGGGTACACGCGGACAAAAGATGATCTCATAAGACTATATCTATATATATAAAAGAAAGTCGTGTTAGTTACACTATTTATAACTCAAGAACGGCTGAACCGATTTGGCTGAAAATTGGTGTGGAGGTAGCTTAGAACCAGGAGACGGACATAGGATACTTTTTATCCCGTGACGTGACATAAAAAGTCAAAAAGAAAACAAGTCACTATAAAACGTAACGCAAATGTCAGCTAAGGCAAGTCGTTCCCAGGCAACAGTAGCTCTTAACGAAACACGGCCGACTGGATGCGAGTAGCACTCTCCACTACCGGTATAGAAAATGAGGCTTTTAACATGAAATCCCGTTAGTTACTCAACGTAATTTGTATGGGGGTAGTAAATCCAATTTACAATAGATGGCGCGAGTAGCTTCAACAAAATGGCGTGCGTTTGTTTCAAGAAAGTCCCACATATGGCGGTTTCGGTGGCGTAGTCGGTAGCATTCTGAGCTTCTATGCCAAGATAGCGGGTTCAAACCCGGCCGAAGCCGTCGGATTTTTTAAGAGCGTTAAAAATCCCTCAGTATGCCTTCCTTCGGAGGGGAAGTAAAGCCGGCGGTCCCATGTCATAGATTTATGGCATGTTAAAGAACCTTCCACTAATTGCACCTGTGTGAAGCTAAATTGGATAGGTTAATGTAAACAACGCTCTTAGGTTTCTAAGTTCGTTGCCAAGAGCCGACTGCAGTGGCGTCTAGTAGCTGAGTTGTGAACTTGGCCTAGTAGTCGTTGACGGTGGCGCTTAGCGGCAAAAGTAGGAACTATTTGAAAAATTCTAAGTTGCAGTACTTAAATTAAAAAACAGATAACACACACTAATACAGTCATCACAATTAACACCGGTTATCAGACAGATTCTACACACACCCAAAGTACACGGGGCTACATGACCGCGTTGTCGCAGCCCCTAAACTTAAGAACCAACCAACAAAAGTCCCACATGCGTTCATATACCATTCATACCATTGCGATGAAACTTGGGTGAGATGTTCTGTACACTTCAGGTAAGGTTTCTGACTAAGTCCACTGAACAATTGGTAGCGCACGAGTAGATTCAACAAATGAGCGACGACGGGCGAAGCGTTTCAACAAAGTCCTGTATGCGTTCACATACTATTCGTCCGATAGCGATGAAACTTGGGTGAGAGGTTGTGTATACTACAGGCAAGGGTTCTGGCTTAGTAAATCCATGTTATAATAGGTAGCGCACGAGTAGATTCAACAAATGAGCGACGACGCGCGAAGCGTTTCAACAAAGTCCCGTATGCGTTCATATACTATTCGTCTGATAGCGATGAAACTTGGGTGAGATGTTGCGTACACTTCAGGGAATGTTTCTGGCTTAGTAAATCCACTTAACAATAGGTAGCGCACGAGTAGATTCAACAAATGAGCGACGACGGGCGAAGCGTTTCAACAAAGTCCTGTATGCGTTCACATACCATTCGTCCGATAGCGACGAAACTTGAGTGAGAGGTTGGGTACACTACAGGCAAGGTTTCTGGCTTAGTAAATCCATGTTATAATAGGTAGCGCACGAGTAGATTCAACAAATGAGCGACGTTGCGCGAAGCGTTTCAACAAAGTCCCGTATGCGTTCATATACCATTCGTCTGATGGCGACTAAACTTAGGTGAGTTGTTGTGTACACTTCAGGGAAGGTTTCTGGCTTAGTAAATCCACTTTACAATAGGTACCGCACAAGTAGATTCAACAAATGAGCGACGGCACGTGAATTGTTTATACAAAGTCCCGTATGCGTTCATATACCATTCATCCGATTGCTATGAAACTTTGGTGAATTGTTGTGCACCCTCCAGGAAAGGTTTCTGACTTAGTAAATGCTTTTTACAATAGGTAGCGCACGAGTAGATTCAACAAATGAGTAACGGCGCACGTATCGTTTAAAAAAAGTTCCGTATGCGTTCATATACCATTCATGCGATTGCAATGAAATTTGGTGAAATGTTGTTTCCACTCCCGCGAAGATTTCTGATTTTGTAAATCCATTTTACAATATGGTAGCGCACGAGTAGATTCAACTAATGAGCGACAGCGCGTGAATCGTTTCAACCAAGTCCCGAATGCGTTCACATACCATTCACCCGATTTGGTGAATTGAGTACTGTCCTGCGAAGGTGTATGAAATAGTAAATCCGTTTTTCAATGGGTGGCGCACAAGTAGATTCAACAAATGAGTACCGGCGCGCGAATCGTTTATACAAAATCCCGTATGCGTTCATATGCCATTCAATTGATTGTGATGAAACTTTGATTAGTTGTTGTGTACACGCCAGGGAAGGTTTTCGAATTAGTAAATCCATTTTACAATAGGTAGCGTACGAGTATATTCAACAAATGGGTGACGGCGCTCGAATCGTTTCAACAAAGTCCCGTATGCGTTCATATGCCATTCATTTCATTGGGATGAAACTTTGGTTAGTTGTTGAGCACGCTCCCAGGATTTTTTGGGGATAGTAAATCAATTTTACAATAGTTTAGAGGTCGTTAACGAAAAAAGAAAATAATATTGGGAATCCAAAAGCACTTCAACAAACAAAGTTACAACGCCAACACTTTCTTTGTTTGGCATTGCAACGCATGCCGGGTACAGCTAGTTTTTTCATAAATAAAATTAGGCAAAAAATGCAATTTTGGAAAACTGACGTCGACTCAAATAATGTGCACACCTCTGTATTTGAAATTTGAACTTGTTGGGGGCTTACGGGTGTTCAATTAAAATACCCCGCAATGGCCATTCATATATAATTATAGAGAAAGCTAATGGAAAATAGAAAGGAAAATAAAAATCTACATTGTGGATATACTAATAGGATGCACAGTTGTGGGAAAGTATAAGGAAAGTATTCTTAAAAATCGGTCAGTAGGAAAATAAATGCACTGTTAGCAAATTGAGGGTCCGCAGCTTAATATGACGTAAAAATTAAATTTTGAAAAAGTTGAATTTTTGAGCATTCTGGAGCCCCTTAACTAAATTCGTTTCCAATAACAACTTTCTCTTGAATGAGACTTCTGCTCACATTTCATTGTCCTTACGGTTATGTGCGGAAGCGTCACAGGGGCCCACTACTATTGAAATATCTGCAAGGAAATCCCATAGCTGTGACACTTTGTCTGGCCGTTGTTCCTAGAATATTTGAGCCGGTCTTTTGTGTTCCCTTACTGCAAGAGCCAAGTAACTGTTTGTGGAGTGCCACTGATCTCGCCTTGTCTGCTAGAGGGGAAGATGGAGTTACTTGTCAATATCATTTCATTTGTTATCGTATTTCCTTTTCCGCGCATTCCCTTGTCTTCATATTCCCCTTCAACCTCGCTCCTTTCACAACATTTGGACGTCTCTTTCACTCCCCCACCACCTCTTTCCCTTTAATGCTCGGAGAGGAAGAAGCACAAGTAGAGACTCTTTCATGAAACAGATACAAAGCCACGCCTTTTCAGTTGTCCCATCAAACCATTTCAATTCAATGGCGCACAAGGGGAAGCTGGTGCCAGGCGTAGGTGGGTAGAATTTCTCAACTCTTACAGTTTTCATAATAACATTACCAAATTTTAAACACTTACATAGAGAGTTGCTGACATCTATTGTTCTACTGTAATTTATAATCAAGTAGCTTCATTATTGTTTGAGTAATTAAACATTTTTTTTATTAAAAAAGTGGTCCTATAAAAAAAGTCCCTTGCGTCTAAGTTTTTGTTTGACCAAACTGATTTTGTTCCTACATGTAGTTAAGATGTATAGAAACAATAAATGCTCTGGGGGGGATTGTTGTTAGATCAGAGATTCTTAACCGGTGCCTCGGAAGTGGTCCGCGGGAAAAAAGGGTCCACCGGCACGCATACAAAAGTGGCCAATGAATGGGGATTTTGAAAACGATGTGCGTTGAACGAGAATCGTCCGAATGTATTCACGGCGATGACTGTCAGGTTTTGAATTAAAATATCTTTAAAATAAGTTTTAGTGAAGAAGGGTTACAACTGATAAGGTGTATTGGGGGAGGAGGAGGGGGAGGGGGGGGGAGCGGGGGTGGTCCGTACATGATTCAATTTCAGGCTGAGTGGTCCGCAGACTTCTACGGGTTCAGAGCCACTGTGTTAGATGGACACTGCTCTTTCCAAAAATGGTTAAGCTCTCATATTAAATATTTGTGAAAAGTCAGCGTTATTAATTTAAATCTACCTATCAACATTTATATTAAAACTCAAAGCAGTTCAAAGTCCAAAGCAATCACTTGAGGCTAGGAGGATGCAATTTAGACTCTGCGCTATGTAGGATACAACACGTATACAAATCAACCAGCATGGGGTGAGCTTAGCAAACGTAAGGAAAAGCCTACTTACATGGGTAGGAGCGATCATCTTTTCAAAGTTAAGGGCCGACCACAGCGAACAAATTATGGTAAATAATGTTTCGTAAAAGCCTCCGTGGCTTAGGCGGCAGCACGCTGGCCTCTCACCGCTGGGTCCGTGGTTCAAATCCCGGTCACTCCATGTGAGATCTGTGCTGGACAAAACGGAGGCAGACAGGTTTTTCTCCGGGTACTCCGGTTTTCCCTGTCAAAATTTCATTCCAGCAACACTCTCCACTATCATTTCATTTCATCTGTCATTCATTTAATCATTGCCCCAGAGGAGTGCGTCAGGCCTCGGCAGCCGGCACTGTCCATATCCTCGCCGCTAGATGGGGGCAGCATTCATTCCATTCCTGACCCGGTCGGAGACTGGAAGCAGGCTGTGGATTTTCATTTTCATTATTTCGTAATCCGTGCCATTGATAATTGGAACTCTCTACCTGCCGCAGTCTTAGAGCCTTTTCCCAAACATATAGGTGTGTTTAAGAAAAGACTGACTTTGTGTAAATACTCCAGTTTAATTGTTAGTGAATTGTTATGTACAATTATGTATTTGTTATGTATATTTAATTTGCCACCAGGTGACACACCCCCAATTGCAAATAAACGAATGAATGAATGAAAAAATGTACATTACTGTACCTATAGCAACTATCCTACAACGTTACGACAATATCTCATAAGAATTTCACCCCAAGGAGCATTTTGTACACAGCAAAACATTGAATAACAGCTATGCGAGAAAGAGGCAAGATAATATTTACACACTGAGACCTGCCCTCCTCGTTCCTCGATATGTTTCCCCTTCCATCTCCTCGCGTTTTCTTCCTTAGGTATTTTCTGCCAGTTTACACGTCTCCTAGTCATCTTCTCCTGGACACGGCCCCTCTTCTGTCTTATTATTATTATTATTATGGAAATATCTCGAATGTTCAAATATCATGCGGACTCGTA
Source organism: Meconema thalassinum (assembly GCA_946902985.2). Lineage (NCBI taxonomy): Eukaryota > Metazoa > Arthropoda > Insecta > Orthoptera > Tettigoniidae > Meconema > Meconema thalassinum. The sequence continues at coordinate 228,638,412 of OX336393.1, forward strand.
TCAAGTGGCCTCTACAAGCTTAAAATAGCTAGAATGACTAAAATATAATGATCGCTTGGTGCGAAACATCAGAAAATCGGTTTCCTTAGCTGGCAATCATCGACCTTCAAACACTAGGGAATATTCTTTTACTTTTCTGCTCCGCACTCTTTGGTATTATCTCTGTGCTTAAGAACAAGAGTTTAGTGCTTTTCAGTCGGTCAACACGAATGTACCCAAAAGAGTTGGGTTATGCCCTAATCCTGAAATAAATTACATGAGATTAATAAGGATTAGGGTTGAAAAATGCCTTCAAACCCCACAATCTCTGTTCTTGTAAACATCAATCAGCTGATAATAATAATAAAAATAATAATAATAATAGTAGACCTATTAACTAACATCTAAGATGCGATACGATGATTCCAAACAATTGAAACATGGAAACAATACATGTTGAGAAGATCTCCATGCTTATCTTATCATTTGAATTGGTGCGCGAGCAATGGCACATGGAGCAAATAAGAACAGTGCTTATTATCATCTTCGTCACTGGTTAAACCAATGTAATTATTATAAGAGTGATTACTACGCACAGCCACCATATTGAAATTATAAAATATAAAAATAATTAATGTTGAATGAAGAGCATTAGAAAAAGTAGTTCCGTGAAGAACTATACAGCCTATTTTCATATATCCTACTTATGTTAATTGCCTCTGTCAACATACAACATTTCAGTATGATTGCTGTAATTGATTCGTAGATATTGAGAACCGACTAAATATTTCGGATGGTCGCCATGTTGGACTTAATTTATGTAGGTCCTAGATTTATGTACTGTTACATGAAGATTATTGTGTACGTGTAGCATTCGAACTTCAATCGCATGATTAGGACACAAGAAGTAAAAACTAGATTATAAAATTTCGCACAGCTGCCATCTTGTGGTTATGGAAACAATTGAAATAAATTAGATGCCAGTGGATTAACATTCATATAAGGATTTACGGTACCAAGTTTCACTGCACTCGGGTGGTTAAATTGCGAGAAACGTCCATGTGAATATTTATAGTTCGCGTCGCCGCCATGTTGGATTTGTGATCACTAGGTTATTGAAAGTCCTATAGGTAAACTTATGACTATAGCCCCTATGAACATAAAATTATTCAGTAAGATTGCTGTAATAGATTCGTAGATATTCATAGCCGTCTAAATATTTCGGATGGTCGCCATTTTGGATTGTTAAATGTATAGGCCATAGAGTCATGTACCATTAAAGGATAATTATTGCGTAGGTTCATTATTCAAACTTTCACTTCGATTGCATGATTACGACACAAGAAATAAAAACTTAATTTTAAAATTCGCACTGCTGCCATCTTGAGGTTATGTAAACAATTGAACTAAATTAGATACCAGTGCATTACAACATATATAAACATTTCCTGTACCAAGTTTCAATGCGTTCGGAACATTGAATCGCGAGAAAGATCTATTTAAATTTTCAAATTCGCTTGGCCGCCATGTTCGTTTTGTAGCTAACCGGTTTTTGAAAATCTTATAGGTGGATTTCCAGCAGTGTCCTTTATCTCCGTACAAAATTTCAGGGTGATACCACTAATAGTATCAGAGATATAGAATGCCGGTGAAATACTTCGCACAGCCGCCATCTTGTGGTTATGTAAACAATTGAACGAAGTTAGATGTCGGTGCATTACAAAGTGTATAAACATATACTGTACCAAATTTTATTGCGTTTGGTTGGTTAAATCACGAGAAACGTCTATTTAAATGTCGCAACTTCGCTTGGCAGCCATGTTGATTTTTAATTACCAGTTTTTCAATAGTCACATATGTGAACTTCTAGTAGTTCCCTTTATCACCGTAAAAAATTCCAGGGTGATATCGGTAATAGTTTCGGAGATATTGAATGCTGGTGAAATATTTAGCACAGCCGCCATGTTGGATTGGTGAGACGTCACAAAATTTGAAGGGCACGGTCGGGGTCGCCAGGAATAGTGCTATGAACTTACCGAGTTTCATTGAAATCGCTCCAGCCGTTTAGAATTTATTAGGGGACACACACACACACCTCACACACACACACACACACGCACACACACACGGACAAAAGGTGATCTCATAAGCCTATTTTTTCAAAATTGAAAATAGGCTAAAAACGATAGGACGTATAATTGGACTTTGGTTACTTGAAAATCAAATCATAGAAGGATTGTAATCTCTCTATATATAAGAATGAAAGTTGTCTGTTTTTTCTAAATTTCTACGGAAATATGCGTTATTTACGCGTTTCAGACTGTTTTATGACGGATGCGCGCGAAAATAATTTTTTTGTCTGTCTGTCTGTCTGTCTGTATGTCTGTCTGTCTGTGGACAAAGTGGTTGTTCCCTTATAACTCGAGAACGGCTGGGTGGATCAACGTAAAATTTGGTACCGATATCCTTCAGAGGCACGACACTAATCATTGATGTAACTCTTCTCTGTACCTCTCATAAAAGGGGGCCTACCCCCTTAAAATACTTGCTGAAATAGGCATAGACGGGCGAGACAAAGCTCATTTTCAGCCCCTCAATGTGAGAAACGTAACTCGGGGGCCCTAAACGGACCCCGAAAACCACATTTTAAGGCCCTAAAACCAACAGTTTTTGAGATATTTCCAGAAAACTAATTTCATTTAAGACAATAACGAAAGAATTCAAGCTGGTTACCATGGCAACGGAATCTCACAGGTCCATCTATTTCTGTAAGACGCAATACAATTCCATTTATTACATTACTGAGATAGTTTTCAAACGGCTTAAGGTTATAACGGATCCAAATTAAGCTGTAAAATTCATCAATGTCATATAATGCACTTAAGGGGGTCAAGGTGTACTCTAGATTTTTTTCACGCGATTTACACGTGCGGGTGTGGTACGGAAGGTCTATTATATCCCTATCCCTATATTGTCATATTATTATTATAGTTATTATTATTATACTACGGCCTACAACGACGAGACAAAGCTTATTTTCAGCCCCTTGGTGTCAGAAACAAAACTCGGTGCCCCTAAATAGCAGTAAAGGGTCCCCGAAAAGTACATTTTAAGGCTCTAAAACCAACAGTTTCTGAGATATTCCCAGAAAACTAATTTCATTTAATAAACTAATGAAGGAATGCAAGCCAGTAATCATGACAAAAATATCTGAAAAGGTGACATCCAACTTTCGATCTATATCTGCAAGAAGTAAAGCCACTCCATTTATTAAATTTCTGTGAATGTTTGCAAATGGCTATTAGGTTATTACGGAATCAACTAAAACTCTAAAATTCATCACTGTGCTTAAAAGGGTCAAGGGGTACCCTAGATTTTTTTTCACACGACTTAAATGTGCGTTATGTCGTACAGAAGGCCTATTATATCTCCAAACAGAAGCATTATTTTCAAAAATTCCTGAATTGAAATACGGTAGTTTTTTCTTTTTTTTTCTTTTAGGAATTTGGGCCATTGGAGTCCAAAAAACCTGAATTTTCATGCACCACAAGCCTTTATAAATTATTAAAGGGTCTTCCTCTGGATGGGGACATGACACAACAGTGAAGGTCAGTTTTATTTGACGTGTATTGCGTTTCGTCTACGAGGTTTTCATTTTTTTTTCACGTCCGGAAGTACACGTTAGGTAAATTTAGTTTCAGAGCATATTTTAACTAATCATTTTTCTTTGTCGAGAAACAGGTTCCAAGTCTCTAACCATTGCAACAGTAGCTCAGTTGATTACGTCTGGTTATTAATACCGAAGACCGTTCGAAGAATGGGTACTTCTGCTAGTCGATTATAAATCTTGAAAGGTTAAATGTGTTTAATTGTATATATTTTAGCCTACTTTTCACATTTTGCAAAAATGAGGAAAAAGTAGTCTTATGTGATCAATCCGGGAAAATGTCTGTCTGTCTGTCTGTCCTTCTGTCTGTCTGTCTGTCTGTGTGTGTGTCCCCCCCTATCAACTCCTAAACGGCTGCAGCAATCTAAACCAAATTTAGTATGAGTAAAGATGTGCACCGGAATAGCTCACGTCCATATTTGAAAATGATGTCAGTGCTACCAACTGCTGAAAAAACGCACTAGATATTTGAGCTCCATGTTGGATATCTCGCAAGGTATGCATGGGAGCTATTCCAAAATTGGCACACATGTAGATAATACTATTTCAGTTTAATTTCCAGGAGGCCAACTATGACAGTGTTGCCAAAATAATTTTAAGCCTTCTGATAGGTCCAATGTTTAAATGCATATAACTTCTACACTATCAACTGGATTTCAACCAAATTTTGTATGTAATATCTGTACATAAACAGATATGACTGAGCATATTCTTAAGAGCCACCGGGGCTGCCAACTGTTAATAATTGCTCTCTCTATTTTTTTAAAATCCAAATACCAATATATAGCAGAAAGTATGCAAGCAACAGCTTTAAACTATGCACACGTATATTCTGACATTTTAGATTAATTTGGAGTAACTTATATACGTCAGTTCTACCAACATGATTATAAGCCTGCTGATAGTACCAATTTTTAAATACCTGTAACTTCTATACTATCAGTTGGATTTCAACCAAATTTCGTATGTGCAATGTGTACCATAACAGATATGACTATAAGTATTGTTAAGAGCAATCAGGGCTGCCAACTGTTAATAAATGCTGTCTATATTCTTTTTACCCTAATATCAATATATCAGAAAGTATGCAAGCCAACAGCTCTATACTTTGCACACGTATAGCACCTGACATTCTAGATTAATTTGAAGTAATTAATACAAGGCGATGCTGCCAACATGATTCTATGCCTGCTGATATGTCCAATTTTAAAATACATGTAACTTCTATACTAACAAATGGATTTCATCCAAAATTGGCACAACAAGATATCACAATAATTCAGATTTTTTCTGACCAGCACACGCATGGTATTGTTGGCAACATGCTTTTACGCGTGCTGATAGATCCAGTGTCTAACTGCATGTAACGTCCATTGGACTTCAACCAAATTATGTATTCTGTACCTTAAGAGGTGGAACTAAGAATATATTCAGTCACCAGGGCTGCCAACTGTAGTGCTTAATTAGGCTACATTATACCAGGTATATTTTGAACTAATTAGATATCTCGATATTACCAACTTCATTTCGTCATTATTCTAGATAGGTTCATATACTGTAGAATAATCATTGGCATGAAAAGTAGGCTGTATAGTTCTTCACGGAACTTCTTGTTCCATATTTTAACGATCTATTCTAATTAGACTATATTTTCGATTATAATTAACAATATTTTTAACAGCATTTGAGGATTGGTCTACGATTACTGAGAAAAAAATATAGTGAATATTGTATTTCTAGTCTTCATCTCCCTTTTCATATAATGTTAATGTTAGATTGATGCTCTTACTTTAATATTTTTATTTTTAGTATAACTGAAGAAGGTTGCAAGTTAACCGAAACTGGTAATTATAATATGGATTACATTATTAACTTAGGTGGATTATCATTTATTTACCTATTCATTACGTAGCATTTTAATTTATATGTCGATTTGGTCACATTATATGAAATACTAGCTGTTACCCGCGGCTTCGCCCGCAATAACATTTGGAATCCCGTTATAACATTAGTTAAATAGATAGATAAGCATGGGTCCTAGTGGAAAATAATTCTATCACCTGAAACCAAAAATGCATGGGACGAAAAAAAACATCAAAATATCATGTAGGTTTCGGACCCTAAACGACGTGAAAAATATAATAAAAGTATTTAAAAAAATCTTTTTTGAAATTTCATTCGAATCAATTTTTATGTCATTCCTGGGACTTTGAAAATTCCGACCAAAAAGTACAAAATCATTAATAACTCCGTAAGTATTCGTCGTCTGATGAAATAGCAAGAGACAAAAAAGATGTAATGTGTTATTGTCTACAACATAGTCCATGTATAATTTTACACTCAGACATATTACGTCCCCCCCCCCCATAATTTCACCCCTCCCCATGGGCCCCTTAAATTGGATTTATGAAAAAACGGTCAAACACCTATTTACTTATTTTTTATGCTGATTTTTTCCCGCTGAGTTCCTAACTCCTGGCCTATGTCGTTTAAGGGATACACGCTCCGTTAGGAATCCTTCAACCCCCACTTTTCACCCCTTTCACCTCATAATATACACCACATCGAAAAACCCTCAGACACGTGTCTTCTTATTTTTAATGATGAGTTTATATGCCGAGTATCACATCCCCCAATGAAACCAATCGGGAGATATTGCTATTCAATGAAATGCAGGTCTACCCCCTTAACACCCCTTTAGAACCTGAATATCCAAAAATCCTTTCTTAGTGGGCGTTTGCTGCCCTTGAGGAAGCTGCATACCAAATTTCATTCCAATCCGTTCGGTGGTTTCTGAGATTTCGTGATGAATGAATCAGTCAGTCAGTCAGTGGTATTTGAGCTTTATATAGTAGATAATGAATTTCATATCAGTACATTATAATGTGTACAATGCTTGATTTGTAATCATGAATCTAGATTATTTTCATATATTTTATTTGCCTGGAAACAAAATAGAGAGTCAATTAATGAAAATGCACACTGCCATGGCGGAGTGTGGATTTGAACCAGCATCCGAGAGTGAGCTAACCCACGCTGATACCACTAAGCTATGTCGGCCGACAACGTGCCGAGAAACAACACGAGAAACATACATTTTTAAACACAAATCATAGTAAATTGGAATTGATAGGATGTTAAACTAAACACAATCCCATCTATCTATCTATCTATCTACCTATCTATCGTATGGTTTTTAATGCCGGGAGTGTCCGAGGACATGTTCAGCTCACCTGAGTCTGTGGCTGCTTCCAGCGGACACCCTTAGGGTGAGCTACAAGTTCTGTTCAATTTAAAGTAGTGCCAACTTTCGCTACCAAATATCCATGATACCTAGTGGTGAACGTTAGAACTTTGATAGAGCGTTCCGACGAAATCTAACCTAACAATTTAGCTTCACACAAGTTTAGTCTGTGGAAGGATCTTTTGCTTGCCATAAATCTATGACATGGGACCGCCGGCTTTACTTCCCCTCCGAAGGAAGGCATTCTGAAGGATTTTTAACGCTCTTAAAAAATCCGACGACTTCGGCCGGTTTTGAATCCGTTATCTTGGTCACAGCAGTACAGCGTGCTACCAACTACGCCACCGAAGCCGCTAATTAAACACAATAAAATATTCAGACACTGTGTCGCGTCACACGTACACTCTTTAATTTTAAGCGGATCTGTGTAGAGGATTGAAATATTTAAATACCAATTCTATAATCTAGTTTATATGATGTACTACTCCGTATTCCTGCTGCTCAAATTCAGCTCTCGGCGCCTCATTTCTCTCACTGCATGTGTGTGGAGAAGATTTTAATCAAGGTATGAGAGAGAAACGGAATATGTTCACAGCAGAATTATATTCCTCGCGTATCCCCAGCATGTGAGCTTTGTAAACACGCTGTCGCTGTTGGTCCTGATTTCGTTTTAATATGTTCCGAAAATAGAGTTAGACTTCGTACATTTATGAAACTCGTAGTGATTCTACAGCCTCTGTTATAACTAGGGCTCAGGGGCAGATGACCTCGCAGTTCCACCCCTCAATAACTATAACTAGGGCTCAGAAGTTGAAGACCTATATTTATTTATTGATCGTAGGGCTTTTAGTGCCGGGAGTGTCCAAGGGCATGTTCGGCTCACCAGAGGTTGTAGCTACAAGGGTGAGCTACAAGTTCCCTTCAATTTCAAGTAGTTCCGACTTTCGCTACTAGATGTCACTGATACCTAGTGATAAAAGTTGGAACTTTGATAGAGCGTTCCAACGAAATCTAACCTAGAAATTGAGCTTCACACAAGTTTAGTCTGTGGAAGGATCTTTTACATGACATAAATCTATGGCATGGGGCCACCGGCTTTACTTCCCCTCCGAAGGAAGGCATACTGAAGGATTTTATCGCTCTTAAAAAAATTCGACGACTTCAGCCGGGTTTGAACCCGCTATCTTGGGAACAGCAGTTCAGCATGCTACCAACTACGCCACCGAAACCGCTGAAGACCTATAAATTGCCTATTTTAAGAACGAAAATATCAAAATAAAGGACATAACAACGAAAAAACAAGTAAAAATGTAATCCAATAATTAATTATTTTGTTTTAATTACATATTTAACATTTATATAATGTTAAAAAAATACAAAATTCAGGTGATATGCAACATACATTGCGATAATATATGAATGGAACACTTCTTTTTTAACATAATTTCAAAAAGGAATTCCGTTTATAAAAAAAGGACTTGGAAAATTTACAATGAAGTATTTATTCCACCTAGAATGAATTAGAGCGAACCCGTAATGGACATCCTGGAGAAAGAAATTGAAATTAGTATCACTTGAATCATATTTGGCTTACAGAAATTGGGTTACAGAAATTGAAACTCTGCTAAACATTATTGTCATAACGTGCCACTTCCTTGCCTGACTTATCTTCTGTCGTCCAAGAATGTTTTTCTCTCTTTTCGGATATGGTTCAAACACATGTTTATGTTCGACCCTCACTATTATGTGTCAGAAAACGGTGTCATAATGATGGTCATTATAACACTTATTTTCATTATGATACAGTTTCTCCAGCCAATCAGAGCTCGTTCATTGACCAATTAGGTAACGATACCTTCGCGCATGCGCTCAAAATCCAACATGTCGGACATAAACACAACATCGAACTATAATAAATTACCGACATGGAATACGCACCGTCCATATGTTCGCGTAAATAAACTGGCGAATATAAAACAAGATATAGCACTGTACCTCAAACTCACCAACACTAATTTCTACACAGCGCATTCAAACGACTCCGGTGACAATATTACTGAGGGACGGCAGATGTAAACATACGGCTTGCATATGGCATTGCAAGCACACAGAGCGCATGCGTCGGTCGTTCAAAGATCTTAAAAGACAGAGAGATGTCTCGCGCTCGCTCTCCCATAACAAAATTCTTGTGGCTGACTCTCAACAGATATTTATGAATATTTATGTTAAAACATATAATAAAATTATAATTATCGTCGAACATAAACAGTCGTATGCAACTCGCCTATAATGGTAATTAAGACACTCGTATGGAAATTATAAAACTCGCATACGCTCGTTTTATAAAAAATACTCGTGTCTTAATTATAGCCATTAAAGGCTCGTTGCATAATGTACTAATTTAATACAGAATAGTTCATTATGCAACGAGCCTATAATGGCAATAATTAAGACACGAGTATTTTTATAAAGCGAGTGTATGCGAGTTTTATAATTTCCATACGAGTGTCTTAATTACCATTATAGGCGGGTTGCATAAGACTGTTTATGTTCGACGATAATTATTATAACTATTTTATGTTCGAACATAAATATTCATATATATCTGTCGAGATTTCGCCAGTTTTATGTACTGAACAGAGCGCATGGGACGCAGAGAATACCTTGTATTTGACGATGGCCTCCTCGATTACCCCACTATGACACTAGGCCACGCAGTGAAATTTAAATTAGAATGCCTTGGAACTCAAAGCAGGTGCGATGCTATCCTTACCCAATTGGTCAAACAACTGTTTCTTGAGCTCTGATTGGTGGGAGAAACTGTCCCATAATGAAAACTTGTACTATAATGAGCCTCATTATAGTACAGTTTTCTGACATATAATATTTACATTTCGACATCGTCGAATATAAAAGATGTTAAAGAGGTGATGAACTGACAATTTCCGTAAATCTGACTATACACACAGTCAAGAAAGTGGCGGTTTGATTATGCGAAGTGAGTTAAAATCTAACTTGATCTGGAAGTTCATTTTCTAGTAATTTAGTTAAACCGAATAAATCATGGACTATTATTTATTGAACGGAAGATAAACAATTCACCTCGTTGTAGACTACTGAAATTAAGAATATAGTTTTTATTCTGGAGAATTGAACGATGTGCTGTGATTTATTTATTTATTTATCGTATGGCTTTTAGTGCCGGGAGTGTCCGAGAAAATGGTCGTCTCGCCAGAGGCTGTAGCTGCTTCAAGAGGACACCAATAGGGTGAACTACAAGTTCCGTTCAATTTCAAGTAGTTCCAACTTTCGCTACCAGATGTCAATGATACCTACAGTAATGGTGAACGTTCGAACTTTGATAGAGCGTTCCAAAGAAATTTAACCTGTGATGTATTCCTTTGATAGACCTGGGACTTTTGATCACGATGTCCAAGCCTCCAACTGACTTCGATATCTCCCCGCATGAAGCAGCATCGCAGCTCTATAATACATTTCCTGGTATCGTAATTAATCGCTCGATGATTGTCAATATTCTTATCGTCTGAATTCTCCACAAACTTTTCTTCAAGCTCTTCTTTGATTCCTTCACTTTGATTGTAACATTGCATTGCTAAGAACTATTTGTAGTTAACTGTTAGTTAGTTAGTTAGTTAGTTATTTAGGTTTTAAGGAGCGGAACTATGAGGTCATGTGCCCCTATAGTTAACTGTACCAAATTAGAAAGGTTATTATATTTCAGTTTTAATGCAGGTGATATTTGACATTGTTTCTTCAGAATCGTTGAGCTCACAAGGAACAAAGCTTTTCTCTATACAGTACATACCCCAAACAACAAAACCCCCATACTAGCTTCAATGGCCCGATTAAGCTTTGTGATGGTCCGAATACGCGAATAAAATTAGTGTAAATCTTAATTTCATTGCGTTGTTCCTGGTTTGAAGCAAATAAACAGCTGTCCCGATCAACTGATGGCACAACTAACTGGATTTTTCTCCTCTCTGTCATCTTTCCTGTCGAACTCCCTTGGTCAATTCTTGTTCTCTTCCGCCCCGACGCGATGGTATTCGGGTATAGTTCTTGAACTTTACTTGTTAACGTGCGGCTCGCCTTTTTAAATCCAGCTGGGTGGATATGTTAACATTCCATGGCTGTCTGGAGACAAGGCTTTCCCAGCGCGAGGCACAGCGTTGTCAACTTTCCACCGTAGCCACTGAGGGCAAGCAGCGAGACAGGACAGAACTACATGCAGATGTGCAACACTGGAAACTTGACACCTGCGTGTCACGCGACCTAGCCACCAGGACGGAACTTTGGAGTTCACGTGGAGTGATAGAGGAAGCATTCTATTGGTCAACAACCGTCAGCTATTGGTCAGTAGCGAACAATGGTTATCGAGTCACCGCTCGTTAACCAGGAAAGTGAGGGAACTATATCCCGGGCCTAGGGAGTCTTTCCCTTTCCTGGCTTAATTGGACCCTGTCTCATCTTTGCTGATATCTCCTACCTTCTGTTCAAGGCCTTAAAGGAGGCAGCGTGATAGTAGCCCCACCACTTGCGATGCACCATGGGTAGTGCTACACTCTTGAGAGCTCACGGACGGTGAGCTTGGGAGTTGCGACGCCGAGGAAATCGTGAGCTGGGTCCGTGTTTCGCTTCGTCCTTTATCTTCGGGGCAGACCCCCTCACTTTCCCATCTCCTGTCTGCCTTTCATGGCTCTACTTATTTCCAAGCCGCTCAGTTCTCATTCCTCGAGGGTTGAGGGCATTTCTTTCACCTGTCTTTTATATCTCTTAGTCCTCTTTGTCACAGTTAAGTTAGTTGTGAGAATAGTAGGCTAATTAGTTTTGGTTTAGTTATTCATTTCTTAATTTTCACAATCACCGAAACAATTAGAGGCCGATAACCCAGATGCTGAGCCCCTAAAAAAATACAATCATCATCATGTTCTTTAATTAAGGGTATACGGAACGGTCAAAATTGTCAAAATCAACATTCTTTTATATATTTTTATGGTTGGTTGGTTGGTTGGTTGGTTGGTTCTTAAGTTTAGGGGCTGTGACAACGCAGTCATGTAGCCACGTGTACTTTGGGTGTGAGTAGAATCTGTCTGATAACCGGTGTTAATTGTGATGACTGTATTAGTGTGTGTTATCTGTTTTTTAATTCAAGTAAGGACTGCAGACTTTTGAATTTTTCAAGTAGTTCCTACTTTTGCCGCCCAAAACCACCGTCAACGACTACTAGTTCAGAACTTAGCTACCAGATGCCACCACAGTCGGCTCTTGGCAACGAACGTAGGAACCTAAGAGCGTTGTTTACATTCTTAACCTATACAATTTAGCTTCACCTTGGTGTAATTAGTGGAAGGTTCTTTAACATGCCATAAATCTATGACATGGACCGCCGGCTTCACTTCTCCTCCTAAGGAAGGCATACTAAGGGATTTTTAATACTCTTAAAAACCCGACGACTTCGGCCGGGTTAGAACCCGCAATCTTGGGCATAGAAGCTCAGCATGCTACCGACTACTCCACCGAATCCGCCGTATATTTTATATATTTTTATATTTAATGAACCTCTGAAGTCTGCCCTTTAAAATGATACATAATGCAGTATAGTTTACCATTATAAATTGCCATAATTTTAATTTACACTTTTACTAACAGTGAGATAATCGAAGCCTCCGTGGCTTAGGCGGCAGCACGCCGGCCTCTCACCGCTGGGTCCGTGGTTCAAATCCTGGTCACTCCATGTGAGATCTGTGCTGGACAAAACGGAGGCAGACAGGTTTTTCTCCGGGTACTCCGGTTTTCCCTGTCAAAATTTCATTCCAGCAACACTCTCCACTATCATTTCATTTCATCTGTCATTCATTTAATCATTGCCCCAGAGGAGTGCGTCAGGCCTCGGCAGCCGGCACAGTTCATATCCTCGCCGCTAGATAGGGGCTTCATTCATTCCATTCCTGACCCGGTCGGAGACTGGAAGCAGGCTGTGGATTTTCACTAACAGTGAGATAATCATCATGTGTGGAAAGTTTTAACTGTAGTTTTCTCTGTTCCATTTTTGTATTAAAAGTATGTTCCTTTTTCCGGGCGACTATTTATCACAGGGCTGTGATTTATATTTTAATGGAGAAGTTTCCTTGTTTAAAACTGTTTGGGCATTGACTGCTTTTTAAGAAATTATGTTTCTCTTTGACAGTAAAAAAATTATAATTCCTCCGAACTCCAATATAACAAGTAGTTCCGTAAAGAACTATAAAGCCTATTTTCATATATCCTACTTATGTTAATTGCCACTATCAACATACAAAATTTCAGTATGATAGCTGTAATAGATTCGTAGATATTGAGAACCGACTAAATATTTCGGATGGTCGCCATGTTGGACTTTGTATATGTAGGACCTAGAGTTATGTACTGTTACATGAAGATTATTGCGTACGTGTAGCATTCAAACTTCAATCGCATGATTAGGACACAAGAAGTAAAAACTAGATTTTAAAATTTCGCACAGCTGCCATCTATTGGTTATGAAAACAATTGAAATAAATTAGATGCCAGTGGATTAACATTCGTATCAGGATTTACTGTACCAAGTTTCACTGCACTCGGATGGTTAAATTGCGAGAAACGTCCATGTGAATATTTATACTTCGCGTCGCTGCCATGTTGGATTTGTAATCACCAGGTTATTTAAAGTCCTATAGGTGAACTTATGTTCATAGCCCCTATGAACATAAAAATATTCAGTTTGATTGCTATAATAGATTCGTAGATATTCAGAGCCGTCTAAATATTTCGGATGGTCGCCATGTTGGATTGTTATATGCATAGGCCATAGAGTCATGTACCATTAAAGGAAAATTATTGCGTAGGTTCATTATTCAAACTTTCACTTCGATCGCATGATTACGACACAAGAAATAAAAACTTAATTTTAAAATTCGCACAGCCGCCATCTTGAGGTTATGTAAACAGTTGAACTAAATTAGATACCAGTGCATTGCAATGTGTATAAACATTTCCTGTACCAAGTTTCATTGCGTTTGGAACATTAAATCGCGGAAAGGTCTATTTGAATTTTCAAATTCGCTTGGCCGCCATGTTCGTTTTGTAGTTAACCGGTTTTTGAAAATCTTATAGATGAACTTCCAGTAGTGCCCTTTATCTCCGTACAAAATTTCAGGGCGATACCGATAATAGTTTCAGAGATATAGAATGCCGGTCAAATATTTCGCACAGCCGCCATCTTGTGGTTATGTAAACAATTGAACGAAGTTAGATGTCGGTACATTACTATGTGTATAAACATGTACTGTACCAAGTTTTATAGCGTTTGGTTGGTCAAATCGCTATAAACGTATATTTAAACGTCGCAATTTCGCTTGGCCGCCATGTTGGTTTTGTAGTTACCAGTGTTTCAAGAGTCACATAGATGAACTTTTAGTAGTTCCCTTTATCACCGTGAAAAATTCCAGGGTGATATCGGTAATAGTTTCGGAGATATTGAATGCTGGTGTAATATTTCGCACAGCCGCCATGTTTGATTGGTGAGACGTAACAAAATTTGAAGGGCACGTTCGGGGTCGCCCGGAATGGTGCTATGAACTTACCGAGTTTCATTGAAATGGCTCCAGCTGTTTAGAATTTATTAGGGGGGGGGGGGACACACACACACACACACCTCTCTCTCACACACACACACACACACGCACACACACACGGACAAAAGGTGATCTCATAAGCCTACTTTTTTCAAAATAGAAAATAGGCTAAAAACACTCCATTAATAATTCAAATAAAGTTAGAATGAAATGTGGCGTAGATTTCATCATCTTACCTTTATTAGATTCTGAGAATAAGGAACATTACCACTGGTAATATAGGTGACTCTGTAACCCCTTAAGTGTCTGCAATGATGTGGCCATCCCCTCCTCTTATCAAACATCAATAAAGTTTCTGTTGAAGGTGATGGACGAACACATTCAGTCATCAATCTTCAGATCTCCTGCTATCTGACGCTCGCTGTTTGCGTCTCTACGTCTCGACGCTCACTTCCAGAATGTCTTTGTGTGTCTTGCTCCGGATCATTTTTCTTCCTGTATCGTATGTCCCGACTCAAAAGAACATTACCTCCCAAATTTGACTGTTTAATCTTAGACTGGAGAAGTTCCAAATTCGTTACGAAGGTTTTTCCTTTCTTTGATAAATCAATTCCTCACAATTTCGTTGTCTTAATTATTATTAAAGATACAGCGCACAAGTTGTTCGTAGCATTGATTACAAACTTGAATAATCACGCGCACTGTAACCTCTCACTTTTACAAAAATCACAATGGATGATCCCTGATTTTTACAAGTGATCACGTGATATCGGCAGTATTGCACACTGCACCATTTACATAGACAGGAATCGTCTGGGTCATGGAAGTACTCGGAGTTACACAGTTTATGGTAGTGCCCATGTACCACCATCGAGTTAACAAAGTGTCGCAGGTGTTGGTTAGTGTCTGTCCATGTCCTGTTCATCATAACCTCTGTTGCGTAAAACTCGAACCAGATTTCTGCCCTCTCCTTCACTTTGTCCTGCATTAGTTCTTCCGAGGCGTCATTGGTTGGTAGCCTGGTCTTCATCCAGAGGTTCTCAATGAAGCAGGTCTCCTTGGCAAGTGCGTAGATTTTGCGTATTTCGATATCCCAAGGGTAGCTTTTAGGAAGCGCGACTTCACTGCTTCTAACGTCGTCAGGTCCATCAGGGTGAGTTTCTCTTTGCCTTAATCGAACACGATAACCTCTATATACTGCGTGACCTGACTCGTTTTACCAAATGAAATAGTAGACTACAATTGGAACATTTAAGGTGATATTTACTGGAAGGATAAAATGGAAGAATATGAACCCACAATCCATAGCGTCCTGGCCTAGTAAATACGCCGTGGAATCGGAAAAGACTCAGCTAAAATATTTTAACATGGATATGTTTCGGGACTGGGAATTAAGCCAAATTTTGCGTGATACAAAATGTGTGATGGTCTACCACGCACCGTGCCCTTAAGCAGTCATGCGCAGATACCACCCGTATCTCATTGCAGCCTCATGGCATTTCGATCGCAACACAGGGAGGAGAAAGTGACAATCTAGAAGTAAGGTTTGGGGGATCTAGTGGGAGTATAAATGGGCTCTCTGATTTTGGCGATAGAAATCCACCCCACAACGTTGCTCAAGATTTGAAATTAGCATACGAAATCGATATCCCGCCACCCACAGTATCTTATGAAGACCTGTGATAAAAAACATGTAAAACTGCTTCTTCCATACGAAAGGCGATATTTCCTGACAAAAGACAAGGATAACTTGAGGCTCACACTCCAATAGATTGCCAATTTCCAACCAAGGACGATATCTTACTTCCCAGCTTGTGTTGTACTAACAAATAGAGGGAGTGTTAGCAGGAGTGAAATAATTCAAATTTAATAAATAGGGCTTAAACCTAGTTACAGAGATGTTGTACTTTCTCATCAGACCTTCACAGATGTATTTATTCATCAGTCGGCAGACTGGTTGGACGTCGCTTGGCACACAACTCCCTCCTCCCCCACAAAGAATACTTCAGTTATTTGTTTTACGTCCCTTTTAACATCTGTGGCTTTTAGAGACGCCGGGGTGCCAGAATTTTGCCCAGAAGAGGATCTTTAACGTGCCAGTAAATATTACATTATCAGTTACTGATAAAGCCATCGAACGAGTTCATTCGTATAAATATCTAGAATGCTACCTGATGACAAATGGGACTGCAGCCATGATATCAAAGCTCGCATTGAGCAAGCCAGGGGTGTCTTTATCAAAATGAAGAAAATGCTGTGTCACCGAGATCTTAGTCTGAGAACGAGACTACTTGCCCTCAAGTGTTACATAATTCCCATACTAATGTATGGACACGAGGGGTGGACGTTAACCAAAGCCTTGGAGAAGAAGTTGGAAGCATTTGAAATGTGGCTGTATCGTCGCATGCTTCGTATATCGTGGACCGACAAGGTGAGAAACACAGAGGTGCTGGATCGGTTGGGCAAGGAGATGGAGGTGCTCTGCAATATCAAGCGACAGAAGCTACAATATTTTGGCCACGAGATTCGAAATAACAAGTACCGACTCCAGCAGCTAATCATGGAAGGCAAGATTGAGGACGGCGCAGACCAGGGAGGAGGAGGATCTCCTGGCTCAAGAATTTGTGGGAATGGTTTGAACTTGACTCAGCATCTCTGTTTCGAACGGCAACCTCGAGGCAAGGGATTGCAATGATGATCGCCAATCTTCGACGCGGAGACGGCATATAAAGAAGAAGAAGAAGAAGAAATATACTGACACGGCTCCCTCGCATTTCCGCACCCTCAAATGCCAAACGCCAGGATTGGATCCTGCAACCTTGAGAACAGCAAGCGAGAACATACCACTGAGCCACACAGTCGGCCCCCCACAAAGAGCTTGGAATGATGGTGTATTACTAATGATATTATTTGAGGATCGCAGACACGAAACAAATATTGAAATAAACACTTCATAGGCCTATGGAAGATGAAACACAGCCGCTGTCAGGATTCGAAATCGGGAGCTCCTTACTTCCAGTTCTGCGTTCTTTTCATATAGTTACTAGCAACCCGCCCTGGCTTCGCCCGGGAACAATTATGAATGCATTACGTGATAAGCGCTTTTCTTTTTTCGATATCAATGAACTACGACCTATATCCGTTTTACGTCTCGGCATGATGGGTTAAGATCACTGACGGGACTATTAATTATATTATCATGGAGCTGCATGTGCAACGAATTTTTGTCAGACGTAATTTAAGAATGGCGAGGTGCATGAAACACAAATCCCCCTTCCGTCCAATCTTAACTTGACTGTGTATTTTGTGGAACGAAAAGTTCACAGGCCAAATGAAGAGAAGCCGAGTTGCACTTCCAGGGAAACTCCAAACACAACCACTCTTCTCTGAAGTCTTAACTCAACGTGACTCGTCAGTTTGCTGCTGGCTGTATCTGGGGGTAATAGACTCGCCCGCTAGCTAGGCTGTAACTGGGGGGATAGGCTCACCCCCTGCTAGCTCGTAAACTGTCACCTCAGTAATTGAATGGGGATTGTTGGAAGAAGTGAAAACGTAAAAACACTTATACTGGGCGACGTATTGAAGATAGAGATATGCTCTCCCGGACTTTTTTGAAGAACTTTTTATGCTGAACAATTCTTACACTATAGTATATTGATGTTTTAACGGTTTGCCCAGCGTAAGCTTAAAAAGCGCATGGACGCCAGGTTTCTTTATCGACGTTTACACTGAAATCGTTACTTCTTGGTTTTCTTTGTTCATAAATAAATTATTTTCTACGGAAACCTTCCTCTAGATATCCTTTACAGAATGGGAAAACCGCATCAAAATCCATCCAGTGGTTCTCGAGATTACCCGTGATATCCAAGAGATTTCATTTAGGGCTTGGGCATGGTGGTCATTTCAGCCCCGTGTACTTTGCATGTGTATATAATTTGTGTTACAACTTGTGTTATTTTGGTGTCTGTGGTAGTGTGTATATTTTAAATTGAGACTAGGATTGGGAAGGAGGTGGCCGTGGTCTTAAGTTAGGAACCATCCTGGCAATTACCTTCAGTATAAGTGAGAAACCACGGAAAACCATTTCCAGGATGGCTAGGGTAAGAATCGAACGAATCTCTTCTCAGTTTTTCCTCACAAGGCTGAGTGTGCCTGTTCCAACCCTCAGACCAGAATTAAGTTTCTTGGCAAAGCTGGCAATCGAACTCAGACCTCTGGGGCAATAGCCAAGAATGATAGCCACTACACCACGCGGTAGTCCCAATATTCCGTTATTTGATATCTTGTTGCTGTTGTTGTTGTTGTTGTTGTAAATTCATTTGAGGGGCTTGGGACATCTTAATCGTCAGACATTTGTAGTTGGGTGTGTTTTGAACATCTCTGATAACCTGTATTTCTGTGATGACTATAGTGTTGTGTGTAACTACTGTATATTGGGGACAGGGGTGGGGTAGGTGCCCCGGGACTTGAAAAAGGTACTATCCCGTCATTTTCCTGGAAGGAATGTGGAAAACCCCGGGGAGAAACCTCACTCGGGATAGCTGCTGTCAACTATCTCCGGACTTGCAGCGACTGCCCATGCGGCCATAGAGCACGGCTCCGCCGCGGGGATTTTGATACCTGTATAGGGAGGAGATACTAGCAAAGAAGTACTACGATGTGCTTCATTATGGAACATAGTGTGAACAGAGTGTTCCAGGCAGGGTGTTACAAAAGCCTGCTGATGAGCCAAACACCTAAGCGAAATTCTGCAACAGACACAGCACAAACCTAGAAGCTCTGCTGAGGTTTAACCCGTTGCGTGCGTCGCCCGTGTATAAACGTTGCTCAAGAACATTTTGTTTTTTTCATATTCCCTCATCGCTTTCGAGTACCGAGGTGATACCTGACGTGTTCTGCAGTCTATTGGGCATTATATAGTACTACTTGAGTTTGGAATTCTGCTTCCGGAAGTAACTAACAAACCATTTTGTAGACGTCTGTCCTCTACAGCTGAGGTTCATCTGGGATGTAAACGGGAATAATAAGCTAATGCTTCACGCTGTGTTGTGATATCGGTTCAAAGAATACCATTTCTTGTACTAATAATAGGGCAACAAGTATTAGTTGCCTACTGATTTCAGATAATAATTTTATTTTGGGCCCATTACCTCGTATGGAGATGATGCCCCCACCCCCCTAAAAATGGATAGTTTCAAAATAAAAAATAATATAAACGTAGGATTTTGAATAAATGCACACTTACATTAATAAAGACGAAAAACCTATAGACATTTTAAGACTATCACCTCCCACCCCACCCCCATGATAAGTTAAACATTTTGACGTTTACAATTTTTATTGTTGAAAACATTTTGAAAATAACACTAAGAGCACTCGGACTATAGGGGTCCAGTTAAGCTATTAAGTTAAAGTTAAGCTATTTTGACTATCGAATCGGCCGTAGCTGAAAAGTATTCAGTCAGTTTTCTCTACTTTTCACGAGATAGTTAAAACATCATTGACAGAACAGAACTTAACAAACACACTATATTAGTCATCTCTGTTGTGAAGCAACTATTCAGGTTATATTTGTGCAGGCGGAATATCAATTTTAATTTAATAAACATAGTTTTCTAATCAATTTTGAAAAAGTGACTTAATGCCTTTCAGCTCCGTGGTCAGTTTAGTGTGGCATAAAGCCATCCAGAATGAATATTTCACATGATATTTTATTTTAAAAGGGATTTGTAACATAAAAACTACCTAAACCGTGTACAAAATGTAATTTACAATAGCACTGTGACACGAGGGAATCTTGCATTGCGACCAACGTGAAGTACGGAATACGGCACTGAAAGGCAGCAAGCCATTGACTTAATGCGTTTCTCCTCTGATCGCACTATTTGTAGCCGTGGTTTCTGGCTTAAATAGAAGGCTCACTTTATTCTTTCTTTTGCCGTTCCAAGGCAGAATACTAATTGTTTAAAAAATGACCATTTTTAACATAGCCTAATGCTTTTCTGCTCCAACCGAATCAATTGTACCAAACATTGAAAAGCTAGAAGACATGGAATAGTGTCAAAATGCATGTTTTGAAAAGCTCTCTCATATTTCAAATATTAAAAAAATGTTAAAAATGCTTTTTTTTAGTGGAACTTGTTTTACAGATTTATATGAAATTAAAGTTTAATTGTTTTAATACATTCTTCGATTCTTTATCTTTTTTTTATCCTCAAATCGTAATTCGCATGTCATATTTTCAACATTAAGTTCCAAGCCTGAAAGATAGAACTGTGAGTTTTCGAAAATGACAATGAAGACACCCAGCTCTTAAAATGTTAATTATTGTACCCTGAGCGCCACACACACAAATACTTGGATTGCTAGAGATGCCGCGGAGATAGGATGAACATTGTACGAGTTTCAACACTGTACTCACTATAAAGTGCCATCATTACTTCCGACTTGACTTTTCAGTGCTATGCTACAGCTATCTAGCGGTCAGAAGTGAAATCACTTTAACTATCCAATAATAATAATAATAATAATAATAATAATAATAATATCGTATGGCCTCGGTTGCCGGATGCAAGCTTTGTTATTTGACACCCAAAGGGTAGCTTGCATGTCGAATTTCGTTGTTCCTTGAAGCACTATGAAAGTCAAGGAAGTTAGATATCTAAGCTCATTGAACACTATAGTGCTTTCTAGTAGAGAAATAAGGAACTTTGTGTTGGCGGAAACTCCCGAGATTAATTTTGCCATTATGAACACGGCCAAGTGAATTCAAATGGGTTCTTTGACATGCCAACATCGTATGACATGGCGTCGTAATTTTTGCCGCCTTTCAAACATCACTTACCACGGTCAAGAGCAACCCTGCAAGTTTGGGGTTAGTAGACAGACACGTTGACCACCTCACCCACCGTGGCAATGACAGGCAGCCATTCAATTCCACGACATATCGAGTTGCGGTCACGATGTCACGATTTAGTGAATATACTCGATTTTTCGTGATATATCGATTTGAATGGCTGCCTGTGATTGGCTAGTTAAAGTTATTTCATTTCCGAACGCTAGATAGATGTAGCTTCTTCTTCTTCTTCTTCTTCTACTTCTTCTTCTTCACCATCTATCCCTTTTGCCTCTCGCCATCGGGTCTGCCAGCCACTTTCTGTATTCCATGTTTATCCGTCCGGCTCTTCCGTTTGTTCTCTGAATTTGAAAAGCTTCACCCGACGTGGGTAATCATCCCTACGCGTGCTAGCACAGTGGAGGGGCTGCCTCCTCACAGCATGTGTGCCTACTGGACTTTTCTGTCAGAGTTGTTCCCCGTTATCTGATCATATCTCCTTTTAAGGCGCCGAAAACTCGCCATCACCCCTGCCTTACGGGCTAGGATTTGCTGGTTGCATTGCTAGGCAGAGCTTCCCTACAAGGGCATTTCTCAGTATTTACTAGAGACACCTACTCAGCATTGGTGTCCCCACCGAGAGCCAATAACCAGCCATCCACCCTCCTCCTTTCTCAACCGGGCTTGGGACCTGCTATGGCGGAGTTAGCTATAGCATAGCACTGAAAATTTAAGTCGAAAGTAAGGATAGCTCTACTATACACACACGTATTGGAATAAATTCCCATGGGGCTGGCTTCGTGGCTCAGCGGTAACGTACCCAATTGCTGTGCCGAAGGTTATAGAATCGATTCCTGACGCAGTCAGCTGGCATTTGAGGGTGCGCAAATGCAAGGGAGCCGTGTCAGTATATTTACTGACACGTTAAAGACCCCCTTCGGGGCAAACTTCCGGCACCCGGCGTCTCTAAAAGTCGCAGTAGTTAAAAGGGACGTAAAGCAAATAACATTAATTTCATCCCTATGGAGGGTGTCTCTCTCCAACGTGTAAGCTAGCAAACCGCATTTCTCCTCTCCTTCCTTCGAACGTCACACCTTCTACTACATCACCTCACCTTGTAGCGTGAATCCCTTTGCAATATCTGCCAGCCAATCAGATTCTATTTACTGTAATTCTCGCTGCCAATTTCCTTCGCTCCCTTCCATATTAAGGATGGTACGGAAATCAATCAGCATATTGATTGACGCTGCGTGTTATGCCGATTTAGACTGTCAGAAGAGGGAAATAATGCTTGACAGGCAGACGCGTCGAAAGATGTACATCGATCATATGTCACTGGTTCTGTGACAGGCTCTAAGCAACTCAATCCAATGGAAAACAAGACGGATTATAAGTGCCAAGATCCTTATTCTCCTTCATAACAAATACCACTTGATCGTGTTGAAAGCCATTTTTCATTGTTGCCTTAGTAAATGAAATGTCCATGCTTTTCAGTCGGTCAACACGATCGTAAGCAAATTGTAAAGGGGTGAAACATGCACATACACATTGTCAGGAATATCTAGACCTGGCCAACCACGGAAATATCTCACAAGCGAGACGAACAGGACGTCATAATTCGTTCCGTAGTGGCTAGCATTCTTGGCTGTCACCGTGGAGGCCCTGGTTCGATTCCCGACTCTGCCAAGAAGTGTAATTCTGGTTTGAGGGTTGGAATGGTTTACAATCGATCTCATGAAGCAGAACTGAGGGAAGGTGGGTTCAATATCCACCTTAGCAATCCTGGAAGTGGTTTTCCCCTTCTACTCAAGGTAAATGCCCAGATGGTATCTAAAGTAAGGCCTCCTATCCAAATCCTCCCACCAATCACCAACACACACACTAACACAGGCATCACAACAACACAGGTTATCAGATAGGTTCAACACCAACCCAATAAAACTCAGCATTTTTTTTTTCTTTTTTGCCATGTCTTGTGTGGGGTTTCGCCTATGACGCCAAGCTGGCTCATCAGCGGTTACTTGATATCACCTCTTGGAACCCCACAGGACTAGCGAACTGCGCGCTACCTACCTTTTATGAAGCGCACCTGCGCCTCTTTACTGCGAGAACTAAAAGCTCAAGCAGCCATAACCTCCCAATGAAGACTTCCAAAAATCCTATATTGGTTTTCACGGCCAGTGAAATGAAACTCAGCAATTTTTCTAGGTTTGTGCCGTGTCTTGTGTGGGGTTTCGCCTAAGCATACGCTAGTTTTATAACTTCCATACGAGTGTCTTAATTACCATTATAGGCGAGTTGCATACGACTGTTTATGTTCGACGATAATTATTATAACTATTCTATGTTCGAACATAAATATTCATAAATATCTGTCGAGATTTCGCCCTTTTTTATGTACTGAACAGACCGCATGAGACGCAGAGAATGCCATGTATTTGACCATGGCCTCCTCGATTACCCTACTAACAGTTTTCTGATATACGAGGGTCAAACATAAACAATTGAAACAATATTTCGGATGGTCCCCGTGTTGGATTGTTATATGTATAGGCCATAGAGTTATGTACCATTAAAGGAAAATTATTGCCTAGGTTCATTGTTCAATTTTTCATTTCGATGACATGATTACGACACATGAAATGAAAACTTAATTTTAAAATTTCGCACAGCTGTCATCTTGAGGTGATTTAAACAATTGAACTAAATTAGATGCCAGTGCATTACAATATGTATAAACATTTACTGCACCATATTTCACTGCGCTCAGATCGTTAAATCGAGAGAAAAGTCTATTGAAATATTTCAAATTCGCTTGGCTGCCATGTTCGGTTTTAACTTTACAGGTTTTTGAAAGTCACATAGATAAACTTGTAGTAGTGCCCTTTTTCACCGTACAAAATTGCAGGGTGATATCAGTAATAGTTTCGGAGATATAGAATGGCAGTGAAATATTTTGCACAGCCGCGTTCTTGAGGTTATGTAAACAATTGAACTAAATTGGAACCTAGTGCATTACAATGTGTATAAACATTTGCTGTACGAAGTTGCATTGCTTTTGGATGGTTAAATCGCAAGAGATGTCTATTTAAACGTCCAAATTGGCTTGGCTGCCATGTTGGTTTTGTAGTTACCAGGGTTTTGAAATTCTCATAGGTGACCTTCTAGTAGTGCCCTTTATCATCATACAAAATTTCAGGGTGATATCGGAAATAGATTCGGAGATATTGAATGCTGGTAAAATATTTCGCACAGCCGCCATGTTGTAGTATTGGTGAGACGTAATAAAATTTGAAGGGCACGGTTGGGGTCGGCCTGAACGCTGCTATGACCTTACCGAGTTTCATTGAAATCTTTCCAGCCGTTTAGAAGTTATGACAGGGGGACACACACACAAACACACACATACGCACACAGACAAAAGGTGATCTCATAAGCCTATTTTTTCATAAAGTAAAAATAGGCTAAAAATGGGCTTATGAGATTTGTCCGTGTGTGTGCAAGCCCCTCCCCCCGCCCCTCCCCCCGCCCCACCCCCCCCCCCCCCTCCCACCTCCTTCCCCAATAAAATTGAACGGCTGGAGCAATTTCAATGAAACTCGGCAAGGTCATAGTAATAGTTTGCCCTACCCCGATCGCGCCTTTAAAATTTTCTTACGTCTCACCAATCCAACATGGTGGCTGTGCGAAATATTTCAATGGCATTCTATATCTCCGAAACTATTACTGATATCGCCTTGAAATGTTGTACGGTGATAAAGGGCACTACTAGAATTTCACCTATGTGACTTCCAAAAACTTGTAAAAAACGAACATGGTGACCAAGCAAACTTGAAACATTGAAATAGTATTTCCTCGCAATTTAACCATCCGAACGCAGTGAAACTTAATACAGAAAATATTTATACACATTGTAATGCACTGACATTTAATTTATTTCAATTGTCTACATAACCTCAAGGTAGTGGCTGAGCGAAATTCAAAAAAAAAAAAAAAAAAAAAGTGTCCTAATCATGCTATCGAAGTCAACATTTGAACAATGGACCTACGCAATAATCCTTATCTAATAGTTAATAACTCTATGGCCTACCCTACATAATAAATATTGAACATGGCGGCCATCCGAAATATTTAGACGGTTCTCAATATCAACGAATCTATAACAGCAATCAAACTGAAATGTTATATGTTGATAGAGGAAAAATTGATGCTTTCAATTATGATATACTGAAGTATTCTTTAAGGTGGCACCAACTTAGGCAGGATGCAAACATCTTTTTGACATTTCAACATTGTTTTTCGCTTCTGTTATCACTACTTAAATATCGTAAAAGTCATTTTTACGTACTTGATACAAATTGAACTGCATATGGAACACAATTGGAATCGATAACGTGATAACATCTCCAATTGGATTGGAAGGCAACAGTGTTGCACGCTGGGGACCACTTGCGCTCTTCAGTGGGTAGATTCACAACCAACGTTCAGCCAATGTGTATGCCTGGCTCCATTTTCTATGTGTACAAAGAAACAGCACGCATTATTGTACCCATGTGAGTAATCTCCATGGAAAATATGCTTCCGCCTCCAGCTAGCTTCAGGTCTCAGGCCTGTACCGTTCCCCCATTGAGCAGTTGCATATTTTGGATTTGAGACTAAAAGGTATCAAATCTACAATGATAAGGCACAACTCTATTCTAAGACTTTAATTCAGTACTAAAATCATGGCTTCAAACATATAAAAACAATCCCACCAAACATAAAACAAAATCAAACAAAATTACTTCCACAATCCACTAATATTCACATAATATTATCATAATAAATTCATATCATTACTCAAACCTTTACCCTTATATTGACTTCACAATTCTCTCTAGTGCGCTGATGCACATACAATTTTCATAAACAAAACTGTACTTTTACTCTTCTGTCAGCTAGTGTGACTTCTTTAATTTCACAAAATTACTTGTTTCTTAAACCTCGTCTTACTTTGACAATTATGCGTACCGTGTGTGTTTGGTCTCTCTCTTCCCACCAAATGCTTTACACGCATTAGCCTATTCAGGTGTTGCACAACAAGTCTACGTGCAACTCCAGAATTATGTAACTCTACCCCTACACCTCTCTCTATTTATAGTTCACTGCATGCCGTTGTGATTTCAATAAATAACTTTCGTTATTGCTGTGTCGGATGGTATTATTAAGCTACCCTTGCGAGCGTAGCCTGTAGTGTCAAGTAACCAACTTCTGAAATTCGTGTCAGTGACAGTAAAAATGCAACTTCCAACCATTCGTTAGATTGCTAAAATCTTAAACCATCAGGGTGATCTATAATTACCAATGTGTTCTTAAACCACATACATTCATTACACAATATAACAACGCTTCCTTTCATATTACTAACAGGGTCTTAAATCTGCCCTTTTCTAAACGCTAGCCTACACGGTTCGTTTGACAGCTCAGCCCCTTGGAGCTGCCTGTATACAATGGAATGGAGTGGGGTGGTTACAGCCGTAAACTGCCCCTCGCCTTTCTGACTCCTGGCTTTCATCTTCCCAAGCAGTATTACGATTCTGAATACAATATTGTGGTCACAATGATCCACGTGATCCCATATGATTTAAACTGAATAGTATGCAATAGATTCTGAATGAGCTTAAATATTTATTCCTAACCTTAGGGTATTAATAACGGCCTCAACAGGTCCGTATCATTATATGAAGGCACGAGATTCATCAAACACAGGTCTAGTGGGTAGCCGGTATCTTAACCTCCTCTGTCCTTACGTAGTATATATGCTACATGCGGTTTCTATTTTTTTCTGACTCAAGCGCTGGCTTCTCTGCGGGTTGCCGGCTGTAGCATAGAGTCTACTGGCCGCGCATCACGCACATTATTTTTTTTTGTTAGCCGCTCGAGCGAATAGGTGGCAGCACCTCTGTGAATATTTAAGTTGGTGGACTGGTAACCATGGCAACAAGACGTGCAGGTAATTAATATGTATTTGTATATTAAAGTAATGTAAATGTTATAAAAATTGCTTACAATTGATCAACAGTTAATTTGCTATTGAATGTAAGTTTCGGTAGTATACTAAAATACTTACACGATCACGATTTTCATTACGTAGCATATACTCTACATCAGGCAATGACCTTGACATTTTATACTTGCTACTTGATTTTATGTCTGAATTTTCCTCATTTTTAGCATGCCTTTCAGTGCTGTAGGTAAGGTTTAAGTCACATGTGGCTTAAATGCTGAGAAATATGCTGTCTTTAAATATTATATAGCCTACTTTCTCTTACCACATAGCCTACGTTCACTTACCATGTAATGAAAACCGTAACATTAAATTTCACCATTTATTTCTTCAGCCTTGAATGATGAAGACATTGTGAAACTGATTGACTCTATCGATCCTGATGTGTCTGATATTGAGCTGGAGATTGGAGATGATGATGATGGGAGGGAAGATGACCCGAGATTGAATACGGCATCTCCAACAATGAAGATGAAGCGAATGATGTACCTGATGATGATGATGTTGATGAGGACGATGGAAATGGAAACTTGAGGTGCCGCAGAATACTAGCGCCGATGCCATCTGTTCAATCCAGGAAGTTTCATGCTTTGCATCTAGCAGACATGATGAGCAGAATGCAAAAAAGTAGATCAAGATGTAGACTACCAGGCTGAAAGGGATTCACTTTTTTACAGTGCAAAAAATGCAAAATGTACCTGTGCTTTACGGAAAAAAGAAACTGTTTCTCAGCATTTCATGAGTTATAACTGGATATTGTGGATTGTACTCTCAATTTTATGTTTTTTAATATAACTTCTTTAGTGCTTCGACTTTTTAATCAACAATTTTTAATTATCATTTCTTAACTATTTGTATTTTGAATTTAGATAATGCAAAATAAATATAGAAACATGTACAAAAAATTATGTTACTATTGTAAATACTTTACAAGGCATTAAACCATTAGTAATCGTGTATCACAAAACAATTTAGCATTGCAAAGTAGTGGGAGGAGAGTCGTCATTAAGTCCTGATGTAGCATATATGCTACATGTCATAATAGCCCAGTGATTTCGAAAATTTTTTTTTTTATTAATATGTATTATTTTATCTAATTGCAATAAGTTAAACACAGAAAAGTCTATTTCAAAGGCCTGAACTGAGCTCAGGACTGAAGAGGTTATTAAATGCTACGGTCAGCCAGCCGCTGCCGTCAATAAGATTCGCTTCACAAGAGCCGAATCATTCAATAATAAGTTCTCGGTCAATCAGGTAAGGTGCAGAAGTTTCCAATGTTCTCCCCTCACCTACCACAGGATTCGAACCCGGAACATTCCATATCCATCATCGGAGATAGGGTACCACACTAAATACGCTCCGGCATAAATACATATCTCAGTACGCCCAAGGCTATACGAGATTTCACACGTCGATTAGATCACCTGGCTCCTTGACCTGATGCTATGATCTTCGTCCTTTAATTATTAAGAGAAATCTATCAATTACTCTATAAGCTTTTACACAAGCTGCAAATTCAATTCACTAGAAAGCTCTTCCATTTCCTTGCATAATTATATTCCCATTAATACAATATTTCTAATATTAACTCTTTTCTCGTCCCTCAATCTACTGCTTGGCTAGATAAATATTCCAATTAGCGTAAATATTTCTTGCTTACAACTTTTTATCCTGATCTATTCAATTATGAAAATGAAAATCCACAGCCTGCTTCCAGTCTCCGACCGGGTCAGGAATGGAATGAATGAAGCCCCTATCTAGCGGCGAGGATATGAACTGTGCCGGCTGCCGAGGCCTGACGCACTCCTCTGGGGCAATGAGTAAATGAATAACGGATGAAATGAAATGATAGTGGAGAGTGTTGCTGGAATGAAATGTTGACAGGGAAAACCGGAGTACTCGGAGAAAAACCTGTCTGCCTCCGTTCTGTCCAGCACAGATCTCACATGGAGTGACCGGGATTTGAACCACGGACTCAGCGGTGAGAGGCCGACGTGCTGCCGCCTGAGCCACGGAGGCTCAAGATCTATTCAATTATACCTTTTATTATTTATTATTATTATTATCCTTACTGACATAAATTACCATAATCCGACACAACATAACCATTTTAATAATCGAACATCCGTGTTCGTTACGTTAAGTTTTACATAACTGATTTGCCATTTTATTAATAGTGGTAACGATTAATCCACTCACTGATGTAGGCTATAACAACATCTCAACTCTACTAAAATCAACACAACAATAAACACTGGAGAGTCTAACTCCTAATACTGATTCTTACTGGCATTTTTTATAATCCCGAAATCACATTACATGCAGTGGCTATAATTTCTATAACAACATGATTTGTGGGGTACTTACGTAGGCTTATCCAGGTGGCTCCAACCACTCATATATTCCAGTGTCACCTGCCATTTGCAGAGTTAGCGCGACATTTGCATACTGAATATACACATTTTATAATACATTTCTTTCACCAAGCACACGGCACTTTCCATTTCTATGATGAAGCTATTGCTTCCAAAACACATGACACTTTATAACACTTGTTATACCATTAATTTAAAAGATATTTCACATATGATTTCTACATAACACACGTCACTTTTTACACTCTTCATTGGTTGAAATTCCCTGGCAAAATATCAGAATTACAGGTATTGACGGCATCCTCCATGCTCCTACCAACTCCTGACTGACAGTCTCGAACATCTGTCCACGGATTTACCAACAGTTCAGCGATTATCCCTTGATAACCTTCCTGATATTGCATTAATATGCTTACATATCGTCATGAACGCTAATTATTGGTATACTTAAGATATGTAAAACCAATCACTATTTTATACACTGCGCTCAACATTGTACATAGTATTTACACAGATTATTACTTTCAATAGTTCTGCAAGTTATATCACACGGTACTTCCTATGTGAACCTTAACAATTGCTCGTACTGCCGCCTATACACATGCAGCACGACTGTCCTCAATAAAAGCCTTCTAAAAGTTTTACTGCACGGCTTCCCAAGGATCGGAAGTCCGAGCCTCCTTCCTTGACTTTGATAACGCACATTTCACACAATAAAGTTCGTTGATTACCGTACTTCTTGTTACTTCATGACTATGCATTATTATATTATCACTTGGTGCATTACACGACGAATATAATGATTAAGACTAAAATGTTCAAGTCTTTGTGTGAGCGTCCTTTCCTGAGCCAAAACGACATACGTTCCGCGCTCGAGTCTGTTCCAACTGCAAGTTCCAACTGCAAGTTCCAACTGACCCCTTCTAACTGGGCCACACCCTTATATTCGTTTCACACGAAAAAGTAGACCTAGAATTCCCGCGCTATATCATCTCCTCTCCCAGGATGATTCTGGTCTCGAAACAATGCTCATAGGGTTCCTTTTTCTTCACTGGTCCCAGAACTATCGGCGTGCTGAAGGATCGATCGGCCAATTAATTAATATGAATTGCCTTTGCCATAGCGTGGGGACGCGTATTCCAGTGGAAATCCCCGGCGACATAGTCAGGTCACACCGCGAACACCCATAGTCCTGTGTCCTTGCGCACTCCATTAAATATGCCTTGATTTCACAGTTTAATGGCTCTAAAATTAGCCTCCTGGCTAAAGATTCACCTGTGCGCAACTCTCATGTCATTGCATTGCTCCAATCACGAGTAATCAATGATTTTCCTTGGGATCTCTCCCCTCCCTTACAGGTTTTATTCTCAAACGGGGAAGAACAGGGTCATTATTCAACCCCCCGACCCCTTGCAGACGACTTAAGTAGGTCGACGAGATTGACGTGGCTCCATGATTCTCCTCCTACAATGCTGGGGCCATTAGTAAAATGTCAAACTCTGCAAGTTCTGTGTTCCAAGTCCAGCATAGCCTACTCCATGTAGTCCAATGATGCTATATTCCACTCATTTCCCTGCATTATCTCAATAAATAATGTCAGTATCAACTGATATCACACCAGTGATTAAATATATAATTTCCTCTAGGGGTTTTTACAATGAAACTCCCTCAACAGATCTCGGGTTCGTTCCCTGGTGGAACCTTCATTCAGAGCTCAACTTATCTCCGAGATCCACGTTCGATACCAGTCAGCTTGACCCCCTCGGGTTCATATTCCCCTTGCAAAACTTATAGAAGTCAATTACAAGTGACCTTCTTTAAGTAATCAGCTGACTGTCCGACTGTCTGTATTCACATTAGGGGTCCTTCACCTCGTCTGGCTGCGAGTAGGTTAGTCTGGCTTCCCCTTTCCACTCTGCGCTCAGCCCTAAGCTGTTCATTCTCTTGACGGAGGGTTTCATTTAAGGCCTTCACTTCTCGCGCTGCTTCAACCATTTCTTTGTAATGTTCTTGCAGGCACTGGCATTGTAGCTGTTTGTTCCTTTCACTGGGCAAGCTGCCTGCTTCTCGTTCCGTCTCGCTGCGCGAACCTTCAGGTCTGACTGCCTGGCTGACTTTGCCGTCCCCGTTTAGTTGGGTGTGTGCTACTACAGCTTCATCTTCTTCGTCAAATTCTTCCTAAATTTTTAAATTGGCTGCATTCATAACGACCTCGTTTCCTGTTTCTAAATGCCTTATTCTGTATGCATTGTTCTGTAGGTCTCTGATAACCTCGAACGGGCCGACATCCATGGCTACAAAAATGTGTCTATTGCCTCTACGTGCTCTAGGCAGTGGCCCAAAATTGTCTACGCTCATTAGCTGCCTTGGCTTCTCTGGTAACAACGGAATAGGTCGTTGTCTCATTAAAAAGGGATTTGGCTTTACCCTTTGGCACAAATCGCATGTCCTAATAGCATTTCTCACAGTTTCTCTCAACTTTGGCCAAGTGAATGCTTCTTTCAACAGAGCAGTAATCTTGTCTATCCCGGGGTGCCCAAATGCTCTGTGTGCTAGCCACACCAAACTCCTCTGCAAAGATGCAGGAATGACAACTCTTTGGCGGGTATGGTCCACATCATCCCACTTGTGTAGTATCTGATTTTACCATACATAATCTGTTGATAATGCCTCTGCCACTCTGTATATTGCAGTTCCCCTTGCTAAGCGTCCCTCGAAGTAATCGATCATCATCGTCAACCACGGGTCTTCGCTTTGTAGGTTGGTAAGTTTCCTCAAGTCATCCAAGGTCTTCTGATCTCGATTCTCAATCTGGACAGCTAGAGTTTCCTCTTCTCTTAGGTAACGGCTTAATATGTCCGGTATTACATTCTCTTTCCCAACACAGTATTCTATTTCCACATTGAATTGTTGAATATACAGGGACCATCTTGTCAACCGCTGGCTAGACAAGTCCGTCTTTAACAAAAATGTTAAAGCTTTATGGTCTGTTCTGAGGACTATTTGAAAGCCATACACGAGTTTATGCCAGTATTGCAACGCGTATAAAATTGCAAGTAACTCTATCTCTGTAATCGTGTAATTTTTCTCATGGGCTTTCAACCCCCTACTTATAAAGGCAATAAAAACTTTCTTTTCGGGCTTATCAACACTTTCCTGGAATAGCATCGCTCCTATCCCAACAAGTGATGCATCCGTCTGTATGATGAATTTGTGGGTATAATCAGGGTATCCCAGCTTCACATATTCCAAAAGCATTTGTTTTGACCTCACGAATGCTTCTTGACATTGCTCCGTCCAATTCCACCTGCCGCCTTTCTTCAATAAATCCTGCAGGGGTGCTACCGTCGTAGTATAATTCGGGCAGTGGTTCGAAAAGAATCCAATTACTCCCAAATACTGTCGGACGTGCTTTACTTTCGTGGGTCGAGGAAAATTTCGATTTAACCTCCAATTTATCTGGGTTTGGCTTAACTCCATTTGCATCAAAAACATGCCCTAGGAATTTAACTTCCCTCTGACAGAAGTGCGATTTCTTGATATTAACCTTAAAGTTAGCGTCTCGAAGGTTATCTAGCAACTTCTTCAGGTCTCTCATGTGCTCCTCCAGAGATTCTGATGTGAGTAGAATGTCGTCTACATATCTGATGGTACTCTCCTTCACATCATCGGATAGATTACGATCTAACGCTCTTATCAGGGCTGAACCAGCTGTTTTCAAACCAAAAGGTAGCCTTAAAAAAGTGTATGTATGTTGATCAAACATGAATCCTGTCAACAGACTAGTTTTCTGCTCTAATTCAAGATGGTGGAAACTGGAAGTGATATCTAAATTTGTGAATGCGGTCTTCCCTTTGAATTTCCTGAGGATTTCTTTAATAGGTGGCACTTGGTCGAATTCCGGAATTACCTTCCGATTTAAATGTCTCAGGTCCAGGCATATTCTGACAGTCCCGTCTGTCTTAGGTACGATTACCAATGGGCTTACGTAAGGCGTTGGTGTTTTCTCAATAACACCGGCCTCCAACATCTCCTGAATTGCCTCTTTCACCTTAGCATAGTGCTTTTCGGCTATAGGGTATGGTTTCTGCCTAAATGGTGTCCAATCACTGACTTGAAAAGCATAAGTGAAATTCTTTATACGACCAGGTCTCGAGTCAAAGACTTCCTTCTGTTCCAATAATAATTTCTTTAAATTTTCTTTCTCTTTTGGCCCAATTTTTGCTTCTTCAAGTTTTTCCGAAATATGTTCTTCCAGTTCGGGTTCCAGATCTTTTTCTATGTCTGTGGCTAGTGTTTTCAGTTCTTCTTCTAACTGCTCAATAGCTAACACTTCTTCCTCCGCCATGTCTCTGTATGTATGCCATACTTGTTCATCTGACCCTGGTTCATTCTGATTGAGTGCGACCTCTAAGCCTTCGGCTTCCTCATTCACACGGAACATAACCCTGTCCTGTGCTAGGTCTATTATCACTCTGTATTCCCTTATAAACTGTGCCCCTATAATCAGGTTAAAAGGCAGTTTGTTTACTAATAGAAAACTCTGTGAAAACATAGAGCCTCCTGTCTGTAACTCTAGGAATACTTGACATTTGCATACCATCGTTCTGTCTGGAATTACACCTTTTATTTTGACACTTGAGATAGGTATTTTCAAAACATTTTCTCTCTGCGCTATCTCATTATACAGAGCTTGTGTCATAAGACATACTGTTGAACCCGTATCTAATAAACTTCTTATTTTCAACCCTGCCACTCTTATTAAAATAATGGGCAATTCTCGTTTGACCATGACCTGTGATCCTCCTGTATCCTCAATTAGCTCTTCTGGTTTGGCTATCCAATTAATGATGTTGACCGACTTCCATCCATCATTCCCAAATTCTTCTAATTTTGGATTTTTTTTCTATAGCGCCAGTCCCCTTAGAGTTTGTTCTCTCTTGTTCGCTGCGCTGTAACTCCAAACTCTTAGCTCCGTCTCCGCATCTGTCCGGCGACGTCCTATTCTGCATGACTTCTTGCCAGCGAACTTGTTGCTTCTGGGGCTCATCTCCCCTTTCATTGAGGTATTGCAAGGAAGCGTGATATCGTTCCTCTAGCTCGTCATCGAAGTTACGTCTTCTTTCCTGGGGTCTCCAATTCCTATTGTTGCCTTCTTGGCCATTGTTACCTCCATTGTTTTGGTACGGTCTATCCCTGGTATTCTGTTTATTCCAAGAATTTCGGCCTCTTCCTCCTCTACCAGCATTCCCTTTATACTTCGTCTGCCATCTTCTGGGTTCCTGTTCCCATTGACGTCCGTTGGAATCTAACGTATCTGTGCTAGTAGCCTTGTTGTTCTTTGGAGCTTGATACTGGTCAGTCTGGGTGTTGGTCACGTGTACCTGTTCCACGGTTCGATTCTAACGCATAGTATTGGCTTTTGTGAGGTCCAGTTGTCTAAGAACTGTCTCCATTTCCATAGCAGTTTTTGCATTTGCCGAGATTAGCAGCCTTTGGATCTCGTATGGAAGCTGCTTGGCGATAGCAATACATAGCTCCAGCTCGCTAGGTTTTTGATCAAGTTCTTTGAACCGACACATTTGTGAGATGAAGAATTCTGCATACTTCGTTGGATTGTTGGTGCTGTATCTTTTTGAATATAAATCCAATCGTAAATTCTGTTGGGTTGCTGGATCCCAGTACCGTTTCAAAAATGCCTCCCGAAACTCCTCAACAGTATCGAAAGTGTAGCGGAAACTGCGAAACCATAACGCACATTCTCCCTCTGTAAGTTTTTCTATGGCTCGTAGCCTGCGCTCTTGTGGTATCCGCGCATCAATCAAATATTCAGACACTTCTTTCAGCCAATATTTCGGTGTCATATTACAATGGCTACCTGAGAATTTCCTTGGTTTCTCTTCAGTTGCTCTGATAACATTTATCACTTGTGTGTGCATAGCATTTTCATGCGGCGTCGAGGCTGCAACTGGTGCACCTGGCGTCATATAAGCACTTTCGCCTGGGCCTGTAGCACTCCGTATTATAGGTTGGGTTTCCAAATCTGCCCACCTAGTTCTCCTCATATCGTCCATGCTGCCATCGCTAGACTTAGGATCTTTCATAAGGGTTTCCTCTTGCGCGATTATCCTAGTCTCCATTTGATTGTGGCGCATCTCTGCTCTTTCCAGTCGAGTAATTACCTCTTTCTCTATTCTGGTAAGCCCATCTCTATTTTCCTCGGCTATTTGAAATATTTTCTGCTTATCTTCCTTCAGGCTTTGCTTAATATGGGATGATTCATCCTCTACATCTTCCTTTATCTGAGCAAGGGTCTTGTCGCTTGCCTCTGTCTTTTGGCCTTCTCTCACTTCGAGTTCTTCTCTCAGCCCTTTAATTTCCTCTCGAACGTGCCCATTGACCTTTGACATTTCATTCTGGAACTTAATGATTTCTCCTCTGTTTTCCTCTTGCCTTTTATTAACAATAATAACGTCGCTTTGGATTCGGTCCTGTTCTTGATGAACTTTGCTCATCTGACCTTCCATATTTCCTACCAGTTCTTTACTCTCCTTAACGACAGCCTTGATTTCACCTATTTCCTGACATTGATCTAATATGTTCTGATCCTGTTTCTTTAGATCACCGTTAATTGCTCTAGCATAGCTTTTCAGTTTCTCGTCCCACTTACTGTCGTTCTCTTCCAACCTTTGATCTACCGTACGCGTAAATTCTGAGAACTGTTTCGCTTGGCGTTCGAGATTCACCTCATTTTGGATTTGAATATCCTTAATGTCATTAGATAACGCGTCTAACCTACTGTTGGTTTCATCCTGCGCATGCTTACACGCTTGTAAATTACTTTCAAGTTTGGCTTCTATAGCCTCGAAACGTTTATCTGTCTTAACCTGCATTTCTGATATAATGCTTACAACAGTTTCTGTTACTTCGGTCTTAATCGTTTCCTGCATTTGACCTAGCTTATCATTCAATTCAACCTTATTTGCATCCAATCGGTTGTTTATTTCAACCTGATTAGCATCTAAACGGTTATTTAATTCAACCTGATTAGCATCTAAACGGTTATTCAATTCACTCTGATTTTCATTCATTGCAACCTGAATTGCATTAATTGCCAGCTGATTGGCATCTAACCGAGTGTTTATTCCATCCTGGAAAGCCTTGGCTTCCAGCTTATTCTGTTCATTCACAGCATCAAAATGCTGTCTCAACCCTGCATTCAACTGCACAATCTCCTCCGTACCAGACATTCTCACAATAATACACTTTTAGATGCAGGCAGGCTTCCTGGAAACATGTGTGGATACGTTTTGAAGAGAGACACAAAACACTGTACACATATTGTAAGATTGCATTAAAACTGTGAATTATATGATAAATTGTGGATTGGGTGTGTAGCGCTCATACCCTTGGGTAATCCTCTTCTCAATAGAGAGATTCTGCGTTACGTCAAAAGCCTACTGAACTCAAAATCACTCAAACACAGTTTGAGGCAAAAAATAATTACTATGGTTTTCCCCATGAAATACCATAAAAATCTATGGGGTTTCCATAAATCCCATAAGCTCCACAAACCTGGGCGCCATGATAAATGATAGGGATGAAAAACACATACTTTGCCCCAAAGACGGGCGACATGATAATAAAATAGGAGAGGTTTCCCATGATAAATAATATAAAGATCAGGTCTTGCAATGCCAAGATATACATATTGCACTACTGAGGCGATTCCATGATAGAATAATACCGCCCCATGTTACCTGGATCATGGTAATTAAGGTGTTTATCAAAATTTATATTGCTTG
This sequence comes from Meconema thalassinum, assembly GCA_946902985.2. Lineage (NCBI taxonomy): Eukaryota > Metazoa > Arthropoda > Insecta > Orthoptera > Tettigoniidae > Meconema > Meconema thalassinum. The sequence goes on from OX336393.1 coordinate 228,675,976, forward strand.
TATCGGAGCTTAACTTAAGGTTAGGTGCGGTCATCCCCTAATTCATGTTAATTGTTACTTTAATAGAGTTGTGTGCACTAAATCTAGACCGACTTTAGTTGTACCTATAGCTCAAACCACTGTACAGGACATCAATTTCCATGTACCCATGTGAGTAATCTCCATGGAAAATATGCTTCCGCCTCCAGCTAGCTTCAGGTCTCAGGCGTGTACCGTTCCCCCATTGAGCAGTTGCATATTTTGGATTTGAGACTAAAAGGTATCAACTCTACAATGATAAGGCACAACTCTATTCTAAGACTTTAATTCAGTACTAAAATCATGGCTTCAAACATATAAAAACAATCCCACCAAACATAAAACAAAAACAAACAAAATTACTTCCACAATCCACTAATATTCACATAATATTATCATAATAAATTCATATCATTACTCAAACCTTTACCCTTATATTGACTTCACAATTCTCTCTAGTGCGCTGATGCACATACAATTTTCATAAACAAAACTGTACTTTTACTCTTCTGTCAGCTAGTGTGACTTCTTTAATTTCACAAAATTACTTGTTTCTTAAACCTCGTCTTACTTTGACAATTATGCGTACCGTGTGTGTTTGGTCTCTCTCTTCCCACCAAATGCTTTACATGCATTAGCCTATTCAGGTGTTGCACAACAAGTCTACGTGCAACTCCAGAATTATGTAACTCTACCCCTACACTTCTCTCTATTTATAGTTCACTGCATGCCGTTGTGATTTCAATAAATAACTTTCGTTATTGCTGTGTCGGATGGTATTATTAAGCTACCCTTGCGAGCGTAGCCTGCAGCGTCAAGTAACCAACTTCTGAAATTCGTGTCAGTGACAGTAAAAATGCAACTTCCAACCATTCGTTAGATTGCTAAAATCTTAAACCATCAGGGTGATCTATAATTACCAATGTGTACTTAAACCACATACATTCATTACACAATATAACAACGCTTCCTTTCATATTACTAACAGGGTCTTAAATCTGCCCTTTTCTAAACGCTAGCCTACACGGTTCGTTTGACAGCTCAGCCCCTTGGAGCTGCCTGTATACAATGGAATGGAGTGGGGTGGTTACAGCCGTAAACTGTCCCTCGCCTTTCTGACTCCTGGCTTTCATCTTCCCAAGCAGTATTACGATTCTGAATACAATATTGTGGTCACAATGATCCACGTGATCCCATATGATTTAAACTGAATAGTATGCAATAGATTCTGAATGAGCTTAAATATTTATTCCTAACCTTAGGATATTAATAACGGCCTCAACAGGTCCGTATCATTATATGAAGGCACGAGATTCATCAAACACAGGTCTAGTGGGTAGCCGGTATCTTAATAAATGCTACGGTCAGCCAGCCGCTGCCGTCAATAAGATTCGCTTCACAAGAGCCGAATCATTCAATAATATGTTCTCGGTCAATCAGGTAAGGTGCAGAAGTTTCCAATGTTCTCCCCTCACCTACCACAGGATTCGAACCCGGAACATTCCATATCCATCATCGGAGATAGGGTACCACACTAAATACGCTCCGGCATAAATACATATCTCAGTACGCCCAAGGCTATACGAGATTTCACACGTCGATTAGATCACCTGGCTCCTTGACCTGATGCTATGATCTTCGTCCTTTAATTATTAAGAGAAATCTATCAATTACTCTATAAGCTTTTACACAAGCTGCAAATTCAATTCACTAGAAAGCTCTTCCATTTCCTTGCATAATTATATTCCCATTAATACAATATTTCTAATATTAACTCTTTTCTCGTCCCTCAATCTACTGCTTGGCTAGATAAATATTCCAATTAGCGTAAATATTTCTTGCTTACAACTTTTTATCCTGATCTATTCAATTATACCTTTTATTATTTATTATTATTATTATCCTTACTGACATAAATTACCATAATCCGACACAACATAACCATTTTAATAATCGAACATCCGTGTTCGTTACGTTAAGTTTTACATAACTGATTTGCCATTTTATTAATAGTGGTAACGATTAATCCACTCACTGATGTAGGCTATAACAACATCTCAACTCTACTAAAATCAACACAACAATAAACACTGGAGAGTCTAACTCCTAATACTGATTCTTACTGGCATTTTTTATAATCCCGAAATCACATTACATGCAGTGGCTATAATTTCTATAACAACATGATTTGTGGGGGTACTTACGTAGGCTTATCCAGGTGGCTCCAACCACTCATATATTCCAGTGTCACCTGCCATTTGCAGAGTTAGCGCGACATTTGCATACTGAATATACACATTTTATAATACATTTCTTTCACCAAGCACACGGCACTTTCCATTTCTATGATGAAGCTATTGCTTCCAAAACACATGACACTTTATAACACTTGTTATACCATTAATTTAAAAGATATTTCACATATGATTTCTACATAACACACGTCACTTTTTACACTCTTCATTGGTTGAAATTCCCTGGCAAAATATCAGAATTACAGGTATTGACGGCATCCTCCATGCTCCTACCAACTCCTGACTGACAGTCTCGAACATCTGCCCACGGATTTACCAACAGTTCAGCGATTATCCCTTAATAACCTTCCTGATATTGCATTAATATGCTTACATATCGTCATGAACGCTAATTATTGGTATACTTAAGATATGTATAACCAATCACTATTTTATACACTGCGCTCAACATTGTACATAGTATTTACACAGATTATTACTTTCAATAGTTCTGCAAGTTATATCACACGGTACTTCCAATGTGAACCTTAACAATTGCTCGTACTGCCGCCTATACACATGCAGCACGACTGTCCTCAATTAAAGCCTTCTAAAAGTTTTACTGCACGGCTTCCCAAGGATCGGAAGTTCGAGCCTCCTTCCTTGACTTTGATAACGCACATTTCACACAATAAAGTTCGTTGATTACCGTACTTCTTGTTACTTCATGACTATGCATTATTATATTATCACTTGGTGCATTACACGACGAATATAATGATTAAGACTAAAATGTTCAAGTCTTTGTGTGAGCGTCCTTTCCTGAGCCAAAACGACATACGTTCCGCGCTCGAGTCTGTTCCAACTGCAAGTTCCAACTGCAAGTTCCAACTGACCCCTTCTAACTGGGCCACACCCTTATATTCGTTTCACACGAAAAAGTAGACCTAGAATCCCCGCGCTATATCATCTCCTCTCCCAGGATGATTCTGGTCTCGAAACAATGCTCATAGGGTTCCTTTTTCTTCACTGGTCCCAGAACTATCGGCGTGCTGAAGGATCGATCGGCCAATTAATTAATATGAATTGCCTTTGCCATAGCGTGGGGACGCGTTTTCCAGTGGAAATCCCCGGCGACATAGTCAGGTCACACCGCGAACACCCATAGTCCTGTGTCCTTGCGCACTCCATTAAATATGCCTTGATTTCACAGTTTAATGGCTCTAAAATTAGCCTCCTGGCTAAAGATTCACCTGTGCGCAACTCTCATGTCATTGCATTGCTCCAATCACGAGTAATCAATGATTTTCCTTGGGATCTCTCCCCTCCCTTACCGGTTTTATTCTCGAACGAGGAAGAACAGGGTCATTATTCAACCCCCCGACCCCTTGCAGACGACTTAAGTAGGTCGACGAGATTGGCATGGCTCCATGAGTCTCCTCCTACAATTCTGGGGCCATTAGTAAAATGTCAAACTCTGCAAGTTCTGTGTTCCAAGTCCAGCATAGCCTACTCCATGTAGTCCAATGATGCTATATTCCACTCATTTCCCTGCATTATCTCAATAAATAATGTCAGTATCAACTGATATCACACCAGTGATTAAATATATAATTTCCTCTAAGGGTTTTTACAATGAAACTCCCTCAACAGATCTCGGGTTCGTTCCCTGGTGGAACCTTCATTCAGAGCTCAACTTATCTCCGAGATCCACGTTCGATACCAGTCAGCTTGACCCCCTCGGGTTCATTACATACCACTTATTTTGTAAAACAATACTTTGCTTTAACCTTAAGAATGCCATCCATAGCTCCCCATTGAGATGCTGAAATTTTCTTTAAGGTGGCGCCAACTTTGGTAGGATGCACAAATTTACTTTCCTTTTCGACGTTTTTAAAATTGTTTACAGAAAAACATGAACTTTCGAAGTGTACATATGAAGTGGGCGTGTCATCAGATCATTTGACATTTCTTCAATAACTTGTATTATCGAGATATCGAAAGAGCTCAAAATTCAATGTTTCTTTTGACTGATAAACATTAAATTACGATTACTAAGGCAACACTGAAAAATGGTTTCCTACACGATAATAAAAAAAGTGCATTGTCAGAAAATGCTGCTCCAATATACTTGTAATTTTCAGAGTGAATTCGTATGAAAATGCATAACTCTTCACTTAACAATTTTGGTTGTAGTATTTCTACAATTTGAGAAAATAGTAATTGGGCTATTTTAAACATTTCTTCATTTATTACATCGTTCAAGGCAATATCCAAAACTAAGATGTATGAATAAGTATAATCATATTTCTTCATTGGATTGCGATATGCATGTACATTCTTTAGTGGGACGAGTTTGAAGTCAGCAACAATAACAGATAGCTCGTAAATGGGCTGTTAATTATCTAATTATCTATTTTCTTTATGTATTTACAATTGTATTTATATTTTGTTTTAATTTTTATTTTTATTTTCATATATATCTTATTAAGTTAAAAAAATATATTTTATTGTTTTTTAAATTGTAAACGTTAGATTTTTTTATTCTTACAATTTTAAATTGTTTATATTTTATTTCAATGTATTTGATGTTACGAAAATTTGTTTATTTTAATGTGAATTGTTATAGTTGCTTCATTTATCAACTTGTGGTATCATAGTCATCAGCCCCGTTTACCCTATCTGATGAACCAAATGTCTGTACTGGCTGTTGTGGTGTATATCTGTAATTATAAATCAGCGTAGATGATTCGGAAATTGAAATAAGGAACCTTCCCAGCATTTGGCTGCAATCGTGACACGTGACCAACTTTCAGTGTTGATAAATGTCTATAATTAAATCAGTAGTTTGGTCGGTAGCAGCATATTAATGACATGTATTTCATTTTACTATTCAGTCAGCACAACCTTAATAGACTGATTTTAAGGGTCGCATATCGAGGTCAACAGCTGTCCTTTTAATTTGATGGTGATTATAGTTTTAAGGGATGAAACATCGAAATAACAGTCCCTTTTAGCTTGGTAGTGATTATTACTTTAAAAGACGCAATATCACGGTCATTAGACCGTCGTAAATCAATTATTTTACACATTTTGAGTTCTTAAAATTGCGAGTTAAGTGCCAAAACACAACTATTATATATATTGTTTATTCAGTTCGATACATATCTATTTTACCTCTGGTCTCAAACGTTCTGCTACCATGTGTTATGTGTGAAAGTAGGAACAATTGCAGCGGAAGGCGCATATTTCGCTAATTCCTGGCACTCAGTCGCTGTGGTGTGTGGCGGGTGCTGGCCTCGCGCCTGGGCTGGTCGATAGTGCCGGCCCGCGGTACAGAGTATCCCAAAATAATGTCAGCACCCATCAAATTAGAATGAAACTTACATTTCTCAGCCAACAATTTTCATGCAACTTTCTGTGCATATGCCATCCTTTATGCCAAAATAATGTACAGTACGTGTCATCAACATTGTGAAAAATTGCTACCAAGCTATACATCACATTCAACTATCAATCCACAACCGAATCGCCCGGGTGAACAATATTCACAGGTTCTACATTTGATTAACACTTCTATACAATTAATAGCGAAATTGATTTTACTGCTAATACCACAATAGTTTGGTGTTAAAATAAAGACAGTCGTATGCCAATTAGTTCGTTTCCACCGCCTATTATTTCGTTTCTATGAGTGAAATTAAATTCTGAGACGAACAGATTTGCAGCCAGATGCCCTTCCTCACAAATTAGCATTATTATTAAAAATAATAATCATAATAATAATATCATCGTTTCTCGCATTCAAAGAGCGCGTTGTAACCTGTTAATTGGCTTGATGACTTACACCTTCGCATTCTTTCAAAATCTCGTCATGAATTCTCTGTGTTGTTTCTTACGTACCACTGTCATTTCTTACCAGTTTTCTTCTAGGGTTTCACCATATATTCGTGCTTAGTGATGTTTCTATTGATGTTTATTTCATGTCTTTCTCTGCTTCTCGTTTCCAATTTATTTAGGAAGTCTGAGTATTTATTGTCGTCAATAATATTTGGTGAGCCTGTTGTTGTCCAATCTTAGATGTGTCAATAGAATTGCAGACGTCTTTTGTGCATGGTAGTAATACAACTTTGTTAGATTGTAGAGGTGGCTGCCTGCGTGGCGCAAAGGTACCGTTCTCTCCAGCTGTGCCCAATGTTGTGGGATCGAATCCCGACGCAGTCAGTTGGCATTTGAGAGTGCTTTAATGTGATTTGACGGCACGATAAGTATCCCCTTGCAAGCAATATTTCGCCATCCTGGCACCTCTAAATACCACAGGAGTTAAAAGGGACGTAAAACAAATAACATTATTATATTAGATTGTAGATAATTACAGTTCTCGCCCTCATCCATACTCCATTTTCTCGCGTCGGACTGTGTATTATCCTCATAATTTTTCGTTATTTTATTCACATTCTGCAAGTTTAGAATAACCTTAAGTTAAGTTTTTATTTTTATTGTATTTTTTAAATCTAACTCTTTATTTTTTATTTTTTTATTTTTTGTTTCTTTATTTGTGAATAGACCCCTGAGGATCACGTTACAATTACACTTCTTCTTAATCTTAGCTTCCTCTTCCTCCAGTATTCATACTGTTACGGCTGTGAGTTCGTTTCATCGCTCGCCGCATGAGTCACAACTGCCCCAGGGCTGGGCTGCTCTCCCTCAGTGTATTGCGTGCGCCTTATGCAACAGGACTACTGGACAAAGGGATGGTCCAGAATATTCGTGACTGAGCCAGCGATGGAAGCCTCGAGAAGCCGTGAACCTTGGATGGGTCTAGAAGCATTTATTGAGTCACCGGCCTGCTATATAAGAGCGACCCGTCAAGCAGTTGTTGTTGTGTTTTACGAGCGAGTGCGAGCGCTTATCCTGAGCGACAGAAGTGTGGAGACTTGCGAAACCCCTAGTGAAGCCGATTCTCTTGACAGCGAAGGGAGTGAGGAGCTTACAGGGGACTGCCTGTGTTTTGAGCGAGTGTGCTTACCTAGTGCGAGAGAGGTCATTGTGGTGAGTTGCAAAACAGTGAGTGACAGACCTAGTGCAGCTATTTCCAGCAAGCGTACGGGGCCGGACTCATTAGCGAGAGGATTAACTGTGGTCTGTTGACAACTGAAAGGGGAAGAATTCTCGACGTGAGGAAACTGGAGTAAGGTAATAATTGCTTGTATTTGCTGTTGAGTAGTGTATCTTTCTGGCCACAATAAAGTTAATTATTTCTTTAAAGCAGTAATTGGTGTTGTGCTTTCTACCCACCGTAATCCAGTTAACAAAAGTGCCACTAGGGGGGTGGCACGTAACAATACATATGGACGCTGTGCTGGTGCTTCTGTTCAACCGTCCAGGTTCTTCCAGTCTTCGAAGTTCTTTCGTCTTGGAGCCCTTCCAAATTTTGAATAATGTTCCGAAATGCAGGGCTATCCCTATCTAACATCTGAACTTCCTGAATGTTCGACCATCCTAGATGTTTACGAACTTCCTTAATCCATGCCGTAATTGTCTTCTTGTTTCATAGGTAGTCGAATATCTTTTAGTTTTTTCTGGTTTTGTCTGTTCTGTACAAGTGTCCGAGAAATGACAGCCTCCTCCTTTTCATGGTTTCTGAGATTTTCCTCACATTTTTGATGACTTCATTGTTGTTCCAAAGTTTCCAGCCCGTTTCAGTCTGGTCTGGAGCCATGATTTTCCGTTTTAAATTTTTCTTTATTCATTTTTTATTTTTTTATGTTTTACGTTTCTTTGAAAAATGTAATTAAAGTAATTACGTTTTATTTTTTATATATTTTAATTTAATTTTTAATTTTCTTTTTAAATTTTATTATTAGCATCGGCATCATCTCCGATCCGTGAAGCTAACTTCGCCACAATAAAGGCACCAATAAATAAATAAATATCCTCATGAATGAATCACTCTTTCATTAGGGGAGGGTCATCAATAACAATATAATCAATTAATTTACGTATCTTAAGGCCATCACTACGATACTAGTCATACCCTACAGTAAAATAAAATATTTTATGTTCGACCCTGACTATTATGTCAGAAAACTGTATCATAATAATGGTCATTATAACACTATTTTCCATTATGAAACAGTTTCTCACACCAATCACAGCTCAAGAAATAGTCGTTTGACCAATTAGATAAGGATATCATCACACCTGCACTGAGTTCCAAGGCCTTCTAATTTAAATTTCACTGCGTTGCCTAGTGTCATAGTGGGGTAATCGAGAAGGCCATGGTCAAATACAAGGCATTCTCTGCGTCCCATGCGCTCTGTTCAGTACATAAAACTGGCGAAATCTCGACTGATATTTATGAATATTTATGTTCGAACATAAAATAGTTATAATAATTATCATCGAACATAAACAGTCGTATGCAACTCGCCTATAATGGTAATTAAGGCACTCGTATGGAAATTACAAAACTTGCATACGCTCGTTTTATAAACATACTCGTGTCTTAATTATTGCCATCATAGGCTCGTTGCATAATGTACTAGTATCAACTCAAACCTGGTATGAAAAATAAATAACATAACCCATGATGTGACGTTGCTTCCACTTGTGCCAGCTCCTCATTGTCCCATCTCCCTGGGTTAACTATTGTTCTACCGGGTGAGTTAGCCGCGGTCGTTACGGCATGACTGTTGGCAGTCGCTCACATCCGGAAGGCGAGGAGGGTCGAATCCCCCCGCCGGCAACCTTGAAGATGGTCTTCTGTGGTTTCCCATCTTCCTTCCAGGCAAATGCCGGGGTTGGTCCCTAACTATAGGCCACAGCCGCTACATTCCAACTCCTCGACCTTCCCTTCCAACTTTCCTTCCCCACGGTACTTGTAGCTCACCCATTGGGTGTCCGTCTCGAAGCAGCTACAAAAACTGGCGAGCCGAACATGTCCTCGGACACTCCCGGCACTAAAAGCCATACGCTAAAAATACACCATTGTTCTCTACAACTACAACACCGGTGGCTTCGGTGGCGTAGTTGGTAGCATGCTGAGCTTCTATGCCCAAGATCGCGGGTTCAAAACGGGCCGAAGCCGTCGGAATTTTCAAGAGCGATAAAAATCCCTCAGTATGCCTTCCTTCGGAGGGGAAGTAAATCCGGCGGTCCCATGTCATCGATTTATGGCATGAATAAGAACCTTCCACTAACTACACTTGTGGAAGGTAACATTTATAGTAGTTTGATAACACTATATTAGTTCCAACGTTCGTCGCCAGGTGCTGGTTGCGATGGCACCTAGTAGCCAAGTCCGCAGCGAGGTTTCGTAGAGGGTAGCATTTGATAGCAAAAGTAATAACTACTTCAAAAATTGATCGTCTGCAGTTCTTTTACCTGAATCACAGATAACACACAGTAATTCAGCCATCACAATTAACATCGGTTATCAGAATTCTACACACACCCAAAGTACACGGAGCTACATGACCGCATTGTCGCAGCCCCTAAACTAAGGAACCAACCAGCAACCAACTCCAACACTATGAAGCTCGGTGTTAGTGGATGTGTTTATTTTTCGTTTCCCATCACCATTATTTATTTTAACATTCTCATAGATCGCGAGTCAGAACTCGTATCATATTTCCTTTCTCAGTAAACGGGTGAATTAAGCTCTTATTTGTGATCACTAGCAAGTCATTTCTTAAGTAATGCGCATCAGAATGTGTGAAGGCATAACCCTATTTGCTGTCGTTCGTCGTTAAGCGTAGATCGATATCTGAACGTGTTTGTCTCCGTGCGTACAAGCCTGCTCCAGCCTGGTCATACATCAACATCAAGCTGACATGACGTCTTCCTAATTGGGAAGCAAGTTCCCTGTCGTCATTGCTGTGTTTCTAAGTAGTAACTCCTGGAGAGACCTCAACTTTTCTAACATTCCAGTCGAGTTACGGGTCACACGCTGTATTTCATGGAGAACTTTGCCTAGTTTCGCTCGCAGAGGAAGTAATACTCTCCTTCATATACCACGAGTCAGAAATTTTGAGAATTAAGCCATTTCCAAACCGACGACTTATGTCTGAGAAGTATTGTCCTCAACTATGCACGATCAACCTCAGCCATCAACAATACAACTTCTTTAAAACCTCCCGAAAGACCTGCGCGGATGTGATCATGATTTCACCACTCAACTCCACAGAGGTTACTTCATGCGTATCTAAATCCACATAGGCTACAAGGAACGGTTCAGAACATAATTTATATAAAACGCTACTGTGTATTAAAACTCAGCAATTTTTCTAGGTTTGTGCCGTGTCTTGTGTAGAGTTTCGCCTAGGACACCAAGCTGGCTCATCAGCGGACTCTTGGTGTCCCTGCCCGGACCTCCACAGGAGTAGCGAACTGCACGCTACCTCCCATCTTATGAAGCGCACCTGCGCCTCTTTACTGCTAGAATTAAACGGTCAAGAAGTCCTAACCTCCCTATGAAGGCTTCCAAAAATATGGTATATTGGCTTTCACGGCTAGTGAATTAACTAACTCCCTTTTTATGAAGCGCACCTGCACCTCTTTACTGCGAGAACTAAACGCTCAAGCCGCCATAACCTCCCTATGTAGGCTTCCAAAAAGATGGTATATTGGCTTCCACGGCCAGTGTCCGGGTGGGGTCACCAAGAGCCCGCTGATGAGCCAGCTTGGTGTCCTAGGCGAAACCCCACACAAGACATGGCACAAACCTGGAAAAATTGTTGAGTTTAAATTCACTGGCCGTGTGTGTTTGAGTCTTCAGTCTTTTGACTGGTTTGATGCAGCTGTCCATGCCTCCCTGTCCTGAGCTAATCGTTTCATCTCTACATAGCTACCACACCCTACATCCGAGGCAATCTAACATATTCTAACCTTGGTCTACCCCTACAGTTCTTGTCCTCGACCCTTCCTTCCATAACTAAGCTTGCTATTTCTGGGTGTCTTAGTATGTGTCCTACCAACCTATCTCTTCTCTTCATTAGCAGTCGCCAGAAACATCTCTCCTCTCCCACTCGCCTTAATACCTCTTCGTTTGTAACCCTATCTACCCATCTGATCTTCATCATTCTCCTGTAACACCACATTTCAAATGCTTCAATTCTCCTCTTTTCTGATGCACCAATAGTCCAAGTTTCACTTCCATAGAGCGCCACGCTCCAGACAAAGGCTTTCAAAAATGACTTTCTAATACCTAAATCTATATTCGATGTCAACAGATTCCTTTTTTGTAGAAAGGCTTTCCTTGCCTAAGCCAACATACTTTTTATATTCTCTTTGCTTCGTCCATCACTGGTTATTCTGCTTCCTAAGTAACAGAAGTCTCCTACTTCCTTCAGCTTTTCACCTGCCAATATACCAGCTAAGGTGTATGTTTCACAAAACTCAAGCTCTTAAGCCAGAGGGAGTTAGAAGGTGCGGTTTGTACCAAAATTTTCCAAATCGTGTCAATATTACAGCAAAATCTTGCATTTCTTCAAAAGTCAACGGACATTTATTGATTTGTTTATAAAGAGCGTTTAAACAAATAGAAAAGACGATAGCCCCTGCCAGAACTGTGTCGCGTCCAGCCCGCATAACAATAAAGTCGTGTGGGTGGTATATACACATACGAAAGTTCTCGCATGGATCCGTTAGTTGTTACTTTGCTGTTACCAACTGAAGCAGCTACATGCGTTAATAGCCTTGGGGCCAGGCTACCTATGGACTCGGAAGACGGGCGGATTTTAATCCTACCGCCGGCTGTCCTTGAAATGGTTTTCTGGCTGCTTCATTTCAACTCATTGCTCAGTTTCATTTATCTCCACTCATTTCTCGTTAAAACCTTTGATGAGGTTGCGTCAGGAAAGGTATCCGGCCGTAAAAGCTATCCACCACATAGGAACTCATCACATCTTATCCCCAACCCCATAAAAATTAGTAGGGGTTAGAAATACATATACTAATATTTTGTTGTTTTTAGCGACAGAATAGATGATTCAGGTTACAAAATCATGAACGTACGCAGGATGGATAGAGAGACACTCTTGCTTTGGTTCACCAGCTCGACTTGCATACGAACAGTGCGGTGCAAACGGGCCTTATCATGAAGGAATCAGTGAGTCATTTAATGGAAGAAGTAATGAAAAGAGTGAATGAATGGACGAGTAGTGAATGTATGAATTAATTAATAGAAGAGATAATGATAGAATAGAAGAGTTAGTGAGTGAATGAATGAATGAATGAATGAATGAATGAATTAATTAATGGAAGAGTTAATGGTTGAATGGAAGAGTTAGTGAACGAATGAATAAATTAATTAATGGAAGAGTTAATGATAGAATGGAAGAGTTGGTAAGTGAATGAATGAAAAAACGAATGAATGAATTAATTAATGGAAGGGTTAATGGTTGAATGGAAGAGTTAGTGAGTGAATGAGTGATAGAACGAATGAATTAATGAATTAATAGAATAGTTAATAGTTGAATGAAAGAGTTAGTGAGTGAATGAATAAATTAATCAATGGAAAAGTAAATGATAGAATGGAAGAGTTAGGGAGTGAATGAATGAAAGAACGATTGAATTAATGGAAGAGTTAATGGTTGAATGAAAGAGTTAGTGATTGAATTAATAAATGAATTAATGGAAGAGTAAATGATAGAATGGAAAAGTTAGTGAGTGAGTGAATGAGAGAACGAATGAATGAATCAATTAATGGAACAGTTAATGATTGAATTGAAGAGGTAGTGAGTGAATTAATTAATTGATTAATGGAAGAGAGAATGATAGAATGGAAGAGTTAGTGAGTGAATGAATGAAAATACGAATGAATGAATTAATTAATTCATTAATGGAAGATGTAATGGTTCATTGTAAGAGTTTGTGAGTGAATGAATGAATTAATGACAGAGTTAATGAGTGAATGAATGAATGAATGAATGAATTAATGAATGAATGAATGAATGAATTAATTAATTAATTAATGGAAGCCTAAATGATTGAATGGAAGAGTTAATGAATGACAATGAATGTAAGCGGCCGTGGGCCATTAGAAGGCACTCATCTTCCGAGTATGGTGATATCCTGGCCCTAAAATCTCATAAATTAACTCGTCAATAAATAGGCACAACTGATAGAGAGTAGAGTTACTCTAGCAGCACACTCATTCCCATATCTGGTGCACAAGACCAACGCTCGAGAGTGGGCCCACTCAGCCACCACCTCGCGCCTCTTCACCTAGATTGCGACACAATAGCTACAATGAAGGCGAGGGGAGGGAAATAAAACAAACCTCGAGAAACAAGAAATTGGGTTCGGTTTGCACAAGTGAGACAGACAAATTCTCTGAAACGCAGAGGCAGTAAAAGGCGAGAGAAGCCTTCCGAAACAGTTGTATAGGAATACAGCTCAAGGCTCGTAAAATTAACCCCGAGAAAACAATATTGTGAAGACACTTCAGTGCTGCCAACATTGATAGTCACGGGAATAATTGATCCTCTTTGCAATAACACAACAAGGCAAGAATAGAGTCACTCACGAACGATGTTTAGTTTTATAACTTGGTTATTATGTTTACTAACGCAAGAATTTAATTTGTGCAGAACGGAGAAATACAGGATGTTCGAATATTGACGTCCAATAATCGTTGTTGATTTTTTAGAGGCTTACAGCAATTTTGGTCATGTATCCCCGTGCAAATGGGTGAGCATGGAATCTGTCTGATAACCTGTGTAACTTTTCTGGCTGTACTGTGTGTGTATTTGTAATTGAGGTTAGAAGTAAGGTAGGAGTCAGCCATTTACTTAATTTACGTACCATCCCGAGTAGAAGTGGGAAAGCAAGGAAAACAGTTTCTAGGCTGGCTGAGGTATGAAGACTTTGTTCGTCCGGTTAAAGAAAACGTCAAGGAAAACAGTAGGTTTACACTATCTGATCTTTCTACGATTTTTCCGCAAGTGTCAACACCACAACACAAGCGGCAACATTTGTTTGTAGAAGGCACACAACAACTTATGCCACGCTATGACAAGTGCCTCCAAAGTGGTGGGAACAATGTGGAAAAATAGTTTACAATTTATAGTTTGTATTTCAATAAATAGGCTAAATTGTCTATATTTGTGCCCGTTTTGATTGTATTAACAAACAGAACTTACTTTCTGGATGTACCACGTAGCCGTGCACGTTAAGTCACTCATCATGACAGCGATGGAGAGTGTGGGAAAGTCCGGAGATCGGAGGTTCGAGTCCCGGCACTGGCAGCAGCTATCCTGAATGCCAAGATAATAGGCTACCTTACTTTAGATCTCCAGCATCTGCCACATCCCCGAGCCTATCTCTACTTAGTATTAAACAAAGTCCCCAATACTTAGATGTTTCGGTAAACTCGAGAACCATTGGATGGATTTTGATGCGGTTTTCACCGTTCTGTAATGGATATCTCGAGGATGATTTCTGTAGAAAATGATTTATTTATGATCAAAGGAAGCCGAGCAGTAACGATTTCAGTGGAAAAGTAAAAAAAAACCGGCGTCCGAGCGCTTTGTAAGCTTACGCTGGTCAAACCGTTAAAAATATCTAAATACTATGAGTGTAAGAATTGTTCAGCATGAAAAGTTCTACAAAAAAGTCCGCGAGAGCATGTGTCTATCTTCAATACATCGCCCACTGTAAGTGTTTTTACGTTTTAATTTCTTCCAACCATGTCCATTCAACTACTGAGGCGACAGTTTACGAGCTAGCTAAGGGTGAGTCTATCATCCCTGTTACAGCCTAGCTAGCGGGCGAACCTATTGCCCCAGATACAGCCAGCAGCAAACCGTCGAGTCGTGTTGAGTTAAGACTTCTGAGAAGGGTGGTTGTGTTTGGAGTTTCCCTGGAAGTGCAACTCCGGTTTTCTTCATTTCGCCTGTGAAACACAGTCAAGTTAAGATTGGACGGAAGGGGGATTTGAGTTTCATTCACCTCGCCATTCCCTGGAAGTGCAACTCTCATTTCACCTGTGAACTTTTTGTTCCGAAAAATTCACAGTCAATTTCAGATTGGACGGAAGGGGGATTATATTATATTAAATTATACTGATTGGCGTATAATCTCTACTTAGTATAAAACAAAGTCCCCGATTCTTGGACGTCACAGGTAATCTCGAGAACCACTCATTGGAATTTGATGCGGTTTTCACCATTCTGTAAAGGATATATCGAGGAAGGTTTCTGTAGGAAATAATTTATTTATGACCAAATGAAGTCAAACACTAACGATTTCAGTGAAAAGGTCGAAAAAATGGCGTCCGTGCGCTTTTTAAGCATACGCTGGGCAAACCGTTAAACATATCTATATACTATGAGTGTAAGAATTGTTCAGCATGTAAAGTTCTACAAAAAAGCCCGGGAGAGCATATCTCTAACTTCAATACATCGCCTACTATAAGTATTTTTACGTTTTCATTTCTTCCAACAATCTCCATTCAGTTACTGAGGCGACAGTTTACGAGCTAGCTAGGGCGAGTCTATCACCCCAGTTACAGCTTTGCTAGCGGACGAGCTTATTGCCCCAGATACAGCCAGCAGCAAACTGACGAGTCATGTTGAGTTAAAAACTTTAGAGAAGAGTGGTTGTGTTTGGTGTTTCCCTGGAAGTGCAACTCGGCTTTTCTTAATTTCGCCTGTGAACTTTTCGTTCCGCAAAATTCCTAGTCAAGTTAAGATTGGACGGAAGGGGGATTTGTGTTTCATGCCCCTCGCCATTCTTAAATTACGTCTGACAAGAATTCGTTGCACATGCATCTCCATGATAATATAATTAATAGTCCAGTCAGTGATTTTAAACCATCATGCCGAGACGTAAAAGGGATATTGATCGTTGTTCATTGACATTGAAAAAGAAAAGCGCTTATCACGTAATGCATTCATAACTGTTCCCGGGCGAAGCCGGGTTGGGTTGCTAGTTTGTTTATAAAATGCTTTTTAAAAAATAAACAAGAAGATAGCCCCTGGAAGAACTGTTTCGCGTACAGCTCGCATAACAGTAGGGCCAGGTGGGTTGTCTGTACACAAGGGGCGCTCACAACCCAATATGCGAGAGTTCTTGCACGTCGGTACCACGTCCGCACGGGCAGCAGCAGCAAGTCTGGAGGGTAATACCTTATGTCAAGCCCTGGCGTTAACAAAGCTACACACACTACTACAGTCATCACGCGGTGGTGGAGCGGTCAAGCTATTCGCTTCTCACCAAGTTCGATGCATGTTAGATTTTCGAAGTGAAATACCATGTCCTCTGGTTCGGATTGCGCGTAAAAAGAAGGTCCCGTGGCTCATCATCACATGATTAACAATCACGTAAAACAACAAACTTCTTTTCTTTCTTCCTTCATCACGTAAGTGCAGCTTAACGGACTAAGTCTACACATACCCAAGTACACGAGGCTGATGCCCAAGATGTCTCAAACCCCTAATCTGTATTAACGATTCATTTAATTATTGATGATTCACGATTATTCCTTCACTGAAATGAAAAGAAATTAATGGTGTACCACTTCCGATATTACCGAGAAATAGCGGCTTCGGTGGCGTAGTTGGTAGCATGCTGAACTGCTGTGCCCAAGATAGCGGGTTCAAACCTAGCCGAAGTTGTTGGATTTTTTAAGAGCGCTAAAATCCTTCAGTATGCCTTCCTTCGGAGGGGAAGTAAAGTCGGCGGGCCCATGTCATAGATATATGGCATGTAGAAGATCCTTCCACTAACTTAACTTGTGTGAAGCTAAATTTCTAGGTTAGATTTCGTTGAAACACTCTATCAAAGTTCCAACGGTCACCACTAGGTGTCAGTGACATCTGGTTGTGAAAATTGGAACTACTTGAAATTGAACGGAACTTATAGCTCACACCATGGGTGTCCGCTGGGAGCAGCTAAAGCCTCTGGCGAGCCGAACATATTCTCGGATACTCCCGGCACTAAAAGCCATACGCTAAATAATAAGTAAATAATAATACCGAAAAATACTATAAAACAATATACGGTAAAACCAGCGTATCGCGTATGTTTCAAGAACTGGGCTGGCAATCGTTCCAATCAAGGAGATAACTAATACGTTTTTACACAGCTTATTCAGGGGAACCAGCCTGTATGGAAATCGCAATGTCGTGGCCCATTGACTTATTTGTACTTATGGAATATTCTCTTTGCCGACCGAGCGGTGTCGGTAAGAGAAGTGAGTTTAATTCCCGGGAACGTCAATAAGTACCAGTTGATTCGTTGACCATACATTTATTGGTTGTATTGGCACCCATTGCCAATAAGATAGATACAGCTATTTACATAAGTTGCGTTGAAATAGCTGGTCAGCTTGCACTTAAGACTTCTTTCTTCACCTATTCTAAGCAATAAGTAGTCTACTACTAATACTCTGTCGGCTAAGTCCGTATAGTGTGTATCTTTTAGAATCTAAGTCCCTAGCTAGTAGCTTCTAGGGTGGTGTCTCTCGCTGTTACATCTTCTGAAGTTCGTCTTGAGTCCTGCTTTAATGCAGACTGTCTAGCGTGTGCCTGACTTCAGAGCATTGTCGCCATCTTGGATGGGAGTGTTATTCACCATCCTCACCATTTGCAAACCTTACCCTTGAAACACCCCACCCTCAAGTGATGGGCTGTACCTTACAACTTCAGGCTATTTTCCCCCTGCTAAGTGCTACTCCCTAGTGGCACCCAAAGGTATTAATATCACTATCCTTAGTTTCTCTGTCTAGAGTGGAAATTTACTGCACTCAAAGTAATTACTTTTTTACCTTGGACTCGTACAGTTTATACAAACTAACCATTGATAATTGGTATCCTAACCAAGAGCTAATACAGCCCCTTGTGCATAATGAGACATTCATCTGACACAACTTAAAACTTATAATATTTTACATTTCAGTGTCTGAATGAATGTTAATCCACAGTTAACATTATTCCATGTTTTAATTACAGTACATCAATGATGCCATAATTAGTTGTCTTGCATATTGATAACCCTCTTAAAATGTGTTATTCTTTGAATATATACCTGGCATAATTCCATTTGGTAGAACCAATGGAGTATTAGAAGGTGTTGGTCCAGGAACATCACCTGGTCGTGTGACGGCATATCCTCATGCTCACTGCCAACGAGAAAGACAGGCCATGGCGCGTAAACCAACTCCTTCTGTGACGTAGGCAATTTAGTGCGTGTACGTTTAAGTCGAGAGCAATTCATGAGCAGCAGAAATGCGATATTTTATATCAATCTTCATGAAATGGACGCAGTTTGGATGTTCCGTGTGATTTCAAACACGATAAATTATACTGCATAGGTTTACAAAACTACGCCAGCTTTAGATAGACTATTTACCTGTTGAAGTTACTCGTTACAAAAATCCTCGAAAACTGGAATTCAAGGGTTCGTTGTGTCTTTAATAGCTAGAACGAGTACAGTAAGTTGAGTTGTAGATCC
This sequence comes from Meconema thalassinum, assembly GCA_946902985.2. Taxonomy (NCBI): domain Eukaryota; kingdom Metazoa; phylum Arthropoda; class Insecta; order Orthoptera; family Tettigoniidae; genus Meconema; species Meconema thalassinum. Next base: position 228,694,686 of record OX336393.1, read on the forward strand.
TGTGACCTACGTTGTGAGTTAAATTATGTACACATGAGTATAATCAGATCAAAGAATCTTGCAGTGAAATAATTACTTAGTTATTGTTGTTTTAAGGGGCGGAACAGTAATTAAAACGTTTATAGAAGAGATCTGCGGGATACACTCGCCACCGACCAACGTCTCATATCAATCAATACCTTCTATGAAGACAAGTGATAAATGAATACCGACAGTTATACAGGTTCAATGATGTAGACAAGATGACTACCTCACCGGCAGTAAGACGAAGACCATAGAATATTATGTTCGTGAATATCTTTCTATTACAAAAATGATTGATACGTTTATGTATATCTTTCATCTATTAGAGTTATACATGCATACATTGTTCGGCACTATTCATAGCTTTTGATAACCTTCCTGGACGCTTAGTACCCATCAAGAAATTCCACGTAATTAACAAGTAGCCGCCAGGGAGAGATAACATACAGTACTCCTGAAAAGTATTAGCTTGTGATCAACTACAACGATTAAAGATAAGTGATCTACTGGTTCTGCTTAGAGTAATGAATAAATAAGTAAATTATAGCGCAGTATTGGACTTCATAATATTGATCAGTGTAAGACTTGAGTTGTAATTACCAGGTAGGTTTTACCAGAAGCCATGGTAATGTTGGGCCAATGCTTTTTACAGCGTATTTTCTGGTATGATATGTGTCCTGATTCTGTGATTCTCAGCATCTTGTAGACAATACGGTTTATGTGCCCGTCATACATAACCCTACAGGAAGTGGTGCAACAGAACTACATTGCTGACGTCACGAAAGCGCCTCAGGGCCAGTATTTCTTGTTGGCCGTGCTCATGCTGAAGTTGGTTGTGTGGCCTGGAGTATTGGAAGGTGTTGGTAGAACTCAGGTGGGTGTCACCCACGACGGCAGAAAGATTAGAGAAATCAAATTAGTATGATTAGTAATTACAAATTAATATTGATGGCTTCGGTGGCGTAGTCGGTAGCATGCTGAACTGCTGTTCCCAAGATCACGGGTTCAAACCCGGCTGAAGTCGTCTGATTTTTAAGAGCATTAAAATCCTTCAGTATGCCTTCCTTCGGAGGGGAAGTAAAGCCGACGGGCCCATGTCATAGATTTATGGCATGTAAAAGAACCTACTACTACAATTGGCAGTGTGTAGCTAACTTTTAGGTTATTTGGTTAGAAACGTTCTAGTTTCAACGTTCACCGCTAGGTGTCAGTGACAGTGGCATATCTGGTAGCCAAAGTTGGAACTACTTGAAATTGAACTTGATGGGGAGCCAACGGGCGTTTAATTAAAATATCCCGCTATAGCCATTGGCTGCAATTCAAATATAAATACAAATGAATTAATTAATATGGCAGAAAATTACCAGTTATACAATACTAGCAGGTACCCACGGCTTCGCCCGCGATCAAGACAATGGAGACGATGCATTATTGCTGATAATTGGTCTATTCTATTACAGCAATCGCGGCTATAGTTGGGTCCATTCTAATTCTGAATATTCTGATACATACAGTATATTGATATGAGCAGCAAAGTGGGAATTTTATAGAGTTGTGAATGTCTGCAGGGTTCGATGTTACATTATGTTAACACATTTTAAAATTACGTTTTTGATTTTGCCATCTTCTGCTGAGACATAACGATTTTGTTGTCCGGATGCTCGCGAGCACGCCACATACAATTGCCCATGGGAAAATATGGTTTTTGTCTAAATGTACACGTGCTACTGTTAAGTGTGTGTCATTGCGCTTTGTTAAAGAAATTGCGAATATTGTTTGAAGAGGGAACTGCAGTCTTGCACACTGGAATGGCAAATCTATCGGAATATGGGGAATTAAAAGTATTCTTACTTAAGCTATTCTGGATGTAATTTGGCCATACTCATTGATGATTTGAACGTCAACATATCGCTATTAATAGACCTATAGTTAAATATCTCTCACCTTGGCCGCTGATGTACATTATGCAGTCTCTTCCACTGTTACATCCCAGGGATTGAAATCTCCAACCACCCTTTTGCCTCACATGCCTCTCTAAGTAATTAAAATTCCTGATTGTTGTTGTTTGAGTCTTCAGTTTTTTAACTGGTTTGATGCAGCCCTCCATGTCTCCCTCTCCTGAGCTAATCGTTTCATCTCTACATAGCTACCACACCCTACATCCGAGGCAATCTGTTTAACCCTGGTTTACCCCTACAGTTCTAGTCCGCGACACTCCCATCCATAACTATGCTTGCTATTCCTGGGTGTCTTAATATGTGTCCTACCCTCCTATCTCTTCTCTTCATTAGCAGTCGCCAGAAACATCTCTCCTCTCCCACTCGCCTTAATACCTCCTCCTTTGTTACCCTATCTACCCATCTGATCATCATTTTCCTGTATCACCACATTTCAAAAGCTTCAATTCTCCTATTTTCTGCTGCACCATTAGTACATTAGTCCAACTCAGCAACTTTTCATTGTTTAAGCCGTGCCTTGTGCGGCGATTCATTGGCCGTGAAACACAAAATACCAACATTATTCCTCAGTAAGAGTAATTAAGAAAAAATAATAATTAACGTGACAGCCGGTAGAATACGACACATTCGACTGTGAATATGGGTTGCTGATCATGGTAAAAAACAAAAAAGAGCAGATCAAAATTGGCAAACAAAAATATTCAGTTAACAAAAAACAAATCTATAAAGAAAATGAAAGAATACCGTGCAAAATAGAAATAATCTTAATATTGTAAATTAGAGCAAAGATCCGAAAGCTCGCTTACAATAACCAGCTAAATGAGTATAAAATTAGACTCTAAATCACGATCTTATTAGACTCAAAAAGCCACCACTATAAATAAAATATATATCATTTTACGCGTATCAATGCGAGGTGCAATGTTCATGATTAGAAGTGGGAACCGAACCCCGCGTTTTAAGGCCCTAAAACGAACGGTTTTCGAGATATTACCAGAAAACTATCCCCGGTCTGGGAAATTTCAGCGGTTGCCATAGTAACGTTGATCTGTTTCTCAAAAGGATCACAGTTATTTGGGAATATCTCCGAAACCGTTCATATTAGGAACTTAAAAAGTGTGTTTCGGGGTCCTACAGGACCTCCGAGTATTGTTTCTCGTATCTGGCGGCTTAAAATGAGCTAAATGCGACCTTTGTACCGACTGTCCTTGCTCAGTGCCAAAAGGCCGAAAAAAGTCACTTACAAATTGAATTTTCATAAACCGTTTCTTAGTGGGCCTCTACATACTCGGATCAACCAACATGCAAAATTTCAGCTTTCTAGGTCTAGTGGTTTGAGCCCTGCGTCGATGAGTCAATTTTGGATGGTCAATGCCAAAGGGCCGAAAAAAATCACTTACAAATTGAATTTTCAAAAACCGTTTCTTAGTGAGCCTCTAGATACTCGGATCAAACAATATGCAAAATTTCAGCTTTCTAGGTCTAGTGGTTTGAGCCCTGCGGTGATGAGTCAATTTTGGATTATATATAATAGATGAGACTTTCCAAGTCGATTTGTTCGTAGAAATATGGAATATAGCTCTTCTTGCGCGTATCAATGCGAGGAGCAATGTTCGTGGTTTCCACTTCAAAGAAGTGGGAACCGAACCCCGCGTTTTAAGGCCCTAAAACGAACGGTTTTCGAGATATTGCCAGAAAACTATCCCCGGTCTGGGAAATTTCAGCGGTTGCCATAGTAACGTTGACCTGTTTCTCAGAGGGAACACAGTTATTTGGGAATATCTCCGAAACCGTTCATTTTAGGAACTTAAAAAGTGTGTTTCGGGGTCCCTACAGGACCTCCGAGTATTGTTTCTCGTATCTTGCGGCTTAAAATGAGCTAAATCCGACCTTTGTACCGACTGTCCTTGCTCAGTGCCAAAGGGCCGAGAAAAGTCACTTACAAATTGAATTTTCAAAAACCGTTTCTTAGTGGGCCTCTACATACTCGGATCAACCAACATGCAAAATTTAAGCATTCTAGGTCTAGTGGTTTGAGCCCTCCGTCGATGAGTCAATTTTGGATGGTCAATGCCAAAGGGCCGAAAAAAATCACTTACAAATTGAATTTTCAAAAACCGTTTCTTAGTGAGCCTCTACATACTCGGATCAACCAATATGCAAAATTTCAGCTTTCTAGGTCTAGTGGTTTGAGCCCTGCGGTGATGAGTCAATTTTGGATTATATGTAATAGATTAAGAATAGGAAACTCAAAGCTGATATAATAAGTATTATTTCATTAAGAGAACAACAATGTTGATTGGAATGGTCTCCCTGAAATAGTTGTATTGTATTTCCCGAAAAATCTAAATACATTTAAGAGGGAGATAATGCGATTAAATTAATGAATGGTTGAATGAACAATTGGATCCATGAAATAAATAATATTTTAAAATTATATATAATGAAATACCTTTTGGCTATAGAAAACATCATTAACACATTTTAATTTTATTTCATTTTGCTTTAATTACGATTAATTTCGTTATTGTTTTGCTATATTTTTTGTTGCCTCCGGAACTCAATGCCTAATTGCAATGATTAATAATGATAATAATAATAATAATAATAATAATAATAATAAAGTCGCCTTCTGTGGTCTAAGAGAACGTATAGTGTCTTCGGATTCCAGAGGTCCTGGGTTCAATTCCCACCTCATCTGTCTTAGAAGTAGTTCTCCGTGGTTTACTACTTTTGCTCCAGGCAAATGTCGGTATGTTTCCTAACGTAAGCCGCACCCGGCTTATTCCAAATCGTCGTCTCAGTCACAAATGCATGCACTAATACAGCCAACACATGAACATACTGGATGTTATCAGATATATTTCACATTCGCCAAATTGTACGGGGTTACATGACCACAATGAAACAAACCTTCTCAACCCCTTCAATGAATCATATTGTTGTTGTTGTTGTTGTTGTTGCTGTTGTTGTTAAGACGTTAGCGCCCTCTATCCATAGTGAACCCTTGTTTCTAGCATTTTCTGTAGGTTTTTAATCAATGAGCATCGGTGAGGGATGGTTGGTTCCTTAGTTTAGGGGCTGCGACAACGCGGTCATGTATCCCCGTGTATTTTGTGTGTGTGTAGAATCCGTCTGATTACCGGTGTTAATTGTGATGGCAGTGTGTTATCTGTAACTCAGGTAAGGACTGCAGTCGATCAACTTCAAGTCGTTCCTGTTTTTGCTACAAAAATGCTACCGTCAACGACACCTAGCTGTGAACATGGCTACTAGATGCCACCGCAACCAGCACCTGGTGGTGAACGTTGGAACTTAATGAACGTTGATCAAATCTAACCTAAAAATTTAGCTTCACACAATTGTAGTTAGTTGAAGGTTCTTTTGCATGCCATAAGTCTATGACATGGGCCCGCCAGATTTACTTCCCCTCCGAAGGAAGCCGCCATTGGTGAGGCATACTTTATCGAAATCCTTTGGATTATTTTAATGTTGTTCTATTGCAGCAATTCATACGCTGAGGCATACGGTGTAAGATGGGTGACTTAGCACTTCGACGGTATTTGTTTGGTTCCCAATTGATATTTGGATGAATTGTTGTTGTTTCATTTGAGGGGTTGTATATCGTGCTCATCAAACCTCGTATACTTGGGTGAGTGTTGAATTTATCTAATAACATGTGTTATTATGAGGGCTGTGTAAGTGTATGTATTTGTAATTCAGGTGAGAATTTGGAAGAAAGCGATCATAGCCTTAAGTTAGGAACCTTCCCGGCATCAGCCTGGAGTAGAAGTGGGAAACTACTGAAAACCACTTCCAGGATGGCTGAGGTGGGAATCAAACCCACTTCTTCGCAGGTTTATCTCACGAAGCTGAGTGAACCCTGGTCCAGTGGTCAAATATTTACAAGGGAAAACGGGTAGCGTCTGCTCCTCCGATTGGATTGTAATTGGCAGAGGATACTCTTGGAAGATCACTCTATTCGATGGTGGTAAAGAAAATTGATTCAAATTAACATTAAGCCTCTATTTAAAGCGACTGAGTGGATGGCAGCCTTCGATATGCTGTCTTGTTGAAGCGACCAGGTAGCCACCATCCTTCCACTTTCACGCGCTGACTCCCCGTTCCGCGTCTTTCCAATCGCTTTTAACAGAAAATACCAATGAGTATTTAATAATTGTGGGGGGCTGCGTGGCGCTGTCGGTAGAGGTGCTGAGCTTCTAATTGAAAGGGAGTGGGTTCGATCCAGTGGGTTCGATCCCCACCCAGGTAGTGGATTTTAGCAACAAAACTTCCACTTTCGGAAACGCAAATTTCCCTGGGGTCCACTCAGCCTACACCAGAAATGAGTACCAGGGCAATTCCTGGGAGCAAAGACGGCCGGGCGTGGAGATGACAACTCCATCCCATCTAGTGCCGATGTCACAAGATGTGGAAGCCTCTACCTTTCACTACTCCCAGGACCTCCATGGCCTGTACGGAATTGGCTTTTATTTAATAATTGTATTCCACCTTTTGTCAATAAAATTAAATTAATAGCATTAATTAATTATACTAGTCACGGCCACATTATTGCCGTGCACAGTAATTGCTTTAATTTAAAGAAACCATTATAATTGTGAGCAATGTTGATTATCTTACTTGGATTTTTACCTTTGAAACATTAACACATAAAGTGACATAAATGTCCTGCATAACTCAACAAATTGCTAGCGTTTCGCCCCAGTGTGCCAATTGGGCTCTTCAATTGGTAAAGGCACACCTACCAACATGCGTAGCAAGCACACAGTGAGAATGCCATGCAAGACGCTTTGCTACATATGTAGCCACGTCACGAGCATGCCAGTGTACCACGGGAGTCAAAAACTCCATTCCAAAACAATAAACCTTGCTTTGGCATTGACTATAATCAAATATTCTCGAAATAGAATCAAAATTAATATTGTCCGTTGAGCCATTATAATCATCATACTAATATATAACAAGAAGTTCCGTGACGAACTAAAGAGCCTACTTTTCTTAAAATTTCAGATTCAGGCCAATGATTAATCTATTTGGATCTAGGCCTACCTAGAATAATGACGAAATTAAGATAGCAATATCGACATTTCTAATTAGTTCAAAATACTGTATACCTGGCATAATGTAGCCTAATGCAGAACTACAGTTGGCAGCCCTGGTGACTGAATATATTCTTAGTTCCATCTCTTAAAGAACAGAATACAAAAATTGGGTAAGTCCAATGGATAGCGTGGACGTTACATGCAGTTAAACATTGGATCCAACAGCGCGCGTAAAATCATGTTGGCAACAATGTCATCCATGTATTGGTCAGAAATAATCTGAAATAATACGATCTATTGTTGTGCCAATTTTGAATGAAATCCATTAGTTAGTATAGAAGTTACATGCATTTTAATATTGGACCTATCAGCAGGCTCAGAATCATGTTGCCAGCACTGCCGTTTATTAGTTACTCCAAATTAATATAGAATATCAGGTACTATACGTTTGCAAAGTTTAGAGCTATTGGCTAGCATACATTCTGATATATTGATATTAGGGTAACAAAAATAGAGACAGCATTTATTAACAGTTAGCAGCCCTGGTTGCTCTTAAGAATACGCTTAGTCATACCTGTTATGGTACACATAGCACACACCAAATTTGTTTGAAATCCAAATGATAGTATAGAAGTTACATGTATTTAAAGTTGGACATCTCAGCAGGCTTAGAATCATGTTGGTAGCACTGACGTATATAAGTTACTCCAAATTAATATAAAATGTCAAGTACTATACGTGTGCATATTTTAAAGCTGTCGGCCTGCATACTTTCTGATATATGGGTATTTGGATAAAAAAATGAGAGCATTTATTAACAGTTGGCAGCCCTGGTGGCTCTTAAGAATACGCTCAGTTATATCTGTTTATGTACACATAGCACATACGAAATTTGGTTGAAATCCAATTGATAGTGTAGATGTTATATGCATTTAAAATTTGGACCAATCAGCAGGCTTATAATCATTTTGGCAACACTGCCATGTATGGCCTCCTGGAAATTAGACTACAATATTATTATCTATACGTGAGCCAATTTTGAAATAGCTCCCTTTCATACCTTCCAAGATATCCAACATGGAGCTCAAATTTCAATTGCGATTTTTCAGCAGTTGGTAGCACTGACCTCATTTTAAAATATGGCCGTGAGATATTCAGGTATAGATCTTTCTCATACCAAATTTTGTTTTGATTGCTGCAGCCGTTTAGGAGTTGATAGGGGGGGGGGGGGCACACACACAGCCAGACAGACAGACAGACAGAAGGACAGACAGATAGAGAGACAGACAGAACGACAGACAGACACACATTTGCCCAATCTCATAAGTCTTTTCCTCATTCTTAGCCTACTTTCGATTTTTGCAAAAAATGAAAGTAGACTTATGAGATCAACACAGGGCGAAAAAGTGTGTCTGTCTGTGTGTGTGTATGTGTGTGTGTGAGTCTGTGTGTGTGTGTCTGTGTGTCTGTGTGTGTGTGAGTGTGTGTACTCTGAATGTCTGTCCCCCCCTATCAATTCGAACACGGTGAATGCGAATTGAACGAAATTTGGTACAAAGGTAGCACTAGCAAAGGACACCTCAGTGTCATGTTTTATATCGCCGCCATCTTGACGGAAACGTAATGGCGGCCACACAAATGTTCAAAGCTTAAATCAAATTACGACTAACCTAATCATCCGATCTCTACCAAATTTTGTAACAACATACCTTTATGGGGGAGCATCCTTTGACCAAACTAATAAGTCATCAGCGTAATAGTTTGCGGATGGCGGCCATCTTTGTGTGAAAATAGATTCCCCCTATTAATTCGAACACGGTGCAACCGAATGGAACGAAATTTGGTACAGAGGTAGTACTAACAAAAGGCACCTCCGTGTCATGTTTTATATCGCCGCCATCTTGACGGAAACGTAATGGCGGCCACACAAATGTTCAAAGCTTAAATCAAATTACGATTAACCTAATCATCCGATCTCTACCAAATTTTGCAACAACATACCTTTATAGAGGAAGCATCCTTTGACCCAATAACTAGGTCATTAGCCTAATAGTTTGCGGATGGCGGCCATCTTTGTGTGAAAATCAATTCCCCCTATTAATTCAAACACGGTGAAACCAAATGGAACGAAATTTGGTACAGAGGTAGCACTAGCAAAGGGCACCTCAGTGTCATGTTTTATATCGCCGCCATCTTGACAGAAACGTAATGGCGGCCACACGAATGTTCAAAGCTTAAATCAAATTACGATTAACCTAATCATCCGATCTCTACCAACTTTTGCAACTACATACCTTTATGGAGGGAGCATCCTTTGACCAATCTAATAGGTTATTAGCCTAATAGTTTGCGGGTGGCGGCCATCTTTATGTCAAAATTGATTCCCCCTATTAATTCGAACACGGTGGAACCGAATGGAACGAAATTTGGTACAGAGGTAGCACTAGCAAAGGGCACCTCAGTGTCATGTCTTATATCGCCACCATCTTGACTGAAACGTAATGGCGGCCACACGAATGTTCAAAGCTTAAATCAAATTACGATTAACCTAATCGTCCGATCTCTACCAAATTTTGCAACTACATACCTTTATAGAGGGAGCATCCTTTGATCAATCTAATAGGTCATTCGCCTAATAGTTTGCGGATGGCGGCCATCTTTGTGTCAAAATCGATTCTCCCTATTAATTCAAACACGGTGAAACCGAATGGAACGAAATTTGGTACAGAGATAGCAGTAGCAAAGGGCATCTCAGTGTCATGATTTATATCGCCGCCATATTGACAGAAACGTAATGGCGGCCACACAAATGTTCAAAGCTTAAATCAAATTACGATTAGCCTAATCATCCGATCTCTAGCAAATTTAGCAACAACATACCTTTATGGAGGGAGCATCCTTTGACCAAACTAATAGGTCATCAGCCTAATATTTTGCGGATGGCGGCCATCTTTTTGTGAAAATCGATTCCCCTTATCAATTCGAACACGGTGAAACAGAATGGAACGAAATTTGGTACAGAGGTAGCACTAGCAAAGGGCACCTCAGTGTCATGTTTTATATCACCGCTATCTTGACGGAAACGTAATCGCGGCCACCCAAATGTTAAAAGCTAAAATGTACGACTAACCTAACAATCTAGTCTCGACCAAATTTTGCAACACCATATCTTTATGTGGGAAACATATTCAGACCAAACTGCAAGAACATCAGCCCAATAGTTTGCAGATGGTGGCCAAGTATGTGTGCAAATCGATTCCCCCTATGAATTCAAACACGGTGAAACCGAATTGAACGAAATTTGGTACAGAGGTAGCACTAGCAAAGGGCACCTCATATTCATGTTTAATATCCCTATAGCACGTTGTATTTCAACAAGCTACTACAACCAACATTCAATCATACTCCTTGAAAAGGACAAAGAGTTATAACAATACCCATGCATTTAGGAGAAAGTAGGCTATATGTTCTTTACTGAACATCTTGTTGCAAAATGTGAAAAGTAGGCTAAAAATGAGATGGTGTGTGTCTGTGTGTCTCTCTGTGTGTCTGTGTGTTACTCAATAACGCAAGAACCACTGGTCCGATTTAAATGAAATTTTGCATGGATGTAGCTGATTTACCATGTTTACATATAGGATACTTTTGATTTCGATATTTTGCACTATTAAAAAATGGCGACCATTTTAGTGACGTCACTACACCCTTTGGTTTCAAAATTTCATATTTCCATATCAAATAAAAAGAGAACGGTAGGAAATAGCAAACTTTTGATGGCACATACAAGCTCTGAAATTTAATTTCCTATCCTAAAAGTCCTTATCACTTTTCGTGTATCTCCGACGGTTAGCGAGTAAAACCGACATTTGTGACGTCACTACACCCTTTGGTTTCAAAATTTCATATTTCCATTTCAAATAAAAAGAGAACGCTAAGAAATAGCAAACTTTTGATGGCATACATGAGCTTCAACTTTTAATTTTCTATCTGGAAGGTCCTTATCACTTTTCGTATATCTCCAACGGTTAGCGAGTGAAACCTAAATTTGTGCAATAAAACACGGTCAACACCGAGCGGTGCAGTATATCTCTCTATACATAAAAATGAAAGTTTGTCTGTTTGTCTCTGAATTTCTACGGAAATTTGAGTTGTTTACACGTTTGAGACTGTTTTATGATGGATGCGCCCGAAAATATTTTTTGTCTGTCTGTCTGTTTGTTTGTTTGTTCGTCTGTGGACAACTTTTTTCCCTTATAACTAGAGAACGGCTGGGTGTATCAACGTAAAATTTGGTACCGATATCCATCAGAGGCACGACACTTATCATTGATATAACTCTTCTCCGTACCCCTCATAAAAGGGGGCCTACCCCCTTAAAATACAAAGCTCATTTTCAGCCCCTCAATGTGAGAGACAAAACTCGGATACCCGAAAACCACATTTTAAGGCCCTAAGACCAACCGTTTTTGAGATATTCCCAGAAAACTAATTTCATTTAATAAACTAATGAACGAATGCAAGCCAGTAACCATGGCAACAGATTCTCAGAGGTCCATCTAATGCCGTAAGACGCAATGCAGTTCAATTAATTACATTAGTGTGAAAGTTTGCAAACGGCTAGAAGGTTATCACGGAACCAAATTAAGCCGTAAAATTCATCAATACGTATAATGCGCTTAAGGGGATAAAGGGGGTATACTAGATTTTTTCACGCGATTTACACCTGCGGGTGTGGTACGGCAGGTCTATTATATTCCTATCCCCTTATTATTAATTCATTCATTTCGTATAGGCCATCTATGGACCGCACCATTCCAACTGTCTCCTACTGGCTTTGATGTTTGCCCAGTACGCCCGCATTCGTTCTCGGTGGACTTCCTTCCGTTCCTGGGTCCAAATCTTTTCCCGTTTTCAGCTTCGGTTTTTCTTGGAAACCTTTGCAGCTTGAAGTTTCCTTTTGAGTGTGGCGCGCTCCTGAATGTCTATTGGTGTAATCCCCACTTCTTTCAGATCTTTATCCAGTTCAATGAACCAGGCCCATTTTGTTTTCCTCTCCTGAAAGTAAGTTATGTTGCGGTTGGTCAGTCTCGCTGGGCTCATTCGTTTCACATGCCCAACAAATGGTATCCTTCTCTTCCGGATGACGTTACTTATCTTCTCCACATGAGTATATAGTTCATGGTTATGTCGTCTTCTGTATTCCCCATTGTCTTTGATGGAACCCAATATCTTTCTCAAAAATTTTCTTTCTTTGGCCTCCAGTTGCTCGACCAAGCCTTTTTTGTTCATCGTGAGGCATTCAGAAGCATGCAAGACCTCCGGACGGATGACACTGCAGTAATGTTTTAGTTTAGCGTTGAAGGATATTGACCTTTTCTTATAGATGTCCTTAGTTAAATGGTAGGCCATTTCAATTTTGCTCATGCGTGATTGAATGCTTCTTTCTCTGATAATATCCCTTCCCTGACCCGTCCTGAAAAGAAAAGTACATGGCCATTGGCTGCATTAATAATTTAAAAAAATTGGTGTTATAATTTCTCCCTATATTATATTATTATTAGTATTATATTATGGCGTACAACGACGAGACAAATCCCCTCGGGGCCAGAAACAAAACTCGGGGGCCCTAAAGGGTCCTCGAAAACTACATTATAAGGCTCTAAATCCAACAGTTTCTGAAATATTCCCATAAAACTAATTTAATTTAATTTAACAAACTAATGAAGGAATGCAAATCGGTAACCATGAGAACATTATCTCAAGGGGTGGCTTACAACTTTCCTTCTATTTATGTAAGAAGCAATGTCACTCCATTTATTAAATTTCTGTGCGAGTTTGCAAATGGCTATAAGGTGATCACGGAACTAACGTAGACTGTACAATTCATCAATGCAATTAAGGGGGTCAAGGGGTAACCTAGAATTTTTTCAAGCAATTTTCACGTGCGACATATAGTACAGAAGGTCTATTATATCTCCAAACAGCAACATTATTTTCGAAAATTCTTGAATTGAACCAGCATTTTTTTGCGGCTTTTAGGAATTTGTGCAATTTGAGGCTAAAGAACCTGAATTTTCATGCACCACAAGCCTTTATAATTTATGAAAGGTGTCTTCCTGTGTATGGGCACCTAGCACAATTTAGAGGGTCAGTTTTTAAGTGACGTGTATTGCGTTTCGTCTACAAGGCTTTCAATTCTATTTCACGTCAGGAAGTACACGTTATGTGAATTTAGTCTGAGAGCACATTTTAAGTTTCTTTTTTCGACAAACGGGTTCATCGTAAGGTTGATTTTGTTTGATACTGTGTGGTAGATATACCCATATTTGGATATCTGGGTAATATGTTGTAGACAATAGAATTGTCTGTCTTTCTTTCTTTCTTTCTGTGTATCTCTATGTATCCTACGCCTATAACTCGTGTTCGGATGCTTGGTGCATCGTAAAATTAGGTATGGTAACCATGAGAGTCAATACACCAATCATTTATAAAACTCTTCACCGTACTTTTCATACAGTAGAAGGGTGGATATAGAGAAACATTTCTCAATACATGCTAAAATAGGCGAAATATAAAAATTATCCTAGAAGGACGACCGAAGCATATGTTGCGCTTCTCAATGTGAGACACAAAATTCGGGAATCTATAAAGGGTCTCCGAAAACTACATTTAAGGGCCTTAAATTAACAGTGTGAGTGATATTCCCAGAAAACTAACTTGGTTCTGATAAACTTGAAGGAATGACAAACCGCTAACCATTGCAACAGTAGCTCAATAAAATTGATAATGTCTGGTGTTAACAACGAACACCGTTCGAAGAACGGGTACTTCTGCTAGTGTATAAAAATGAGATGGTGTGTCTGTGTGTGTGTTACTCAATCACGCAAGAACCATTGGTCCGATTTAAATGAAATTTTGTATCGATGTAGCTGATTTACCAGGCTCACATATAGGCTACTTTTGATTTCGATAGTTTGCACTCTTTAAAAATGGCGACTATTTTCATATTTCCAATTCTAATAAAAAGAGAACGCTTAAAAATAGCAAACTTTTGATGGCACTACGAGCTTTAGAATTTAATTTTCTATCCGAAAGGTCCTTATCACTTTTCGTGTATCTCCAACGGTTAGCGACTAAAACCAAAATATGTATTTTAAAACACGGTCAACGCCGAGCGATGTTAGTCTATGTTAGTATCCACATGGTCTGTTTTATTTATAGAGGTAGTTTGTGGGTCCGAAACTAGACGTGAATTTGAGTCTAATTTTATTTTGTGCCAGTTATTGTATGTGAGTATTTGGATCTTGACGCTGTTTCACAATGTTATAATGCTTTCTACTTTGCACGGTATGCTTTCATCCTTTTTATCGTTTTGTTTTTCGTTAAATGAATATTACAGTTGGCCAATATTTATCTGCTTTTTGTCGTTTTTTACCATGATCAGAAACCCAAATTCACAGACGAATGTGTCGGAGACTAACGACTGTCACATTAGTTTATTTAGTGTTCATATTAATCTTACTGCAGAACAGGGCAAATTTATTTCAATAAAGTAGGAATTTTGACTTTCACGGCCAATAAAGAAAACCGCACAAAACACGGCGTAAACCTAGAAAAGTTGCTGAGTTTTAATTGCTTGGCTCTGAAATTCAATATACAATCATTTTGGAAGCCTTTATAGGGAGGTGAAAGACTGTTTTAGCCTTTAGCACTCGCAGTCAAGTAGCTGAGGTGTTCTAAATAAGAATTGAGGTATCGCACAGTTTGCTACTCCTTTGGTAGTCCGCAAATAACCACAAGAGCCCGCTGATGAACCATCTCGGAGTTACTAGGCGTAATCTCGCTCAAGTCACGGCATAAACTTAGAAAATTTTTCTGTTATTAATTTGTTTCTGTTATTATTACTTGGGATGATTGAAGTTTGTTCCGTTACTGTTACTCTTTATCATGGCGGTACGTACTTTCCGCAATATTACTTATTGCGGATATGATAATTGCTATCATTTTTTATGTAATTTTAGCATAATGTTTATATGTTTAAATATAGTATGAAGACGTTAAACGATAGGTGTTCAATATTTAAGACAGGTTATTTAACTTTTACTACATAGAAGCTGATATTTATTTCCAATATATAAACGCAGTTTCTCACCTACAAAGCGGAGACAGACAGGCTTTTCTCCGGGTACTCCGGTTTTCCCTGTCACAATTTCATTCCAGAAACAATCTCCACTATCATTTCATTTCATCCGTCATTAATTAAATCATTGCCCCAGGGGAGTGCGACAGGCTCCGGCAGCCGGCACAGTTCATATCCTTGCTGTTAGATGGGGATTTCTTTCATTCCATTCCCTGACTTGGTCGGTCGACTGAAAGCAGGCTAAGGATTTTCACTTTCCTACCTCTGATTAATAATTTGGTGAGTGAAAATGTATGTAGTATACACCTGTAGTTGGTAACATGGAAATAACATAACTACATGAGGAATGTGTGACTATATATATTAATGATTTAGGCCAGCAAGTACTAAAAGCCGTTCGAAGAACGGGTACTTCAGCTAGTTAACACATAAAGTGATAAAAAATGTCCTGCATAACTCAAAAAATTGCTAGCCTTTCCTATATGCCTTTCATGGCTCTCCTTCCTTCCAAGTCCCTCAATTCGCATTCTTCGAGGGTTGAGGGTATTTCTTTTCCTCCTGTCCGTTATTTGCCGTCTTCTTCTTTTGTTTTCTATTTCTTCTTCTTCTAGTATATAAGTTAGTAGTTAGTTTTAGTTATAGTTTACATTTTATTTTCATCTTCACGATCACCCAAACCACTAGGGGCCAATAACCTAGATGTTAGGCCCCTTAAAACAAGAATTATCATCATCATCATCATCATCATCATCATCATCCTCACTGAGTCCGAGGGAAGGGTAAAAGTGGAGGGTAAAATGACTAAGGAAAAAAAGTTAAAAGGGACGTAAAACCAATAACATCATTATTATCCAGTGGATGATATTGTCCCGATGGACATGGACAGTCGAGTGCGTGACAGTGCTATGTGGCCTCGCGTGAGGACCGCCATCGACCACTAGGGGAGAAATATCGAGCTTGCCAGAGGACATTCCATCCCGGAAGCTCACTTGCCGTAAAGACATGGGGACTTAATGATACGAATTTACGTCAGGACGTTTACCTCCATGTGAAGGGTGAGTGAACATCTGACTGTCGGGGTAATAAAATAGGCACTTAAATTACCAGAAGAGCTTGGAATATTTGCTTGTATGCGTCATGAATGGGCTTTAGGAGGGGTAGATAGGGGTGATTACCCTCCAATATTTACATTTATGAGATGCTTCAGAACCATACTATTGTCAGACACTCTTGTTAGGTCTACTGCAAAGTTAATGTATCTCCTCTTTGGTCTTCAAGAAATACAACCACAGCAGTTACACGGGACGTTGAAGTATTATTATTATTATTATAATGTATGTTGAATAAGACCTGAAAATGTGTCCCCAGTCGGGATTCGAATCGGAATTTCCTGCTGTCCGGTTCATTTAGCCACTTGAAGCAATGCGGCCACGTTTACACAAATTTTCAATAGTTGTAGCACGCCTCGTTGCGTAGTGGCTAGCAACTTGGCTGTCATCGTGGAGGCTCGAGTTCAATTCCCGGCTCTGTAAAACAATAAGTAGTTCCGTGAAGAACTATATAGCCTATGTTGATATTTCCTATTTTTTCTATCAATAGTCTATACAAAATTTCACTTTGATTGCTGTGATAGAATCGTAGATATTGAGAACCATCTATATATTTTGGACTAGCAGAAGTACCCATTCTTCGAACGGTCTTCGGTATTAATAACCAGACGTAATCAATTGAGCTACTGTTGCAATGGTTAGGGGCTTGGAACCTGTTTGTCGACAAAGATAAATGATTAGTTGAAATATGCTCTGAAACTAATTTACCTAACGTGTACTTCCTAACGTGAAAATAAAATTGAAAACCTCGTAGACGAAACGCAATACACGTCACATAAAAACTGACCCTCACTGTTGTGTCAAAGCCGCCCCCAGAGGAAGACCCCTTTAATAAATTATAAAGGCTTGTGGTGGGTGAAAAATTCAGGTTTCTTAGCCTCCAATGGCCCAAATTCCTGAAAGCAAGAAAATAAAATAAAAAAAGAAACTATTTCAATTCAGGAATTTTTGAAAATAATTTTGCTATTGGAAGATATAATAGACCTTCTGTACGACACATCGCACGTTTAAGTCTTGTGAACAAAATCGATCGTACCCCTTGACCTCCATAAGCGCATTGATGAATTTTACAGTTTTTTTTGGTTCCGTGATAACCTTATAGCCATTTGCAAACTTTCACAGAAATGTAATAAATGGAGTGGCATTACTTCTTGCAGAAATAGATGGAAAGTTGGATGTAACCTTTTGAGACACTGTTGTCATGGTTACTGGCTTGCATTCCTACATTAGTTTCTTAAATGAAATTAGTTTTCTGGGAATATCTCAGAAACTCTTGGTTTTAGAGCATTAAAATGTAGTTTTCGGGGACCCTTTACGGCTGTTTACGGAACCCGAGTTTTTTTTTCTGACATCAAGGGGCTGAATATAAGCTTTGTCTCGTCGTAGTAGGCCGTAGTATCATCATCATCATCATCTTGCACAGTTTCCAGCCACTGGCCGGGTCTGTTTGGAACACAGGCCTCTCCAGCGTCTTCTGTCTTCCCACCATCTCTCAGCCTCCACCCCTGTCCAGTATTCTCCTCTCTTCTTCACGCTTTCTTCCACCCCCTTCAGCCACCTGTTTCTCGGTCTTCCTCTCGGTCTCTTTCCTTCCCAATTCGTCTCGTGTATCCTCCTGGATATCCTCTTCTCCTCCATTCGTTTTACATGTCCATACCATCTAAGAATAGATTTCTCTATACCATCCTCTAGTGGTTCCTCCTTCATTAATTGTCCGGTCCTCTCATTTCTTATTCTGTCCATCTTTGTAGCTCCAATACTGCTTCTCAAGAACCTCATCTCACAAGCCTGTCTTTTGCTCTCCTCCCTTCCTTTCATAACCCAGGTCTTCGAGGCATACGTCAGGATAGGGACATAGTACGTCCGATATATGATCTTTTTGTTGTTCTGAGGGACATCCTTGCTCCATAACATGCTTCTCACACTCCTCCGGAATGCTTCTGCCTGTCTCCCCCGCCCATTTATTTCTCTATCGTTTCTTCCATTATCTTGTATCAGGCTTCCCAGATACTTGAAACTCTCCACTTTCTTCAGCTGTTCCCCACCAATTGTTATTCCTGTTGTGGTTCTTACATTCTTCCTTGTTGTGATCACCATCTCACTCTTATTTATGCTAAATTTCATCCCATATCCTTGTATTATTCCTTCCCACACGTCCAACTGTTCCTGTACCTCCTCGTCCTTGTTTCCCTAAATCATCAAATCATCCGCAAACACCATTGCTTTCATCTTTCCTTCCCCAATTACTTGTGCCACTCTGGTCATTATGTCATCCATCATCACAATGAAAAGTAACAGTGCCAGTGCTCTTCCTTGTTTCAGGCCGTTTCTCTGTTCCAACCAGTCCGACCTCTCTCCTCCCACTTTCACACAGCTCACGCTTCCTCTGTACATCTCCTTTATCCTCCTTATAGTCCATTTTTCTACTCCTCTATCCTCCAGGGACTTCCATACTTTGTTTCTGCATGCACTGTCATATGCTTTCTCAATGTCCAGTAAGGCAATCAGTAGATCTGTTCCATACTCATAGTGTTGTTCTTGTAACTGTCTTACATCAAAAATCAAATCCACTGTGGATCTTCCTGCTCTGAAGCCATGTTGTTCTTCCCTCATCCCTCCTTCTATCCTTGTCCTAAGTCTCCTTTCCAAAACTTTCTCAAACTCTTTGCACAATGACTCATGAGTGTTATTCCCCGATAGTTTCTGCATTCTGTTCTACTACCTTTCTTGAAGATCGGGACAATTATTCCCTTTTTCCAGTCCTCTGGGGTCTTCCTTTCCGTAGTATGATAATAATAATAATAATAATAATATAACAATATAGAGATAGGGATATAATAGACCTTCCGTACCACACCAGCACGTGTAAATCGCGTGAACATTTCTAGAGTGCCCCTTGACCACCTTAAGCGCATTATATGTATTGATGAATTTTACAGCTTAATTTGGTTCCGTTATAACCCTATAGCCGTTTGAAAACTATCTCAGTAATGTAATAAATGGAATTGTATTGCGTCATACAGCAATAGATGGACCTGTGAGTTTCTGTGGCCATGGTTACCGGCTTGCTTTCTTTCTTCTTCTTCTTCTTCTTCTTCGCGAATGGGTCGCTTAGGACCACGCGAAATCAACACTTTCTAGCCTTCCTGTTGGTCCAGTATTCCTTCATTCGCAACGAGTGGGTCTGTTTCCGCTGCTCTGACCATCGATGTTGTGTAGTCTTCTTCTCTTCTTCCTCGAAACCCCGCGTCTGAGTGATTTTCCTGATTTCCTTCCGGTTATGTAAGTTTGGTGATCCTAATTCCTTTAAGTCTCTCTCTGTAAATTTATACCAGTTCGGTCTAGTATCCTTGTTCTTTAAGAAAGTATATTTCATTATTGTATTAAATGAAATTAATTTTCTGGGAATATCTCAAAAACTGTTGGTTTTAGGGCCTTAAAATGAGGTTTTCGGAGTCCCTATAGGGCCCCTGAGTTTCGTTTCTCAAATTGAGGGGCTGAAAATGAGCTTTGTCTTGCCCTTCTACGCCTATTTCAGC
This sequence comes from Meconema thalassinum, assembly GCA_946902985.2. Classification (NCBI taxonomy): domain Eukaryota; kingdom Metazoa; phylum Arthropoda; class Insecta; order Orthoptera; family Tettigoniidae; genus Meconema; species Meconema thalassinum. The sequence goes on from OX336393.1 coordinate 228,714,519, forward strand.
AAGTATTTTAAGGGGGTAGGCCCCCTTTTATGAGAGGTACAGAGAAGAGTCACATCAATGATTAGTGTCGTGCCTCTGAAGGATATCTGTACCTTGATCCACCCAGCCGTTCTCGAGTTATAAGGGAACAAAATTGTCCACAGAAAGACAAACAGACATACAGACAGACAGACAGACAGACAAAAAAATATTTTCGCGCTCATGCGTCAAAAACAGTCTGAAACGCGTAAATAACGCAAATTTCCGTAGAAATTCAGAGAAAACAGACAAACTTTCATTCTTACATATATATAGAGAGATGGTCGTCATGTTGGATTTTTATATATAGGCCTTAGAGTTATGTACTGTTACATGAAGATTATTGTGTAGGTGTTTTATTCAAACTTCAATCGCATGATTGAGACACAAGAAATAAAAACGAGATTTTAAAATTTCACTCAGCCGCGATCTTGTGGTTATGGAAATAATTTAAAATTAGATGCCAGTGGATTGAAATGTATGTAAGAATATACCGCATCGAGTTTCACTGCGCTCGGAGGGTTAAATCGCGAGAAATGTGCATTTGAATATTTACATTTCGCGTCAACGCCATGTTTATTTGTGCTGACCAGGTTATTGAACGTCCCATGGGTGAACTTATGTTTATAGCCTCTATACACATACGAAATTTCAGTTTGATTGCTGTCATAGATTAATAGATATTGGGAACCGTCTAAATATTTCGGATGGTCGCCATGTTGGATTTAAATATATGTTGGCCATAGAGTTATGTACTACTATAGTGCGTCTCTACTTAAAAGACAGTATGGAATTAAATGTAGTATTTGCCTCTCACTCGCACTCCTATGTCCTGCAATTAGCTTCGTCCTCTTCTACCCCGGCAATGTTGCCATTTCCCAATAATTGAAAGTGACAAATCTAAGAAAATGTTTGCGTGGTCTTATAGAAAATTTTCCGCTCTTTATGATGGTGTAAAAATAAAAGCCATAAATAATTAACACATGGCCCAATTTTCACAATTACGATATTTTAGCGCTAATCGATATTTTTGCATTTATAAAACTTTATCACGCCATTAGATAATTAACTAATGATCGCAACAGATCAAGAATTTATTTTTAGATTGCCTGATGTTGGTAGAAGATACCCTACTTCTCAGGGCAGTAATTATTTTCATAATAAGAAAGTTATGATTTTTTTCTAAAATGTTACTTGAAAAATCTGGGATGGTGTCACAGAAAAGTTAGCTAGCGAGAAAGTTTTTGCTGTTGACTTTACGTTGGTGACTAAGCGAGAAGAAATGTTCATTAATGTCTGAAATAGTTTTTAAAACAAACCAGAACTCAATATCAGGTAGCATTCATAAGTTATAGCACTTCGCTTAGTCCTCCCGCTCAGCGCTGACGCACCAGAAGTTTGTTTACTAATGTGGCCCGCAGGCTATCTCCCCTGACTACGTTTGAAGGAGGGTAGGTGATGATGTGAAGTAAAAACTATGAAATGAAGTGGATCTTTAGTTCTTTATAAATTGTCCGCCTCGTTGCGTTCTTGGCTGTCACCGTGAAGGCCCGGGTTTGAATCCTGGCTCTGCCAAGAAATGTAATTCTGGTCTGAGGACTGGAACGGGGTGTACTCAACTCCGTGAGACAAAACTGAGAAGAGGCGGGTTCGATTCCTACCTCAGCCATCCTCGAAGTAATTTCCGTAGTTTGCCTTTGTTCGTCCCGGGAATTAACAAGGGTTCGTTAATGGTGCAGAGTTAACGTTTCTGTGCCAAAATAACACGGTAGACACACACGACAAAATGACAGGTGGAATATATGAAAAGTGGTTCGCCGAGCAATATTGTTGCTCAATGTTCCCGAAGGATCTAGCCTAGTAATAGACAATGTAGGCTATCACAGCAGAGAAATATGTTCTTGCTTGTCACCTTACCACACCACCATACCATAGTGAACTTAATCCGATCGAAATGGTATGGGCGCAAGTGAAGAACTATATAAAATTGAACAACGTCTCGTTCAAGAAACAAGAAATGAATAATTTAATTTCGGCTGCATACCCCTACTTGACCACACAAAATTGGGTAAATTACGTGGACCACAATATATTATTATTAGTCTATTATTATTATTATTTCTACATTCATTTCACCACATAAGTGGGACATATCAACATATCGTCGGCTTGTTTGCAAGACGGTATGGCTAATTCTCTTAAGGTGGCACATTGAGAAACGAGCGAACAATGGAACAGGTCTCCAAGATGACGGCCTTCTGCATGGTGATATGTAGACCAGGATGTATTCCCAATATTTGTAGATTGCGAGCCAATAATTTGGGGATGATGCCGGTAGAAGAAATTACTATGGGCAGAACCACTACACTTTCCTGTCTCCACATTTGCCGTATTTCCTCAGCCAAAGGCAGATATTTGGTGATCTTATCACAGCAGGTTTGTTGCAGATTATGGGAATTGGGCACTGCAATATCAATTAGGAAGGTTCTCTTCTGCACCTTGTCCACAAGAACGATATCTGGTCGGTTTGCTGGTATGGTTTTATCAGTAATAACTGATCGGTCCCATAACAACTTGGGACTGGGATTTTCCAAAACGGCGTCAGTAACATACTGATAGTAAGGCAAAATATTATCAGATAATAAATGCTTTTGAGCAAGGTGTTGGTGCATTATTTTGGCCACTTGGTTGTGCCTTTTCATGTATTATTATTATTATTATTATTATTATTATTATTATTATTTATTATTATAACCTATGATATTCGAGAAAAAGGCCTTATCATATTCATGAATAATTGAATAATTGAAAATTATAAATTATTATAATGTGTGCATTAAAATCGCGCTCTGAGCTTCGATGTATCATAATCTAAATATTGTACCGTCTTTCACTTCAAGGCATGAGGTACAGTTATATACAACCAACAAATATTTTGGAAATTTCCCGAGTTTTGCGTAAAAGCACGCCTGTATACGAGTTATGTTACTTCAGGTGTCCGGCCTTGCATAACTTTGTATATGCAGAAGATCTGGCACCAGTGCGCTCCATTTAATGCGTACTATCTTTTAAGGTAGAGACGCACTATAGATGAGGATTATTGTGTGCGTTCATTATTCAAACATTGATTTCGATCGCATAAGTACACAAGAAATAAAAACTTAATTTTAACATTTCTCACAGCCGTGATCTTGAGGTTATGTAAACAATTGAACAAAATTAGATGTCGGTGCATTTTAATTTGTATAGTCATTTGCTGTACCAAGTTTCACTGCATACGGTTGGTTAAATCGCGAGAAATGTCGATTTAAATGTTTCAAATTCGCTTGGCCGCCATGCTCGTTTTGTAGTTAACAGGTTTCTGAAAGTCACAGAGATGAACGTGCAGTAATGCTCTTTATCACCGTACACAATTTCATGGTTATATGAGTAATAGGTTCGGAATTATAGAATGCCGGTGAAATAATTCGCACAGCCGCCATGTTGGATTGATGAGACGTAATAAAATTTGAAGGGCACGGTCAGGGTTGGCCCAAATAGTACTAAGACCTTACCGAATTTCATTGAAATCGCTCCAGCAGTTTAGAAGTTATTTAGGGGAGTTGGGAGACACACACATACCCACACATGGACAAAGGTGATCTCATAAGCCTTTTTTATTTTTTCACAAATAAAAATAGGCTGAAAATCTGGCCTGAGGGATGGAACTGGGTACACTCAGCTTCGTGAGGCGGGATCGATTCCTACCTCAATCATCCTTGTTTCTCCTTGGTGTCCCACTTATATTCCAGGCAAATGCCGAGATGGTACCTAACTTAATGCCACCGCCGCTTCCTACCCAAATCCTACCTCAATTACAAATACACACACTAGTACAGACATCACAGTGACTCATGTTATCAGACAAATTCTACACTCATTAAGTACACGGGGCTACATGACAACGATTTCCCAAAGCCTCTAAAAGAACCAACAACAAAACAACTCCACTGCTAGTTTTGAAACATAAAAGTCTAATCTTACTTAACAGGTCTTGTTAGAGTTATTGTTGTTTTAAGGGGAAGAACAGCGAGGTCATCGGCGCCGACTCAACAGATATGGCCGTTCAAAAGTTTATATATAATTTATTGGAGGAACAATCTAAGAATCTTTGGTGTGCCGGAAGAGAGAAGTGAAAGTACAGACCAATTAGTGCTCAATGTTGCCGCGAAGCTGAACGTTCCTTTGACCGTGGATGACATTGACCGCTCGCATAGGGTTGGAGCTCCGGGGGGTGGAAAGCCTAGAGCTATCCTGTGCAAGTTTCATATGGGAAACGGTCGGCGATTTTTCGGGCAAAGAGGGCGTTGCGTGGAACTAAGGTGACAATTCGAGAGGATCTCACCTCCACCAGACACCATCTACTGAAGCAAGCGGTCTCCATCTTCACGGAGAAGCAAGTGTGGACGTCAGATGGTACGTTAATTGTACTGAGAGGTGACATCAAACATCGTGTGAGAAACGCAGCCGAGCTTGAAAAGCTCACCCCCTGCTAAGTTCCAGGTACAATAAAGATAACTACCGTACTCATATTATTCACTCTTTTTCCTCCTTTTAATTTTTATTTTTAACTTACTTCATATAACTTACTTAAATCATTATGCAACATTTCATTTTAGGACCATCTTTTAATATTTAATATTTCTGGAAACTCTGTGTCTGTAGTTAGTAGGCCTACAGCTGAATTCCACTCCCCTCCTTCCAAGACAAGAACTTTACCGCTAACACTTAATAATTTTCCTATGAAAACATATGCAGATGATTATGTAAAATATCAAATTCGGTCAGAGGTGGGGAAGAGTATAGGTGAGTGTAAATACTTCTTAGATAGACATGAAGATAACAATTGTTTAAAAGTATTCCATACTAATATTAGAAGTCTAGCGAAACACAAGAATAGCTTAGATGTTACTCTGAAGGCTTATGAAAATATATTTGATGTTGTCGTCTTATCGGAAACGTGGAAATTAAGTAACGCAAATGTTACTAAACATAGCTGCTATAAAGCTTACAACAATGAAAGTGCAATAAATCAGAATGATGGAGTAGTCATCATGATAAAAGATGGATTACAGCATTAAGTTAAGTGTATAGCATATAAAGATTTCAAATTTATTCGAGTAGTTGTTAATAAAATAGCAATAACAGGGGTGTACAAACCACCAAAATACAACAAAACATTATTTCTGGAGATTTTTTTTTTTTTTTTTAGCGTATGGCTTTTAGTGCCGGGAGTGTCCGAGGACATGTTCGGCTCGCCAGTTTTGTAGCTGCTTCGATACGGACACCCAATGGGTGAGCTACAAGTACCGTTGGGGAGGAATGTTGGATGGGAGGGTCGAGGAGTTGGAAGGTAGCGGCTGTGGCCTATAGTTAAGGACCAACCCCGGCATTTGCCTGGAAGGAAGATGGGAAACCACAGAAGACCATCTTCAAGGTTGCCGGCGGGGGGATTCGAACCTCCTCGCCTCCCGGATGTGAGCGACTGCCAACAGTCATGCCGCAACGACCTCGGCTAACTCACCCGGTTCTGGAGAATTTAAATAACTATATAAAAACTGATTGTCAGCTAGAAAATGAATTAATAATTGGTGACATGAATATTAATTTATTCGAAAATCAAGACTCAGAAGATTATTTAAACCTTCTTAATGAATATGATTTCAGATCTATAATCAATGGTACAAGTAGGGAAACTGAAACTAGTAAATCGTGCATTGACCACGCATTTCTTAAAAGCAGGCTTTCGAATGAAAATATTCTCTCGGAAAGCAAAATAACTGATCACAATACTACAATAATTAGTCTAAAATTTAATCAAGTTAGTTGTCAGAAAAACAAACTAAACATTAGGAATTATCAAAGACATAAATTAGATTATGTTGAACTAAAACAGAAGTTAAACAACATCAACTGGGATAATAAACTGGGAGAAGGACATTTGGATACTAAATTAAATATAGTTATTGAAACAATACAAAACTGCATCCATGAATCTACTAAACAGTTAAACTCAAAGCGAGTCAAAAGAAAAGAGTGGATTACCCTTGCATTGGTAGAATCCATAAATACTAGAGATAAATTATACCGCAATTATCTGGCAAATAACAAGTAGTTCCGTGAAGAACTATACAGCCTATTTTCATATATCCTGCTCATGTTAATTGCCTCTATCAACATACAAAATTTCAGTTTAATTGCTGTAAGAGATTCGTAGATATTGAGAACCGTCTCAATATTTCAGATGGTCGCCAGGTTGGATTTTTATTTTTGTACTATTATATTAAGATTATTGTGTACGTGTGGTATTCAAACTTCAATCGCATGATTAGAACACAAGAAGTAAAAACGAGATTTTAAAATTACGCACAGCAGCCATCTTCTGATTATGCGAACAATTGAAATAAATTAGATGCCAGTGGATCAACATTTGTGTAAGCATTTAACGTGCAACGTTTCACGGCACTCGGATAGTTAATTCGCGAGAAACGTCCATTTAAATATTTATACTTCGCGTCGCCGCCATGTTGGATTTGTGCTCACCAGGTTACTGAATGTCCTATAGGTGAACATATGTTCATAGTCTCTATGAACATAAAAATTTCAGTTTGGTTGCTGTAAAAGATTCATAGATATTGAGAACCGTCTAAATATTTCGGAAGCTCGCCATTTAGGATTGTTATATGTATAGGCCATAGAGTTATGTACCATTCAAGGACACTTATTGCCTAGGTTCATTATTCAAACTTTCACTTCGATCGCATCATTACTACACAAGAAATAAAAACTTATTTTTAAAATTTCGCACAGCCACCATCTTGAGGTTATGTAAACAATTGAATTAAATTAGATGGCAGTACATTACAATCTGCAAAATCATTTACTGTACCACATTTCACTGCGCTCAGAGAGTTAACTCACAAGAAAAGTCTATTAAAATATTTCAAATTCGCTTGCTCGCCATGTTCGTTTTGTACTTTACAGGTTTATGAATTATACATAGGTAAACTTGTACCAGTACCCTTTATCACCGTACAAAATTGCAGGGTGATATCTGTAATAGTTTCGGAGATATAGAATGTCAGTGAAATATTTCGCACAGCCGCCATTTTGAGGCTATGTAAACAATTGAACTAAATTAGACTCCAGTGCATTGCAATGTGTATAAACATTTGCTGTACCAAGTTTCATTACGTTTGGATAGTTAAATCGCGAGAAAAGTCTATTTAAAAGTCTCAAATTCGCTTGGCCGCCATGTTGGTTTTGTAGTCACCAGGTTTTTGAAAGTCTCATAGGTGAACTTCTAGTGGTACCCTTTATCACCGTACACAATTTCAGGGCGATATCGGTAATAGTTTCGGAGATATTGAATGCTAGTGAAATATTTCGCACAGCCGCCATGTTGGATTGGTGAGACGTAACAACATTTGAAGGACACGGTCGAGGTCGCCGGGAATAGTGCTATGAACTTACCGAGTTTCACTGAAGTCGCTCCAGCCGTTTAGATTTTATTAGGGGGACACACACACACACCTCACACACACACACTCACACGCGCGCACACACACACGGACAAAAGGTGATCTCATAAGCCTATTTTTTTTCAAAATTGAACAATAGGCTAAAAATAACGAAGAATTAAGAGAAAAATATAAAAAATACAGAAACAAATTAAATGAGCTAATAAACTAGGCAAAAATAGATTACTGCAGACATTTAGTAAATGCTAGTTCAGGAAATCCTAAAAAGATTTGGGGTATAGTTAATGAGGTAGCTCAGAGAATTAATCAAAGAGAGCAAATTAGTTAAATAAGGTATCAGAATGAAATTTACAAAAGTGACATACAAATTTCAAATAAATTTAATGAATATTTCATAAATAAAACTACCGAGATGTCCAAATGTATAAAGAAAAGCGGAAACCCTACACTTAATATAACTAGCAATAAGAGTTCATGCTTCATGGCCCCGGTAAATTCCACTGATTTGAAAAAAATTCTAGGTGACATAAGTTACAGTAAAGCTACGGGAATAGACAATATTTCAGCAAAGGTTATAAAACAAAATATTGATTCATTAGAGAAACCGCTTTTAAATCTCATAAATCAATCTTTTACAGAAGGATATTTTCCAAAGCAACTGAAGGCAACAATAGTTAAACCAATCTTAAAATCAGGCAATACTATAGACATGGAAAATTATAGACCTATATCTTTGATTACAATAATAGCAAAAATATTTGAAAAATGTATCGAAAACAATATTTTCCAGTTTTTACTGAAGCATGACATTCTATCAGCAAGGCAATATGGATTTATAAAAAGTCGAAGTACTGTGGATGCAATTGCAGCTCTAACTAACCAAATACAAGAAAAATTAAATTGCTCCAAACCATCACTAGGAATATTTTTAGATCATACTAAAGCTTTCGACACTGTATCACATGATATTCTCCTCCGAAAAATGGAAAAATATGGTATTCGAGGCACTGCTCTTAATCTCATCAAAAGTTACCTGACTGACAGAATCCAATATGTAACAAGTAGTTCCGTGAAGAACTATACAGCCTATTTTCATATATCCTGCTCATGTTAATTGTCTCTATCAACATACAAAATTTCAGTTTAATTGCTGTAACAGATTCGTAGATATTGAGAAACGTCTAAATATTTCATATGGTCGCCAGGATGGATTTTTATTTTTGTACTATTACATTAAGATTATTGTGTACGTGTGGTATTCAAACTTCAATCGCATGATTAGAACACAAGAAGTAAAAACGAGATTGTAAAAGTACGCACACCAGCCATCTTGTGATTATGCAAACAATTGAAATAAATTACATGCCAGTGGATCAACATTTGTATAAGCATTTAACGTGCAACGTTTCACGGCACTCGGATAGTTAATTCGCGAGAAACGTCCATTTAAATATTTATACTTCGCGTCGCCGCCATGTTGGATTTGTGCTCACCAGGTTACTGAAAGTCCTATAGGTGAACATATGTTCATAGTCTCTATGAACATAAAAATTTCAGTTTGGTTGCTGTAAAAGATTCATAGATATTGAGAACCGTCTAAATATTTCGGAAGCTCGCCATTTAGGATTGTTATATGTATAGGCCATAGAGTTATGTACCATTCAAGGACAATTATTGCCTAGCTTCATTATTCAAACTTTCACTTCGATCGCATGATTACGACACAAGAATAAAAACTTAATTTTAAAATTTCGCACAGCCGCCATCTTGAGGTTATGTAAACAATTGAATTAAATTAGATGGCAGTGCATTACAATCTGCAAAATCATTTACTGTACCACATTTCACTGCGCTCAGAGAGTTAAATCACGAGAAAAATCTATTACAATATTTCAAATTCGCTTGGTCCATGTTCGTTTTGTACTTTACAGGTTTATGAAATATACATAGGTAAACTTGTATCAGTACCCTTTATCACCGTACAAAATTGCATGATGATATCTGTAATAGTTTCGGAGATATAGAATGTCAGTGTAATATTTCGCACAGCCACCATTTTGAGGTTATGTAAACAATTGAACTAAATTAGACTCCAGTGCATAACAATGTATACAAACATTTGCTGTACCAAGTTTCATTACGTTTGGATAGTTAAATCGCGAGAAATGTCTATTTAAAAGTCTCAATTTCGCTTGACCGCCATGTTGGTTTTGTAGTCACCAGGTTTTTGAAAGTCTCATAGGTGAACTTCTAGTAGTGCCCTTTATCACCGTACACAATTTCAGGGCGATATCGGTAATAGTTTCGGAGATATTGAATGCTAGTGAAATATTTCGCACAGCCGCCATGTTGGATTGGTGAGACGTAACAAAATTTGAAGGGCACGGTCGAGGTCGCCGGGAATAGTGCTATGAACTTTCCGAGTTTCATTGAAATCGCACCAGCCGTTTAGATTTTATTAGGGGGCACACACACACACACACACACGCACACACACACGGACAAAAGGTGATCTCATAAGCCTATTTTTTCAAAATTGAAAATGGGCTAAAAATAAATGACATATTGAGTGCACCGATGCACGTAAAAAGGGAAATACCACAAGGAACAGTCTTAGGGACACTATTTTTAGCCTATTTTCAATTTTGAAAAAATAGGCTTATGAGATCACCTTTTGTCCGTGTGTGTGTGCGTGTGTGTGTGTGATTCGTGTGTGTGTCCACCCCCCACCCCCCCCCCCCCCTAATACAATCTAAATGGCTGGAGCAATTTCAATGAAACTCGGTAAGTTCATAGCACTATTCCGGGCGAATCCGACCGTGCCCTTCAAATTTTGTTACGACTCACCAATCCAACATGGCGGCTGTGCGAAATATTTCACCAGCATTCAATATCTCCGAAACTATTCCCGATATCACCCTGGAATTTATTAAGGTGAGAAAGAGAACTACTAGAAGTTCACATATGTGACTTTTGAAAAACTGGTAAGTACAAAACCAACCTGGTGGCCACGCGGATTTGCGACTTTTAAATAGACCTTTCTCGCGATTTAACCAACCAAACGCAATAAAACTTGGTACAGTATATGTTTATACGCATTGTAATGCACCGACATCTAATTTCGTTCAATTGTTTACATTATCACAAGATGGCGGATATGCGAAATATTTCACCGGCATTCTATATCTCTGAAACTATTAGCGGCATCATCCTGAAATTTTGTACGGAGATACAGGGCACTACTGGAAGTTCATCTATAAGACTTTTAAAAACCGGTTAACTACAAAACGAACATGGCGGCCAAGCGAATTTGAAAATTTTAAATAGACCTTTCTCGCGATTTAATGTTCTAAATGCAATTAAATCTGGTACAGGAAATGTTTTTACAAGTTGTAATGCACTGGTATCTAATTTAGTTCAATTGTTTACATAACCTCAAGATGGCGGCTGTGCGAATTTTAAAATTAAGTTTTTATTTCTTGTGATGTAGTCATGCGATCGAAGTGAAAGTTTGAATAATGAACCTAGGCAATAATTTTCCTTTAATGGTACATGACTCTATGGCCTATACATTTAACAATCCAACATGGCGACCATCCGAAATATTTAGAAGATACTGAATATCTACGAATCTATTTTAGCAATCAAACTGCATTTTTTAATGTTCATAGGGGCTATGAACTTAAGTTCACCTATAGGACTTTAAATAACCTGGTGATCACAAATCCAACATGGCGGTGACGCGGATTACAAATATTCACATGGACGTTTCTCGCAATTTAACCATCCGCGTGCAGTGAAACTTGGTACAGTAAATCCTTATACAAATGTTAATCCACTGGCATCTAATTTATTTCAATTGTCTCCATAACCTCAAGATGGCAGCTCTGAAAAATTTTAAAATCTCCTTGTTTTTTCTTGTGTCCTAATTATGCGATTGAAGTTTGAATACTACACGTTCACAATAATCTGCATGTAACAGTACATAACTCTAGGACCTACATATATAAAATCCAACATGGCGACCATCCGAAATATTTTGTCGGTTCTCAATATCTACGAATCCATCACAGCAATCAAACTTAAATTGTGTATGTTGATAGTGGCAATTAACATAAGTTGGATATATGAAAATCGGCTGTATAGTTCTTCACGGAACTACTTGTTTATTATATACATTAATGACATAGAAAAATCAATAAATAATCTAAAAAACTGTTCAATTATCACTTATGCAGATGACACCGCTATATTTGTTGAAGGGAATACATGGGAAATAGTCAGGCAAGAAGCAACCGATGCTTTAAAAGGGATTAAATTATGGCTGGATAATAATGAATTGTTTCTGAATGTAAATAAATCAAAATTTATTATTTTCACACTAAAAACAATCAAAACTGCTTCAACGAGCTTACAGTACATCGGTAAAACTGTAATACAAGCTGCAACTGCATAAAAATCAACCGCACACAAAATATAAAATACCTAGGTATTTATTTTGATGAAGACATGAAGTGGAGATCTCACATTAATTTCATCACACAGAAAATAAGGAGGACAGTTTATGTATTTCATTGTCTGAAACACATTGTCAATATTAAACTACTGAGAGATATCTACTTTGCACTTATTCAGTCTACTCTCACGTATGGTTTAATAGTATGGGGAGGAGCTTATCAAGCTATTGTAAGAAAAGTTCAAGTAATGCAAAACTTGGTGTTGCGTATCATGTATAAAAAGGAAAGGTTATATCCTACTAATGAATTGTATGCGGAAGCAAACGTCATGAACATAGGACAACTTTACGCGACGGAAATCTATAAATATATCTATAAAAATAAAAATTAAGTTATAAATATGAGCCACACCTACGAAACAAGAGATAGAACAGGAAATTTGGCTGTCCTCTTCAAACCAAATCTAACCATTGCAAAGCGTAATTTTCAATACTTTATTCCTAAATTTTAAAATATCCTTCCTAAAGCCATAAAAGAGCAGTTACATAAATCTACAAAGTTTATAAATAACGCAAAGATATTTGTTCGAGAGAATAAAAATGTCATTAAAGACATATTAAAGTAGCTTAATCTATAACATTGCATTACCATTTCTACTTAACTATTTCACAAAACTTATTTTAATATATACAGTATATGTAATATATTTTTTAACATGAGCACTTAACGTTATAATTATGTAAGTAGACCTAATATGCCACCCACAAGCCTTGTCTTACGTGGTATACCTTACATGTATTCTTCCCTTACTCGACTGAATTTGATATTCATCACATAGATCTAAGAAAGTACATTTTTAGACTAATACGTTTACTTAGATAATAACAAGAAATAGACTACATTTACAATATGATGAAGATTATACAGTACATATTTAAAATAAAGGGACTCCAGTGATCAAGAGAACAAGTGATTTATACAGTGTTGTAGTGACAAGGACAATGTCTAGATAGCACCTGAGCAATGTACGGGTATGTCCTAATATTTAAAAAGCTATGTATGCATATATTTTCCTGTATTGCTGGATGTAATATTGATATTCTTAATAATAATAAACAAACAAACAAATATAGACTAGGCCTACACAGTATATCACTTTCTTGTGGACATGATGGTTGGTTCCTCAGTTTAGGGGCAGCGACAACTTTTGGTGTGTGTGTAGAATCTGTCTGATAACCGGTGTTAATTGTGATGACTGTATTAGTGTTTTCAATTCAAGTGAGGACTGCAGATATTGAATTTTTTCAATTAGCTCCTACTTTTGCCGCCAAACGCCATCGTCAATGACTACTAGATCAGAACTTGATTACCAGATGCCACCGCAGTCGGCTCCTGGCGACGAACGTCGGAACCTAACAGCGTTTGTCGAATGTTTAACCTATATTTTAATTTAGCTTCACACAGGTGTAATTAGTGGAAGGTTCTTAAACATGCCGTAAATCTATGACATGGGACCGCCGGCTTTACTTCCCCTCCAAAGGAAGGCATACTGAGGGATTTTTAACGCTCTTAAAAAAATCGACGACTTCGGCCGGGTTTGAACCCGCGATCTTGGGCATAGAAGCTCAGCATGCTATTAACTACGCCACCGAAGCCGCTAAAGAGAACACGATAACTACCGTCATATTGCACCAAACACTTTCAACTTTATACATAAAATATTTATATTATTTTTTAAATCGATTTTAACCTCCAGGTTGGTGTTTTCCACGAACTCAGCGAGGGAACTCACCACTACTGCCTCTACTGGCAGTGTCCTAGAGCTAGGAACATCTGGTCGGAGTGAATACAACTGGGGAGATGTGATCAGCACCTCGCCCAGGCGGCCTCACCTGCAAAGCGAGCAGGGACTTCATGAGGGATGGGAAGGGAGGGGAAGATTGGGATGGATAAGCAAGGAAGCGGGAAGGAGGCGGCCGTGGCCTTACAGTAGGTACCATCCCGGCATTTGCCCGAAGACAAAGTGGGAAACAACGGAAAACCACTTCTAGGATGGCTGAGGTGGGAATTGAAACTCCTCTACCCTTTTGGGCCACCCGAGGCTGAGTAGGTCCTGTTTCAGTCCTCATACCACTTTTCAAATCTCGTGACAGGGCCGGGAATCGAAACCAGGACCTCCGGGGCGGCAGCTAACCATGCTGACCGATACGCTACGGAGGCGATATTACATAACATATAACCATTCAAAATCTATGTCAACTTTGTTAATGGAAAAATCGGACCAAGGAGCTGGAAATGGGCAGTTGGGGGGAGGGGGTAGGAGCTTTTTCGAAAAATGAAATATCACTACAACATTATTAGTATGTGAAACATCGAAGCCATCCAAAGTTCATACTATTTTTCGTTTAAGGACCAAAGACGTACCTCAATAAAGATTTTGGATAGCATCCAACATTTACCATAGGGGTGGAAAAAGTGGAGTTTTGGGACAGAAAAAAAATCATGCCTCCTTTAATAGGCACAATATCAAAACCGTTTAACATGGTCTATAGTATTTTGAATTAAGGAATTTTTGATATGACCCAGTCTTTCGCCCAGGGACGAGAAAACTGTTTTCATATTTATAAGAAGATGGGGCTTCTCGTATGCAAAACATGTGCAACTTGTTTACGTATACAATAATTGGCATATTAAGTGAATTCAAAACATTTCTCTTTGCCCGGTGAAATCTATCTCCGCCTTACCGAATGCCGAGAGGGAATTCTTTTATCCACTAAGGTCCCTGGTTTTCTGAAAATCTTCACTTACACCGAAGTACACGAGTCTGGGTTGGTTGATTCCTTAGTTTAGGGGCTGCGACAACGCGGTCATGTAGCCCCGTGTACTTTGGGTGTGTGTAGAATTTGTCTGATAACCGGTGTTAATTGTGATGGCTGTATTAGTGTATGTTATCTGGGATTCGGGTAGAAGGGCTACAGACGATTAATTTTTTTCAAGTAGTTCCTACTTTTGCTACCAAATGCTGCCATCTACGACACCTAGCTGTGGACGTGGATACTAAATTCCATCGCAGTCAGCACCTGGCGGCGAACGTTGGAACTAATATAGCGTTATCAAACTAACCTACAAATTTTAGCTTCCACAAGTGTAGTTAGTGGAAGGTTCTTTCTCGTGCCATAAATCTATGACATGGGGCCGCCGGCTTTACTCCCCCTACGAAGGAAGGCATACTGAGGGATTTTAACGCTCTTAAAAAATCCGATGACTTCGGACTGGTTTGAACCCGCGATCTTGGGCATAGAGAAACACGAGTCTGAGCACTATGGTTCTCAAAGCCCGTCAGAGGGCACAAGTAATGACCGCCCGAGCATCAGACGGCAGTGTGCTGCTGATCAGGTTCTAGGGTGCGCAAATGCGAGGGAGCCGTGTCAGTAGATTTACTGGCACGTTAAAGATCCCCTTCGGGGCAAAATTCCGGCACCCCGGCGTCTCTAAAAGCCAGTGTAGTTAAAAGGGACGTAAAACCAATAACATTATTATTATTATTGATCAGGTTCTACCGGAACATTGTTATATTAATTTGTTAACACACGTTCACTGGCAGTATTATATTTATGTCCAATTACTGGATGTTTGCGTATTTTCGTTGCCCAGAGAAAATAAACAAGCGGTGTGATAGTAACATTTAAATAATCATTGTTTGCATATGTGGCATGAACATGGCGATATGTGTATAAGGTAAACATTGTAACTATTATATTTAAACAATATTGTAATACGAGTATTAAAATAATAAATGTTTCATTTTATCAGCTCTAGCTTTAGTCTGTTGCATTCTATCTTAACTAATTTACTTGGCCACAATAATGTATAATTAATTTGCAAGTGTTTCAAACCTGAGCACGTAAACTCATCTGAGACCTAATATCGTGTACTGTACGGAGGTCAGTAGCATGTGAGTGCGGGGTGAGGTAGAGGACGAGGGGAGGGAGGTTAAATACTTATAGACGTCATTCGTTGCCATGGCAACCTGCTTACTACTCTGCAGGATATATCCGCTCGTGGCGCACCCAGTAGGAGAGGTCATTCGTTGCCATGGCAACCTGCTCACTACTCTGGAGAATATATCGGCCCGTGGCGCACCCAGTAGGAGAGGTCATTCGTTGCTATGCCAACCTACTCACTACTCTGGAGAATATATCGGCCCGTGGCGCACCCAGTAGGAGAGGTCATTCGTTGCTATGCCAACCTACTCACTACTCTGTAGAATATATCGGCGGCTTCAGTGGCGTAGTTGGTAGCATGCTGAGCTTCTATGCCCAAGATCGCTGGTTCAAACCCGGCCAAAGTGGTCGGATTTTTTAAGAGCATTAAAATACCTCATAATGCTGTCCTTCGGAGGGGAAGTAAAGCCGGCGGGTCCATGTCATCGTTTTAGGGCATCCAAAAGAACCGTCCACTAACTACAATTGTGTGAAGCTAAATTTTTAGTTTAGATTTAATTAATGCTCTATAAGTTCCAACGTTCATCGCAAGGTGCTTGTTGCGGTGGCATCTAGTAGCAAATTTCACAGCTAGGTGTCGCTGACGTTAACATTTGGTATCAAGAGTAGGAACTACTGGAAATTGATCGTCTGCAGTCCCTAACTGCATTACAGATAACGCACACTAATACACCCATCACAATTAACACCGGTTATCAGACAGATTCTACACACACCTAAAGTACCCTGGACTATATGACAGCTTTGTCGCAGCACCTAAACTGAGGAACCAACCAATATGCCGGCCCGTTTCGCACTCAGTAGGCCGAGTGGACACTGTTCGGAAGGTAAGCGCAAAGTTTTAGAAAGTCAGATATAACAATGTTATCGCTTTCTCAGCTCTCGGCAGCCATACACATTCCTCTGCCTAGTTCTTCTGAACTCCATACAGTAGTAGGTCCCCTACTAGTCTTGATAACAAAGCGATACCAGAGCCATCTTGTTGCCATGGTTGGAACCAAAGGACTGTTTGCGTGGAGCAGCGGTATCGCTCTCGCCTACAAGGTAGCAGAATCGAATACTGGCGCAGTCAGTTAGTATCTGGGGGTAAGCAAACGTGTGAGAGCCGTATCAGTAGATTTACTGGCACGTTAAAGATCCCCTTCGGGGAAGAATTCCGGCACTCGGGCGTCTCTAAAATCCACAGTAATTAAAAGGGACGTAAAACCAATAGCATTAATTATTATTAATGGATCGTAAAGTCATTTCAATGAATCGAATACGCGATATCTGTCTTTACCAAGTAGGCTCATATAATCATTATCCACTTCCCTCTAAATAAACAGTCCCCATGAATCTCTGACTCTTGGATTTGGAGGAAGAATAAATACCCTAATTATGTTATGTAAGAAATATCGGGAGCTGGGAGGAGAAAGGGCGAATATTGTATGTAAACTTATTGCAGATTCGCCCTGTCTCCTCCCAGCTGAAGGGCGATATTGTATGTATTCTTATTGCAGATTCGCTCTGTCTCCTCCCAGCTGAAAGGGCGAATATTGTATGTAATCTTATTGCTGATTCGCCCTTCCTCCTCCCAGCCGAAATGGCGAATAGTGTATGTAATCTTATTGCAGATTCGCCCTGTCTCCTCCCAGCTGAAAGGGCGAATAGTGTATGTAATCTTATTGCAGATTCGCCTTTTCTCCTCCCAGCTGAAAGGGCGAATAGTGTATGTAATCTTATTGCAGATTCGCCCTGTCTCCTCCCAGCTGAAAGGGCGAATAGTGTATGTAATCTTATTGCAGATTCGCCTTTTCTCCTCCCAGCTGAAAGGGCGAATAGTGTATGTAATCTTATTGCAGATTCGCCCTGTCTCCTCCCAGCTGAAGGGCGATATTATATGTAATCTTAATGCTGATTCGCCCTTCCTCCTCCCAGCTGAAAGGGCGAATATTGTATGTAATCTTATTGCTGATTCGCCCTTCCTCCTCCCAGCTGAAATGGCGAATAGTGTAAGTAATCTTATTGCTGATTCGCCTTTTCTCCTCCCAGCTGAAAGGGCGAATATTGTATGTAATCTTATTGCTGATTCGCCCTTCCTCCTCCCAGCTGAAATGGCGAATAGTGTATGTAATCTTATTGCTGATTCGCCCTTCCTCCTCCCAGCTGAAATGTCGAATATTGTATGTAATCTTATTGCAGATTCGCCCTGTCTCCTCCCAGCTGAAAGGGCGAATATTGTATGTAATCTTATTGCTGATTCGCCCTTCCTCCTCCCAACTGAAATGGCGAATAGTGTATGTAATCTTATTGCTGATTCGCCTTTTCTCCTCCCAGCTGAAATGGCGAATATTGTATGTAATCTTATTGCTGATTCACCTTTTCTCCTCCCAGCTGAAATGGCGAATAGTGTATGTAATCTTATTGCTGATTCGCCTTTTCTCCTCCCAGCTGAAATGGCGAATAGTGTATGTAATCTTATTGCTGATTCGCCTTTTCTCCTCCCAGCTGAAATGGCGAATAGTGTATGTAATCTTATTGCTGATTCACCTTTTCTCCTCCCAGCTGAAATGGCGAATAGTGTATGTAATCTTATTGCTGATTCACCTTTTCTCCTCCCAGCTGAAATGGCGAATAGTGTATGTAATCTTATTGCTGATTCGCCTTTTCTCCTCCCAGCTGAAATGGCGAATATTGTATGTAATCTTATTGCTGATTCACCTTTTCTCCTCCCAGCTGAAATGGCGAATAGTGTATGTAATCTTATTGCTGATTCGCCTTTTCTCCTCCCAGCTGAAATGGCGAATAGTGTATGTAATCTTATTGCTGATTCGCCTTTTCTCCTCCCAGCTGAAATGGCGAATAGTGTATGTAATCTTATTGCTGATTCGCCTTTTCTCCTCCCAGCTGAAATGGCGAATAGTGTATGTAATCTTATTGCTGATTCACCTTTTCTCCTCCCAGCTGAAATGGCGAATAGTGTATGTAATCTTATTGCTGATTCGCCTTTTCTCCTCCCAGCTGAAATGGCGAATAGTGTATGTAATCTTATTGCTGATTCACCTTTTCTCCTCCCAGCTGAAATGGCGAATAGTGTATGTAATCTTATTGCTGATTCACCTTTTCTCCTCCCAGCTGAAATGGCGAATATTGTATGTAATCTTATTGCTGATTCGCCTTTTCTCCTCCCAGCTGAAATGGCGAATAGTGTATGTAATCTTATTGCTGATTCACCTTTTCTCCTCCCAGCTGAAATGGCGAATAGTGTATGTAATCTTATTGCTGATTCACCTTTTCTCCTCCCAGCTGAAATGGCGAATAGTGTATGTAATCTTATTGCTGATTCACCTTTTCTCCTCCCAGCTGAAATGGCGAATAGTGTATGTATTCTTATTGCTGATTCGCCCTTCCTCCTCCCAGCTGAAATGGCGAATAGTGTATGTAATCTTATTGCTGATTCGCCTTTTCTCCTCCCAGCTGAAATGGCGAATAGTGTATGTAATCTTATTGCTGATTCACCTTTTCTCCTCCCAGCTGAAATGGCGAATAGTGTATTTAATCTTATTGCTGATTCGCCTTTTCTCCTCCCAGCTGAAATGGCGAATAGTGTATGTAATCTTATTGCTGATTCACCTTTTCTCCTCCCAGCTGAAATGGCGAATAGTGTATGTAATCTTATTGCTGATTCACCTTTTCTCCTCCCAGCTGAAATGGCGAATAGTGTATGTAATCTTATTGCTGATTCGCCCTGTCTCCTCCCAGCTGAAATGGCGAATAGTGTATGTAATCTTATTGATGATTCACCTTTTCTCCTCCCAGCTGAAATGGCGAATAGTGTATGTAATCTTATTGCTGATTCACCTTTTCTCCTCCCAGCTGAAATGGCGAATAGTGTATGTAATCTTATTGCTGATTCACCTTTTCTCCTCCCAGCTGAAATGGCGAATAGTGTATGTAATCTTATTGCTGATTCGCCCTGTCTCCTCCCAGCTGAAATGGCGAATAGTGTATGTAATCTTATTGCTGATTCACCTTTTCTCCTCCCAGCTGAAATGGCGAATAGTGTATGTAATCTTATTGCTGATTCGCCCTGTCTCCTCCCAGCTGAAATGGCGAATAGTGTATGTAATCTTATTGCTGATTCGCCCTGTCTCCTCCCAGCTGAAATGGCGAATAGTGTATGTAATCTTATTGCTGATTCACCTTTTCTCCTCCCAGCTGAAATGGCGAATAGTGTATGTAATCTTATTGCTGATTCACCTTTTCTCCTCCCAGCTGAAATGGCGAATAGTGTATGTAATCTTATTGCTGATTCACCTTTTCTCCTCCCAGCTGAAATGTCGAATAGTGTATGTAATCTTATTGCTGATTCACCTTTTCTCCTCCCAGCTGAAATGGCGAATAGTGTATGTAATCTTATTGCTGATTCACCTTTTCTCCTCCCAGCTGAAATGGCGAATAGTGTATGTAATCTTATTGCTGATTCACCTTTTCTCCTCCCAGCTGAAATGGCGAATAGTGTATGTAATCTTATTGCTGATTCGCCTTTTCTCCTCCCAGCTGAAATGGCGAATATTGTATGTAATCTTATTGCTGATTCACCTTTTCTCCTCCCAGCTGAAATGGCGAATAGTGTATGTAATCTTATTGCTGATTCACCTTTTCTCCTCCCAGCTGAAATGGCGAATAGTGTATGTAATCTTATTGCTGATTCCCCTTTTCTCCTCCCAGCTGAAATGGCGAATAGTGTATGTAATCTTATTGCTGATTCACCTTTTCTCCTCCCAGCTGAAATGGCGAATAGTGTATGTAATCTTATTGCTGATTCACCTTTTCTCCTCCCAGCTGAAATGGCGAATAGTGTATGTAATCTTATTGTTGATTCACCTTTTCTCCTCCCAGCTGAAATGGCGAATAGTGTATGTAATCTTATTGCTGATTCACCTTTTCTCCTCCCAGCTGAAATGGCGAATAGTGTATGTAATCTTATTGCTGATTCGCCTTTTCTCCTCCCAGCTGAAATGGCGAATAGTGTATGTAATCTTATTGCTGATTCACCTTTTCTCCTCCCAGCTGAAATGGCGAATAGTGTATGTAATCTTATTGCTGATTCACCTTTTCTCCTCCCAGCTGAAATGGCGAATAGTGTATGTAATCTTATTGCTGATTCGCCTTTTCTCCTCCCAGCTGAAATGGCGAATAGTGTATGTAATCTTATTGCTGATTCACCTTTTCTCCTCCCAGCTGAAATGGCGAATAGTGTATGTAATCTTATTGCTGATTCACCTTTTCTCCTCCCAGCTGAAATGGCGAATAGTGTATGTAATCTTATTGCTGATTCACCTTTTCTCCTCCCAGCTGAAATGGCGAATAGTGTATGTAATCTTATTGCTGATTCACCTTTTCTCCTCCCAGCTGAAATGGCGAATAGTGTATGTAATCTTATTGCTGATTCGCCTTTTCTCCTCCCAGCTGAAATGGCGAATATTGTATGTAATCTTATTGCTGATTCACCTTTTCTCCTCCCAGCTGAAATGGCGAATAGTGTATGTAATCTTATTGCTGATTCACCTTTTCTCCTCCCAGCTGAAATGGCGAATAGTGTATGTAATCTTATTGCTGATTCACCTTTTCTCCTCCCAGCTGAAATGGCGAATAGTGTATGTAATCTTATTGCTGATTCACCTTTTCTCCTCCCAGCTGAAATGGCGAATAGTGTATGTAATCTTATTGCTGATTCACCTTTTCTCCTCCCAGCTGAAAGGGCGATATTGTGTGTAAAATATTGCAGATTCGCCTTTTCTTCTCCCAACTCCTTGTCTTTTGTAACTCTTCAGTCGTGGTCAACACAAATTTACTCAATTTCTGGGCGATGTACAATGTACAGTATGAATAAAAAGTAAAACACTCCTGGAAATAAATACATATACTGTATTAGTTATGATCACTATTGTAATGAGGCAATTTTATTGGAGAGCAGGCAGTCAAGAGGGAAGCAACAGCTACGAACAACATCTCTGCAAAGATAAGTAACTATATTAAATAATAGAATTTCAAGTGCATGTTCTAATTTTACTTATTATATTCTGTCGGTCTAATTTGTATACCCGTAGGCTACATACAGGGTTATATTTATGTATCAGCACAGTCGGGCGCGGGGATTTACCACTCTGCTGTTGCCCGTGCATCGTCAGACCACGGATGATGTATTTGCCACGCGGTGACAGATGCAGCTGACAAGACGAGTGCGCATAGAGATAACAAGGTGAATTAACTCAGCCGCGGTCGGCCCATGCACAGCCGAGTGGAAAATCTCCACGCGTGACTGTGCTGATATATAAATATAACCCTGTAATGCTGTTGTTTGAGTCTTAAGTCTTTTGACTGGTATGATGCAGCACTCCATGCCTCCCTGTCCAGAGCTAATCGTTTCATCTCTACATAGCTACCACACCCTACATCTGAGGCAATCTGTATAACATATTATAACCTTTGTCTTCCCCTTCAGTTCTTGTCCTCGACCCTTCCTTCCATAACTAAGCTTGCTATTCCTGGGTGTCTTAGTATGTGTCCTACCAACCTATCTCTTCTCTTTATTAGCAGTCGCCAGAAACATCTCTCCTCTCCCACTAGTCTTAATACCTCATCGTTTGTAACCCTATCTACCCATCTGATTTTCATCATTCTCCTGTAACACCACATTTCAAACGCTTCAATTCTCATCTTTTTTGCTGCACCAATAGTCCAAGATTCACTTCCATAGAGCGCCACGCTCCAGATAAAGGCCTTCAAAAATGACTTCCTAATGCCTAACTCTATATTCGATGTCAACAGATTCCTTTTATGTAGAAATGCTTTCCTTGTCTGAGCTAACCTACTTTTTATATCCTCTTTGCTTCGTCCATCACTGGTTATTTTGCTTCCTAAGTAACAGAAGTCTCCTACTTCCTTTAGTTCTTCACCTGTCAATTTGATGTCCATAGAGGTTTCTGATTTATTTCGGCTGCATTCCATTTATTAATTTTCATCGTGAATTCTTTCCTCAAGACGTAGTCCATACCATTCAAAAACTCATTCAACTCCTGTAATACTCATGCGTAATTCACAAATCCGTGTAATTAAATCTAACTAACCTGACATAACGAGATTCAACAATAACAATGTTATTGGCTTTACGTCCCATTTAACTACTCTGGCTTTTAGAGACGCCGGGGTGCCAGAATTTTGCCCCGAAGGGGATCTAAGACGGGCCAGTAAATCTACTGGTACGACTCCCGCGCATTTGCGCACCCCCAAATGCCAGCTGACTGTGCCAGGATTCGATCCTGCAACCTCACAGCAAGTGAGAACGTTACAGCTGCGCAACGCAACCAGTTAACGTGATTCAAACTGCGGATTAAAATATAAACACCAATTGTACGCGCTACAAAATGTATGTAGTTGGATAACATTGTAGCCTATATAAATTTAAACCTCAACTCAGTGCTCAGGATTTGATGATGACCGCTTGAAGGTCGAAATGCGTAATCCTAAAAAAATCCCCATTATAATAGTGATCTTTAATAATACATATAACTTTTTCCAGTAGTGTTATTTAGTTATTGTTCATATACCGTATTACAGGGGTACCCAACCTTTTTCAACTAAGGGCCACATTGTAAATAGTTGGGAGACCTTGCGGGCCAATGACACTCTGGGGGGTTTGAGGGGTATGTTTTTTGTTTTAATATAGGTGCAATATGGTGAGTTTTGTGGCTGTCTGAGCTTAGTTTTCTTAGTATTGTTGCCATTTTATATTTATATTTAAATATTTGTAATAAATCCCTTTAAAATGAAAGTACGATGATATTCAATACACATACAGCATGAATGACAAGGAGTGAGTATTTATGTTCATTTGACACAATTAATAATCACATTATGAAATAAAGTTCATGATAATTTAGTTTAGTGCGACGATTGGAACTTGTATCAAAGTTTAGGCGACACGGCGCGAGCCGGACATACTAGTTGGTTGGGCAGTCCTGCTGTATTATATACAGGGTCTTTCATATAAAGTAAGAACGGCGAGCGGCGGTTTTGTCATTCGGTGCTGAAGCCGGCTTGGCCGAGCTTGTGACGCATCACGGCCCCCTGCTGTAGCATTGAAAGCGCGTGCATAGTACAAACTTGACCTTGCAATAAGCGTGCAGGTGTTGTCAGTCGCCAGTCTGAACCACAGCTGCTAACATGTTGAGACAGTTATCATTGCAACATCGTTTTTTTTTTGTATGTAAAATTTATTTTAATTACGATTCGGCTCGGCGGGTACGTGATGCATTTGTTCAGCAATTTCCTGATGAAGTGCCACCTTCACTAACCCAGATTCACGTAATTGCAAATAACTTTGACACTACTGGTTCAGTGCTCAATGAAAAACACAAAATAAAAAATCAGAAAAAATACAGTGGCATGACTCACTCGCGTCAGCCAAAATGTGGTTACCAGATACAATGCCTGTATAACCCAGGAAGGACGACACTTCCAGCAACTTTTATAAGGTAATATTTCATAGAGGATTGTACACACGCTTAGAGCAGGGGGCCACGGCTCGCTACAAGCTCGGTCAAGGCCACCACACTAACGGATAACAAACCCGCCGCTTGGCGTTCTTACTTTATATGAAAGACCCTGTACATTGTACCACGCCCAGTCATTGGGCAAAATCGTGTTGACAGGCTGAAGACTTACAACTAACAGTTTGTACAGGCTACACTGAAAGAACTGCTTCAAAACTTACAGCCTACACCAATATAATTTAGGCGAGACCAACCCCTTGAGACAAACTTGGAGTGGGCCTACCTCTGCGTGCTCCCCTCGGGTATACGACCTGTTGGTTTGAGGTCAATTCAATTAGTGAGCACTCTTCCGCTAGTGCTAATTATAATTGTAGTGATTACATCCACGTTGACTGAGCCTCCATCAGCGTAATGCTCTCATTACCTTTATTGTGTGGGGCAGGCTTCTGTACTGAGAGCACTCACGGTGCGAACAACAGCAAGATATTAGGGGAAACAGTACCCAGCCAATTCTCATGGATCATCACAGCACATTCCAGCACGTTAACAAATGGATTTAAAGTTACACATGATATTCTAAGCCAAGAGAACCATGCTTTAAGGCACAAACACGACAACAGAAGAGACAAGAAATACCGACTGAATTCTACGCAACCGATGCAATGGTCAACCGGAAATGGACAGGAGTAAATGACAAAATCCTCAGCGCAGTGAGTGACAAGACTGGCGTTACATGGATACCAACATAAACTCTTAGTTAGTTAGTTAGTTATTGTTGTTTTAAGGGGCAGAACTAGGAGGTCATCTGCCCCTAACATAAACTCTGCACGAGAGCAAACTATCACGAACCTTCACCAGAATGCGTGTGTTGTGACAAACCATGTGCAAGATACCTTTTTAATGAAGGCTTCAAAAGAACAAAATCACTGCTGGAGTACATCAGAGGCCATGTATATTAATGTTACTAATATCGTTCGACTACTTTTAATGAAATTAAGTTGTATTTCATGGCCATTGGATGCATTAAAATATTATTAAACCCGACACGGATGGTTACCATGGCAACAAGTATTTGTCATTTAGAACTATACATTCTAGTTCCGTAGATACATCTACATGTTGCTATAAGAATATCTTTCTTACTATTATTGAAATTGTGTACGCCTTTTGGTCGCGAGATATTAATTACTCGTAGTGTGTAACGAATATTTTTACGAGTCTCCCATAACAATTTGATTTATGCTATTGATAGTATTAATTTCTGTTCATAAAATTTGTATCAATATTTTGTCGTGTTGCAACATGCTCAATTACATTGGTCCGTTCACAGTATACACAGTGTCACTATGCTATCAAATTGTTATTACTATTCTTATGATATTTAGTTTCTCATAAATATGGACAACTCAATCTACAAGATATGGATTTCACAATCAAGTATCCTGTAAACCTTACTGAGATATAAATAGCCTAAAATATGACACGTATCCAGCAGCACTGTCTTCTGTATTCTGCCAATCAGGTGTTTCATTTGCAGTTCCTCCAAAGCCTTTACCAACGTCTTTGGAACAACACCCGTGGAAGAGCTCACCACTGGCAAAATTCTCACGCATTTTAGTCCCCATAGTTTCCGTATTTCTTCAGCCAACGGTGCGTACTTGTTCTTTTCTTTTTCAGCCTGGGTAATTAGCATATTTTGGCTAAGTGGGACAGCAACGTCTATCAAGTAGGCCTTTTGGTCTCTTTTATAAGATAGACAATATCAGGTCGATTGTCCAAGATTTTCTGGTCGGAGGTCTATCCCGATGCTCATTTTCATGCATGTTGGCAGGCTGGTATTATTATTATTATTATTATTATTGTTTTTATTCTTCTTCTTCTTCTTCTTTCTTCGATTCGGCCAACTAGGGACCACGTCAGTTCAACTGTCTCTTCTTCCGAGCTTTAACTACCGCCCAGTGTTCCTGCATTCGTCTCCAGTGTTGTTCTTTTCTCTCTTGGGACCACACCTTCCCTGTCTTCAGCTTCGGCTTTTCCTGGAAACCTTTGTGCGTACGTAGTTTTTCCTGAAGTGGAACATGCTCCTGGATATCGTTAGGGGAAATTTCCATTTCACGTAGATCTTTCTCAACTTCCGTGAACCATGCCCCTTTGGTTTTCTTATCCTGAAAGTACGTCAATATGCGTTTTGATATCCTGCCTGGGCTCATTCGTGTCACGTGGCTATAAAAGGCAATCCTTCTTTTTCGAATCGTGTCACTGATCTTCTCCACGTGCTTGTATAATTCGTGGTTGTGACGCCTTCTGTACTCGCTGTTTTCTTTGATAGGACCCAGGATTTTCCTCAAAATCTTCCTTTCTTTCGCCTCTAGTTTTTCCATTAGACCTTTCTTGTTCATTGTTAGAGTCTCTGCCGCATACAGAGCCTCTGGTCGAATAACAGTGCAGTAATGTCTAATTTTGGCGTTTAAGGATATCGATCTCTTATTGTAGATGTCTTTAAGCCTCCGTGGCTTAGGCGGCAGCACGCCGGCCTCTCACCGCTGAGTCCGTGGTTCAAATCCCGGTCACTCCATGTGAGATCTGTGCTGGACAAAACGGAGGCAGACAGGTTTTTCTCCGGGTACTCCGGTTTTCCCTGTCAAAATTTCATTCCAGCAACACTCTCCACCATCATTTCATTTCATTTGTCATTCATTTAATCATTGTCCCAGAGGAGTGCGTCAGGCCTCGGCAGCCGGCACAGTTCATATCCTCGCCGCTTAGATGGGGGCTTCATTCATTCCATTCCTGACCCGGTCGGAGACTGGAAGCAGGCTGTGGATTTTCATTCATTGTAGATGTCTTTAGTCAGGTTGTATGCCATTTCCATTTTATTAATGCGTGACACGAAGGCTTCTTTCTCTGATAGGTTAGGCTCTATCCATTCACCGAGGTATTTAAACTTTTCTGCCTTCTGAACTTTTCCTAGTCCGACCTCCAGTTCCCTGGGCGCTGATTTTATGTTTGTCATGAATTGTGTCTTCTCAAAGGAGATTTGAAGCCCAGCCTTCAGTGCTTGATTTTTCAGTTGGTTAAGTTGTTCTTCTGCCGTATCAATGGAATCTGAAAAGATCACTAGATCATCTGCAAAGGCTAGACAATCGATTGTAAGATTCATATACTTGTACCCTAGCCTTACCCCATTTTCTACCCTTGAATTTTTCATTTCCTTCCGCCATTCTCGGATGACCTTTTCTAAAACACAGTCTCCTTGCCTCACTCCTGTCCTGATTTCAAAGGCATCGGACAACTCTCCTCTGAACTTCACTTTGGAGGTGGTGTTGGTCAGGGTTTGCTGGATAATTGATTGTGTCTTGTTATCTAAGCCAAACTATTCAAGGATTTGCAATAGGGTGGTTCGATCAATTGAGTCGTACGCTTTTCTAAAATCAACAAAGGTCACCACGAATTCCCTGTTCCTGAGTTTCAGATATGAAAGGATGGACTTCAGATTCATAATCTGCTCAGCACATGACCGTCCCTTTCTGAAACCCCCTTGGTATTCCCCCAGTTGTGGATCGATTTGTTGTTCCGCCCTATTCTGTAGAGCTTTTGAGAGGATCTTGTAAGTTATTGACAGAAGAGAGATGCCACGGTAATTGTTCACATCGTTTTTCTCCCCTTTCTTATGTAGTGGATGAATTACGGCAGAGGTCCATCCACTTGGGAGTTTTCCGCTCTCCCAGATCTCTTGAATAATTGCAACAAGCTTGTCGATTGCCTTTTCCCCTGCATGTTTCCACAGTTCAGCAATTATCAAATCTTCACCCGGTGCCTTGTTGTCCTTCAGCTCTTGGATTATCTTCGTGATTTCAGCCTTTGTAGGTGGGGACGAATCGGGGTGGATGTTTGGATTGATTTCATAAACGAAAGGGGCCACTGGAGCCTCACAGTTGAGGAGGTTTTCAAAATAACTTGCTAGAATCTGACAATTATCTTATCATTGTGAGCCAATTTCCCGTTGGAATCTTTAAACTGTAGACTTGGGGGGTTGTATTTGTGCTTGAAGGTTTTATAGAAGTTACGTGTGTTATTTTTCTGGAAGTCTTGCTCAATCTGTACCAACTGTTCCCTATTCAACGTACGTTTCACGCCACGGATGGTTTTTGATGCAGATTTTCTCGCGTTTAGGAAGTTGACCCTATTCTCTTCATTTTTGTGGCAATTCCATTTCTGCCACGCAACCTGTCTTAGCTGAACTGCTGTATCACATTCATGATCCCACCAAGGATGCTTTCTTGATTTTGTGAGTGGGACAGTCTCCTTTGCAGTTCTGACTATAGCCTCTTGTAATTGTTCCCAATTCTCTGGATTTAACGTTTCCAACTTGTGGGTGAATTCTTGGTTGCTCCTTAGCTTGTCTCTGTCAAACTTATCAGTTTTTCTTGGAGTAATCTTCTTGTTATTTCTTGGAATTAGTCTAACTTTGATTTGCGAAAGGTAGTGGTCCGAGTCTAAGTTGCCACTTCTCAGAACCTTCACGTTCTGGATCTCTCGTTGCGCTTTCCGTGCAATGGCGACATGATCAATTTGGAATTCACCAAGGTTGGAGTTTGGAGAAATCCAGGTCTTCTGTTTTCTGGGTAGGTGTTTGAACGCCGTTGGCTTTAGGACCAGATTGAATGCTCTGCATAACTCCACAAGCCTCTCTCCATTACGATTAGTTCTCCTGTGAGCTGAGTAGTTTCCAATAATCTTCTGATATTTTCGTTCTTTGCCAAGCTGGGCATTGAAATCCCCTAGGAGAATGATGGTATGTTTGTCAGGTACCTTTGAGAGGATATATTCTAGCTCCTCCCAGAATGCGTCTGTTCCTTCCGGGTCCTTCTTATTCGCCTGATTGATTGGCGCATGTACGTTCACCATTGTATAAACTCTATTTGTACACCGAAAAGAAAGAGTAGAGACTCGGCTGTTAGGGGATGTGAAGTCCACAATCGAACCCAAAATCTTCCTGTTGACAATAAATCCTGTGCCTAAGTGTGGGATGGTTTTTACTACACGTTTACCGGTCTTGCCTTTGAATATTCTATAACCTTGTGACTCGAAGCACTGTTCATCCGTGAATCTTGTTTCCTGAATTGCAGCGATCAATATCTGATATCGAGACAAGACATCAGTAACCTGTTTGAGTTTGCCGATCTTAAGAAGTGAGTTTGCGTTGAAAGTAGCAAAGAAATTCCGGCGTTTGTGACTGATCTTTCCTGGAGTCTCCGATACCTCCACGCATGTCTGCGCAGGCTCCCCAGAATCCGAAGGCCTGCATGCTTCACTCAAGGTGAAGGTGGATTGGTTACCACCTGGGGGTAGTAGCTTCTGCTGAATTTTTCTCCATGCTTTGAACAGTTGAAAAACTGTAGATTGGGGTCAGTGATATTTCACACTGACCAAAATACTGCCAAGGTTGTGAGCCTTGGAGGGCCTCATGATGTCTTCCGGCTAAGAGCAGGCATTTCCTCCTACTCGAAAAAGGTATAGTTTTCCCGCCAATACTCGGGTGGCTGATTGCAGTGGTCACCCACAGGGCGATGGGGTCGCCACATTATTATTATTATTATTATTATTATTCATTTCTCATGTCATTATTGCAGCATATCCCAATTATATTTTAAGTTACAGCCTGGTTCGACCTTAGCAAGGAAGCATCTGTACTGAAATACAATGCATGTAGGTTAGTTTACACTGTACAAAACCTCACATTAAATTCATTTCATGCTCGCGCTCTTCACGAGTCTCCTTCATTTGTTGAATGAGCTAAGTTTGCATCTGAGTTCATCTTAGAGACTTGCTGAGTGATGGAGCAGAGTGTTTCTTCAAAGAACGTCCTGACAATATGGCATATGCTTAACAGAACTGCTTTCAGTAGCTCAATTGTATATCAGTGTGTGGTTCAATATAGCCTACAGTATATCAGTGGATGCAGATTCAATATTAATAGACTTCTGTGGAGAGTTTTGGGTATAACACCAGTACTTGATACAATTATTGGGATTGCAGTCACCGACTCAAGTTTTTACAGCTGCGTTATTTCAATTGTCAGCTCTGTGTACTTATATATTTTAGTAAAAGCTGTTGTTTGGATCCTTTGTGCAGTGGGACATGCGATGTTTATCAGTAAATATTTTTATTAGTTTATTTATTTATTTATTTTAAGCGAATTCTCCTTCTAAATGGAAGACGTTAAGCAAATAACTCAATCAACAATATTGCTTCTTCTTGTTGTCCCATTAGGCTTTTATTCTTTCCGAGAAGGCTCGTTTACGTTCTTCCGACCACTTTGGTCTGTACTGCTTTTGTTTTGGTTGCTCTGATGTAACTTCCCATTTGTTTACTTTGTGTCTGAAGGTGTTCCAATCTGAAATGTCTGTTGAACCACTGCCGGCTGGATCGCACCCCTCCTGGCTGCTTTAAACTGCCTGCCCATTCGACGATTGCAGCATTGGTTTGAGCGTACAACCTAGTTTCCAAATAAAGGCGCTAGGAAGCAGCACCAAGGCACTGTGGCAGACATAAGTTTTGTATTGATGTTAATGGAGCAGTTGTGTTTGGAATGTATTCTGAATGATTTAATAATGCTGTACTGCTGCGTGCCCTTTTGTAAATCAGAACAGGGCAAGTTAGAAAACTGGGGAATCTCATTTCATGAGATACCATGGGACAATTCACTGCGTGGGATGTGGTTACGTGCAGTTTCCAGAGAAGGAGACGAAGAGAAAGCAAATAAATAAATAAATAAATACATAAATGAATTAATGATTGAGTGAGTAAATACGTGAGTCAATAAATATGTAAGTAAATAAATAAATAAATAAGTAAATAAATATGTAAGTAAATAAGTAAACAAACAAGTAAATATGTAAGTAAATAAAAATAAGTAAATAATAGTTAAATAAATATGTAAGTAAATAAGTAAATAAATAAGTGAATAAATAAGGAAATAAGTGCGGTAAACAAATAAATAAGAAAATAAATAATTAAATACATAAATATGTAAGTAAATAAACATGTAAGTAAATAAACAACTAAATAAATAAATAAGTATATAAATAAGTGAATAAATATGCAAATAAATAAGTAAATAAATAGGTAAACAAATAAATAGGAAAATTAATAAATAAATGTATAAGTAAATAAGCAAATACGTAAATAAATTAATAAATAAATAAGTAAATAAATATATAAGTGAATAAATAAGTAAATAAATAAGTAAACAAATAAATAAGAAAATAAATAATTAAATACATAAATATGTAGGTAAATAAACATGTAAGTAAATGAATAAATAAGTATGTAATTAAGTAAATAAATAAATAAATAAGAAAATAAATAAGTAAATAAATAAATAAATAAATACATTTGTAAATCTGTCAAAAAATCTGTAAAAATGTATAATACAGCCATCACAAGTACATGGGGCCACATGATCACGATGTCGCAAAGCCCCTAAATAAATCAATATCCCATTTTTCGGGTGCCGGAGGCATTTATTTTCCCTGTCTTTTATTGTCCTTATTCTTTTCTTTTCATCTCGCGAAGTAGGTAAGTTAGATTTAAGTCAGTTTGAAGTAGTTGTATTTTTATTATCATCTGCATAATTACGGGAATGAGCTAGACATTTCGCCCCTAAAACAATCGCCTCCACCACCATGTATTTTTGCTTTCCTTTATACTGAAAATTTGCCCGTGAGTATATGTCTGAATACTATTAGATGATTGAATAACAAAAGAACTAACTTAGTGTAATGTTTTCACGTCCGTCGATCTCGGTATTAAGCCTCCAAACATAACAATCCTTCGTTACAGGTATCTTCCCCTTTAAAAAGCCGCGGCAATCTCAGTGGGATGGTGCTGCACCTAGCGGTGAATTAATGCATATATCTTCTACGCCTGGGAGTGTAGAATGGGCAGGCAGTTTAAAGCAACCAGGAGGGGTGCTATCCAGCCGGCAGTGGTTGAACTTAAGTTTGCGTTTTTGAGGTCCTTTCGAAGTTCCTCTAGCCAAGGTGTTGAGTTCTTGAGTGAGGTTACATAATCTATTATCCTATTCGTCAATCGATTTTCTGGTCGTCTAGCGAGAAGACCAAAGAATTTCATTCGTATTTTCTTAATATCAGTTTTGATGTTTGAATACTGTTCTATTGTTTTGATTGATTGTAACCTGTAACCATCTTGGGTATTATCTTGCTCCTAAGATTTTCCTAATGGTCTACCTCTCTGCATTTTTGATTTCTTCAAGATCATGTTTATTGTTTCGCTTAAGGAAAGGACTGTTGGTTTTATTACTGTGTTGTAGTGCCGAATGTTTGTCTGTTTTGATAGATTTCTTGTATTATTATTTTTATTATTATTATTTTTATTATTATTATTATTATATATAATTAAGGTCATATTTTAATCCGGGGTAGGGGTATAGTTGTGTTCAGCGAGATTCTGAAGCTTAGTTTATTTCTATATTGTATAGTATACTTGCAACCCGTCCTGGCTTCGCCCGGGAACAGTTATGAATGCATTACGTGATAAGCGCCCCTTTTTTTTTCGATGTCAATGAACTACGACCTTTCTCCGTTTTACATCTCGGTACGGTGGGTTAAAATCAGTGACGGGACTATTAATTATATTATCATAAAGATGCATGTGCAACGAATTCTTGTCAGACGTAATTTAAGAATGCCCAGGTGCATGAAACACAAATCCCCGTTCCGTCCAATCTTAACTTGACTGTGTATTTTGCGGTACGAAAAGTTCACAGGCGAAATTAAGAAAAGCCGAGTTGCACTTCCAGGGAAACTCCAAACACAACCACTCATCCCTGAAGTCTTAACTCAACACGACTCGACAGTTTGCTGCTGGCTGTATCTGGAGCAATAGGCTCGCCCGCGGGCTAGGATGTCCCTGGGGTAATAGCCTCACCCGCTAGCTAGGCTGTAACTGGGGTCATAGGCTCGCTCTTAGCTAGCTCGTAAACTGTCGCTTCAGTAATTGAAGGAGATTGATGGAAGAAATTAAAACGTAAAAGCACTTATAGTGGGCGATGAATTGAAGAAAGAGAAAAGCTCTCGGTATCTTTTTTGTAGAAATTTTCATGCTGAACAATTCTTACACTCATAGTATATTGATATATTTAACGGTTTGCCCTGCGTAAGCTTAAAGGCGCACGGACGACCTTTTCACTGAAATAAATTATTTTCTGCAGAAACCTTCCTCAAGATATCCTTTACCGAATGGTGAAAACCACATCAAAATCCATCTGGAGCTTCTCGAGATTACCCGTGACATCCAAGAATCGGGGACTTTGTTTTAAACTAAGTAGAGATTCATATTCATCTGTACATATTTCGAATCTTAAAGTGTTGAGCCTGGCATATTTAACTTGAGCAAGAGTGTTATTATTGGATGTGAAATGCAGAGCTTGGGCCTGTCATCAACAGGAATCCATCGACATACAAATAAAGTGGAGGAAATGGAAATGGATCGGGTACACACTACGGAAAGACCAGAATGCAGTCGAGAGACGGGCTTTGTTTTGGAATCCCCAAGGGCGGCGGAAGAGAGGACGACGATGGAAGTCGTGGAGACGCAGGACACTGGAGTTGGCGAAACTAGAGGGAAAGACCTTTGATAAACATTGACCGTGGTTCCAAATAGGATACGCTGGTGCTGCTTTGTCGTGGCCCTGTGCTCTTCAAAAGAGTGAAAGTACGCAAGTCAAACTCTGTCATTTTTAAAATTATATATGAATTGCAGTCAATGGCCATAGCTGGGTATTTTTGATTAAACGCCCGTGGGCTCCCAACACGTTCAATTTCAAGTAGTTCCAACTTTGACTACCAGATACTACTGTCAATAGCACCTAGCGGCGAACGTTGGAACTTGATAGAGCGTATCCTACTTGCCAAATATAACCTACACATTTTTCTACACACTACCAATTGCAGTGGTAGGTTCTTTTACGTGCCATGCATCTATGATATAGGCCCGCCGGCGTTACTTCCCCTCCGAAGGAAGGCACATTGAATGATTTTAACGTTCTTAAAAATCCGACGACTTCTGCCGGGTTTGAACCCGCGATCTTGAGCATAGCAGTTCAGCATGCTACCTACTACACCACAGGAGCCATCAAACTCTGTCAATCAGATAAATAAAAGAAATAATAGAAAGACAAGCACACAGGTCTAAATTACCGCGATGTCACAAGCCTCTAAAGGTATTAGGCCTAACAACAAGTGGAGAAATGAACCAGGATTACTTAACGTGTTAGGAGGGAACATTTGCAGCTGTAATATTGTGAATGTGGGCTGGCGTGCTTGTACCGGGAATCACATTAGTCTGCCGGGTCATAACACTGAGATACGTGGGCGAGAATCAATGCAGCTCTCTTCTGTAAATAGTCTCTGAACATTCCGTCTGGGTAATCATAGTCAAACTGACAGACGCTGCTATAATATTCTCTCTGGTATTGAGGAAAATAACAACGAGTAAATATGATTCTATAGAATTAATGAATTTTCTCTCTTTTCACGTCTCACACGTTAGATCGCGAAGCTATAAATTATTTCACATTCAAAGGTCATGAATTTCCCACCAGTTAAATTTACCATTCATGAAAACAATAAACAACTACAATAAATTTGCTACAGTCATAGATATATTTATTGAATCAGACTTTGTGATCAATAACAAACTAAAAGTCTTTCTGTCTAAATTATAAGCCGTTCCTCTTTTTTATGCACTTGCCATGCTTCGTCAAGGTGTTCATGTTTATATTTTGTTTTTTATTAATTTTAGTTCGTTTTATTCATATTATGTTTTTAAGTTTTATTATTCTTTAGTTTTAATTCTTTTTTCTTATCTTGTATTTTCTTAAAATTATTATTTAGATTTACTTCTATCTACTTTGTATTTGCGTCAAGAAGGTACTGAATTAGGTTTATGACCTGTGTACTTTCATAAATAAATAAATAAATAAATACATACATAAATATTGAGGTGTTAATGTTATTGTTTAGTTTTCGAGGCTTGTGGCATCTTGATCATCATCCCCGTGTACTTGAGTGTGTGTGCCTGTTAGAATGTATTTCTGTGGGCGACTGTAGTGATGCGTGTAATAATTATTATTAGGGTTGAGCGTGGGAAAGGTGCCCCCGGGAATTGAAATTAGAGAAATGAGATGCTCACCTGGCAGTTTCCTGGAAGGAGTGTGGAAAAAACACTCTCAGGATAGCGCCGGGATTTGAACCTCTGATCTCCGAACTAGCAGCAACTCTCCATCACGGTCATGCTGAGCTATTTAAAGTATGAGATGACTCGAGAAGTCTAAAAGCAAATATATTGTAATAATTACTTACTTTTGGGGCATTTAATCAGGGCCATCTCGTGGTGTAGCGGCTAGCAACCTTGGCTGTCGACCCAGAGATCCAGCTTCGATTCCTGGCTCTTCTAAAAAAAATCTGATCTAAGGGCTGTTACGGGGTACATTACGCCTCTTAATGCAAAACTGAGAAGAGGAGGGTGTTCGATTCCCATCTTAGCCATCTTGGAAGTGGTTTTCCAACTTCTATTCCACGCAAATGGCGGGATGGTTCCTAATAAGGCTATGGTCACCTCCTTCCCAATCATATTCCCTAAATTACAAATACACACTAGTACAGCCATCACAATAACACAGGTTATCAGACAAATTATACTCACATACCAAAGTTCATGGTGATGGCCACGATGTCTAAAATCTCCTAAAATAAGCAACAGCAACACCAACAACAACAAAAAGTTAATCTCAGTTGACAGATGATCAATCATATATTTGGGGTTCTTACGCATAATATTTCATGTGTCCTGACTGCATAGGCCTATCAGAAATTTACTTCGGGGGCGTAGTGGTGCAGCGGTCAAGCTCTTTGCCTCTCACCAAGGTGGACCAGGTTCGATTCCCGGTCAATGCATGCGAGAATTTAGAAGTGAAAATGCCATGTCCTGTGGTTCGGACTCCAC
Source organism: Meconema thalassinum (assembly GCA_946902985.2). Lineage (NCBI taxonomy): Eukaryota > Metazoa > Arthropoda > Insecta > Orthoptera > Tettigoniidae > Meconema > Meconema thalassinum. Next base: position 228,751,085 of record OX336393.1, read on the forward strand.
GTAAAAAGGAGATCCCGTGGCTCATGACCGCGAGTTTAACGGTCACGTAAAACAAGAAGCTTCCTTCCTTTCGGTATAGGTGAGTGCTCCTTTTAGGTTATCATAAGAGAGGTGGGTTTAACTGTTATTTTCCTTTGCCGAGTCCAGTTCCATTAACTTCCATATATTCCATAGCTTGGTTAATCTCCTAACTCTGATTGTTAGCCTGTCACCCCGGAGGGCTGAGTTCGATTCATGGCTCTAAAATTAATGTAATTCTGGTCTGAGAGGTTCGGAATGGAGCACACTCAGCTTGTAAATAATAATAACCCCCGGCACTACAGCCCATGAAGGGCCTAGGCCTACTTATCGACCGCTGCCCAGTCATTTGGCCTGCAGAAATTGGGGTGACGCGTGATCAGTGGATCTGGTCCCCCTCAACCGTTAATCTTAGTTTTCGTGATCGGGGCGCTGTCTCACTGTCAGACTGCTACTCAATATTGTCCTCACGAGGCTGAGTTCATCCCGTTCCAGCCCTCACGTCAGTTTCTAAAATCCCTGACGGAGCCTGGAATCGAACCCGGGGCTTCCGGGTGAGAGGCAGGCGTGCTGCCCCAACACCACGGGGCTGGCATACTCAGCTTGTGCTTAATGTTTAAATATTTTCCAGCAGTAGTTGCAACTCTTTTTAAGTTTTTGCCGTGCTTTTAGCGGGTTGTTTCTGGGTGGCTTTGTGGGTTTGATAGTGTTTTGAAGAGCTATTTTGTCTTGTATATTTGGATCTGACGATGCTCGCTAGGCGAGCGAAACGTGATATCCAATTACCCTCCCCCCTCCATTTGTTAAAGACTTTTGTTAATGTATAAATATAGTTCCTCAGAACCAGTCGAACGTAAGTCCAAAAATTATGATTTTCAGGTTATTACATAATTGTATGTAGAATTTGATTCTACATTAAGCCATTACAACTGAAGTCCAGTGAAACATCGGGTTTTGTATTTACTAAGGGTTGTAAGAACGTAAGTCCCAACCTATGATTGAGCCAGACAAAGTTAAATCCACTTACGTTATTGTGGTTCTGAAGCGTTCAGAATACATTAAAACGCAAGTCCCATTAACACACCTTGTCATAGTGCTAAGTCCTAAATCTGGTTTTATAAGTACAGCCAATATAACGCATGCCCAGTCTTAAGTCCTAGAACGATTGTATAAGTACAGCCAACATAACGCAAGTCCAGTCTTAAGTCCTAAAACTATTTCATAAGTACAGCCAAAAAAAACTAAGTCCAGTCCTGACTGAATATTGCGTTAATTCTAAAGGAAATACCAATAAAGGGGTTAAGTATATACAACATTAATAATGTCAACAGTTTTTTGCTGCCTAATTCAAGTGTTAGCTCTGCAGTCAGACATAGAGTTCATTTCCTACAGTTTTTATGCTCTCCTGAAAAGTTGGCATAATGTGACTTACGTTAGTCTGGTTCTGAGGTACAGAATAATGCATGTAACATTTATTTCAGGTAATGGAGTGATAAAATAATTACGACTTTCTGCCCAAACTCTTTGGGCACTCTAATGTTGACTGACTGAAGAGCAATTCTGTTGATTAAATACACACAATAGCACAGACTTCGCAGAAACGTGGTATATCAGAGAAATCCAGTACTCAGAACACTACGTCAACGGAGCTGATATAGATACACTTAGCCCTCGACGACGACGACGACAACAATAAAAACCACAACCCTATTGAGTTTCTCAACTCTCCGATCCCTCTTGGGATGCCTCCAAATAAGCTTACACGGTAGGTTGATTTTCTCATCGCTTACCTCCTTTGTGTAACCGAACAAGGCTTCAATTCTCCAAGATAATGAGCAGGGCAATTAACGCAACTATAATTACTCGCACAAGTAGTCGTGAAAGCAATAACATTACTCGCAATCCATTGGTGTCCTGTTTAGGAGCCTCACTTGTCGATTAAAAAAAAAGTCCTCTCGGCACGCCGGAAGGCGGAGGTAGATTTCACCGGGCAAGCCTGGGGATAGGCGAAAATAGGCAGAATATGTAGGATCAGACCTCATTTATTGCAAGAAAGTATTTTATAATCGGAGATTAATTAACTTTGTTTTTCGTCATTTTATGCATATATTAAACATTTTATTGTCTTAAGGGGACGGTAACATTCTTGTCATTTGGGGTCCATTTTTAGCCTACTTTCGATTTTTGCAAAAAATGAAAGTAGACTTATGAGATCAACACAGGGCGAAAAAAGTGTGTCTGTCTGTGTGTGTGTATGTGTGTGTGTGAGTCTGTGTGTGTGTATGTGTGTGTGTGAGTCTGTGTGTGTGTGTGTGAGTGTGTGTACTCTGAATGTCTGTCCCCCCCTATCAATTCGAACACGGTGAATGCGAATTGAACGAAATTTGGTACAAAGGTAGCACTAGCAAAGGACACCTCAGTGTCATGTTTTATATCGCCGCCATCTTTACTAAAACTGAATGGCGGCCACTCAAACGTTCAAAACGTAAAATCAAATAACGACTAACTAAATCATCCAATCTCTACCAAATTTGGTAACAACATACCTTCGTATAGGATGCGTCTTGTGACCAAACTACAAGGTCGTCCGCCATACCATTTCAGGATGGCGGCCGTGCGAATTATGCAAACTTTATAATCCATATCATGGGACCCACCAGTTCCGATTATCGAGCCGAGAATCGTTTTAACTGTTCTAAAGGAAGAGGCACGTACGAAATTAAAAGTTTATTTTGTAATACTATAGTGCAGACGTGATTTTAAAAAGCTCAGCTGATTCATTAATAAGACAAGATGGCAGCGGATATCTTGTGCCTGACTTATATTTCACTAATTTGAGTATTGAATGCAATATAGCGTACTGATAAAAAATAAATAAACTTTGTATGAAATGCTTTATATATAAATAATATACTCCAGTGATGAAATCGTTTAGTATAAATCATTATTTGCTAACAAGTTCTATGTAAGTCATTTTAAATAGAACGATATTCGTTGACACAATTAGCTCAGTGGTAGAGCGATAGCCTGTCGCTCAGATTCCTATGGTTCAAACCCGATCAGAGCTAGTTTTTTTGCTTGAAATGTTATATGTTTATTGTTTTGTAATGACTCAGATGTTTTAAAATTAAGCGTTATATTGTGCAAATTATGGTGTAAAATATATATTTAATTAAAACATAATTCGCCAGCAGATTTACTCGAGACATCTAGCTGCCAAAAAGGTAACTTCCAGATTTTATTGAAAAGTTTCTTCTTCTGGCCGCTAGAATGCACTCGCTCTGTTAGGATTATATTGTTCGATATTTCACCACTAGATGTCCCGACTAGTCTACGTGGGGATCCATTGATTACTATACCATTATCATTCTATGCGCATCGAATTTGAAGAATGACAAGTTGATACTACGATACATTTTAACTTTTTATTTTAAAGGGTTTGTAACAGCCTATTTTGCGTTACTTGAAAATGTTATTAAGCGTTATATTGTCCACATTATGGTGTAAAATATATATTTAATTAAAACATAATTCGCCAGCAGATTTACTCGAGACATCTAGCTGCCAAAAAGGTAACTTCCAGATTTTATTGAAAAGTTTCTTATTCTGGCCGCTAGAATGCACTCGCTCTGTTAGGATTATATTATCGAAAATATCCACATAGTTTGTATACACACGTCTCTGTAGGGTGATGGAAAGATTTGTTAATTCAATTAGGGTTGTGAAAGCCATGCACAACCAGACGTGTAAAGACATGCCTCAACTCAAAGTTGGATGTTGCCCACGGCAGGTCGTAATAATAATAATAATAATGTTATTGGTTTTACATCCCTTTTAACTACTGCTGCTTTTAGAGACACCGGGGTGCCGGAATTTTGGCCCGAAGGGGATCTTTAACGTGCCAGTAAATGTACTGACACGGCTCCCTCGCATTTGTGCACCCTCAAATGCCAGCTGACTGCGCCATGATACGAACCTGCAACCTAGGGCCCAGCAAGCGAGAACGTTACCGCTGAGCCACGCCGCCAGTCCGGTCGATTATGTCTCCAGATCCATAACATTCTTGATATACTTCTTATCTTTCTTTCTTTCTTCAATGATGGTAGCAGTTTTTATCTAGGTCGTGGCGTTTGGTAGAGGTAAATCGTTTCTAAGGTCTTCAACAAAGAATAGTTCTATTATACTCTTTGATAATAACAACGAGTTATAACTATACTCATACATTTAGGAGAAAGTAGGCTATATGTTCTTTACTGAACATCTTGTTATACTTGTGGTCACACTGTCCTTATGCAAGATTTCGACACTGATGTGTAACTATCTAACGGTCTCCCGCAGAGATTTTGGTTGGTTCCTCAGTTTAGGGGCTGAGAAAACGCGGTCATGTAACTCCGTGTACATAGGGTGAGTGTAGAATCTGTCTGATAAACGGTGTGAATTGTGAAGACTGTATTAGTCTGTGATTCAGGTAAGGACTGCAGACGGTCAATTTCAAGCAGTGGTTCCTAATGTTGCTAACAAATACTACCGTCAACGACACCAAGCTGTGAACTTGGCTACTGGATGCCACCGCAACCAACAACTCGCAATGAACGTTGTAACTTCCCCTGCAAAGGAAAGCATACTGAGGGATTTCTAGCGCTCTTAGAAAATCCGACGACTTCGGCCGGCTTTGAACCCGCGACCTTGGGCATAGAAGTTCAGCATGCTACCAGTTAAGTCACCGAAGCCGCTTCACACTTAGTCAGATAGAAAACTGAATGTGATCTCGTGCGAGTGCGTTGTCATGGCAACGTCTGATGGCTCATCCCTCATCAATTTAGTAGTGTTGTCATGGCAACCTCTGATGGCTCTTGGCATTTTCTTATAATTCCGAAATCATTTTTCTCATCCCTTGGCGTAATGGTGGGTCATATCAAAAAAAAATCAGACAAAAGTTTTAGGTAATTATTAGGGGAATATTGTCCATTTTTTACGGTTTTGATATCGTGCCAATTAAGAGAGATATGATTAATGTTTCCCGAAAAACCCACTTTTTCCCACCCCTTTGGTCAATGGTTGGTGCTATCAAAAAACTTTTCAAACATAAATTTTGGAGCCTCATCCGGCACATAGTATGAACGTTGAATGGATTCGATATTTCAAATATTAAGAGAGTTATAGCGATATTTCACTTTTTCGAAAAAAGCCCCCCATTTTCACCCCCGTCGACCGATTGTGCCTATTAACGAACTCAACCGAGATTCTATAGGGATACATATTATGTAAAAATTTCAAAGTGATTGGGGGCAAAAGTGCGGTATTTACCGTGTCCACAAGAAAGTGATATACAGTATATATAGATAGATAGATATATTGATACATATATACATATATACATACATTATATATAAACTTTTGAGCTGACGGTGGTTTTGGGGTCTAGGGGATGTGAAACGCGAAGATATGTCAAAATTTTCCGGAAGTCGAAACATGGTACCCATTGCAATAGTTAGCTTTCTAAAGAAATCTACCTAACTGAGCTTTACTATGACTATCAACAAATCGCATCAATTGAAAATGGGCATTTATTTGATATTCCCTGCATCTCCATCAACTTTTTTTTGTCGGAGCCCACGTCTCACGCCCAACGGGAAAGCAGTAAACGTGCTTTTAATGCAGGTTTTCCATTGAAGTGCCTTCTGAAAATACACAGTGATTTTTGGTATGGTCGACGGGTCTAACGCTGCCTGCTGGCCGGGAGTTGACAGCTCACTGCCCGACTCACGTGTCGCGTATTTCAGGCTATGTCAGATGTCTTAAAAGCACCCGACAAATCCTTCTGGCGTAGTTCAGTCTAAAGGAGGAATTCGTTTGTATTGCATGTGCTGTGAGTGAAATCGAATGGTTTTAAACTTGGTATAACCAGAAATACATACATTATTGTGATGTTTTGTATATTTAGTATTAGAATGGACTAGAGCGATTTACTTTGAAGCAACGTATTTACCCTACACAAATGTGTTTTAAAGCGTAGTGCTGTGTACGCGCGAAGATGCTCTTCCTGTGAATTACCAGATATTCAAATTCCACATAGATCCACAATTCATAAGTTGGTAAAGAATGTAAAGAAAACCAGGCATTTTTCAACAAGAAATTGCAGTTTAAATGTCGACTTCTTAATGTTGTCGTTGTAGTTGTTTCATTTGGGGGATTTGACATCGTGGTCATTTCAGTCCCATGTATGTAATTTGTCTCACAGCCTGTGATATAGTGTTCTGTATTTACTGGAATTAAAAATCATCCCCCATTTGCCTGGAGTAGAAACGCTAAAACCGCTGAAAACCACTTCTAGGATATCAGACGTTCGAATCGAATTCACCTCTTCTCAGTTTTGCTTCACGAGGATGAGTATCCCGTTTCAACCCTCAAACCAGAATTCAAATTTCTTGGCAGAGCCGGGAATCGAACACGGACCTCCGAAACGACAGCCAATAATTCTAGCTGTTACACCATGAGGTAATCACCCGATTTCTTACGCAAGAGAAGGTAGATGAAATCAGTGCTAGCTTTGAACTTTTCCGAAATCAATCTAGCGTATTGCTCAACAGACTCATCAGAACCATGCGCTAAGGAACAAAACACATGTATTTACGAATATAGTAATCATCATCATCATTTATTGCATTTAACAGGCCATTAAGGCTCTGGTCAGAAAACAAAATATTAAAAACTAATACGTAAATAAAAAAGAACACAGGTATTAATTACAACAATAGACTTGTGCACAAGTATTGGTTACAGATGTTCTTCCACCTTCCCCGGTTCCTTGCATCTGCCACTGTTGCTGATGGTGCCCCCTTTCCTAGAGCCAGTATCGCCCGATCCTTCCATCTTGTTCTAGGACGGCCTCTCGGACGTCTCCCAGTTGGTGTTGAGTTGAAAACACAATTGGATATGAAATACTCCGCTCTTATTTCACTGCAACCTCCTCCTCTTTAGAATTCGGCTAATGTGTGTCTTTCCAAAGCGTTGTTACAGGTCTTTCTTTAGGTCTTCTTTCCCAACTTTCGGTTTCTGCATTATGCATTGGACCATATAATTTCCGTAAGACCTTCCTTTCAAAACTCGTAGGCACGTTCTTCAAGCGTATGTGGGGTGGCCCATGCCTCACAGCCATATAGAATCATGGGTCTCACCAAGGTCATGTACAGATGTACTTATAAAGTAATACAGATTTTAAATAAAAATAGCTACGCTTGCTAAGGCCATTGGGTCAAGCTATCTGATGAGTGGACTCGAACTCCTCCGTCAGCTTTCATTGAAATAGTTTTCGGTAGTTTTCCATTTTCAGATTCTGTTCACATAGGCTTAATTAATTACGAAGTTTATGAATTACACTTATTCAAAAATATATATACAATATTTAGATCACATGATTTCGTAAAAATTGTATTTTGTCCATTTAATGTGAAGAACACGAGGACTTGGGTCACATGTTTGGGAATACTTTTATGTAACACCAACAATTTCATTGTCTTTCTACATTTTTAGTTACATTTTCATCTTAAAACTCATTGTAAATTGTATGGGCAACGAAGCGCACGGGTACAGCTGCTGCATATGCATTACCCGGCCGAGGGGAGTGGAGTGAGTTAGCACGGTGGCGTATGCGCACTGCACGGAAATACCGTATAGTCTGCCTCAGTCCAGTTGTCAGCTGGGTCAGGTAGCGTCTAATGTACTAGTGATGGAGCGTATTGAAAACAAAGTCACTCATGAACAAACTTGGTGCGTTATTTCCAATGTTTTGTGATCGAGAGAAGATGTAATGTATGAGAATACCTGTCCCAAATTCTACTGAACGTGCTATTACATGCATTTTATTATTATTATTATTGGTGCCTTTATTGCGGTGAAATTAGGGCTCTTGGGCCCTCTTTTACACTTAACCACACACAATGCAACTTCCATGAATACTCATATGTTATTCGTAACGTACCAAACTTAAATTCTAAGAAAATGCCATACAGAAATTGTTCTAGTTGGCGTACGAATTCAAGAGGAAATCTTTACATGCACGTTTGAAAGTTGTTAGGGATGTACAACTTCTAACGTCACGTGGACAATTCCAAATTCTAGTTCCCGACACGAGGAAAGAGTTACTGAAGGCAGATGAATGATAGAGGAATTGCAATTATAGATCCAGATTGCGTGTGACGATCATGAAAGAAAGAAAACGAAAATTACAAGAGAGATAGTGAGCTGTATTTTCATTGAGAAGTCGATAGATAAGTGTACATATGTGCAGGTTTCTTTGTTGTTCTTCTTTTAAACAGGAAAGTAGAGTATAAAAAGGAGAAGCGTGTGAGGAAATTTTTAAGGAGAAAATAAATCTAATGCAGGAATTTAAAGCTCTGTATGTACCCACTGTAGTAGGAAAACGCAATTCAGTAAGGTACGAAAGTGGAAAGTGTAGGGAGCGAAATTAAGTCACTTCGCAAACAAGGAAAGCCGCCTGAAAATAAGATTAGGTCTATACTGTACGATATGGATGTGTACTATTCAGAGGAACCGACCACGGTGGCCGACAACACTAACTCGAACCTCGCTCGCATCGGGAGAACATGTGTTCGAATCCCACCTTGACCGTCCTGAAAATGGATTTCATGGTTTCCCATTTTCACCACCAGGCAAATGCCGGGACGACTCCTTTCAACGGGTCCGCAGCAAACTTCCTTCCATAATCCCTACCCTGGTATTTCCTTAATTTGACCCAAGTTAGCGGTCGCCTGTCACCAACCCCAGTTGTATTTGCTGACAAAGTGTGTTGAGCTTCTAGGCACCGTGCTTGCGACGGTAGGTGAGTGGTGTATGCCGAGCTGGGAGGGTAAGCGATCAAGGAAAGCACACGAAATTTCAGGAATATGTTTTAGTTCAAGGAAGAAGTTCCAACAATGTGAAATGTTTGAAACTTTTTCTAGCAAGAAATTTATTTAATATTTGCAAGAATTGTATAATGTGAAGCATGTTACGATTGTCCTCTTGGCAATACTCTTGGACTCCCGTACAAGATGTTTGGTGCTTCAATTGTTCTTATGGCCTGACTGTACTGCGATGACGTTATGCTCGATACTAATAGCGCTACGGTGTGCAGGATCCACTTTCCTTGGTCGGCTAATATTTACACTGTTTATTTACAATCGATATGAATATCGGTGCGAGTTAACAGTGGACTGTTGAGTTCATTAAATGTGCAAATAGAACAGCAGTTGTCCTATAAGAACAATTTGTCCTCCACTCTGAAACTGTATCGGATAGTAAAATCTATTTTCTGAGTCTCTGGCTCTGGTGACATGACAGCCGAGTTAGTAATTGACAGTGCGCAACATTGTGAAGCCAAGTGTACATGTGATGTCGCCGAGTAACAGTTTTGAAATGTTTATTCATGAGGCGGCTCATCTCCATGACGCCTTGCTACATAGGTCGGGGTCAACATGTAAGTGGCAGCAAGCAGAAACAACTCGGTCCACGATAATAGTGGACATCGCAGCAAAAATTCTGAAATGACGTTGCTTCTTAGCACAATTCCTTACTTCTATGTTTTATTTGGTGTAGTTTTAAAGCCTTATAATACTACCTACCATCTGTCCCGGCTTCACCCGATATCTTTAACGGTTCACCCAGCACAGGCTTAAAAGGCGCACGGATAACAGGTCACTGACACAATTCAGAAAAGCCGAGGTGAACAGCGAAACTCCAAAAACATATACTCTTCTCTGAAGTCTTAAGTCGACACGGCCTGACAGTTGGATTCTGGCCGAAGCTGGGGTATAGGCGCGCTCGCTAGCTCATAAAGAAGCTCCGAAGCTAGTAATTTAAATTTCCCCGGAATGGAGATTGTTGGAAGATATTAAAACGTAAAAACACTTATAGTGGGCGATGTATTAAAGATAGAGATATGCTGTCGCGGGCAATATTGCAGAGCTTTTCATGCAGAACAATTCTTACACTCATTAACTCTTTAACGTTTTACCCAGCGTAAGCTTAAAAGGCGCACGGACGGCAGGTTTTTCTTCCACTCGATTCACTGAAATCGTTACTGCTCAGCTTCCTTAGGTCATGTTTTTCTACAGAAACCTTCCTCAAGAAATCGTTTACAGACCGCATCAAAATCTATCCAGTGGTTCTCGAGATTACCCACTACATCCAAGAATTGGGGACTTTGTTTATACTAGAGGGGGGTTGGAAAGTTAATACCTATTTTGAACATGAAATATTTCAAGGAGTGTACAACTTATCATAGATTTCATTCAATACATTCTTAGGGTGTACCATTTGGTTTAGTAAGTGAAATTTAATTAATTACATTTCTACGTATGCAACCGCATTGTCTACACATTTATGCGACCTTCTAGGAACAGTGTCCATGGATTTTCTTAGCATTTCCAATAGCACATTTGCAAATACCTCACGAATAGTTTGTTCAATGCTGTTCAAATTCCTTGGTGTTGACTTGTACACTTGTACCGTAGCTGTTTGTTCGTGGTGAGGCTAGTATTCCAGTCCAACGACAACACAGAGTACGGGGCAGCAAGGATCCTAGAGGAGAAGCAACAAAACAGATTCAGATACGAGTTCCTCGTTTCTTGTACAATAGCTGGTACTGAAGCTAAATACCGCTTTTCAAGAGTCATTCATTTAGTAGACGAGTTCTTTGTCCAAATAGTGGAAAATAAAGACTGTTTTGATTTTCCCATGAGCAATGGCTCAATCGATATAACCTTCTCCATCAAAGATAGATGTCTTCCACAATTACATAATATCAAATATTTTGTTATTTTCTAACATCTGTATCACGAAAAATATCTAATACAGGAATTCCCAGAGGGGAAGAAAAACAGAGTAGCAGCATAGTGCTGCAACTCCACCCCGTTTGTTTGGTTTTATTACCTAAGAAGTAAGGAAGCAACCTGGAAGAATTCCAGTTGAGTGGAAAATAGACCGACCCAACTGGAATTATTCCAGGTTGCTTCCTTACTTCTTGGGTAAAATAAAGAAACAGAAAGGGTGGAGTTGCAGCACTATGATGATACTCTGTTATTCGGTTTAGGTATGAGTATGTAGAGACATGGATATGGTTTTAAGCTGGAGCCAAAACCAAAATTTTCGCGATACAGAAAGTGTGACGGTCTACCGCGCACCTTGCTCCTAAGTGGGTGCGCGCAGATACTACCCGCATCTCATTGCCGTATTGAGAAACATATCCATGATTCGATGTTCCACAGTGTAGCAGAAGAACTTAATTCTTCTCCCTGGCTGTCATATACTTGAGGAAGGGGGGTTTATAAATATGTAAGATAATAGATATTACAACTCTTCAGTCGGTCAACACAATGGAATCCCAATTACTGGGACATGCGGAAAAAAAATGAAAAAATACATGTGACTAAAATATGTATATTGACTACCTAGTAGGTCGCGGGTTAAAACCCGGTCGAAGTCGTCGCATTTTAAGAGCGTTAAAAATCCCTCAGTATGCGTTCCTTCGGAGGGGAAGTAAAGCCGGCGGTCCCATGCCATAGATTTATGGCATGAACAAGAACCTTTCACTAATTACACTTGTGTGAAGCCAAAATTTGTAGGTTAGAATCGATAACGCTCTATTAGTTCCAACGTTCGCCACCAGGTGCTGACTATGATGCCATCTAGTAGCCAAGTCCGCAAGCTAGGTGTCGTGACGGTAGCATTTGGTAGCAAAAGTAGAAACTACTTGAAATTATTGTCTGCAGTCCTTACTTGAATTAAAACAGATACCACACACTAATACATCCATCACAATTAACACCAGTTATCAGACAGATTCTACACCCACCCAAAGTACACGGACCTACATGACCACGTCGTCTCAGCCTCTAAACTGAGGTACCAACCAAGACTGCCTAATATTTGTTTTGGAATGCAGAAGAAGGAGAAAACTAAAGGATGACATGTTTCGTTCGTCAAACAAGCATCATCAGATCCAAATCTGAACAAAATAGCTCTACAAAATACAACGAAACCCACCCACTAACAGTCACTGCCCTCTATACACAAAATAGTTGCCACATTTTCTATGTTATTGACGCGTGTTCCCGCCCCCTCTCAATAGGAAGGCTAAACGGCCGATTTCCTTCCAAAATCCTTTATCTGACCCGTACTGAAAATAAAATAAATGGTCATTGGCTGCAATAATAAAAAATAGTATATTATTGAAACAGAACATAACCTTCAGATCGAATTGCCGGTCGGGCTACACAATATGTAGATCGAATGAGTAACTCTGTATCTATTACTGGCGTGATTCTCCGAAGGTTATCGAGAGAATCCATCACAAATTCTACAAGTGTTTCTTCGCCTATAAAACTACGATTTTCGTTTGTAAATAAATCTAGTGCGCTTTGTTTTGTTGCAAGGAAAAGGAAACTGTACCGTTTGTAAACTCCGGAAAGTCTCGAAGGTTTTTGCCGTGCTGATTGTGGAGTTTCACCTACATGTACCAAGTTAGGCTCATTAGCAGGTTTTTGGGTCCAGCTGAACTTCCACCACGTCCCATGTAATTATGAACTAAGAGCTCCTCAACATTATCCTCCCTGTAGAGCAGGCGTTCTCAACCTATTTAAGACTGTGAGCACCACCCTCATGCTATACAAGTACCCGAGCACTATTAAATCTATACAGTATATACTGTAAAGCTCAATATTGTTTTGTATGTCTGTTATTTATACAAATCTACACCGTTTCACCGATCTGAACCAAAATTTGTATACTTACCCTTTGTAACCCTGTGGGTAACACTGTCCACTTTAAATTTCGGACAGACCACTCCATTCCCTGCATGTAGGCCCTTAGGCACAAATCCACACCGTTTCACCGATCTGAACCAAAATTTGTATACTTAACCGCTGACACCCTGCGAGTAACACTGTCTACATTAAATTTCGGACATACCACTCCATTCCTTGCATTTAGGCACTTTGGCACAAATCTACACCATTTCACCGATCTGAATCAAATTTTACATACTTACTCTTTGGAACGCGACGAGTAACACTGTCCACTTGATATTTTGGACAACCCTCTCCATTCCCTACATTTAGAACAACAGACAAAATGACCTTGAAAACCACGGTTTAACCCGGGAGAGGTCGCGTTGACTCGTCGGAAATGAGAGGTTTCGCTGGTCCTTTTAGACCAGGTTGTTTCAACGACGCATTACTTTACTGTGATGATTATTTCCTAGTTTTGTACCTATTTTTTATGATATTTGTTTGTTTTGGGATTCGTTTTATTGTTTTAAATCTATTATACATGGAATCTTCTGGATTTTTGCTAATTAAAAAAACACGGTTACAAAATTTGCTGAAAATCATAATACAGTCATATTCATTTAAACTGTGAACTAAACAACTATTTCTAATAATAATGAAAAAGCAACAACTGCAATAACAATACAACAACAAAAAACATTTGTAATAGGCTACAGTATGGGCACCTCAGTTCCTCATTCGTCGGCACCACCTTTCGTTGCGCATGCGACAGATAATGAAACTGTGTGCTCCTTGCAGATGTATCACTGACATGTCATGCACTGGGTTTGCGCCAATCACAGTAGGCACAACGACCAGCTCCGGTTTCCTGCCTTGATACTGCAGGCTGTTCACATTTCACTTCAGTTGGTTCACTGCGCTCCTTTTAGAATGCTACCTATTGCCATCTTCATCTCCCTGGATAGGCAAGAAATTGTTTCTCGATTTTGTATATATTCTATACACAGTTCCCAGGAGAGCTCCGTCAGAAATTGTCGTCGAATTATGGTTTTCTGTGTATTTTCCCTTAGGACAATGAATGCTTTTATCCAGCAACATTCAATAACCCATAGAACACAGTGAGTGGCCATCGACAGCTAGTCCTTGAAACTGAATAGGTCCCTTTCAGTTCATCGACAGTATCCACGTCTCCCCTTGTCATGTTGTAGAAGGTTAGAAGTTCAGGCTGTCTGGATTCTCCAGAACTCTCATCGATTGTGTCAGAATCATTGAAAGTGGAAATCAATGGGATGGCCTTATTTTTCTTGTAAGCATAAGAGAGCAACATACAGTCAACTCTAAATCCAAAAATACTGCTGTTGACTGGCATTATTGGTGAAATAATATTGGAGGAATCTCTTACTTTCTCCGAGTGTTCCAACAATATTTTTAGACGGTGGTTTTCAAAAAGAGAGATGGCCAGGGCGAAGGATATATCAATTGTCACATTCCTCCCACTGCCTGGCATTGGCTGTACTATTCTCTCGACAATGGCTCGCGGTGAAGTTTCACTTCTAAATGGTCCTTCTGGTAGTTGACCGGGATTAATTTCCACATGAACTGTGTAATATGTTCTGGCGTAAAGGAAAGCAGAAATTGTTTTTGCCATATTTGACCAATTTAATTGGTATATTTTTACGAAAAGCGAATTTCCCTTGAAACGACTCGAGCATTTCTTCCACTGTACAATATTCACCTGGTGAATATGACGGCAAGCATAGATCATCAAAAGCCTCAAATATCTCACGGATTTTAGAAAGACGATCTGATTGAGTTATCTTATCTCTGTCATGAACGTTATCGAATCCCATAGCTCTAAGCAAACATTTGAAGCGACGCAGATTCATAGTCGTTCTGAATATTTCTACACCCGTCCCATCTGTAGCCGACATGTCTTTGATGCGATGAACGAAGAATGACAGCAAAGTAAAGCAGCCCAAACACGGCTTTCAATTCTCGAACATCTGTACAAGGAACATCACATTCTCGTGGGAAGTTCGCTCGTCTTTGTTTAATCCACATATTTGTAAATCCCACAATCTTTTCGAATTCTGAATCTGGAAAATAAATACTCCAAGCTTATATCGGAGAGTGAGCATTGCGAGCATCACCCTTGGGCCCAGGTAGGTGAGAAATTATGTTGCGTCGGCGTGTCCTTCCCTTTCGTTGAGAGGAATGTACTTGCTATGTTGTAACACCTTCTTTAGCCATGTACGCTGGTCCAGCATTACTAGACTAGTACTTCTTCCGGTAGAGGCAAAGAATGGTGTGTTGTTACCACAATATTGTTCATCCACAGACTCCTCTGAGTCTGTGTTGTGTTCAATACAAGCCAAGTTGTCTCTGTACTTCCATCATCTTCTTCTTCTTCAAACTCCCCTGCTCCTTGTTCGACGTCAAACAGTTCCCTTCATACTCTGTCTTGTTGCAGTCTGAGTACTTCGTTTCTATTCCGTTCTTCTTTCTCCACACTTTCTAAGAGCGTTCTAATTCTATCTTCTTCGAAGTGCATCATCAAATTCAAAATTCAACAGGTCGCGTGTGGTGGAAAAGACCCGGTCTGGTATAATTGGTGAATAGTTCAACTCACCACGCAAAATTGGACTGGCGGTCAGCAGGAAACTGTTGCTGATACTCTCCGTGACAATTAGATGAAGTATGGTTGTAGGGGTGTGCAGCAAACAACAATGGTGACGTGAACAATATGAACCTGGTCTAAAAGACCGCAACGTGACCTCTCCCGGGTTAAGGCCCTAGAACCATTCATGTCCGTAGTAGTGTAACTGTAAGAATATTTTAATAAGTCTATTGTTGGCTGGCAATGCGGGCTGCATCACGTCGCCCCTACCAGTGTTCTAGTGCAGAATTGCGAAAATAGTTACATCTTACGCTGCTTATAAATTGGAATCACGGGAAGTAATTAGTGCAAAACGATTTCTTAGGCCCATTAAAACAGTTAACATCATGAAAATATTATGCCTCTGTATAAGTGCGATAGTGTTATTTATTATTTATTTATTGTTGCCTTTATTGTGGCGAAGTTAGGGCTCTAGACCCTCTCTTACACTTAACCACACACAGTGCAACTTACATGAATACTCTCATATGAAAATTTTAAGGAGAAAATAAACTTAATGCAGGAATTTAAAGCTCTCTGAAGTTTCTTGTTTTGTTCTCCGGTAGCATCTACTAATACAACATCGCAGTAGTTAAATATAGGGAGTATCAAGGTTTGGACGAGTCTTATTTTCAAGTTACGGAGTAGAACGGACTGGTGAATCTTAAGTGGATGAAGTGACGAGTAAACTTTCCTGCATGTATTAGTAACGTGCTCATCCCAATTCAATGTTTCATTTAGAGTGGCTCCAAGACCTTTTACCGATTTAGAGAACGGGATAGCAACACCATTAAGTTGAATTAAGGAAAGTGCTCTACTATGGAAAAGCAATTTAGTCTGTCCTATTACGATAGCTTGTGTTTTAATTGGGTTGATGGCAAGATAATTTTCAGCTGCATAGCGGCTGATCCTCTTTAGATTTAGATTCATATTTTCAATTAACGCATCTGTGTTATTTGCTTTTGTGTGGCAATATATCTGAAGGTCGTCTGCATACGGATGGTAGTTGCAGTTTTCCAGTTTCGATGAGATGTCGTTCAGATATAAAATGAATATAAGGGGCACTACTGCTAGTCAAAAATAATAATAATAATAATAATAATAATAATAATAATAATAATAATAGTAATAATTAATATTATTATTATTCTAATAATATTATTGTGGTGTTTGAAGCCATATTTTCAGTGTTGCCTTAGTAAACAAGAGTTTAGTGCTTTTCAGTCGGTCAACACGAATGTACCCAAAAGAGATGGGTTATGCCCTAATCCTGAAATAAATTACATGAGATTAATAATTAATAATAATTAATAATTAATAATTAATTATTAATCTCATGTAATTTATTTCAGGATTAGGGCATAACCCATCTCTTTTGGGTACATTCGTGTTGACCGACTGAAAAGCACTAAACTCTTGCTAATAATATTAATAATAATAATGTAAGCAATGTCATAGTCAATGGAAACCGACAAACCAAAGTACGCTGGCTAGCAGACACCCAAAAGGACCTCACTGAAATCAATATTGACCCACTGACAACGACGCGGACTGCATATAGACAAAACGTAAATTCGTATAAGTTTCCACCCAAGATCCCTACGGGACAGAATTTGAAACTTAAAGCTGCATGGACACAAGAAAGAAGACAGGCACATAGCGAAAGGATGAGGAAGTTTTGGGAAGATAAGAAGAACAAGAAGACCAATGTTAACTAATGGTTCTACGTGCTCCTTAGAGGGCCAAACGCATTATATATATATATATATATATATATAATGTAAGCAATGAAGGATGCTGATTCCACTCAACTGTTCACACGTAAATGTATCTCATCTGCATGAGTCACGAGAATGAGCAAGAGTCGACTAACGAAGAAAATTTTCAACTTCATTATATTTTCAATTAACGCATCTATGTTATTTGCTTTTGTGTGGCAATATATCTGAAGGTCGTCAGCATACGGATGGTAGTTGCGACTCCACAATGGGTGGATGAAACAAGAAAGGACCTGGAGGATCATTCTAAAATATATCTGTAATAGAGAGGTATAAATAAAGTGATACATTCAAGGGGTTGTAGGAAAAGCAAAGTAGAAAAGTCAAGAATTTCTGGTCGGAAGAGAGGAAGAGGAACCACAGCGAAAAGTTGAAGTACTGGGAAAAGAAAAAAGGACTAACCAGCAAATCCCGTGGTCTAAAGTAGGCCAAAATCGAAGAAAGAAGAATGTAAGTAATAATTATTGTTATGATAATGGTAATAATAATAATAATAATAATAATAATAATAATAATAATAATAGTAACAAAACTGATCCAAACAACTATAGAGGTTTATCCCTATTATCTGTGGCCTATAAAATCCTATCTAAAGCTCTTCTGAACAGACTACAGAAACAAACGGACCATTTGATGGATGAATATCAAGCGGGTTTTAGGAAAGGGCTTTCATGTGCTGAACAGATATGGAATCTCAAGATGATTTTGAAGATCCGCAGATCCAACCCCACAATTGTCGTCTTTGTGGACCTTAAGAAAGCATATGATTCTGTGGACAGGCAGACCCTGTTTGAGACGCTAGAAGAACTTCAAGTGGACACGAAGACCAGAGAACTGATTCGTCAGACTCTCACCAATACAACATCGAAGGTGAAGTTTCTTGGGGAAATTTCTGACTCTTTTGAAGTACGAACAGGTGTTCGCCAAGGAGACGGAATTTCACCCCTTCTATTTAACCTGGTTCTAGATAAAGACATCAGAGAGTGGGAAAAGAACATCAAAGGCGTTAGCATAGGAACTGCTGGAAACAAAATCAATGTGAAATGCTTGGCTTTCGCAGATGACCTAGCGATTATCACTAGGAACAAAGAAGAAACTAATCATGCTATGGAGACATTATACAGAATAGCATCACAAGCAGGCCTTCAAATATCATTTGAAAAAACCAAGTACATGCAGAATTTTCAGCAAAAGAACAAGAAAGAAAAAATAGAAACAGCGTGTGGAGCAATATTACAAGTAGAATTTTTTAAATACCTTGGAGAAATAATTCTTCCTTCAGGATTGGACAGTTTGGCTAACACAGAAAGAGCCTCAAAACTTCATAGAGCATTCAAACTAACATGGGATCACTATAATAAAAGAGTAATGTCACATAATGCAAAACTGAAACACTACAAAACAGTTGTACTGCCGGAAGCTCTATATGCTTCAGAAACAATAGCTTTAGGAGGTCATTCTAAAATTGCAAATATAGAAAAGCAAGAACGTAAAATTCTTAGAAAAATATTCGGCCCCACACAAGAAAATGGAATTTGGATTAAAAGACGAAATTCAGATCTATACCGTCACACAGATAGTTTCAGCAACACTGTACGAAGAAGACGTTGAACATTTTATGGACACCTCTTCAGGATGGACGATTATAGACTTACAAAAAGGTTATTCAATGTAATAAATTCTCAGAAGTCAAGGATAGCCTGGCTGGATGAATCAAGAGAGGACCTGCAAGAGTTGAACATCGGAGAAAATATTCTGAGAAACCGCAAAATCTTCAGGACCGCAGTAACAAAGCACATGTTTAGGGTGAAAACTAGTGGCAGGACTGGAACCAAGTGGACAGAAGAACGGAAGAAGCAGCACAGTGACTTCATGAAGAGATTTTGGGAAGATAGGAAGGCGAATATCATCAAGCCGAAAAACAAGTTCAAGCGCGCTCTATAATGGGCAAAACGCAAAAAGAAAGAATAATATTAATAATAATAATAATAATAATAACAACAATAATAATATAACCATGTGCCTCTCTTTCCTCTTTCTATCTCTCTCTCTCTCCCCCTCAGAAGTGCTCAACAGGCATGCTACAACTGCTTGCATGACTCATGCAGGTAAGGTACGTTTACGTGTGGATAATCGAGTCCAATCAGCATATTTCGTGTTACTCATAAAATAGGGGTGTTCAAATATAATATCATTTATATTTGTTGTTTGAGTGTTCAGTATTTAGACTGGTTTGATGCAGCTCTCCATGCCTCCCTGTCCTGAGCTAATCGTTTCATCTACTACATAGCTACCACACCCTACATCCGAGGCAATCTGTTTAACATATTCTAACCTTGGTCTACCCCTACAGTTCTTGTCTTCAACCCTTCCTTCCATAACTAAGCTTGCTATTCCTGGGTGTCTTAGCATGTGCCATATCAACCTATCTCTTCTCTTCATTAGCAGTCGCCAGAAACATCTCTCCTCTCACACTCGTATTAATACCTCTTCATTTGTAACCCTATCTACCCATCTGATCTATATCATTCTCCTGTAACACCACATTTCAAACGCTTCAATTCTCCTAATTTCTGCTGCTCCAAAAGTCCAAGTTTCACTTCCATAGAGCGCCACGCCCCAGATAAAGGCTTTCAAAAATGACTTCCTAACGCCGAAATCTATATTCGATGTCAACAGATTCCTTTTCTGTAGAAATGCTTTCCTTGCCTGAGCCAACCTACTTTTTATATCCTCTGTGCTTCATCCATCACTGATTATTTCGCTTCTTAAGTAACAGAAGTCTCCTACTTCCTTTAGCTTTTATATTTATATTTCACAAAATGATAACATTTCTGACTATCAAAAATTGTAATGAAAACGCGATCATTCCGGTTTGTGTAACAGAATTTTGAAGAATGGATCTCAGGGAAGCGTTTGCTTGTATGACGAGAGCACCAAATTTCATTTAAAGAGCAGAGTGGTGCTTGTGAGCACCAGGTTGAGAACGCCTGCTCTAGAGGTATCAAGAGGAACTCCTCATAGTGTTGTAGATATTATTCTTGACTGTCACTCCGGAGGTCTAGGTTCGATTCCCGGCTCTCGCAAGAAATTTAATTCTGGTTTGAGGATTGGAACAGAGTGCGCTCAACCACGTGAAGTAAAACAAAGAAAAGGTGGGAACTGAATCCCCCTCAGTCATCCTGGAAGTGGTTTAATGTTTTGTGGTTTCCCCAATTGTACTCCAGGCGAATGCTTGGATGGTTCTCAACTTATGGCTACGGCCGCCTCATTACCAATCCTCACCTGAATTACAAATACCCACACTAGTCATAACACTGACACTATCAGACGAAAATTCTACACACACACACTCAAATACACGGGGCTGAATGACCACGATATCCAAACCCCTCAAATGAAACAACAACAGACTAGGCTCGTAGGAGCTGTACTGAATCCAGTGAACCCGGAGGGAGAGAGAGATGGTATAGTGGCTTTCACTGCTAAGTAGTTGATCTCCAGCTACTCTCCTACGTTACAAAAACACTTTGGCACCACTGCCCATGAAGGGCCTAGGCCAGGCTGTTTCAAATCCACGAGTTTGACTATGCGTACACGCGAGTCAGCAGTGATGCTCGGAGCACGGTTGGAGAGGGACTGGGGGTGATAGCCACTACGTCACTGGGCGAAGGTCATAGTACAAGTCCATGCGCTTCCTGCCAGTCTTGATGTATCCGCGCGCACACAGCAGGTTTACTCACGCAAGGCGGTGAGTACACCACTCCACACTGGCGAGCAGCTTGGCTGGAACAGTCCAGCCAGGCCTACCGAGCGTCCGCAGTCCAGCCATTTAGCCTGTAGATAATGGAGTGACACATGGTCAGCGCGTCGATACCCCTTGGCCATTAATCTTGGCCTCCGTGACCGAGGCGTTGCCTCACTGTCAGACAGCTACTCAACTGTCCTCAAGAGGCTGAGTGCACCCCGTTGTAGCCCTCACGACAGGTTTCTAAAATCTCTCACTGAGCTGGCAATCTCCTACGTTATTGCTGTGTTTAAGTTGGTTAGTTTGTTAGTTCTTGAGGTTTTGAGGGGCGGAACTACGAGGTCGTCTGCCCCATGTGTTTGACTGAGCTCTTTGTTCCACTAGCAAAGAAGTAGGATTGTTGGTCAGACGTGGCGAAGAGCTGTCTCAGCGCCGGCAGTCAGGGCAGACAGCCCAGTCAAGAAAGGTAGGAGCCAGCCTACTGATATCGCGCCAGGAGATGACAGTCGGCTTTGAACTGCAGTTGTCAACCCGCTCACTGCATATCGCGCATTCCAAAAACATTAAGTTGGTCACTGTTTCCATTACTGTACCTGATACTGCCACAGTAAACACAAAGGCTTGTAAGAATATCGACAGTAGGAAGGAAGGTAACATGCATACACATGTGAAGCCTGATAACAAATTATCATGCAGGAAGTAGCAGCAACTGGCTGCCAACCGATATATATAGGTTTGGAATAGGCGGGCCACGCATGCGTACTGCAAGACCCCCCTTACCCCGTCACAGCGTGTCCTGGCGCGATGACATTGGCTAGCACGCCACTGGCCTAGACGAAACCCCGCAAAAGGTACTTGGGCGTGAACGCCAATATTCCAAGTATTGTTTGTGTTGCCAGTAAATAAGATAAGTAACGAAAATAGCCTTCAAAATTAAATTAAAAATTAAAATTAAATTCCTATTCTGGTTGCAGCTAGATGAGGGCTGTAACCCTGGATTGAACCGCTCAGCTTTGCTGTCCGATTTATATTATTTATTAAGTGTATGGCTTTTGGTGCCCGGAGTGTCCGAGGACATGTTCGGCTGGCCAGAGTTTGTAGCTGCTTCTATGCGGGCACCCATGGGGTGAGCTACAAGTACCGTTGCGTTTGGATGAGATGAAATGAATGAAGATGAATGAGCAAGTTCAATTTCAAATAGTTCCAACTTTGGCTACCAGATGCCACTGAAACCTAGCGACGAACGTTGTAACTTGATAGGGAGGCGTGGTGGCGCAGCGGTCAAGCTGTTGGCCTCTCACCAAGGTGGACTGAGTTCAATTCCCGGTCAATGCATGTGAGATTTTCGAAGTGAAATGCCATGTCCTGTGGTTCGGATTCCACGTAAAAAGGAGGTCCCGTGGCTCACGATCGCACGATTAAAGGTCACGTAAAACTAAAAGCTTCCTTCCTTCCTGTAACTTGATAGAGCATTTCTAACGAACTATAACCTCAAATTTAGCTACACACTACCAATTGAAGTGGTAGGTTATTTTGCATGCTATAAATCATTGACATGGGCCCGCCGGTCTTTCTTCCCCTCCGAAGGAAGGCGTACTGAAGGGTTTTAACGCTTTGCTGCCAGAGATCTCTCAAAATACGAGGGTTTATGCGCTTGACTGTTGCACACAAAAATATTGAAAGATAGGGTCAGTGGTCTGAGCTTCTCCATGGGATGGAATATCGAGGTCATCTGCTCTTACAAGAGCGAAAGTACAGTAAGGCAGTGGTGAGAATGCAGTACTGTGTGATTGACTTGAGTGATACGATGACTTGACCCACTGGTCCCATCATCTTGCGTTTTGTTTTCCACTCCTCGCAGATACTGCTTGATGAAGTGGAATGGATGTCGCGCATCATTCACACTCGAGAGAACACACACAGCCTCCGCTCTGAGGATAGAGGAACCTGTCGGCTTAATTCTGATAAGGAGCATTAGTTTCTTATCCTTACTAATATTACCAGCGGCTCGCTTGGGTGGAGACCCCCACATCCCATGAGATCCATCTAGTTAATTAACATTGGACGAGGTCAGTTCTTAAATAGATTACTGGTATTGGGGAACCATGTGCCTCGGCTGTGGGAAGGGAAGGAGAAGAGATGATAATAATAAAAATAATATTAATAAACGGGACTAAACTAAAACACCTAGACACTGTCGTCAAACCCAAATATCTGTATACAGCAGAAACGTTGGACATAATTGGAAAAGGTGGTTTTAAAAATGTCAGAAAAAAGAGAGAAAATTCTTAGGAAAATCCTGTGCCCAAATATAAAAGCTGGAGAGAGAAGACTAAGACCAAACAAAGAATTGTACCAGAAAACTGAAGGTGTGGTTGAACTGATGAAGAAGAGGAGATTACAGTTCTATGGACACCTCCTGAGAATGGATGGCAACAGACTGACAAAAGATTTTCGATTTTTTCAGGAAGAGAAAGACAGAGTTCAAATGGTTTAGAGAAGTGAAAACCGACCTAGCCAAGATAGGGGTACAAGAAGACGACATAGCTAGAGTTCCAGAGTTTTGGTTTTAACAATATCCGCGAAATATTTCAGCAAACATATATATGTCATCACAACGATATATTTACTTTAAATAAGCCATTTTTAGCCTACTTTCGATTTTTGCAAAAAAAATGAAAGTAGACTTATGAGATCTACACAGGGCCAAAAATTGTGTGTCTGTCTGTGCGTGTGTGTGTGTGTGTGTGAGAGAGAGAGAGAGAGAGAGTGAGAGTCTCTCTGTGTGTGTGTGTGTGTGTATACTCTGAATATATGCCCCCCCCCCTACTATCAATTCAAACACGGTGAAACCGAATTGAACGAAATTTGGTACAGAGGTAGAACTAGCAAAGGGCACCTCAGTGTCATGTTTTATAACGCCGCCATCTTTACCAAAACTGAATGGCAGCCACTCAAACGTTCAAAACGTAAAATCAAATAACGACTAACCATATCATCCGATCTCTACCAAATTTGGTATCAACAAACCTTCATTTAGGGCGTGTCTTGTGACCAAACTACAAGGTCATCCGCCGGACCATTTCAGGATGGCGTCCGTGCGAATTATGAAAACTTTATAATCCATATCATGGGACCCACCAGTTCCGCATATCGAGCCAAGAATCGTTTTAACTGTTCTAAAGGAAGAGGCACGTTCGCAATTAAAAGTTTATTTTGTAATACTACAGTGCAGAAGTGATTTTAAAAAGCTGAGCCGTCTCAGTTACAAGGCAAGATGGCAGCGGATATCTTGTGCCTGACTTATATTTCACTAATTTGAGTATGTCCCGCAATATAGCGTACTGATACAAAATAAATAAACTTTGTATAAAATGCTTTATATATAACTAATATACTCCACTGATGAAATCGTTTAGTCTAAATCATTATTTGCTAACAAGTTCTATGTAACTCATTTGATATCGGACCATGTTCGTTGGCACGTTTGGCTCCGTGGTAAAGCGTTGGTCTATCACTCTTATGGCTATGGTTCAAACCCCATCAGAGTTAGGTTTTTTTGCTTGAAATTTTTATATTGATTTGTAATGACTCAGACGTTGCAAAATTAAGCGTTATATTGTGCATATTACGATGAAAAATATATATTTAATTAAAAGAAAATTTGCCAGCAGATTTGCACGAGACATCTAGCAGCAAAAAAGTGAATTATCATGGCCAACTGGCGGCGAACTGCACGCCGGCCTACAGATTAACTTACAGATTTTATTGAAAAGTTTTTTTTAAGGCCGCTAGAATGCACTTGCCCTGTTAGGATTATCTTGTTCGATACTTCTCCACTAGATGTCACGTCTGGTCTACGTGGGATTCCATTGATTCTATGCGCATCGAATTTGAGGAATGACATGATGATACTACGATATATTTTTACTATTTATTTTAAAGGGTTTGTAACAGCCTATTGTGCGTTATTTGAAAATGTTATTTGAAGTAAAGAACAAAACGATTTCACATTGTACCTGAACTCTAGCCGTTGGTGCTAGTTCAGGATAATAATTAATACTTTCATTGCAGCCAAATAGCAATCGAAAATATAGGGTCATGGAAAGATTTGTTTATTCAAATAGGGTTGTGAAAGCCATGCACAGCCAGACGTGTAAAGACATGACTCAACTCAAAGTTGGATGTTGCCCACGTCAGGCCGATTATGTAATAATAATGTTATTAGTTCTACGTCCCTTTAAACTACTGTTGCTTTTAGAGACGCCGGGGTGCCGGAATTTTGCCCCAAAGGGGATCTTTAACGTGCCAGTAAATCTACTGACACGGCTCCCTCGCATTTGTGCACCCTCAAATGCCAGCTGACTGCGCCAGGATACGAACCTGCAACCTAGGGCCCAGCAAGCGAGAACGTTACCGCTGAGCCATGCAGCCAGTCCGGTAGATTATGTCTCCAGATCCATACCTTTCTTGATATACTTCTTATCTTTCTTACTTTCTTTCTTTCTTTCTTTCTTTCTTTCTTTCTTCAATGATGGTAGCAGTTTTTTTTTCGAGCTTGTGGTGTTTGGTAGAGGTAAATAGTTTCTAAGGTCTTCAACCAAGAAATGATTCTATTATACTCTTTGATAAAACCAACGAGTTATAACTATACTCATACATTTAGGAGAAAGTAGGCTATATGTTCTTTACTGAACATCTTGTTTTAAATTATTGTAGCCGCGAAATATCGTGAAATACATTTATTTTGCGAAATATGTTATTTTCACCCTAAAATGCTAAATGCCAACGAAACACCGGTAATAAGATTATTTTTTAAAATACTTACTTTAAAATTAATTGAAATAGTCCCTTCATAGAAAATAAGAAACCATAAAAATATGAACGTTTCATAAGATGCGGGATAACGAAGTCCATTCTCAGACCTAAAAACATGGCAACAATGCTCTGCATAATTCTGGGGACAACATACGTTTCACGAGTTAGTGAGAAAAGGACTATGGTAGTCAAGGAGAAGTAAATGTTAGGTTAGGTATTGAGCACAAATTCATTTCATTTTAAGTTTTTTCGAAGAAACACCTCGCGTTTGTTATTTCACCGCTATGGATATCTTATTTCACCACTTTCAACAATTTATTTCACCGCTTTGAAGCCATCTATATTACCTTAAATCAGCGTCCCTAGACACAGCAGATAGGGAGACATTTAGACGACTAATTAAGGAGTACAGAGGTTTCCAGGAGACGGGGAAGGAGCCAGTGACAAAGAAAAGAACCAACACAGAAAAACGGAAGAGAGAAGTAGGAGAAAGGATGAGAAGATACTGGCAGAGAGTCAAGGTAGAGAAGGCAAAACATAATGTAAAGATTGTCAAGCGTGGTCTATAGAAGGCCAATACGAAAATAAATAAATAAATAAATAAATAAATAAATAAATAAATAAATAAATAAATAAATCAATAAATAAATTAACCTGGGGGGAGTCCTTGTGGCTCCGGGCAAATGGGAGTGAAATGCGTCGTTGCCAGACATCTGCAACATAACATATTGGATTCAGCAAGAGAATCCAACTAGCCTCTTTCACTCCAACTCCAGCACATAACCTACAAGAGGTGTCCCTGTTAAGCTGAGCAACCCAGTGGAAGGTTGGGTGATCAATCCCAGCGGGAAGCTGGGTCAGTGAGCCGATCAGTACTGGGGGCTTCAAGGCTTACAACCTTGATAGTTAACAATTCGTTACCTGCGGGTAACCACCCTAAACACTTTTTCTTATCTCTTGCAACATGAAGAAAACGAATAACGGTAAAACTACCCCAGGTGGTACAACATTTAGAAAATCCACCCCTGCCTTTGGTGGGGCAAGCAAGCCTTCGGAGTCTGGGGAGCTTGCACTTTCATGTGAAACTAAGAAACGTTTTAAATATTTGGCAACCATCAACATCAACTCCCTCCTTAAGACAGGAAAACTAAAACATACATTAGATGTTTTAAATGACCACAATATCCTGATAACTGCCCTACAGGAGACCAGATTCTTGGATGACGAGCCAATCGAATCACAGGGATACAGGATCTACAAAGGGCAGCCAGGTGAAAGAGTGATGAAGAATGTGCCTCACTTGGGTACAGGCTTCATAGTCAACAACAAAATGATCAACTCCATCATCTCCTTTTCATCTCCAAATGGCAGAACGTCCACTATAGCCTTCAGAACTCTCAACAAAGCTCACACAATTGTTAATTTTCAGGCACCTACTACTGACACCAATAGGAAAGATATTGAGAGTGTGGAAAACTTCTGTAGGGTACTCAAAGAGACAATGGACCGGATTCCAAAGCACCATGTAACTATTTTAATGGGGGACTTTAATGCTCAGATTGGTAGAGAACGGAAATTTCAGGCCATAGTTGGAGAATATCCAGCACACATGAGGACCAACAGGAATGGAGAAAGGCTGATTGACCTGTGCAGAAATTACAACTTAGTCCTCAAAGCTACAGCTTTCAAACGCCTTCCTAGAAAATCTATGACGTGGAGATGTCCTAATCCCATGCTTGGGGAATTCCAACTAGATCATGTAGCCATTAGTAGAAGGAACAGCCAGGAAATATTAAATGTCAAAGTATTGAGAAGTGCGAACATTGACTCGGATCATTATCTTTCTTTGATCAAAACCAATTTCATCCCTCTTAAAACAAGCAGAGGAA
Organism: Meconema thalassinum; assembly: GCA_946902985.2. Lineage (NCBI taxonomy): Eukaryota > Metazoa > Arthropoda > Insecta > Orthoptera > Tettigoniidae > Meconema > Meconema thalassinum. The sequence goes on from OX336393.1 coordinate 228,778,780, forward strand.
TCCATTGCTGGGTCGGCGTCTCTAAAAGCCAGGGCAGTTAAAAGGGACGTAAATCCAATAACATTATTACGAATCCATTGCATCAAGTCGCGAATTCCAAGGTTCAATCCATCTAAGCTGAGAGACAGTGATGACTTCACCAAGAACAAGGAAAAGAAGGACTGGCCCCAACTACAGAAGGCACTAGTAGATGCGGCGACAATAACTATTCCGGCAGTCAGAAAGAATAAATATCCGTGGTGGACAGCTACATGTGACAAGGCAATAGAAGAGAGAAAACAAGCATGGCTGAAATGGAACCGTAATAAAAGTGTGGACAATCATGATAATTTCTTAGAAATTCGGAAAACTACTGCCAAAATTATCAGAACAAGCAAGAGGCAGCATAATAAGGATATCATTGACCAGGCAGAGAGGGATTTCCAGCGGAACAACACTAGAGACTTCTACCAGGCTTTTAAATCACAAATAACACCCTATTCAGCTCCTACACTTCACCTTCGGGGAGCTGACGGAGATCTGAAACTGAACAATGAGGAGTGCACCACAGCCTTAGCAGAGTATTTCAGCGACCTTCTTAACTCCGAGGAACCCATGGAAAAGCTACCTTTTGAACCCAAGAACGTTGCTAAGCCACACTCTTTACCTCCAACAAAGGAAGAGATCCAGAAAGTCATTTCCGAATTAAAGTCCAATAAAGCAGCAGGCGAAGATGGGATCATTGCAGAGCTCTGGAAGTATGCTGACGAGGAGTCGATACAGAGTATCCATGACATCATATCTAACGTCTGGTTGACAGAACAATTACCTAGTGACTGGACCTCAGCTATCATTCACCACTACATAAAAAAGGTGACAAATCAGATCTCAACAACTACAGAGGGATTTCCCGGGTATTAGTGACATACAAGATACTCTCCAAAGTATTGCTCACAAGAGTAGAGGTTCTACTGGATTCCTGCATTGGAGAGTACCAAGCTGGGTTTCGAAAGTCAAGGTCATGCACCGAACAGATTCTGAATCTCAAAACCATTCTCACGTACAAAAATCTAAGTGCCTCACCTTATGTTGCAATTTTCGTTGACTTCCAATAGGCCTACGACTCAGTAGATAGAGAGTCACTCTTTGAGACACTGGCTGAATTGGGGCTAGATAAATAAACCCTGAATCTAGTGAAAGCGACTCTCACTAACACCACAGTCAAAGTCAAATTCAGAGGGGAACTGTCCAAGAGCTTCGAGGTCAGAACTGGTGTTAGACAAGGGGATGGCTTGTCTCCGATCCTCTTCAATTGCCTACTAGAAAAAGTAATTCGTGAGTGGACGAAAACTCTGAAGGATGATTCTGGATTAAGAATAGGCTACAAGAAAGACAAGTTAACAGTCCCCTGTTTAGCCTTTGCAGACGACCTTGCACTCCTAGCGTCCAGTGTGGAGGAAGCTAACCATCAACTATCCTCTCTGAACTATATAGCAGCTAAAGTAGACTTAAAGATCGCCATCAACAAAACACAGTTTATCAGCAACATCAGAGATGCGCCCGAGTCAATCCCACTGGGGGACAAAGTACTACAAAGGACTAACTCCTTCAAATACCTAGGAGAATGGATAACCCCAAACATCAATGAAGACCTGGCCATGAACGACAGATGCATCAAACTGGAGAGAGCCTACCACCTATGCAAGAATATGTACAAATCCAAATCCCTCTCAATGAATTTCAAACTCAGACACTACAGTACTGTAGTGAGACCATCTGTACTATATGCCTCAGAATGCCTAAATATGGTCAGAAAAGGACAACTCCGGAAATTGGAGCTGAAGGACCGGAAGATTCTACGAAAAATCATGGGCCCTATTAAAGAGGAAGGCAAGTATAGAATCAGGCACAACAATGAACTCTATGAACAAGTGGAGAGCATTACAACAGCTATGAGGAAGAGGAGGCTGATCTTCTATGGTCATATTGTGAGAATGGATAATCAGAGGCTTACCTCCAGAATTTTCAACACTGTCTCTAGAGGGAAAGCAACTAACGCCAAGTGGTCGAAACTAGTCAGAAAAGACCTTGAACAATTGGATATTGACCACAGTAACATCTATGACAGGAATAAATACAGGACTTTAGTCAGAACATCAGACTCTCTCCAGACACTAACAGCAAAAGTAGTGCGTCCAGGAGTAGGTGTGAAATGGACTCAGGAGCGGTAGGACATTCACAGTGCCAGAATGAAGGAATACTGGGCTAGGAGGAAAGCTGCCAGAGATAAGAACCACGTGTTCCACAGCCGGCCCAAACGGAACTAAAAAAAATATATAATAATAATAGAAATAATAATAATAACAAAGTCTTGTAGACACTGAAGGGAGGCTAGTTCGTCGGATAAGGATTCCTACACCTGTCCCTGGGCAAATATTTAGGTTAACGACTCAAAAATACATTGCGAATAGTATAAAGAATATTATTTGGTTTACGTGTCATACGCTATGTTGGTTGTAGTAGACTCTAGCACGGTCCCAGGATGGCGAAGGAAATCGCTGTGGTAGCGAAACACCTGACACACGAACCTTTTGCCCAAGTAGATCTCATAAGTCTACAGTATTTTTTTGTTGCAAAAATCGAAAGTACCGTAGTCTCAAATAGTGTTACAAATACACACACTACTTTAGAGACCGTAGGAACACAGGTTATCAGACGAGTATATGGGGCTGAATTACCTTGATGTTGCAATTACCTAAATTAATCATCATGATAAAATATGTAAGCTAGAAAATTAAAATGTCGTGACGGTTACGGTATGATAATCCAATTCTTAGGAAGAAATTTACTTTAAAAAGAAGTTTATTCACACATTAAAACAAGCTTATCAATAAAATTATCACTTCTTTGTTTCGTTCCTGTAACCACTTCTCTTGGCGTCATTCGGACGAAGAATCGCACTTCCTGCCATGCTATAAACTCCTAAATTACAGACGATTTCACTTGCTTGTTGCGTGCTGTGCTAAATACCGCACCCTTGACCTTTTCACTATACTCACTGCGCTACTGCTCTGTTCCTTCGACATGAATTTTTCATTTCGTAAATAATAAATACAAAGAAATGGGAAAAGATACCTCAAGTCAATAAAATGTAATATTTGAGTGCACTGTACCGGTTTCGGTTATATTATAACCTGGGGCCGATAACCTAGATGTCAGGCCCCTTAAAACAACAATTATCATCACCAACATATATTCTAACGTTCTTCAGCAGACAGTATATGATAAGAATGAGGTTGCAAGATTACATGTAAATTTATAAAAATTGTGAGTTCAAAATATTTCCAAAGCGTTAACTACAGGGCGCCAGGAAATGTTCTCCGCAGTGACTGCCGGCTTCTGCCAGAGCTAGCATCAGCAGTTCAGTTGGCATCACGGTGTCCTTGACAGGGTGAATCCCACACGTGTGGGCAGTAGGCTGTCGAAATTGTCAGTGTGTATTGCAATAAGCGAGCGTGTGTGTCATCAGCACTTCCAGCATCTGTTATGAATGGCTGTGTTGAGCACAAAGTTTACTGTTTGTTTTAATACAAGCGACAGGCGTGCTGCCAACGTAACCACTGATGCTAGCTCTCGCAGACGCTTGTAGGCACTGCGGAGAACATTTAATGGTGCCCTGTATATAAAATGATTAAAAATACTCTATACAATTAAATTCAGATCATTGATCTTTTTCTCTGTAATGAAAACTGCATCAGTTCCATGTTGGCCTAAGTGTTTCAAGGTTTTCTTTTTCCCCCCTTCTCTCTATTTTCCCTCTTCTCTCTCATTTCAACATTAATCTTTCGTTTTAGATCATTGACTTTGTTTTGAAGAATTTGTTCTTTCATCATTAACTTAAAGAAAGTTGTAACAGATCTGTTATTAAATTTTTTGAGTATTTTTAATTATTTTGGATAGTTAACATTTTGGAAATATTTTTGAACTTATACTTTTTATGAAATTATATGTATCATATTCGTATCATATTCTGTCTGCTGAAGAAGGTTGTAATACAGGTTTTGACCTGCCAAGAAGAACGTGGACTATCCTCAATAGGATCCGGACTAACCACGAAGTCTGGGCTGAATCACTCTTTAAATGGGGTAAAATTCCTTCTCCCATATGTGACTGTGGAGCTACTTCACAGTCGGATCACCACATTATTTACGAATGCCATAGAAGAGCATATCAGGGTAATCGGTCTGACTTCCTGTTGGCAACACCTGGAGCATTACAATTGATACAGAATTTAGATTTAAAGATATAAGTCTACCTTGTCGTGTGTCCCTGTAAATACAGTATGTATACAGGGTGTAACAAAAAGGAACGGCGCAAAATGCAGGACACATTCCTCACACGTAGACGAAGAAGTTTTGTTATATGAACATGGGTCCGGAAACGCTTCGTTTCCATGTTATACCTCATTGTCTCCAACGAATAAATCATGAAAAACACACAAGAACAGAACATACCTGCATACCACACGCAGCTCTTTGCCACAGGAGATGTTCAGCATTGATGCCGTCGTAGTGAATCTCGGAGGCGCTGCTGTATCCCTGGAGTATTACGTATGGTTTCGCAGCCTTCCATAATACGGGCACGCAGACTCTGAACATCTGGTACAGTGGTTCGATACACAAGAGCTTTCAAATGTCCCCACAAATAAAAGTCCAGTGGGTTTAGCTCCAGAGAGCGTGGAGGCCAGACAATTGCTCCACCTCTACGCTGGCGGTGCACCTACGGTAATGACAACGTAACCAGATGTAACCATCCCCATGATTCGAACGTTCTGTTCTTGTGTGTTTTACATGATTTATGCGTTGGAGACAATGAGGTGTAACATGGAAACGAAGTGTTTCCGGACCCATGTTCATATAACATAATTTCTTCGTCTACGTGTGAGGAATGCGTCCTGCATTTTGTGCCGTACCTTTGTGTTACACCCTATATATCAATGTACATGTGTGTATTGATCTTGCTTGCTTTTTGTTTGTATGTCATACGATAAATAAATAAATAATAAATACAGGGTGGGTCAAATAAAAAAGGCCCGGGGAACTGAGTTCCAGGTTACAAAGATACACACCAAATGAATGGAGCTACCAGACGCCACCACAGTCGGCTCTTGGCAACAAACGTAGGAACCTAACAGCGTTGTTTACATTTACATTTACTGACCTGCTTACACCAGATGTTGGAAATGAGCACCATTCATCTCTTGGCACCTTTCAGCCCTGGTCAGCAAGTTGCGGAAGGCAGATCACAGCTGGACCGCTGGAATAGCCGCAATCTTATCAGAAATGTTCTTGAAGACTATGAGGGTTGTTGCGATACACTTTAGCTGTCAAACAGTATTATATTGGCATGTACCGACAGACAATGCTACCGCCTGCCGTCATTATCATGCAATCACTACAAACAGCCCTTTCGAGATCTCACACAGTATAGTAGACCACCCACCATACAGTACTGCAGTAGGTGTTGCCTACGTACAGGGACGCTGCTTTGCCTGTAACCTGGAGCTCTGTTCCCTGGGCCACTTTTATTTGCCCCATCCTGTTTAACCGAAACCGGTACAGTGTACTCAAATATTACATTTTATTGGCTTAAGGTATCTCTTCCTATTTCATTAAACCCTTTCAATAAGGATTTGGACAGACGTGGTCCTTTTCATTCATTTCGTTCATAAATTAGTACATTATGCAACGAGCCTATAAGGGCAATAATTAAGACACGAGTATGTTTATAAAACAAGCGTAGCGAGCGTAGTGAGTTTTATAATTACCATACGAGTGTCTTAATTACTATTATAAGCAAGTTACATACGACTGTTTATGTTCGACGATAATAATAACTTTATTATATGTTTTAACATAAATATTCATAAATATCTGTGGGATTCAGTTACTTCAGTTAGTGAACAGGGTGCACTGGGTGGTTTGCTGACTGAGCAGAGCGCATGCGTGGGTCAAAGCACTTCGAAAGCAGACAATTTACTTTGCTTGGCAATGCTATTGTTTTCAGCCTGCATGATGACTAGTGCCGTCTAGCTCTAGCATTCACTAATATTGTCACCGAAGTCGTTTGAAAGCAATGCGCTTTGTATAAATTGGACTTGGGGATATTAAGGTACAGTGCTATTTCTTGTCTCATATTCACCAGTTTATTTACGCGAACATATGGACGGTGCACTTTTCATGTCGGTAATTTATATAGAAGGATGCTGTGTTGCTAACTTCTGGACGTAAATTCATAAATTTCTTGCATATGTCATAGTATTTTCTTGTTACCATAAAGGTTCGTGCTGATTTTGTCTTTGTGTTTGGGATTGTAACTATAATGGTTGATCCGATATCCAATTTGAACTTTCAAATCATGTAATTCATGTCCGACATGTTGGATTTTGAGCGCATGTGCGAAGGTATCCTTACCTAACTGGTCAATGAATGAGCTCTGATTGGCTGGAGAAACTGTTTCATAATGAAACACAGTACTATAATGACCATCATTATGATACAGTTTTCTGACGTATAATATTTACATTTCGACATCGTCGAACATAAACAATATTACACTCTTGTATTTCAGCGTACAATTCATAACGAGAGTCTGAAAAATTACTCATACATTTTAATTAGAAATGCCAATCACATTTCCTATTTCCATAAAATGCATATTTGATGAGTTGTACCGAAACGTGACTAAAATGCTCTGCTGATTATTATCAAAGTGTAACATAGAAATAATCTGCTACAATTTCATCGCTCTGGAACATTTACATAGCGTTGTTCAACGCAGCGTTATTTCCACTAGACGTCTTGGTACTAACTACGATAATCAAAACCCCTACATGAAAGCCACCTTCTGGAAGTATTAAGGTTTACACAATGGAAGATCCCGAGCTCGATTCTAGTTGAAAATTGTAATTCCTGTCCGACGGGTAGAATGGCGATTTACACTGCAGCTAGTGTTCTTGGCTGTCGCCCCGGAGGCTCTGCCTAGAAATTTAATTCTTTTTATTGTTGTTTTAAGGGGAGGAACTACGAGGTCATCTGCCCCTCTTAACACAGATTAAAGAATACAAATTTTGAATTGAATTTAAAATTTTGAGGTGGACAACTAAATTTTAAAAATGCCAAAAAAATAATAAAACAAAAACAAAAAATTTAATAAAAAATAAAAATTATAAAAATAAACAAAAATTACGGAAAAACAAAAACATTATATTTCAAAAACGAACAAGTCGTTGAGTCAATGTTCACTGGAAAATTTAGATTGCTGGCCCTAACCCACTCTCACTTATAAAGCGGATAACGCGATCAGCAGCCACCGCGTCATCGGCTAATATAAGTTTGAGTGTCGTCTGCAAACCAAGGTTTCTTCGTAAGTCAGCAAGATCCACACACTGGGTGAAAATGTGGGCCACGGTGAATACGGCTCCACAGGTACAAAGTGGGGGGTCTTCCCTTCTCATTAGGTACGAGTGGGTGGATCTTGTATGACCTATCCTTAGCCTACACAAAATGACGGACTCTCTCCGGGCCCGGAAGGAGCTCCGCCACACGCGAGTAGTTCCCTTGATCACTCTCAGTTTACTGGGCAGTGGGTCAGCTAGCCACTGACGCTCCCAAAAAGCCAGAACTTGTAGACGTAACTGAGAGCGAATATCTCTAGCGGGTACCTCCATAGGTCGAGGTGGTAGTGATACCGCCTCTTTTGCAGCTTGATCTGCTAACTCATTTCCCGCCATTCCCATGTGGCTTGGAAGCCACAGAAAGGTGATTCGAGTGTCAGCGTGGCACAGGCCGGCTAGTAGGTCGTGGATTCGCTGCACTAGGGGGTGTTGCGGGAAACATGTAGCAATTGGTCTAAGGGCTGCAACAAGGTACACTCAGCCTTGTGAGGTAAAACTGAGAAGAGCAGTGTTCGATTCTCAACTCAGCCATCCTGAAAGTGGCGTTCCGTGGCTTTCCACTTCCGGGAAATGCCGGGATGGTTCTTAATTTAAAGCCAAGGCCACCTCCTTCCCCATCTTCACTTGAATTACAAATGCACACTTTACTACTGACACCACAATAGCACAAATTCAATATAGACACCAAAGTACACTGGGCTAAATTACCACCATGTCAAAGCCCCTCAAATGAAACTACAACAATAACAACTCGCTCTGCCACGAGAGCACAATTGAGAAGAGGTGGGATTGAATCCAACATCAACAATCTTAAAAGAAGTTTTCCATGACTTTCTACTTTTAGAATAGGCAAGTGTTGGGATGGTACCTAACATACGGCCACGGCCGTCTCCTCACCAATCATAACCTCATCACAAGTACAAACACTACTACAGACATCACAATAAAATAGGTTACTTGACAGATTCCAGTTGCACGCAAGCACATGCGGTTCATGATCATCATTTCACGAGCCCCTACTGTATATGAATTAGTAATAACAATTCTGAGATGACCATAGCAACTAAAACAAGCAAGAAGTGAACATTTTTCTCCCTAACATGTAGACTAATTGCATGCTTTTTCAAGAATTGTAATAATTGTTACTAAAAGTTCGAAGTGAAGTAGCATGGCACTCGTTTTGTTAAGGAATTGAATTAGCTGCTCAGGCCTTGAAGTCTGCCGTTAATGTGATTAGATAAGACTTCTCTTTTGTGCTGCATTTACACTTCCGAGTGATTTATGAGGAGCTGGGGCCTCTGTTCTGTTTCAATTATCGTACAAAACTCCGAATATTACACTTAAACAGATCACACCATTTTGTTTTTACTGGATTTTTTTCGGTTCGTATGAGCTGACTCAGATTGTGGGGTCTCGTGATGAGAATGGGGGAGGAGAGATTACCTAAGAGGTAGATGAGTTCGACTGTAGAGGGTAAGAGAAGTAAAGGTAGACCTAGGAGGAGATGGTCATATTCAGTGTTGAACGATCTCAAAGTGAGAAGTGTAGAAGCAAAGTCTGCCACAATGATAACTGCTAATAGGGCATCATGGAGGTGACTTGTTCGCTAACGGAGGCTTCCAGACTAGACTGAACGCTGAAAGGCAAAACAGTCCCAAATGAAAATGTATAGTGTAACGTTTATTTTTAGCCCACTTTCCTCATTTTGCAAAAATGAGGAAAAGGTAGACTTATGAGATCGATCCGGGAAAATGTGTGTCTGTCTGTCCTTCTTTCTGTCTGTCTGGCTGCGTGTGTGTCCCCCTTCCCCTATCAACTCCTAAACGGCTGCAGCTATCGAAACCAAATTTGGTAAGAGCAAAGATCTATACCTGAATAACTCACGGCCATAATTTAAATTGACGTCAGTGCTACCAACTGCTGAAAAGTCGCAATTGTAATTTGAGCTCTATGTTTGATATCTCAGAACTATTCCAAAATTGGCACACATACAGACAATAGCACTCCAGATTAATTTTTAGAAGATCATACATGCCAGTATTGCCAACATGATTCTAAACCTGCCGATATTCCAATTTCTAAATGCATGTAACTTCTATACTATCGATTGGATTTCAACCAGATTTCATATGTACTATGTGTACTACAGCACATATGACTGTGCGTATTCTAATGAGCCACCAGGGCTGCCAATTGATAATAAATGCTCTCTCCATATTTTAACCCTAATATCAATATATCAAAAAGTATACAAGCCAACAGCTCTAAACTTGGCACACGTACACTACGTGACATTCTACCTTAGTTTGGAGTAACTTACAGTATGTACATCAGTGTTGCCAACACGAGTCTAAGCCTGTTGATAGGTCCAGTTTTTAAGTGCATATAACTTATATACTAACAAATGGATTTCAACCAAATTTCGTATGTGCTTTGTGTACCATAACAGTTATGACTATGAGTATTCGTAAGAACAAGCAGGGCTGCCAACTGTTAATAAATGCTCTCTCTATTTGTTTAATCCTAATATCAATGTATCAGAAAGTATGCAAGTCATCATCTCTAAACTTTGCACACGTATAGTACCTGACATTCTAGATTTATTTGGAGTAACTAATATACCTCAGTGCTGCCAACATGATACTAAGCTTTCTGATAATTTCAATTTTAATTACATGTAACTTCTATACTAACAAATAGATTTTTTCTCCAAAATTGGCACTATAATAGATCGTAATACAGTATTTCAGATTAATTCTGAACATCACATACATGACATTGTTCCCAACATGATTTTACGCGCACTGATAAATCCAATATCAAACAGCGTGTAACGTCCATACTATCCATTAGACTTCAGCCAAATTTTGTATGTGCATTCTATCCATTAAGAGATGGAACTAAATATATATTCAGAGTAACCAGGGCTGCCTACTGTAGTAAGTTACTCTATTACTCTGTTACTTGATTTCGCTATTTTTCTAGATAGGTCTATATAGATTGGCATCAAACTGAAATTTTAAGAAAAGTAGGCTCTTTAGTTCGTCATAGAACTACTTGTTTTTTATTTGAACATATTACCGATATAATACACTGGTATAGACTTCCACGCCTCCATAATGACTTTTCGAGCTCTTAGGCCGTGATAAACGCTTCTTTCCCTCAGTATGCCTTCCTTCGGAGGGGAAGTAAAGCTGGTGGTCCCATATCATAGATTTATGGCATGCAAAAGAACCTTCCACTAATTACACTTGTGTGTAGCTTAATTATAGGTTAGATTTGACTAAGCTCTTAGGTTCCAACGTTCGTCGCCAGGAGCCGACTGCGGTGGCATCTAGTAACCAAGTTCAGAACTAGTTGTCGTACACGGTGGCGTTTGGTAGCAAAAGTAGGAACTAACTTACTTGAAAATTGAATGTGTGCAGTCTTTACTTGAATTAAAGACAAATAACACACACTAATACAGTCATCACAATAAACACCGGTTATCAGACAGATTCTACACACACCCAAAAGTACACGGGGCTACATGACCGCGTTGTCGCAGCCCATGAACTGAGGAACCAACCATCTTGATATCTGACGTTTCGCCAACAAGTACGACTGGCATTTTGATATATGAATCGCAGCCAATGGCCATAGCTGGGCATTTTTGATTGAACGCCCGAGAGCTCCCAACAAGTTCAGTTTCAAGTAGTTCCAACTTTGGCTACCAGATGCTACTGTCACTAGCACTAGCGGCGAACGTTGGAACTTGATAGAGCGTTTCCTAACCAGCCAAATATAACCTACAAATTTTGCTACACACCATCAATTTGCAGCGGTAGGTTATTTTACGTGCCATAAATCTATGACATGGGACCGCCGGCCTTACTTCCGCTCCGAAGGAAGTCATACTCAGGTATTTTTAACGTTCTTAAAAAATATGACGACTTCGGCCGGGTTTGAACCCGTGATCTTGGGCATAGAAGCTCAGCATGCTACCAACTACGCCACCGAAGCCGCTTCTTGATGTGGAGCTTAAATGTTGGAAAATTGATATCGACTCTAATAATTTGCACACCCCTGTACGGTGCCTTCGATTTTTTTTTTTTTTTTTTTTTTTTTTTTTTTTTTTTTAGCGTATGGCTTTTAGAGCCAGGAGTGTCCGAGGACATGTTCGGCTCGCCAGTTTTGTAGCTGCTTCGAGACGGACACCCAATGGGTGAGCTACAAGTACCGTTGGGGAGGAAAGTTGGAAGGGAGGGTCGAGGAGTTGGAAGGTAGCGGCTGTGGCCTATAGTTAAGAACCAACCCCGGCATTTGCCTGGAAGGAAGATGGGAAACCACAGAAGACCATCTTCAAGGTTGCCGGCGGGGGGATTCGAACCTCCTCGCCTCCCGGATGTGAGCGACTGCCAACAGTCATGCCGCAACGACCTCGGCTAACTCACCCGGTGCCTTCGAAATAGACAGAGTCCGTTCAATATCGTAAGTAACTGTCTCGGCAGTGCTTGATCAATTCCATCCCTGTTAGAGTTGTCTAACTGCATAAGCAAGTTAATAAGTAAGATAAATATACAAACGTATGCCCACTTCAGAATGAAACGTTAAAGTGGATCGACTTGAAAAATGGCAGAGGCTCTTATTAAGCTGGAAAATATATAAATGAGTTGGAATAGTGATGCAACATTTCATATCGGTATAATACCTAGTCAAGCTCCGGGTGAGTTATCCGTGGTCGTTACGGCGTGGCTGCAGGCAGTCGCTCACATCTGGGAGGCGAGGAGGTTCGAATGCCCCCACCGGCAACCTTAAAGATGGTCTTCTATGGTTTCCCATCTTCCTTCCAGGCAAATGCCGGGGTTGGTCCCTAACTATAGGCCACAGCCGCTACCTTCCAATTCCTCATCCTTACATTCACACTTTCTTCCCCAGACAACACTTCACACGCGACGATACTTGTAGCTCACCCCATGGGTATCCGCATAGAAGCAGCTACAAACTCTAGCGAGCCGAACATGTCCTCGGACATTCCCGGCACTAAAAGCCATACGCTAAAAAAAATAGTCAAGCGTCTCAGCCAACAAGCCATGGATACCCCAGATCTGCAAAGGAAAGAATCCTTAATATGAGAATACAACAATATCTCAGCAAACCCTGGACTGTCGGTGCCTTCTGACCTCACTGATCTCATAATCAACAGATTTCGCTCAAGGCGTCCTCCTCTCGCACTTGCAAACAGTCTCACTGGGATTAACATCAGCGATACCTGGAAGAGAGAA